>CP114499.1:2546242-3181553 GCA_027186245.1 Coriaria nepalensis | reverse complement strand
ACAAATTAGTTCCTTCTTAAATGTTTAAGAAGGGACAGTTGTAGGATTTTTTTTTTGTTGGGGGAGGGGACTGAAGTGAATTGAAATACTCACAACATTTGTGTGAACAATTCCCGGCGATACGCATGCTACACTGATACCAGCTTCAGCAGGAACTCTCTCATGAAGGACACCACTAAACATAACCTGAAATCCAACAACCACAAGGTTCCCACTGTTGTATAAATATCACGAAGCCATGAATAGTATATGTTAGGCATTTGAAAAAAAAGAGATTGAAGATACAACAATTATTTGACAAAAAAGACTGCAGAAGGAAAATGCAAAAACAGAAGTGGTCAGTACATGAAAATAAGTCAGAAACCAAAGTGTGCAGGAATTATCCTATGCAAAAACATGTTTAGGGAAAGGCAGGTGAAGGCATATAGTAAGTGATATATGAGAATCATATATAGGAACATGTAAAGTTATCCAATGGGATCATCTGGGGTGCAGAATCTGCAGATGTAAGGTTATCCAATTCAAACTGTTGCCATTATAAAAACTATATAGCTAAAGTGAATTGGGAATGAACTGTAGAAATGAATCGACGACTAATACGTTGTGATAAGGGAGCTGTAAAAAAAAAACTATTCAATTAAGAATAAGCGTGGAAAACAATTTTTAATAACTAGGTGATTATGAAGCAAAATCACAGATACTTAGGACTAGTTAATGTGCACCTAGAGGATAAATAAGTTCAGAAAGATTGCATATATAGAACATAAAACTGACTTGAAATCTAGATAATAGAATGTTTTGTAACTTTACTGTGCTAGTCATATTTTTATACCCATACGTCTCAAAATTGCTGATCAAATACTCTGAAGATTATGATGTGTACTAAAATGGAAATGAAGTATATGCATTTCTAGTACATTGTTGCCAGGTTCAGGACCCAACTTAAAAGACAAATGGAGGAAAGAAACTAGAAATAGAAAAATCATTAAAAAAAAAAAAGGTGGAAGAGGGAGAATATCTTTTATTTTCCTCTTTGATTGAGATCACAGTTGTTTGCTACTACAGAGCTTCTACTATCCATTCGGTATTCCATCTATTGAAATACCCCCAAGCAACCATACAACCCACAACGAAGGATCTTTCAGTTTTCTTATTATGATCAGCAAAAATCATCACACTCAGGTTCTAAAGCAAGTTTCTTAAGTAGAATTGACATCTCTTTGCTTCGATTAGAAACTCTTTACTCGGGTTCCTTAATTCTTGAGAGGAATTTCTTGACAATCCATTTAGGAGTTTTTTAAAATGGAAGCAGACATGCTTCTCTAATTTCAAATTAGAGCCAAGGTATTGGTGAAGATTCACAAGCAGATAAATAACTGTCTGCATTTGTCATGTCGGCTAGAATTCCTTAAAGAAAAAAGGGGGGAAGAACTAGCCATTGGACACTTAGATCGAGAGACAAGTCGCCACCATGAAAACCACTATTTAGCTAAAGCGAGACACCGCTTCGGAATCATGTTAGTTAGCTATGCACATTTGTAACTATCAAGCAGATTAGTAATTTCTTCTGTAAATGTAATTCTGTTCAAGGCCAAAGGCCGAGAGCTGTATACAGTCCTTATATCGCACAGCTGAGTGCTTGTGAAATGAAATTTGAAACTTTTCTTGTTCTGGTCTGCTTATATTCTTTGAATCAGATGTCCATTTAAATATGAAATAAATCACACGCCTTGTATAGTTTGTGTTGTGCAATCACTTTCTAGAAGTTGTATGGTCAAGAGTCATGACGGGAAAAAAAGAGGGGTTTTGAGAGAAGCAGATAGCTTGATCAATTGCTACTAGGGCACTTCACTCGTAGAAATTATTTCTAGTAAAAATATAATCAAAGATGACCTTCTCGATATACATAGTCAAATTACTCTTAACACAAACTAGGGCTCTATAAATACCACAGTATTAATACATAACCAAATAATATCACAACTATATTCAGGAATTAAAGTGCAACATTAACCATTAAAGTAACAGTGAATTTCCAGGTCAAGAAATTTAAGGGGGAAAGTGAAGTAACACTGAAAACTGCACCTGTGCAAGCTTACTGCTCGAGTATCCCAGCAAGCTTGTATATTTTCTTTTTCCCGAAGTAACATTCATGTCTTCGGTGTCAACAAATCCAACATAATGCATCTATACAAACAGAGGATAACACAATCAGATAGTTAACAGAAAAATTACAGTACACAGAGATTTTAAATATTGAATTAACTCCTTAATAACAAAGTAAGTACATGATTCAGTTCAAACATCTGAGCCTAGAGATCGCATGGAGGATAAGAAGTACCACACACTTGAAATTCGGAGGTGGAGAGAAGTCTGCTAAATAATATAAGTGCAGATCTATACCCCACTTCTCCAACAAGTCTATTTCTTTTCATGAGAGAAGGTTTATACATCTGCAAGGTTTATACCCCACTTAATGGGATTTGTAAATGGGATTTGTAAACAGGTTCAAAACTTTTTTCTGACTTTGTTATTGATTAAAGTTCTCCTACTAGACTTAAAGCTTAGGTTCAAAATATGAAAGAAGATGCATCCCTTCTTAATGGTTCTATTAGCCATGTGTTTCACGAAGCTAATAAGGCAGCTGATTTCTTTGCAACCCTAGCAATTGAGAGGTATGAGGATACTTTTACAGGACATGTCTTATAATTTAAAAGTTAAAATTTCCCAAGATGTTAGGGTCCAATTGAAATATATTTTTAATGGGGCAGAGTAAGTTTCTAAAACTCTTTGTAATTATCAAACACAAAATTGAAATATAGTATATATTAGTTTTCTAAATTTTACATGTTTAATTAGTTCTACTTCTATCAAATGTATTTGTTAATCATTGACTCATTAAAATGTAAATAATATGACAGGTTGATTTGGCTTCCAAGTACAGATGGAGTGTTTTCTATTAAGACTGCTTGGCAGGCAGTGGATATTACTGGGGATATTATTTCGTGTTTTGAAGATCATTGATCCTTGAATCTTCCTTTAAAGATCATTCTTTTTGTCTGGAAGTTAGTTTCGAGGTTGTATTGCTATTGACACTAACATCCGTAAAATGGGAGTTTTTTTGGCTTCTGCTTGTAGAGGTTGTACTAGAAGAAAAGGGGATGATATTCTTAATTTGTTCATTCAGAGTGATATAGCCCAACTGCTTTGAAAAAAATTTAGTGCTTTTTTTTTCAGGTCCATTTCATTGATTAACCTCTCTTTGTCAGGTTTCAAACTTGGTGGAGTCTTAAGAAGTGATTTGCAGTTAAGGAAACTTGGTTGTTTGATTACAACTTTGATTTGCTGGGAAATTAGATTGTCAAAATAATGTTGTTTATAATAATGAGAAGATGCACTCTAATTCAAGCTTCAATATGGTTCTAAACAGGCTAGAGATTTGAATCCTCTCATAAAGTTTCACTATGCTTCTACAGCTTTTTCCTTAGACACTTTATCTGAGTTGGGAGATATTAGAAATGAAGTGAAGAAGACTGTTGTTTGTAACTAGTCTTTTCCTATTTCCGGTTAGACTAAATTAAATGTTGATGGAGCTTTTAAAGATTCTTCAGGTACTTTTAATGTGGTGATGTTATTAGGAATTCTCATGGTCTATTCTGTGAAGCTTTTCATGATCCTCTAAGATATTTTTCTAGTTTTAGAGCTGAAGTGTGTGGTCTCTTTTATGGCATCCAACAGGCTTTGTTTCATGTTCATTTCCCTTTGGTAGTAGAGTGTGATTCTCTTGACTTAGTGAAGACGATTCAAAAGGAGTGCTCGGATTGGACTGTTAGGTCTATGTGGCATATTATTCAATTCTGGCTAAAGTCTTTTAGGATTATTATTTATCATGTTTATAGAAACTGTCATTTTGTGGCATATGCTCTTGCAAATATCCAGAGTGATATATCTATTTTTAATTTTAATAAGGCTTCTCTTCCTTTATCAATAAGAAATTGCTCACCGAATGATAGAAGAGGAGTTCCTCATATTAGGATGTATCCATTTTATTAATAAAACCGGTAGGGGTGTTTGCCAAACCCCGTCCTAATTTTATTATTTCAACGGTTTTTTAATTGCTCACAAATAAACTATTGTGAACTTTTCTAAAAAATCTAAATAATTTGAAGTCGGTTGATATTTGGTTGGTACATTATAAAGGTTAATACTATATGTCAAATGTAGTACATTATAAAGTTTAATACTATGTGTCGAATGTACCATAGGGCGCCTTAACCTCCCTACTTCCGATCTATTTCCCAGCACCAGCAATCTTAAGAAGTGATTTGCATTTTAGGAAACTTGGTTGTTTGATTACAACTTTGATTTGTAGGGATATTAGGTTGTCTGAATAATGCTGTTTATAATGATACGAAGATGGACTCTATTTCAATTTTCAATAAGGTTCTAAATAGACTAGAGATTTGAATCCTCTCGTAAAGTTTCATTCTGCTTCTACAGCTTTTGCCTTAGACACTTTATCAGAGTTGGGAGATGTTATTGGAAATGTTGAAGTGAAGAAGATTGTTGTTTGTAAGTGGTCTTTTCTGGTTTTTGGTTGGTTTAATTTAAAAAATGTTGATGGAGCTTTAAAAGATTCTTCCCGTAATTCTGATGTGGTGATGTTGTTAGGAATTTTCAAGGTCTATTCTGTAAAGCTTTTCATCATCCTCTAAGATATTTTTCTAGTTTTAGAGCTGAAGTGTGTGACCTCTTTATGGTATCCAACAAGCTTTGTTTCATGTTCAAGAAAACAATAGAAAAAGATAGGGTGTTTGAGTTCTTGGCTAGTCTCAACCTCTCAGAAAAAAACCATTGCCTTCTACAATCGAAGTTTTTTCAGAGATTAGGAGGGAAGAGAGTCGTAAAATCGTGATGATGGGAAGAAGGGCTCCATGGAAACTCTTGAAAATTCTGCTCTTAATACCACGATATCAATAGAAACCATGGTAACTGCAGCAATGACTTCTAAGCTAAAAGGATCCAATTCCTCCTATGCTCAACCCTCGAGGTTTGATGAGAAGGTGAAGGACTAGTGTGATTATTGTAACATGCCATCTCATGTTGGTGCTTCTGAGATCAAATGACAAATTCATCTCATGTTTTCTCCTCATATACTTCTTGTCCTGGTAACCTTAAAATTCGTATAGTAGATGAGAGTTTATCTCCAATTGCAAGAAAAGATTTAGTCACTATCTCAAAGGATCTCACTCTAAAATCTGTCTTACATGTTCTTAAGTTACCATGTAGTCTTTTGTCAGTTAGCAAATTCACTAAAGAGTCTAATTGTCTAGTGAAATTCTATGATTCTTAATGTGAATTTCAAGATCGACATTCAAAGAAGATGATTGGCAGTGCTAGGATGGTTTATGAACTCTATTATTTTGATGACTCAACTATCAAGTGTGGACAAGATCAAACTGCAGTAGTAGTACTTTATTCCTGCTAAAGATAAAATAATGTTATGGGACTATTGATTAGGCTATCCTAGTTTTCCTTACCTTAGGCATTTGTTTCCATCCTTCTTTTAAAGACAATAATGTTAACTCAATGTGTTTTCAATGTGAACCTTGTCAATTATCAAAGCATCATAGAGTTTCTTATAAACCTCATTCCTATCAAGTGTCTAGACTATTTTATTTAATTCACAGTGATATTTGGGGACCCTCTAGAGTAACAACCGTTTTTGGTACTAGATAGTTTATCTCATTTATTGATAATCATAGTAGGATCTGTTGGGTGTCTATTAAAAGAAAAAGGTGAAGCTACTAAAATATTCAAAGAATTATATTATATGATTGAAAATTAGTTCCAAACATGAATCCAAGTTCTTAGAACTGATAATGGAAAAGAATACTTTAATTCTTCTTAATGAATTTTTGAAAGAAAAAGGCATGCTTCATCAGTCTACCTGTTATGATCCCCTTCAATAAATTGGGATAGCTGAAAGAAAAAATAAATACCTACTTGAAGTTACTAGATCTATCATGTTTACTATGGGGGTCCCTAAGTATCTATGGGGAGAAGCAGTCCTTCTAACCACATACCTTATAAACAGAGTTCCCACTAAGGTATTAGAATATCAAACTCCTATAAAAAAGCTGTTGAAAACCTTTCCTCACATTCGAATCTTCAACTCCTTATCTCCTAGAATTTTTGGCTGCCCAATTTTTGTTCATATACACAAACACAACCGATCAAAACTTGATCCTAGAGCTAAAAAGTGTGTTTTTATGGGCTATTCTCCAAATCAAAAAGGGTATAAATGCTATAATCCTACTCCAAAAATAATTTTGTGAGCATGGATGTAACATTCTTTGAAGACACCTTACTTTACCAAAAATTCTCTTCAGGGGGAGAGTAATTTTAGGATAGAAGATCATTTTTGGGAAACTTCAAATTCCTTACCTCTACCAGTTCTAGATCTGCCAACTCTAAACGTTCCTCCACCTAGTACTCCTCCTACTCCTTCCTTACCTATAGAATCAAACATTATAAACTCTTTTTCAGGGGGAGAAACATTACAAATAGTACAGCAACCTGAGTTGCTAGTCACGAAAGAAGCAGATTCAAAATAAAGAACCTCAACCTTCTACCTACCAAAACTCCTCTTTGGATGATGGTCTTGTGAATGAAATAGGTATGACAGTTCTAAATATTTTGAATCATCATGATAAAACTATTTCTACAAACTCTGATCTTGATATTCCTATTGCTCTTAGAAAACAAACCCGCACTTGTACTATGCATCATATTGCTAAATATGTCTCCTATCATAAGTTATCTCCTAGCTATAGAACTTTTACTGCTAATTTGTCTAGTGTTTCAATTCCAAAAGATATCCAGGAAGTAATGAGTCAACCTGAATGGAAAATGGCCATGTTAAAAGAGATGAGGGCTCTTGAGAAGAATGAAACTTGGGAGATTATCAGATTACCTAATGGAAGTAGAACAATAGGCTACAAGTGGGTGTTTACTATGAAATACAATGCTGATGGGAATATTGAAAGGTACAAGGCAAGGCTTGTGGCTAAAGGTTTCACACAAACCTATGGAATAAATTACCAAAAAACATTTGCCCCGGTTGCTAAGGTAAACTCTATTAGAGTAGTACTTTCTCTTGCTGCTAACCTTGAGTGGCTTTTACAACAGCTAGATATGAAAAATACATTCCTTAATGGAGAATTAGAAAAGGAAGTGTTTATGGATTTACCTCCCCGTTTTGAAGAACATTATGGGTCAGAGAAGATTTGCAAGTTAAGAAAGTCACTATACGGCTTAAAGCAATCACCTATGACATGGTTTGATTGACTTACTCAAGCTCTGAACTCTGAAGGGTTGTGGATATCACCAAACTCAAACAGATCATACGTTATTTGTCAAGCATTCTAGGGATGGTAAGATTGCTATTCTCATTGTGTATGTAGATGACATGATCTTAACTGGAAGTGATGTGGATGAACTAGAAAAATTGAAGAGGTTTCTTGCCAAGGAATTTGAGATAAAAGATCTTGGATCTGTGAAGTATTTTTTTGGGAATGGAATTTGCAAGATCTAAGACAGGGATTTTTGTTTCTCAAAGGAATTATGTTCTTGACTTGCTTAAGGAAAAGGTTTCCTCAGGTGCAAACCAATTGAAACCCCTATGCAAGCGAACTTGAAGTTGGAGGTATCTAGTTCAGACAGGGTGGTGAATAGAGAACAATTTCAAAGATTAGTTGGAAGACTCATCTATCTATCTCATACTAGACCAGACATAGCATTTGCAGTAAGTGTTGTGAGTCAATTCATGCACTCACCTGGAGAAGAACACTTTGATGCTATTTACAGAATTCTCAAATACCTAAAAGGAAAACCTAGAAGGGGGTTGCTATTCCAAAATCATGGTCATATCAGAATTGAAGCATTCACAGATGCTGACTAAGCAGGTAGTGTGACGATAGAAGATCTACTTCAGGCTACTGTACCCATGTTGGTGGAAATCTAAGTGACTTGGAGAAGTAAAAAACAAAGTGTAGTTGCTAGAAGTAGTGTAGAAGCTGAGTTTAGAGCAGTTGCTCATGAGATTTGTGAAATACTATGGCTAAAGAGGCTACTTGAGGACCTGAAAATCTCAAATACTATTCCTATGACACTTTACTGCGACAACAAAGCGGCTATCAATATTGCTCATAATCGTGTTCAATACAACAGGACTAAACATGTGGAGATTGAAAGACAATTCATTAAAGAGAAGTTAGACGAAGGCATAGTGTATATGCCTTATATTCCTACAAAGCAACAAGTGGCAAATATCTTTACCAAGGGACTACAAAAGATTCAATTCGACAAGCTTATATGCAAGTTGGGTTTACAAGACATTTTTGAACCAGCTTGAGGGGGAGTGTGGAAACAAATGGAAAGATATTTATTTGATTATGTTAGGAGAAATCTTAAGATATTTCCCTAATTACGTGATTGTAAATAACTGTTAGGATTTACCATAATTAGTCTAGGGTTTCCTATGTATAAATAGCCTAGTATTGTATCATGTGAATATGATAGCATATTATCAAAGTTTGCATTTATTTATAATTTTATTATTCAAAATATGACACTAATTGTGATTTGTTTAGAATCAACATTCACATATTCATTGTACTTTTGATAGACTAATAATGTTAGTCAAATCAAGAATGTTCTTTTTTTAATTAAATGACAGAAGACCAGTAAAAAGTGGTCAAGAAAATTTAACTGCCAAAAATTGACCTATTTTTGGTATATAATAAGAAGCCATTCAACACCTATAATTCATGGACATACACACCCAATAATCCCTTTAGAAAGGAATAGAATATCTATTGACCATCATTATGAGGCAGTACCTTTAATAAGATTACTTAAGCAATTTACTAGATTTTGGTCTTGTCGTGTATTCTTATGCCTGAAGGAAATAAAAGATATAGTGCAGACTGGGCATGAGCAGAGTAATTGTATCCGATTCCATCAGATGGATCGGATAATGGTTGGATAGTTCTATCTAGAGTTTTTGTTAGGGCAGATATCACTAGACAAAAAACCCGATAGGGGTCACTCAAGAACAGTCGGATAGGACGATATCCGAATTTGAACATAATAAATTATATATGTATCACCTCTAAATATCGTTATAGCATATTACTTGAATTTGTATTTCCTATTAATTAGCCAAAATATAAAATCTTGTCAATGAAATAATTAAGGAGGTCTCATAATCATTATTACACTTCCACATTAATTATCCTAGAATTTCCTGTTACTTGAATTTGTATTTCCTATTAATTAGCATAGAATATAAGCTGATTAAGCCGTAACTGAGTTTGTAAACATATGTCTAAATATCAAAACCTGTAAATGAAATAATTATGGAGATTTAATTATCATTATTACGTTTCCATATTGAATAGCTATATGAGCATATAACCTTCTATATTAATCAAAAAGTAATTAATTAGGGTTCACAAACTAATAATCAATGGAATTGATTAGTGACAAAGTAATTAATTAAGGTTCACAAACTGATAATCAATGGAACTTATTAATGACTGGTACTACCATTTTTAGCTCATACCTACATGTTGTTACTAACATATAATATTGAATACGTACATACAAAATATTCCATATATATATATACACACAAATGTTTAAAAGTAATAAGATATTACTAACATGTTGCTAACATATAAAAGATAATACCTACATGTTACTAACATATAACATTGAATATGTACATACATATTATATCCCATATATATATACACACACAAATGTTTATGAGATAATAAAATAAGGCCATATGACGATTCCAATAATTGCCAAACCCCAAATCTTAAACCCTTTTAACCTTAACCCTAACCATTTTTCTAATTATTTAAAAAAAAAAGAAAAAAAAGGCCAGATACCCAATTGTATCCTACATCAAATTCGGTAGGATATGATGGCTGTGGCGTACAAGTCAAGCAAATGCCTGCCTGAATTGTTTCCTTTCAGACTGGTTGGATATAGGGTCGGATATTCCAATATCCACCCGTTGCTCATGCCTAGTACAGACCATGAACCTATAATTTAAAAAATCTCACCTAATGAATTTAGAGGCCACAAACTATGTATTCTAATGTCAATTTTCTACACTTTTAGAAAAGCAAAAACCTTAAATACATCGATGAAAAGCAAAAATCTATATTCTCGAGCCAGTAAAACAACGTAAAGACAACTCTATCCAGTTTCAATCCTCATGAAAAAAAGTTTGATTGAATAAAGCAATATTAAAAGCAGAAAAGAAACAAAAGTATCACATCTAAATAGCTTCCATCAGAATTATAGGGTTAAACAGTCAATTAACACACTGGTAAGAAGCTGTAAGAATGAGAAAATATAGAAAACTATGGGCACGGCTTATAAGGTAGGAAGCATTCCATAGAAATAAGTATTACTGTCCCAATTATAAGAGGTGAAAAGAGAGAGAGAGAGAAGTAAAAATGATATGTAAGTGACAAATCAGCCAATATAAAGTTATATATATTGCGGATACATTTATAAGAAACATGTAGTGAAAGAATTAGAGCATTTATCATGATATGCAAGGAAGAGAAATATAACAGAGAAAGATAAAAATAAGAAATACTCAGTCAAGATTTCAAAAGTCTACCAGCCCTGAGCATCCACAAGTTTTAGGCATACCACAACCTTATTATTTTGTATTTGAGTAAAGAGTTAATCTCAATTTAGTTGAGGCCACAAATAAAGAATGCAGCCACTGTGCCAAGTTTTCTAAAATAAAGCAAGCAACAGGTCTGTAAGCCAGCATACACGAAGGATGCTAATGGAACTTACAACGGAATTCACATTGACAATCCGGCTTGGAGAACCTCTAATAAGAGATGGCAAGAGCAATATTGAAAGCAATGCCGGTGCCAGATGATTAACTTGCAAGTGTTCTTCATAACCATCTTTTGAAAATTTTTGTGGCTCTGGAAAACGCAATCTTGGACAATATTAGTGAGTGATAATCGACTTTCTTATAAGCTTCAATAAGTACAAATCGCCATATATTTCATTAGACTCTCGATAAGTACCAGAAAACACTGTGATGATAAAAAGATACAACTAAACTAATTGATTAGAAAAACACTTAATATTTACAGCAATTCAAGGAACTCTATCAGAAAAGCAGCCTGATAGGGTAGGGTAAGAAACAAGTGTATACATGGCAAATAAAGGAATTGAAATAACAGGAATAAACAATTATAAACAAGAGCAAAATATGGTTGGAAAAATCAAAATCAAAGGCTACAAATCAATGGAAAGGGCTGGAGGAATCAAAACATCAACAGTGATTATAAATGAGTATTTTTTGTCTT
The DNA here is from genome assembly GCA_027186245.1 of Coriaria nepalensis. Classification (NCBI taxonomy): domain Eukaryota; kingdom Viridiplantae; phylum Streptophyta; class Magnoliopsida; order Cucurbitales; family Coriariaceae; genus Coriaria; species Coriaria nepalensis. Next base: position 3,170,133 of record CP114499.1, on the reverse strand, counting down.
ATCACATATCATATCATGCAATGATGAATTATTCTCCTTTGGGTGTGAGTTAATTGAGCAACTACACTTTTTGCTTGTTTCAGCCACTAGCATCATTTGGAGAAAGGAATATCCTCCTATACTTGACTAAGCTTAGCTCAGTATTTGTCCAAAATATTTTTTCTTTAGTAATTGAAATAGATATATGTTGTTCTATTGATTACATATAAAGTATATATATGCAATCAATAGAATATACTTGGATGTTAGCAGCACAGAGAGAAAGATATTGATTGTGTAGTAATGTATATGTTTGAGAAACTGTAAAACCCAAGGAACTTCATAGAAAATGCTTCTCACAAATTTAACCACTTGTGGCTTTGAACAGTTTTATCCCCTTTCTAACTTTATGAATCCCCATTTAAATGGTCTAATCTTAGTTTTAAGAAGCTTCACAACACACACCAAAGTATAAGAATCCCCTGACTTATAAGAGCTAAATGTAAGCCAGTATACTCCCAATGGAAACACATTTTAGTGTAACTGAAATTTATAATCCAAAACTAACAATAATCAATCAATTGCAAATCCCACGTGACTACAGTCTCTAAGAAATACAAAGCTACTTTGACATTAGATACCAAGTCATTGACCGTCACCAGCCTAATATTTCCATGATCATTGCAGTTGTATAATCTTTAACCAAAAAAATAAAATTTAAAAGAGCAATAGAGGTGAACCAACAAACTACAGAAATTTCTACTTACACTTTCTTGTAAAGATTGGAACTTGCAATCATTTACTTTGCATAGAGAAGCATAAGAACCATAAAATAAGAACATAGATACAAATACCAACCTCCTATAGAAAATATTCCAGCATTATTAATCAGAACATGCAAGGGTCTTGAGCGTGCATTCCAGGATTCAGAAAATCTCGCAACAGAATCCAAGGAGAGAAGATCAAGTTCCATCACCTTGAGAGTCACGACAATATGTCAGCCATGGAGAAACTATAAAATTGAACCAGCTTCAAGTCAAATTAGAAAAAACAAGTCTCGCTTTTGGAATTCTAGATTTCTAAATCAACGATAAAACTGATCCATAGAAACATCTATTTCAACGGAACAATGAGATTACGAGTTGATTAGTTACCTCGATATTGAGAGGAAGGCCCTTGCCAGACCATTCATTTTGCCAATCCTGGATCAATTCATGAGCTGCCTTAGGATTCCTCACTGCCATAACTACATGAGCCCCTGATTCCGCCAATTGCCTGTTCGATTAAGGATATATAAGCTTTCCTTCACTCAATCAAGTAAAAAAGCTTACGGAAAAAAAAAAAAAAACATGATGCAAACATTTTCTTTCCCTTTGGCTGATTTTCTCGGCGACCAAACAGAGGGTTATAGAAAAAAAAATGCAGAAAACGCATGGATCTGTTTTCGTATCGTATTCTCCACTAGACTCCATTGCAACCGAACAGAGAGGGTGAAGAAGCAAACCTGGCGATTTCGCGGCCAATACCGCTGGTGGATCCAGTGACAATGCAGGAGAGATGGTTAAGAGGAGGTAAAGGCATGGGGTTCGGTAAATGACTGGCCATGATTCTCTGAAACAGCATTTCGTATATCACATTGAGCCAACCTCTCAACCATTCCATCCATCCCAACGCCTCCTTCTTCGTCTTTGTCTTCGGCATCTCCGCCGAAGAAGACGTCGTCGTTGCCATTCGCGTTGACTTGGAATCTCCGATGCACAGTGGAAGATAGAGACCGGGGAAGTAGAGAGTTTTGTCACTCGAAATTTGTTTGTAGCCATTTGATCAGGGGATATCTAGTTATTTAATTTTTTGTCAACCTTTTATTATTTATTTTAGTATTTAGTAAATAAAATAATATAAAATGAAATTACATTTATACCTTTCTCTTCTTCCCTTTCACTTTCACTTTCACTTACACTTTGTCTTCCTTTTCAGTTTCCTACCTTCCTTTTTTTTTCAAAGAAAATGCAGTAAATAACATAAAACAAAAAAAAAATGACATATAATTATCGTAATAAAAAATAACAGCCATCTTTGCTCGTTTTACTCCCGTTGTCTAATTTTTACTCGATCTTTTATCGGAGAAGAAAGATATATACTTTGGTTGTACTTCGTCGGAGAATGAGAAACTTTGGACTTATAAAAAAATCATAATTATGAAAGTACATATTCTCTTTTTCTATCCACTTTCACTTTTTCTTTAATAGGTATACATTTATTATTTAAATTTTGGTCATTTGATCTAAAAGACTTGTTGGTAATATGCTTATCTTCTATGGAGATCTAGTTCGAATCAAAAATAATTTTTAAATTATTTATTTTTCAAAAATAACGTCATCTGTATTCATAATTGTTTACTTCGATAGAAGGTGGAATAATGATGATAAGACCTCAAAACTATTAAAATTTTGGGCTCCAAAAGGCTTATAGGGACTATATTTTAAGTAAAAAATAAAAAATTATAAACAAATAAAATAAATCAATAAATTTGTTGCCAAACAAATACTTTATTATGTTTTAGTAAATAATATATAGATTATACAGTCAAAAAAACCTTTCGGCCTTAAAGGAAAAAAACATAATATACAAAAAAATTAAAGTGAAAGTAAGAAATTAAAAGATTAGAGAATAGAAAGTGAGAAATATCATGAGAAAGAATTAGAGTGAGATATTTATAAAAACAAATTAGGAGAAAAGATGACGTAAGATTTATTAATTATTATAAATGGGAGATAAACTAGAAGAAAAATAAACTTCCAAGCATAGTAAGCTGGCCCCATCCAAAGCGAAACACCGGACCAAGCTGGAGCAGCCTGCCGAGCTTAAAGTCATGTCTAAACCCAATCCATTTTAACACCTCTAGATTATCCGTTTTTAGCTTTATAATTACTAAAGATCGATGATATTCATTATACTTCATAAAAATTCAAAAATTTTATAATTTCCCCGAAATGAGATACTTTCTCCCATCTAACATTTTTCCATGTTCACTAAAATCAGTGTATGAAAGGACTTGTCGAATCCCATACAATCTACTGGAAGTTGCTCTAATTGAATGGCTTGTAATTTCACCTGTTACTGTAACTTGCAACATTATCCAACCACAGAGCACTCATGTATCACAAACCAATGGGACTCACAGTAATGTCAAACCTTGAAATCACGCAGCGCGTTACTTCAGGTCCAAAAGACGACTCCTTACAGTCCAAATAAGCATCTCCGGAAAAGGTTCCAAAAGAGTTCAAACATATCACAAGCACTACCAAACAAAGGTTCGCAATGGTAGTTTTCAAAACAAGCGTCACAAATACACCCAAGTGCATACACACCAAAGCAAGGTCTGGAATGATAAAATATCCACATGGTCCTGAATGTCATCTCAGATGGAAATTGACAAGTTGGCCCCTAACAGTAGAACATAACTTTCTTCACGTTCTCTTTCAGAGCAGGCAAGGGTCTAACAGCAGCATTTCCACCTGCTGGTCGTGTGCCACCACGTTGAACACCAGCTCCACCCATGCCTCCACGTCCTGCCGCAAAACCACTAGCCATGGACCCACTGTCAGAGGTCTCAGGTTCCATATAAAAACGAGCCCGGAATGCAGCAAGATGTGCATAATAGGCAGGGGGCACTGACCAGCGCAAAACACAGCATCAATAAGTAGAATGAAATAAAGACAACATGGGTTTAATAATAGACTTGGATGTCAAAGAGTTGGTAAAAGAGGGGTCTCTCTCACCTATAGAAACAGATCGTGTACATCGAGCATATCTGAAAACAGTAAAACATCTCTATTAATTGATGATTTTAAGATATTCTTATAAAATGAAACATATATCCATAATCCATTAAACTTTTCTTTTTGGGGGGTCAAAGATAATGTGTGAAATAGTATTTAAAAATAATAATAATAATTCTACTAATTTAAGGTACCAACATTTTATGATCCTTGAAAGGAAACCCAGTTTAACTTACGTATAGCAAAGGTTGTTTGTAAGGGTCTGAAGACCGTCTGCTGTGAACTTGTTCTCATCCCACAAAACATGGTAATGAGCAGGACGGCTTGTGCCCTAATAAAAAAAGTTCATTATGTTCACATCTGATGAAATTTTCATACAAGCGCTCTTAGATCAGTAATAAACCACCAAAGGGTCAAATTGTTAAATTACCTGAATTCCAGCATGGCTGCAAAGATAGAAATCAAATTCTGTCGGATGACAGATCTTGGAGTCTACAACTGTACCTGTTTACATTCACAGGTAATAAAATTGCTAAGCCAAAAAGGAGAAACAAGAAATGGACACAAAATGTGTTATTAACCCACCTGGTAATATATTCCCACTCCTGTCAGTTGCATTGCGATCATTATGGTTGTTAGCAAACAGTCTTGTGTGATGACGCTTTTGTACCACAACAAAAGTGACTGGAGGCTGATAGTTTGGCTCCAAAGAGGCACATGCCTGAAGGTAAGAGACAGCACAAAAATTTAGTTAAAATATGATTTTGCAAATCCCACAGAAGATACACAGAGAAAAAAGAGCATTTAGTCACCAAAATTTATTTACCCTGCGAATGGCATCAAGCTCATACAACAAAACTTGATAGAATTGTCCCTCACTCACACCATCCCTGCAGTTAATAAAGTGTAAGAAAGAATTCATGAGAAGGCGTAGAATATGTACAAGAATTCATGGTAAATACCTGTAAAAGATGATTCGTTCTGGTTTCTGCCCAGTTGCTCTACGAAATGATATGAGTAATTCCCTGCATATACAAACAAGCAGATGAAAACAGTCAATACTAGAATAAGAAATAAGAAAAAAGAAAAATCAAGAAATTCAGAAAAATAAAATAAGGAAAAATAATAAGATTGCAATGAGATAATATGAACTAAAACTAAAACAACAAGACAAATCCATACTTGATCATTCCACCAGAAACAGTCCCTCTTACAGGATCTTGCCATGTTTTGAACAGGTCCTGGATAAGTTCTTGTCTGTGGGCTTGGGCGCAAACCAAACCTGCATACTTAGTGACTTCTGGCCAATCTTGTGAGGCCACAACCTGAGTTTTCAAGTCAAAATATATTAGTAATATTTGAGTTAAATTATCAAGTTTAGCAGTACTAAAAAAAATCTAAGAAAAGGTGATTGAACTAACAGCTGCAATTGAAGGACTTGAATCCTCGCCTGGGTGAGGATGGGTCACATCAGCACCAAATATAATGGTAGGTCTGTCACTAACTAATGGTATACGTCTTGATATTGCATCAACAAGAACTGTGTTCCTTCCACCAACTTTCACATTAATCTTTAACGCCACGTTAGCCAAATACTGTTTGCTCATTTTGAACACATGTTTTGTCAAACAGCACTGAGAAACAAGTCCCAAGTCTGTCTCACATATGCGTTTTAAATCACCTATATAGGAATTAAAAAGGATAAGAAAAACAAACAAGCAAAATTCAGTAATGAAAAAAGATATTAGGTAGAGGACCAAAGTATCCAATTAGTCATACCATAAAGAGAGCCATTATTATCTGGCAAAATAACAATTAGCAAGTCGAGTTCCTTCCCCTTGAGTCTGGCTGTTGCATCATGGTACTGAGTTTTGAGAGCCTTCTCCACATGATCGGGATGACTACTATGAGGGGGCAGTACTGGTTCCGGATTAAATGCCTACAATCATAAGAGATAATGCAAACGTTAATTATAAATCCAAACATAAAAACCAATGAGAATAGAAATACAGAAAATCAATATAAAGTAAAAGAGATGTACCATTCCAGATACAAAACACATTTGAGCAAGCTCTTTACAAAAACCACGCGCAACACTGTCTTGCACAATTCGCGAGAAGTTGATACAAATCCAACTGTTAACTGTACCTCCATTAACCATTTTCTGCATAAAAATTATGTAACTTTATTAGGTCATAGAACTCTAATTTTCAAATTTATGGTTGGAAGTAAAGCATTAAAAATGCAGTCACATGGTACACTAGCCATATAAACTTATACCTCTCAAACTGATATACACACAAATTTGCATGGGTAACCACCTATTCCTCTAGTCCACAAAGAGAGAGAGAGAGAGAAAGAAATCTCCAGGTTAAAATTAAGCATAGAGCAGTTGTTTTCCAGCCCAAAGCATATGCTACGCACAAACATAATCTGGGAAAAAAGGGGGAACAAAGTCCAGCACATTTTGAAAGAGAGGGACAAAGTCCAGCACATTTTGAAAAGAGGGACAAAGTCCAGCACATTTTGAAAGAGTGATGTAATGCAAAATGCCACAGTATATAGCCCAAACCTGTACAAGTAATTTGGATAAAGAATGTTGTAGAGAAAAGGTATATTTCCAATAGAGGAAACCAACCAACAATGAAAACATGTTCAGTTGTGGGCGCATCCAAGTAAGAATACATTGACAGAGAATGAGGGGAAGTATATTAGAACTGGGGGAAAATATCAGCCTAAAAGTTTCATTAAATGATTATGCATTGATTTGAGTAAGTAAAATACCTTGTTCATCATATTCCATTGTCCAACTTGCGGCAAGCAATCTCTTTCCCTACCCGCGTCATGATATTTCAACTGTAAGAGAAAAATGTAGTTTCCCAATAAATGTAAATAGATAATAAACAAATAAATTTTTGGGAGGGTTATTTGTGTGAACTTGGGGGATTTGAAATTAGGTTTGAAGTTTGATGGAGATGGAACCATTGTAAGGTAAGGACCACAGCCAGAACTCAATTACAAAGATTCAAATCAATAGCTAGTAGAGCAACTGCTGATAATTCTTATTCTACATTTAGTCATATGAGCTTCAAGATACATTACCCATGGTGGAGGAAGAATGCGAGCCTCAACAGAAGCAAGCCTGTCACTAATTTTGATTCCAAATTCCTTTGCATATTCATCCTTTCCATAATCATTATGTTTAACTGTCTGAAATCAGATGACTTGGTGAGTTATACATAGTTTATTACATGGAAAATTACTAAATCAGAAAATGCGCACAAACTGAAACATAAAAAAGAAGTGCTAAACAATATTTGGCTAAAATATAATGGGATTTTTAGGGAACAGAGAAAAATCAAAATGAAGTCCCAGTTAGACATCTTAGGAAGCTTCAAAGACTTGCAGTCGCAAATATTATATTGACTAAAAGGATGGTCATTTTAAAGATAGAAAATTAATGAGGCAGGGGTCTACACTAGGAGAGGCAAGTAAGTTCTAAAAGTGTAACTGATTGAACTTATAAAAATGGAGAAATTTCAGAAAAAGAAGGCAAGACAAATAAACAACGTGCTAAATCAAATTGCAGAGCAGTTTAAAGAACAAAAAAAAACAAAGACAGCGTAACTTAGTAACATGCTATTCCAAAAGGTCCATGAACCGGCAACCAATAAAGTCAAATATGAGCATCCAAAACTCTATCAAGACTAAAATAGAACTCCTATGCAACTATAATGTTTCTACCAATCAAAATGAATTAAAGAAGAAAAGGTAGAACGTGCAATATAGGCAATCTTATAAAGCCAAATCAAAAATATCAGGCAGCTCTCAGTAAGAATGAAACCAACTTGCAATAATATAGTACCTGCACAATGTCATTCTCCCTATCTTTAGGACGCTGGCATGTGACCTTCAACAAAGCAGTTATCTGCCTTTCATTCAGCCGCTTCGAGTACCTTTGACCCTCAACAATTTTGCAAACCTGAATCCAATAAAACTAATTTTGTTAGTACTGGAAGTCATTTTCATGCTAAGACTTTCAAAGGGAAGACAATCATGCCAGTCATTTATATTGCTTTCAATGAATTTAAGACATTAGACTGAAGCAAATAGCTAACTACCTCCATAGGTAAGTAATTTGGTCTCTGCTGATTTCCCACTTGTAGACAAGGCCATTGGGAATGTTGAATCACATACCCATATGTTTCGTAAAAGTATTCAACCACAGATTTCATTGTACCACTCTCGTCAACTGGGAAACTAAGGAAAATTTGATGGATGTGGTCAGAGAAAAAATGTAGATAGCTGAGATATTGAGGGAAAAATTGCAGACATTAACAGCTAGATAAATTTGTACTCACGTAAGCTCACGCGTAGCCTGTGATGTTAAACCAGATATCCTATACTTTCTACGCATGTGCCCACGGTGAGTAACTTCAACCTTGACTCCTCGCAGCGCTTTCTTTATCTGTCACGAGAAGAGAAAGCAGGAGAAATACTGAGAGACATCCAACAAATGGGATGGCAAAATCAAAAGAAAAAATGACATGGTACAGAAAAAATAAAAACGGACCTTTACACGATCAGAATCAGACAATGGTCTGTTTGAAACATCACGATTGAGAAGCTGGGTTACAAATTCTATGACTGGCAACGCCTCAATGAAGGCTGTGGATGACATATCTGCACCGTTGAAAAACTGTCACAACATCGAATAGGAAAGGAACAGGGAAGAAATGAAAATTTAAAACAAAGAGAGAAGTAAAGACCAATGTTCAGTGACAGCCCCATTTGAGTTGGGCGAATGCTCTGGTAAAATCCACGCCAGCTTTCCAACCCCTCACCGAGTGATTGACGTTTTCCAAGATCCTTGGAGTAGAATGATCGGCCCACTGGAACTAATCTACATAACCAACAAAAGATGAAATTCAATATTACAAAGAATAAAATTTCACAAAATATCGAGGGCAATAATAACATCTCCTTACTTAGATGTTGGCAGCTCGCGTAAAACAATGTCGAGAACCTGAAGAGCTTCTTGAGGTGCATCAGCCTCTCTCCCCTGTAAAAAGAGTCCCAAGTGGTGGAGATCTGCTCGTGCAGCAAATTTGATCACAACTTTGAATTCTCGTTCCCTCCTAAATCAAGAAGAAACATATCTGAAGAAACCTACTATTGATGTATGAACATGAAAATGAAAATATCGAATGCATAGGATGAGTTCAAACCTATGCCCTCCTGTTCCATCATCTTCATCAGTGAGAGTGATTCTGAACTCCTTAGAAGGGAAAGGAAGAGGACCGGCAGTATACAGACTCTTTCGTCCATCATAGACTGGAAGCCTGCCTCCAAGATGAGACACCCTGTAGAGTTTCACCAACTCTTTCATTACAGCACGGTTCAGACCTCTGGTGGTGACCTCCGGAGTGATAGTTACCTTACATACAGGAGCATCTTATTGATGCATTCCAGAATAAAAGCTCTAGAGAGAAGTAGAAAGAATGTGAGAGATCCAGAAGATACATACATCATACTGGTGAAGATCTTTGTCTGGTAATTCAGCAAAGAAGTGGTTAGCTTTTACTAGACATCTTGTTCCATAGCTACCCTTTCCTGGACGGAGGGGAAATCTCATTGATTTACTTGATTGTGGAACAGGTTGAATTGACAAGCTAGGAGAAGTTTCCTGAACATCTAGCTGTTCAAGCTGTTGCTCCACCTGTACAAGTTCAGGTTGCCGGGAGGAACTTGCCTCGGATGAGATAGGATGATTCACCCCACCTTGGCATGGAACCGGGGTTGCTTGGTGCAGCTCGGGTACTTGTGGTCTAGGTTGGCCACCAGGAGGTCCTCGGCCACGACCACCGCCATTGCCTCCATAACCACCGCCGCCACTGCCTCCTTCATGGCCGCTATGGCCTCCTTCGTAGCCGCCACGGTCACCTTGTTGAGGTGGCCCTCCCCTTCCCCTTCCCTGATATTCAGGGTTCCCTCCATACTGCTGTTGTTGAGTTCCATAACTACGGCCACCTCCATTACCTCCACGACCCCCTTGGGGACCCCAACCTCTTCCACCTTGGTATCCTCTCCCTCCCTGTTGCTGTGGAGGTGCACCGCCATCAGGGGTTTGCAAACCACCTTGACCACCACCCCCAATGGCTTCTCGAGAATCGGAGCTCTCACCACCAGCAGGAATTTCAGTTCTCTTCTTCCTTGCCATGATGTCTGCACTGAAAACGTTACAATCCTTAAAAATGTTAGGTACTACAGGAAGAACATAATATGACAGGCAGGATTATATACATAAGTAAAAAAACGCGGTCATTAGCATTGCAAAGAAGCATGGGAATCTTTTGAAGACCCGTTACACTTACCAGAACAACATTCTTATATATGATAAGAAGAATCGTATACTAAGTTAAAATACAACAAACTTTAACTACAAAAAAATTACTGAGATTACCAAGCTGTGAAACGAATTACCGAGATTCCGAAGTCTTAAGCAACCTATTTAAACTAAATCTTCACGAAAATTAAACTATTACTCGTCCACAAGCATATATCAGGAAGGACAACAAAACTAGAAGAACATAAAAGTAGAAGAAATTTATATTACACCTCCAAACCCTAACGTGAAAAGAAGGAAATCACGAACACTAAGAGATTACCGAAAACCCTGAATACGCTTACGAAGCCTTGAATAAAGAGTTCATAGAAATCCAGAACAACTACAGATCACCAAAATCCACAAACAGATCTAGTCTCAAAACAAGCAAATAAAAATCATGAAAAAAAAATTCTTTTAGAAACATAGATCCGTCGAAAAAGCTTACAATCACTTACCAAAACATACACCAAATTCACACACAGTATATCCAGTCTACATCAAAAGTAGAATTTGGAGAAAAAAACAAAAAAAAACTACCAAAAGTAACACATTCATAAGAAAAAAAAAATTAGGAAGGAAGGAGTGACTGAACCCTAAAACCTCCATTTTCGCAGAGAGCTACTTACCTTCGATTTGGTGTAGAAAAAACAAAAGAAAATCAGAAGCGAGCTTATTGGTAGCTGTTCTCTGAAAGACTGATGACAGAGAAAATGCAAATGAGAGAGGAAATGAAGAAGACTATGACGTTGCTCTCAACCCTTCTGCCTCAAGACGCTTAGTATAACAGAAAAAACCCACCCACACCCCTACTTGTAAAGCAATCCGGTAGGTCATTCAAAAAGACAACCCCCCAGTCTAAAAATCTTTCCCATTAAGATTTCGTTCGAAAAAGATATATGGCATTAAAATTATTTAAGAATAAGAATACAATATTAAATTAAAATAAATAATTCATGTATAATTATCAGACGAAAATATTGTGAAGTAAGTAAAAAAACAAGAACGTTCAAAATTTACCCGAATGCAAGTTAACGTTCTGATCGTGTTGCATTTTGCTGTTCTGGTAGTAGAAAGATAGTCGCGCCAGAAGTAAATTAATACTTCACGATTTTAAATTATCATGCTCTATGAATAGCTTGTAAATAGCAAAATTATCTTAGATACTTGCCGCAGAAATATAAAGAATATGGTTGGGTTAATAATATATATTGAACGGAAATTTAAAGAACACAATTGGATTAATAATACATATGGAGTGGAAAGGAAATCTGACTTAAATGAAATAGATGATTGAAATGAATAAAAAATTAAATGATTGCATTAATCTTGGATATTGAATGGTGAAAGTAATAAATGAAAGTCATTGTGATTGATGAAAATAAATATTAAAAATACTTAAGAATCATGCAAGTTATGAGCCTACAGAGCAAAAATACATTGAAAACTAAAGAGATTCACAAATGAATGACTTGGAATGTAATGAGTTTAATGAAAAAGCAATAAGAAATCCATTAAATGATAACAAATGGCATGAGGGCCTTGGATAATCAATTTTGGATTGACGTGGTTGTTGAGTGATGAGTCTTCTCTCACCTAAAGTCTTTATTTACATGCGAACTTGAGCTCCCAATTGCTTGATCGGCAAGTACTAACACTTACTTGTTCAGAAAGTATACTTACCTGACAAGTATACTTGGACTAAAATATTCAAATGTTGACCAAGTCACCATTTCTTGGTTGGAAAAGTGATTCCCTTGTTAAATTTGTTAAAATTAGACAATGGGACCCATTTTCCCCCTTTGTAACTCTTTTTTTTGTTTTTTATAATGGTTGATTTTCCACTCAAAGTTGGAAGATGTGACTTCAATCGACTCCATATTCATTTCTTTGAAGTGTAAGGACACCCCATTTCTAAGTCAAATGACCATTTATTTTAAGAACTAACTCCTTTTAAGATATTTTCTATGGCTTAACCAATTTCTCACTCTCTCATTTTTTTGATGACTTCTCACTTTGAATGAGTCAAATTTTCCTATTTTCTTGCAACTTCCTTCGTAATTTGTGGCATATTCGTAGGTAACCACCCATTATCCAAGAATATTCTAAAAATATGACTACCGTCCATCCTTAATATGGGCGAATCCTTTATTAATCAATCAATCTCGGACGGTCATTTTGGTTAGCCAATTTCTGAAACACTTTTAAAGCAAATATTGGCCGCATGCCACAAGTTAAAATGATAATTCTAGCATCAACAAATGTCCCCTTATCCCTCTTATTGAATATTATTTTGAAAATATGAAGGATAAATGACACGGTAGTCTTCCAGCCTCCGTAAATATCATTCCCTACTCATCACTTTTGTCATTTTCCATAAAAATGGCTGACCTCAAAGTTATAGAACAACCCTTTAGAAGTTAGTTCTCAAATTCTTATTGACCCGGAAAACCAAACGTCTGATATATCAACCTACTTTAACATTCTTCAACCATTCATCCTCTTTCTTTAACATGAACAATGATCAAGTTCGCGGTCTTTGCTCTGATTTATCCTTAGACCATCTACTAATCCAACATATCCATCTTACTTTCATTTTATGGTAACCAATCCCACTCCCAGGAACCTTCATGCATTCCCAATCAAATGTTCAGCTTTTTTTTTAATTGGTGACCACTATGCAACAAGGCCCCTCTCTTGAAGAAGTTATTGCATAAATGAATAATATTATTTATTCCAACTAAGAGACTGGTTAGGTCCTTGTTAGAATAAAACAGATTTCAGACAAAATGGGCAAGTTGACTTCCTTACATCATGAGAAAACAACAATTAGGACATGAGCAACCAATTATTTAGCCAATTGTGACTTTGAACTCCGGTAGCTGGATAGGAAGTGATCTCAAATTCACACCATTCAAGAAAACTGTCATCACCTCTATAACGAATTTAAGTCCTTCTAACTTATGTATTAAAATGTATGATGTCCGACTATCACTAGGTTAATGCAAAGAAGTTCATCGTGGTTTTGTGAAACAGACCAATAAGGCAGTTTCAACCATGGCTAAAGACAAGCCAACCACTCAAAAGCACCCAGACATGTTAGTGACAGTGAAGGACATCTTGAGTTCTTTAAACTATATGTGGCACAGCCTCAGAGCAATCCTTTATACTATGACGATGGATGGTCTCTTAGCTTATACTTAATAAGTAGTTTCCTTTTTGTTTCCTTTATAATTAGTTATCCTGGCTGATTGTAAGTTAATTATCCTAGCTTGACACTTCTAGTAAAGTGTCAAGCCTGACCAGAGAGATGAGAAGTAAGCATCTACCAAAATAACATGTTATGACTAACAATTGTATAGTAACGATCCTTCCATCAAGCCAATGTCCTTATTCATCTTAGGACATAATTTAACTATTAAACCCTATTATACAAATCATATGAATTGTTATATCATCAATGAACATACATAATGGATTTACTTAAACTTTTTTCACACCATACTACCTTACAATGACTTTATTGTTCAATAAAGTATGCAACTCATAGGACGAATTTCCAAATACAAAAATGATAGATTCCATCTTGATCACTCACAATCCTAATATACAACATTTTATACATTCAATCTCGTTTCACCCTTGGGTAAGGTTTATTTGAATGATTTCAAAGTATAAAACCCTTGGCACATAAAATACTATGGTTAACTCAAGTTTAAAGACCACATGTAAAATAGTCACATGATAATTCTCATTAACAGATAATATTACTACTATTGAGAATTATCTAAGTGTCATGTTCGGTACCCTTAGTCTCTAGTAACAACACACACACTTATCCTGATGTTCCACTAACATCAATGGTCATAAGAAAAACCATCCTAAACATTTTACAAGATAACCTATGTGACAGCCTATCTGAATTATCAATGACCCTCTTGATAATCCTTTAACTATGAAAAGTTCATATTTTAAGTCTTAAGCAACTCGAATTTCAATTGGCATGGTCTTAAGCATATAACTTAAGATACTAGACTTTATCATGATATGTAATCAATAAACATATAATATTAATTCCAAAATAATTAATAAACATAATAAATAGATTAATGCCTTTACTATTATTGAACAAACAATAATATCATTAATTTTTACAAATGAGATTGTATCTTACAAAATGTATACTCATCAGGTATAACCTGATTGATTGAATCGTTAGGCATACACTTTCATTCAATCTTCCACATACACCAAAGGTAATCGTTTTAGAATCTAGTTCCCAACTTGTCAGGATGACAATCTACCTTTTGTTTGAAAAGCCCTTTGGTCAGTGGATCTTCTATGTTTTTGACATTGAGGAGACTTAGGTTCCACTTGCTTGTACGATTGCATCATAATTGTTGTAGTTAACTACTATGAGATTATTAATGATAGGAGCTAGATCTTGAACTTTTTATCCAAAACATTGTTTATACTACATTCAAAGTTGTAATTTTTTATGCCTTAGTGGATGATTATGCAATTGTTTCTCGATTTGAAACTTTTTCACTTTTACTGCACCTCAAAATATAGGCGAACAGGCCAATAATTAAACACATTAAGTATCATCAATATCTAATTGAAAAGTAGAGTTTGTGATATCTTAATTTTCAATTTGGATGCTCTATAAAATTAATAATCCATTCTCAGTCTTTCTATCAAGGACATTCTCAACAGGATCTTAATGCTTATCAACCTGATTTCCTTGAACCTGCTTGTAACTCTATAGATCATTAGCTATTTCTGGTTGCATACATAGTATAACATATTTGATAGACTCTATCGTCAAAGCATTAGTTTTATACTCATGTTATACTAGAAAAATACTAGGTATTCAAATTCCATGTGCTTTCTGAGAGTTCATAGGTGCCTCTTTTGAGGACATCTCAAATGTTTGTTTAGCGAGTATAGAATTCTCGATTTGTAATTATTTTCTAATTCTTGAATTTCTTCAAGTTCTATCATACTTCCACTAGTTCTTTCAAAAACAAAATCCTTATATAAGAAGGTAATGGTTCACATAACAAACAACTTTTGTTATTGAGTATGATAGAAACAATAGCTAAAGCATCTTTAAGATATCCGACAAAATAATACATTTCAAACTTTGCCCCCAATCATATCTTCATGTCATAATATGGTTCTGTGACATTTTTCTACCTTTCAATGTCTCATATGAAGTTGAAAATAAAAGTAATTGGATAGAATTCCATTTCGTAGGTAGCAATAATATTCTTAGTCATAACATTATCATATTTTTTGAAGATTAGTATGACTAATCCAACCAAATCTAATAAGGCATGTTACCTCAATTCGACATTCTAGGAAGTGTACATTAAGAGAGAATCGATTCTTCTTTTCAACTAAAAGAAATATGATTATCATGCCTAATAAACAATAGTTCACAAGTTATTGATTCAGAATCAATTTGACCTAATATGTCTATAAAAACAACTTTGTGTATTCTTGTTTTATTGGCATGATTCTTGATAATGCCAAGATTTATTTGAATCACATCAAACTTTTCTTCCCTTAATTTTTTCAATATTGAGATAAATTTTATCCGAATAAAATTTAGAACATACACTTTAACTGTTATTATAAAAGATATCATCTAATAAGATGCTAAAAATATTGATCTTTAACTTTGAAGATAAACTTTCATTGTCAAAAATAAAAACAACACTTTAGGTAAAAGCAAGTATACAAAACATAAAATCCTTGATTTCTAAATTTATGCCAAATGGCAAGGATGAAACTGAAAATAAGGTTAATATAACAACTCTTTATTTATTTATTACTTTTAAGTGCATTTCATCTTTCTTAAAGTTGTACTACTTTTGAGATCAATCATATATCACATATATAAAATCGCATCCGGTATCTCATACATTATTTAGAAATAATTTATGAGAAAGGTTATCCTATAATGAAATATTGTGATGCTTCATAAAAGAGGCTTGGTTAACCATTTATTTTTGTTATCCAATTTCCTTTGCCTTCTATTTTTCGAAAATCTTTCCAATCTCTTTACCCTTTCCATCTTATTCGAAATTTCAAGTTTTGTAACTACTTTAGAAATTGTGAAATTGGATCAAATAATTATTAGATTACTAAATCAAACTTATAAATTTAATAATTTTGAAAATAAGTAATTGTTAACTAAGAAGGAATCCTTGCAAAGTGGAACGATTAGAATGGAAGTTTCCATATATGCATTAACTAAGTTGCATAATTAACTAAGAAGGATTACATGATTGATGTGGTCGGGTCTATTAAGATTTAGTAGATAAACTATGCTCTAGGACTATCGGGATTTGGCATAGATGGAAAGATCATTCTAGTGCAGTAATAGTCATTATAGGTTCTTTGTGAGGTCCATATGCCTTGCTAGAGGTCAATGTGCATCCGGTAGCTTAGAGTTAATTAACGTATGTTGATTCAATTAATTGTTTGACTTAAAAGGTGTTTTAAGATTTAAACGGTTCATTCCAAGAGAATGAATAAAACCCACAAGTTGTAATGGGGCCCACCTACCAGTGTAATATGAAACCTATTGGAACGCACACATAAAGAATGACAGGTTCAAAAGTTCGAGATCTAAACTTAGACAATTTGACTTGTTCTTAGAGAACTTGATCTAAGAATTAAATCATTTATGAGTAATTTGTTAAGTCTAGATCATACCGCACTATTAGCATATTCAAAGTGTAGTTTGATTTAATTTGAAAATAAATATTTAATTTAAAAAATATTAAATTGACTAAAATATTTATTTAATGGAGATTTAATAAATATAAAGTCAAACAATATTTTTTTGGTCAAAGGGAAAACCCGATTAGGCATTGAAGTGTTAATGGAACAAATTGAGTCCATTAGAAAGGCCCAAAATAGAGGTACAAATTTTACCATGTAAAGTTCAAATTTATTTTTCTAAATAATTGTTAGCTTGAATTATTTGGAAAATTGGGAATTAAAATGGTCACAGAAACACGAACGAAAGGTAAATGGGTGTTGGGCTTAAGAAGTCCACTTCGGCTTAGGGCTCAAGTCTACTCCTCCTTATAAAGGGAACATTAGGAAACCCTTGAGAATTCTAACACACTTTGCCACCTATGTGGAGAGATAAAGGTGTGAGGGCTTTTCAATGTTAATCTTTTCTTCTACAGAAACAATCCCCTTCCTTGTGATTTGATATACATGAGTTTATAATCAAATAGAGAAAAAACTAGAGAGTTGTCGTTCATGTGGATACCATTAGAGACTAAATGATGGTTTCATATTCAAACAAGGAGGAGTGGCAGCAGTAACCGGCAGCTAGCGCCGCCAAGCAGCGGCGGACGAAAAAGGAGAAAGTGTGGAAAATCGTATGATTTTTGGAGCAGGTGATTGTTAGGTATAATGCTTCCTTCGCTACTTCTCCATTTTTTTTATTTATAGATAATGTTAGTCTAGGATTTTTTAACATAAACATTCTAGAAGTGAAAACATAGCATGCAACTCAAGATTTGAGTGGTCGATTGATTTAGATATCTGAAATCAATTTTTTGAAAATGGAATTCCCATCCAAGTAAGCAAAGAATCATCAACTTAAAGTGGTATTAGAGCCTTGTTTTGCATGCGGGAAAGTTCAGTTTTGTTGGATTTATTTTTCTATACTTGAATTGTACTCAAATTTATATTTTTCATGAGTTTTTGTTGATTAAAAGTTGCTAGAATTTCTAAAAAGCGAACTGGAACATCCTGGAGATGAGATCGTAGAAATCATGATCCGAAAAAGGAAATCCAGCTACCCATAACATTTGGGTACTAAAACACTACCGCTATCACAGTTAGGTGGAACGTTTGGCTGCCGCACGTTGCCACTCTTTGGTGTGCACAGGACAACCACTGCCACACACTGGAAGTGGTGTTGAGGATACTTCTATGGCACCATATGTGTAGTGGTGAGTCCATACTTTCCTGATATTTATGATGGATGGACCTTGTTTGATTCAGTTGGGTTGAAACTGAGCCTAGTGTGTTTGACATGTTTCTTTCTTGTATGCTTAAGTCTCTTGATTTAGAATGAATTCTAAATTGGGAGAAGTTTTTCCAACAACTAAAAGTTTTCAATTCTTGAGAGATTTCAAGATTGGAAGTAAACAATAACACATGAGCACATAATAAGCATTATTTGAAGTTGGATAAAATTGATAGACGATAGATATAATCATGTGTGAAATTGATTATTTGAGTGAACATGTATATATGTTAGACATGATTGATGGTAGGAATTGCAATTTTGAATCTCATGATACTGATTGAGTATGTATAGAGTCTTCATGAGATCAGATAATTTAAAATCCCTTCTTGATTATATTAAGCTTGTAAGCTAAGTAAGAAAGTCTTACATGGTGCCTTTCAAATTGTTAAAATTAATTTGATATTAATCAATCATTTAATTTGCTATAGACATATAGGGGTTATTGGTTAATTAATATGTAAGTTAATTTGTTAGCTAAATGCATAAGATGCAAGTGATCGCAATATTCCACCTATATGGACACTTATGGGATATTAGTTCAAGTAGTTGTTACGTCATACGAATGGCTTAGGTTAAGCTTAACTAGAAGATATGGTTGGCTATGGACATATCAGACTATGTTCTTCTAGAGGTAAGAAAGAAGTTAGATGAGATATAATTACAAAAGTTGTTTCATTAGCTTGCATGATTATAATGGATGGCCATGAGCACTTGGAACCATAATATTCATGTTGGGGTTTTTTACTCACATAAAAGGTATTGTGAATTATAGAAAAATAGTGGGACTTAAAATAGAATTAAAAAGTCTCTTACTTTTAGTAAAGTTGATAAATTTGCAATGTACTTATATTATATGTTTTTTTTTTATTCTTATTATGTACTTATATTATGTGTTGACAAAGAGTTCGTTAGTATCAATTCTTGAAATGAATAAGTTAGTAGGACTAACTTCAAGGATTGGTATAAGCAACTGAGAATAGTTCTAAACAATGGACACCTTGCTCATTTATTGGATATGGGAGTGAAGGAAACTCCTCCTTGGGAACATGCCGGTAGCAAAGAGAGGGAATTTTAGACTAAGTGGTTGGAACAATATGACAAGGTGTATATCATTATGTTATTTCTATGTCAAAAGATCTTCAAAGCATGTGCGATGGAATGCATGTTGTAAAAATCATAAAATAATTAAATGAGATTAGGGGTAATCGAGTTCTTGATGAGAGGTATGAGGACTCAAAAGCATATTAGTTCATATGAGAATGGATGAGAACATGCTTGTTGAAAAATACGTGTTGAAAATGATTGAGTGCATGGAGAGGCTAGATTATCTTGGCTATGACATAGATCCTGAATTATATAATGATATAATCATCCAATCACTCTCGGATTCATACTCATCTCTTATCCTACAATTTAAAATGAATAAGATGGATCTTTCCGTGTATAGTCTTCTTGTCACGCTTAAGAATGTCGAAGTCAAAATAAAAAGGGACTAAGGATGAAGCAAAATATGCATGGAAGGGACTTCTTGAGTTTGAGAAACTCAATGTGAGAAAGAAGATAAAGGTAAGAAAAAGCATGGATGGTAAGTGTTTCCATTGTGGCGACACTGGACATTGGATCAATTAATATATATCTGTCAGTTGTTTATTTTAGTGTTAGAAATAATAAAGTTGCATGAATGTATATTTATCATATATTAGGCATGATAGATTACAGGTTCTTAGGTAATGTTTTTGGGATCATGATAGTGATCATGCTCGGTCAGACTAAAGAAGTTATAAGCCTAAGATCCAAATAGTTTGTATTGTCAATATCCATATATTTACAATCTTAGAAGGATATTTCGTGTGCTATCTTTTTATTATAAGAATGATATTCTCATAATTATCTGTATTGATGAATACCGGGATAGATATACATGTGATTAATAAAAGATTAATAACTAAAAGTATTCACTCGACAAGTCTCAATGGTAATTATAATAACTGTTAGTAAGACTTATCAAGTGACTATGGTACATGTGATTCTCATACCTGAGATTACCACAACACTCGCATATAGATATCATGCTTTGATACCATTCTACATAGCCTTAACTAGAGGTCACTAAAAGGATGAAGCGTTTAGCATGTGTTCGTGTATGTGCAGTCAGTAGGGTGATAAGATAGGATCAATCACTTCATTATCAAGAGGATAAGTCCTATGAGTGATGTTCCTTATGCAACAAGAAATCTTAACAAAGTGGAACGGTTCGAAAGAAAGTTTCAATAAATCTATTGTTTAAGTAGCATAAGGGATCACAAGCTTCATATAGTCAAGTCTATTAAGGGTTAGTAGATAAATCATGCCCTAGGATTGACTGGGATTCAACATAAATGGAAGGATCATTCTAGTATGGTGATAGTTATGAACTTATCACTGCATGAGTGACATATATGCGTTGCTAGAGGCTAATGTGGGTCCGCTCATTTGAAGTTAATTAATCATGTATGATGATTGAATTAACATGTTTGACTTAAATGGTGTTGTAAGATTCAAACGGTTTATTGTAAAGAATTAATAAAACCCACAGGTTATTGTAGGACCTACCTCCCAGTGTAATGTAGAACATGATGGGTCACACTCATAAAGAATGACTAGATCAATGGTTAGAGATGTAAACTTGGAAAATTGGACTCGTTATTAGATAACTTGATTTAAGAGTCAAATTTTCAATTTGTATAATTTGATAAGTCTAGATCACACCCGCACGACTAACATATCAAAAATGTGATTTAGATTTAATGTGAAATTAAATAATTATTAGAAAAATATTAAATCAAAAAATAGTTATTAAATGGAGATTTAATAGATATAAGGTTAAACAATATTTTTTGGGTCAAAGGAAAAGACCCCGTTTGGAAATTAAAGTGTTAATGGACCAAGTCGAGCTCATGGGAAAGGCCCAAAATAAAGGTATGAAATTTACCGGGTAAAGTTAGAATTTATTTTGGAAATAATTATTAGTTTTAATTTTTTAGAAAACTGGGAAATAAAACAGTCAATGAAACCCAAACGAACGTTAAATGTGTTTTGAGTTGAGAAGCCCACTTTGGACTAAGGCCCAAGTGTAAAGCTCCTTATAAAAGGAACATTAGAAAACCCTAGGGTACTCTAACCAAGCTTGCGGTCTATAAGGAGGGAGAAAAGAGAGGCTTTTCATGTTCATCTTTTTCTCTCTAAATAATTCCCTTCCAAGTGATTTGATAAACATGTGTTGATAATCAAATAAAGAGAAAACCCGAGAGTTGTCATTCGTGCGGATACCATTAGACATAAGGTGAATGTTTTTTATCCAAGCAAGGAGGAGTGGCGGTGGCGGCGGTGATGGCAGAAAGGGAGAAGTGTGGAAAATCGTCCGGTTTTCGGAGGAGCTGTTAGGTAGGTATATTGATTTTCTCCCTTGTATCTCTTAATTCAATTATAGATGATTTTTGCTCTAGGGAAATTAAACCCAAAAATTCTAGATATGATTTATGTAACATACAAGTCAAGCTCTTGAGTGGTCATTTTAATTCTAGCTGATATCACTTTTAGCACTATTTCTACTTAGGTATCAGATATAGGTTGTTGTTCCTATATTTTTATTGATGGTGTGTAGAACCTAAAAGGTAGAAGAAACTTGAGGAGAGGAGAAGTATACCTATGGGTAAGAAATGGAGCAAGAGTTGCGGTAACTTATATTTTGTCTTTACCAACAAACTTGCAACTAGTTTTAAATGAATGTTTCTATGCATCAACTATAATTAGTAATATTTTTTCTATATCTAAACTTATTAAGGATGGTTACACATTCTCATTTAAGGACTAAAGTTGTAATATTTCAATACATGGCGTTAACTTTTGAAATAGTTCCTCAGTTAATGGATTTTATCTTTTTAAGTTTTAAAGACAACTTTTTTGAATATGAACATGATTAAGAAACAAAAATCTTACATAAATCAGACATATCTTTCGAATTGTCAATTAGGTCATACTAATGAGACAAGGATAAATAAGTTGCATAAAGATAGATATCTTGATCCATTTGATTATCAATCAATGCCAACTTGTCAGTCATGTCTACTTGGTAAAATGATCAAGTGATGTTTTTGTGGAACTGGAGAAAGATCAACTGAGTAGTTAAGACTCATACATACTGATGTATGTGAGCTTATGTGAACTCCTGCCAGAGGCAGTTATCTCTACTTCATCACCTTTACTGATTATATCTCAAGATTCAGATATATTAATCATATAAAGAATAAATTTGAATCTTTTGAGAAATTCAAAGAATATAGGAATGAAGTAGACAAACAATTAGGTAAAAGTAATAAAATCTTTTGATCATATTAAGGAGATGAATACTTGAGCCATGAGTTTCTTGATTACCTCAAAAGAGAATATAATTCTCTCTTAGTGGACTCCTCCTAGAACACCACAACTAAATAATATTTTTGAAAGGAGGAATCGAAACTTGTTAGATAGTGTCAAGTCTATGATGATCTGAAATGAGGTTCCTTTATCATTATGGGGTTATGCCCTAGAAAATGATACATATGTGTTGAATAGTATCCCCTTAAAATCCATCTCAACAACTCTATATGAGAAATGGAAAGGTAGAATGAAAATTTTCAACCATATCAAGATATTGAGATGTCCTACTTATGTTAAGAAGCGGGAAGCAAAGAAATTAGAGGTAAGATATGACAAATGCTATTTTGTGAGATATCCTAAAGAGACTTTAGGATACCTCTTTTACCATGCATTTGAGCTCAAAGTGTTCATAGCTAAACTTATCATTTTCTTAGAAAGGGAATTCCTTTCATAAGGAAATAGTGGGAGTAAATTAGATCTTGAAGAAATTTAAGACTCACCAAATAATAATCAGATTTAGGATCAAGATTCAACAATTCCCATGCTTAACGAACCTTAAAAAAGAAGGAATTGTGATTTCCCAATGTATACCTAAACCTCGTAGATCTTAGAGAGTCCAAGTTGAACTTGAATGGTATGGTTTCCTTATTGGAAACTCAAGTGAGAGTTCGTTTATAGAGGATAACCTCATAAGTTATAATGAAGCCATGCAAGGCTCAGATTCTGAGAAATGGCTTGAAGCTATGAAATCTGAAATGGACTCCATGTATACCAACCAAGTATGAATCTTTGAGAAAAAGATTGAGACTGATGGAAAACTTGAATCTATAAGACATGATTGGTAGCTAAAGGCTATAGGTAAAGAGAGGGGATCAATTATAAAGAAACCTTCTCTCCAATTGCTATGACTAAGTCAGTTCGAATTTTGCTAACTATAGCAGCTTATCTTGATAATGAAATCTAACAAATGGATGTAAAAATCACCTTCCTAAATGAAGATTTTGAAGAGGAGGTATATATGATTATGAAATCCTCACATTATGTGTATATTAAATCCTCCTGCTGACGTGATTTAGAACCTAATCGGTCACTCACATAATGTTCGTAGTTACTCAATTGAAGTTTCATCGGAGAAAAGGGAAAAATAGACTAAAATCATTTTAGGTGTAAAATGGTAATTTGACTTATATTTGTACTACAAGGACAAAATGATAATTATTAATTTACTAAATTTAATGTTATGCAGTTTTGCTAGCATAACTAAGTGTGACATTAATTTAGTTAGAAATTAATAAGTTACTCAATTGAAGTTTCATCGGAAAAAAGGGAAAAATAGACTAAAATCATTTTAGGTGTAAAATGGTAATTTGACTTATAGTTGTACTATAAGGACAAAATGATAATTATTAATTTACTAAATTTAAGTCATGCAACTTTGCTAGCATAACTAAGTGTGACATTAATTTAGTTAGAAATTAATAAGTTACATCGGAACTTTTATTTAAGTATAAAAGTGTCTTAAATGTTCGTATTGATAATCATATATTAAAGGGTTAATGAGCTATATTATTAATTGAATTTTCATGGGCCAAAGATTAAATAACCATAGGTATAACCTATGTAGGTGGCCGGCCATATAGGGGAGGGGGTATAACCCCATTTTATCTCTTAGGAGTTTTAAGAGAAAATGCAAGTTAAAGTGATAAGAGTTTTAACACATTTAGGAAACCTAATATGATAAGGAAAATATAAGCTAGTTGTGCCTATAAATACATCCTAATGCCTTAGCTGAAAAAATACAATGCTCACAACACCTTTGGCAGAAAATCATAAGAGAGAAAATAAAGTATTTCTCCCTTCTTTTTCCCCAAACTTATCATCTAATGCGTTGAGATCTTAAGTAGAAAGTTAAATGTACGAAATGAATCGTGTGGACTAAAGTTAGATGATGAATTATTGGGCACCTCCCCATCTTAACAAAGAGTTTTGTAATCAGGAAGAGAGGTATTCGTTTTCCCTAATCTAGATTTACTTTGATGAGATTTACTATGCTTTTTGTAAAAAGTTTATGTGATATAATGTTGAATGATTGATCTTGATAGAAACTTTGCATGCTATGATATGTATTTATAGGAACAACTATATTACAGTTTCCTAATCACACTAGATTTCCTAGTTTCCTTAAAACTCTTATTACCTTAAGTTGTATTTTCTCTTAAAACTCTTAAAAGGTTATACTTCTACTGCATTTATTTGTTTATTTGCATGCCTACATTTCCTAACATAAGCAACTGCTATCGGTGAGTTGCAGATGGATGCTCAAGCATACATGCCTCAGGTCGTGGCCCCTTCGCATCCTAGATCGGCCATTACCGTGAAGCCGATGATAGAATAAGGATAGTTTTATAACATTATATAGTATATCTATGATCTAGGTACTCGGCAGATGCCTCGACCAATGTACCACAAACCTTATCCCGATGAGATCGATTGGTATCCCTTCCCTCATGGATATCAAGATTCGGATTTCACTCTATTCTCCAGAGATGACCCCGATTAGTCACCTGTAGAATACATCGGACCCTATTAAAAGGGAATATGATTCGCTCTTAGTGGAATCCTCGTAGAAAACCACAACTGAAAGGCATTTCGCAGAGGAGGAATTAGACTGTTAGATAGTGTTAAGTCTAAGATGACCTAAACTGAGCTTCCTTTGTCTGTCTGAGATTTTTCCTTGGATAGTGATGCATATGTGTTGAATAAAATCCCCTCTAAATCTGTTTCCACAACTCTATATGAGATATGGAAAGGTAGATGGGCATCATTCATCCATATCAGGATATGGGGATGTCACACTTATGTTAAGAAGCAGGAAGTAGAGAAATTAGAGGCAAGGTTTGACAAATTCTATTTTGTACGATATCCTAAAGAGACTTTAGGATACAACTTTTATCATCGAGTTGAGCTCAAAATGTTTGTAACTAAAACATGGCATTTTCTTACAAAGGGAATTCCTTTCACAAGGCTTACAAAATAACGATCAGACCAAGGATCAACATTTAACACTTCCCACACTTGAGGAATCTTCGAAAGAAGGAACTATGATTCCTCAAGATACATCAAAACCTCATAGATCTAGGAGAGTACTAATTGAAGCTGAATGATATAATTTCCTCATTGAAAAGTTGAGTGAGAGTTTTGTCATAGAGGATGACCCTATGAGTTGTGATGAAGCCATGTAAGGCTCAGATTCTGAGAAATTGCTTGAAACCATGAAATTTGAAATGGACTCCATGTATGCTAACTAAGTTTAGACCTCGGAAGATGCACCTAAAGGAATTACCCCAATCGGGTGCAAATAGATCTTTAAGAAAAAGATTGGGGTTAATGGAAAACTCAAGACCTATAAGCCTTGGTTGGTAGCTAAAGGCTATAGGCAAAGAAAATAGTTCGATTATAACGAAACCTTCTTACTTGTTACCATGACCAATTTCGTTCAGATTTTGCTAGCAATAGCAGCTTACCTTGATTATGAGATACGAAAAACAGATGTAAAAATCGCCTTCCTGTGTGGAGATTTAGAAGAGGAGGTGTATATGATACAACCTTAAGGTCTTTTAGACTAAACATGTGCAAACAAGTTATGCAAGCTGTAAAGATCAATCTATTGATTGAAGTAGACGTTTTGGAGTTAGAACATCCGTTTGATAAAACTATCAAATCATTTGATTTTATAAAAAATGAGGATCATCCATGTGTGTGTAAAAAGGTCTGTAGAAGTAAGGTAATGTTCATTAGCTTATACATCAGTGACATACTACTCTTTGGGAATGATGTTAGTATGTTGCAATCCATAAAGATTTGGCTGTTGAAAAACTTCTCCATGAAAGATCTGGGTGAAGCACCTTTTGTACAACATATAAAGATCTATAAAGATAGATCAAATAGATGGATTGGCTTGACCCATTCCAAATACATTATCAGAACACTAAAGAGGTTTAGTTTGTAGGATTCCAAGAAAGGACTATTGCCAATATGTCATGGAACCTCTCTCTCCAAGATGATATCTT
Source organism: Coriaria nepalensis (assembly GCA_027186245.1). Taxonomy (NCBI): domain Eukaryota; kingdom Viridiplantae; phylum Streptophyta; class Magnoliopsida; order Cucurbitales; family Coriariaceae; genus Coriaria; species Coriaria nepalensis. Next base: position 3,143,454 of record CP114499.1, on the reverse strand, counting down.
TGAAGACACAAAAGAAGATAGAATGTATGAGTGGAGTTCCTTATGCTTCAACTATAGGCTCTATCATGTATGATATTCTATGTACGAGGCCATATATAGCCTACGATCTAAGTGTTACAAGCGATTCCAAAGTAATCTAGAAGAAAAGCATAAGGCTGTCAAAAAAGCATTCTTAGTAGTCATAAGACTATAAGGGATATTGACAATTTGGAAAGACTATTGAATATGTTATCTTCTTAATATAAGAATGATGTTCTCATAATCATCAATATTGGTGAATACAGGAATAGACATACAAGTGATTAATAACTATTTAATCAATGAACGTGATCACTCGACAAGTCTAAATGGTAATGACAATAATTGTTAATGAGACTTGCTAAGTGACTATGGTACTTGTGATTCTCATGCCTAAGATCACCACTACAGTGACATATAAGATATCATACTTTAATATAATTCCATGAGGCGTTAACCAAAGCTCACTAAAAGGATGAACATTGGGCATATATTCGAGTATGTCCAATCTGTAGGGTGACAAGGTGGGATCCATCACCTCATTATCAAGAGGACAAGTCCTATGAGTGATTTTTTTTTAAAGTTAAGTTCTATAAGGGATGTTCCTTATGCAACAAGGAATCTTTCCAAAATAGAATAGTTAGAAAGAAAATTTCCAAAGATCCATTGTCTATGTTGCATAATGGTCACATGATGCATCCGATTAATTCTTTTGGAGTTTAGCAATTAAACCATGCCCTAAGATGTTTGGCTTAGATTAAATGATCTTTTTGGCATGGTAATAGTCACTATATATTCTTTGTAAGGTTCCATAAATTTTTTACTACACGGATAACCCATAAACCTTGCTAGAGGCTAATGTGTGTCTGGTAGTTTGAAATTAATTAATCATGTATGATGATTGAATTAACTGTTTGACTTAAAATATGTTATAAGATTTAATTTATTCATTCAGAAAGAATGAATAAAACCCACAAATTGTGTAACACATAACATGATCCCACAAAATTCAATTAAATTTGCTAGCTATCCATCGAAAAGTCAATGCCAAAATAGAAGAAACTAAAAAATTTAACCCTCCAAACTTCACTAGCTACCACATTGCAACTGCTGTATAACTTCAAACATTTTTATGTTTTGCTGAAATTATTCTTTTTTCCAAAATATTGAGTTATATGACGTCAGTTTTTTTTTCCCCCTTAAAATCTAATCTGGTAATGAACTAATATGTTAGAAACTTAAGTTTGAACATGAGATTGGAGCCTTTGGGATCGATATAGAAAATATCGGCTCAAACACCAAAGCTATTTAACTGCAATTTTCTAAACAAGAGAAAAGAGAAAATGATCAGAAAAATCTGGGGGAAAAAAAAAGGGATAAGAAAAGAAAAGAAAAAGATAAATGAAATTAAACCCTTTAATTTTATTGTAATTTTGATAACACCCACACACCTTGAAAATATTAAATCAAAATCCAAAGGGTCACCGAAATTAGACCCTATGGAACCCATCAAATTAGCCAACCAACATCCAATTAACTAGAGACATTCACCCCATGCATACAGATTTCTCCTTCTCTTTCTTTCTTTAGAATGCTTATGTATATAAATATCATCTGATTAATAAATGTATGATATATAGATACACCCTCCAATTATTCAGTTTGTAAAAGTCACGTGAGAGAGCTGGTCGGCACCCTGCAAAGAACACCATGCATCAGCATCATCTGTAATGAACTGCATCCAGGAGTCATCTTTTTCCTCCTGATCTTGTTCTAAGTTTGAAATCGAAGACGGTAGCTGAATGTCAGGTGACATTATTTCATAATCATTGATAAACCCTTGCGATGAGCTTTCGATCAAAGATCCGCTGCATTGTCCTTGCTCTTCAATTTCCGAGCATATCCCATTTTTCTTGAATACCCGACACAATGCATAAGAATCCTGGAAACTCCACTATTATACATTATAATTCCTCTATCAACTGTAACAAAGTAATAGTACGTAGTTGAATCAAGAATCATATCTATCTCGGATGGGCAGAACAAATAAATCAAATTTATTAGGGTAAAAACCAAAATTTTTACATCCAACGAAAGTAAATAGAAATTTAAGCTTTTTACGTAATTTTTGTTCTTCTTTTGTGACAAGTAAGATATTTGAAGCAGACAAACCGGTAGTCAACAATAAGGGCTGACTATTTTTTCCTTTTATAAGGTAATGATCTCTGATTTCTACCTCTATTTCCGGATAAACAGAAAGAAACAAAATGAATTGTTAACCGTTCTAATTAGACATAGACTTGGGAGGAAAATGGGTATAATTTTCTATGAAAGAATAGATGTCAGTACTGGTGTATCTAAGCACTGTAGATTAAGTAAAGATGAATCGGCCACATGTTTTGGTTTTTTTCAAACAAATCATAAATGTATAGAAGAAATTTTTAAGTAAATCGGTTAATCAGAAAAAAACAATAAATATCTATATATATATATATAGATATCAGTATAATGTTTTAGAGTAGAAAAGTTTGTGTGTGATTTTAAGCATGGATACTATCAAGAGACTACTATTACATACTTACGCACATAAAAATAAAGAAATTAAGAGTGTTGAAGGAACACAGCCTGCAGTTTGTTAATTGAAATGATGATTGGAAATAGAATAAAGCAAAAAGGGACCGACACCTTCTTACAAGAAGAAAGCGAGTAGGGAGGGCCTTAATTTACATGTTAGCTAGATAGGGTTGCATCACCTAATTAGTTTGTTAATCACATAGAATCTTCAATTATTACATATAGATCAAAGAATGTTAAAAAGATAAAATAATAAGGAAATCTATATTATAAGGTGTGAGAAGGTAGTTGCTTTCGAGTCATATGGGGATACTACTTTTGTCTCACTTGGAAAAAGACACAAAAGTGAGACCCATCTTTGTCACTCGAGAGATCTAGGACTTGTTCAAGCAACGAATATGTCAGCACTCTCAGTACAATTATATTAAACAAACAATTAATTAGAAAAAGAGAAAACAAGAATATATAGTAGGTGGCTCTTCTGTACGTTTTACTCGCGATAGAGAGTGAGCATTCCTCACGGTTTTAGACATAGATCCTATCTATATAAACAAACAAATAAAATTGGGGGAATGGGCCAAAGTTCTATCTAGCTTTCTATCCAATGGTGCGAAAAAGAAAGTTGTCGAGAGAAGGGTGAAGAAAAGGACAAGTAAATATGCTCTTTCTACATTGGACTTGACACTTTTTAAGTCAAATGGCGACATTTATATGTCTCAAGAAAACAAAGTTTACCAATGTCGTTGCAACGATAAATGTAGTTATTATGAATTCCATTCCTAAAAAGTAAACTATATATATGTCGAACAATCAATTAATAAGTACGACAATGTATATAGGAATCCGAGAAAATTGTTGGTGATGGGAAGGAGGTTGATCATGGTAGTCGTGGAGCTAGAAGAAAGTTTTAGAAAGCCAAAAGTTATTAAACAAGAACGAAGATGAGTAGAAATAAATAGCTAACGAAATTTTAAAGAATCTGTTTCACAAAATTCCAATCGGGGTTTAATTTTGACAAATGTTAGGAGGCAAAATGCCCTTCATCCCGGATCCGCCTCAGGTTGATGGTGGCCGGAATGGTTGTAACAAATGGTGGGGTAGTATTTTATAGAGGAGCAAGTGATAGTTTGTAGGAATGATATTACCAGATAAAATAAAATGGCAACCATACCTGACAGGAGATATATATATATATATAAGAATGAATTTATACCTGAATAGGAGAAGTATCTTCAGAGTCATTTTGGTGAAGGCGATATTCATGCATAACCCAATCAGTTCTAATGCCTTGAGGGGCACGGCCGCGGTAATAAACCAAAGTCTTCTTCATACCGATAGCTCGATTCTGAGCCGATGCAACTACTCGCCTGTCCTTCCCTGTCGATTTCCAGTACCCAGCTCTTGTTGCTCTATTTGTTCTGAATCCATTCGGGTATTTTCGATCCCTTGGTCCAAAGAAGTACCATTCTGGGTCTCTGCTAGGCAAATATGACTTCTCTATATATATGTCAATAAATAAATAAATATAAGAATTTTTCTTCGTAAGCATGCACAAACATGCAACTGAAATAGGGCATAAGAATTAGAGTGAAAAGAGAGAAACCTGCTAACTCCCATGGCTCGCATTTGTAAAGATCAATCTCTGGAATTATGTCGAGTTCAATTTGTTGGCCCCTTATCTTCCTTTTTAGATAATAATTAACAAGCTCTTCGTCTGTTGGATGGAACCTGAAACCAGGAGGTAACCCGACTGCCCCCATTGAGATCTCCTTCTTAGCTTAAAAAATGTTCTCAACTTAATATTTTCCCAGCTTGGGTCCAGCCTTTTGTATATGCCTACTAGGTATCATCAATACTACGACAGTATTTAACATGTATATATATATATATTGGATAAAGGGCTCAGGCCCTCTTGTCTTATCTTTCTTCATTTTTGGCTTTGTCTTTTTCAGATTCTCATACAAACCGTTTCCGGCAAACCCTTTACTACTTCTTCACCAACACATAATAAATAGTGCGTGTATTCCAGTCGACGTCTTGAAATATCAAACTACGTACCAAGCATCTTATCTTGGACTACATGCGGACATAGTTATACATATAACTATCAATTCCTTGTATTTTATATCATTAAGATCAATGATATCATGTCATAAAGAAGAAGATGTGTTCACTCGAAATGTCTTGCTTTAGTTTCGGTGTACAAATACTCGAATCTATTACTTTTTGCATTCGAATTCAATTACCAATCAAGTTCGATTGGATATTACAATTGTCTCTTTGTAGCATATGTCGCTGGTGAGCCCAAAACCGGCAACCCAAACCTTGTTAAAAGGTACGGGTTACCTTTTGGGCCATACCGGAACTGGGTCAAGAAATGAGTTTCATATATAGTGTTATAACCCATTTGCATTTATGGTTATCTCATTTGTCTTCTCTCCTTGGCTCTGTGAGCTTTCTTCTTCTCCATCGTGCCATGATTGCTTCGTTCTTCATGCAATCATGGTCTGATTCATGATTATGCTTGCTTTGCTATCTCATCATGCTATTTCTGATTGATTAATGGTTGATCTTACGATTGCAGAAGGTGGCGTTTCCTTTTGGTTTCAAATCCCTTTTTAGGTGTTGGTTCTTGAATTAGTTTTTTGTCCAGGATGATTGAGTTTATGTAATCTACGTTTGGCCTTGGATCTGTACTTGTTTGAACTCTCTCTATCACTGTGTTTATGAGCTCCTCTCCGTTTCCCGAGGTCACGTGGATGTCATCTATTTGGATTGATTTTTTCATATTAATAAGTGAATCACTGTAAATTTATTGTGTTGATTATCTTTCTGCATTTTACCTTCTTTGAATCTTGATTTCTACGTTTATTTTGTAATACGTAATCAAGTATGGAATTGAATTAGGGATATTAGTTTTTAATTCCGTTAATCACTAATAAAATGTAAAAAGAACTTGTTGATTTCTCAACAGTGGTAGAGTTAACTCAATTTGTGAAATTTGGAAATCTTCTTGATGCGTGGTTACTGTATTGATGATATGCTTGATTGGATAATTTATGTTTATTAACGTGTAAGAGATTAGACTGTTTATTAAGCATACTATACAGTTTTTGTATCAAGTGTGAAGTTTCTTTGATTTTCTTGATTGATTAGTTCTAAATCTATTAGGTATTTTGTTGACTAAGGTCTAGCATCTAGTTCAATTTTTCTCATTTTTGCTGCTTCTGTGTTTACTATTTGTTTAGAGTCATGATCACTTGCAAGGAGATACTTATTATGGTGGAAATAATAATTACATGGATGATTAAATTGTATGACATTTAATAGTTTCTAGATCATAGACATACAATTTGAGACATACAATTTGAATCATGATACTGTTTATGATCGACGAGATCGAAGTTAGCTTAAAGTCTAAGATCCAAATTATTCATAGTCATATGATTATCATGATGAGATAATGACAATTCAAGTAGACTATTAGATACATTATAATCTTGAAAAGAAGAATAATGTTCTTATGATCATCAGTATTGAGGATCAACTTGGAAGATCGTGGTGTGAGTCTCGACAATCGATTCGTGTAAAGCAAAAGTATGACATATTCGTATAGATATATTATTAATTCATATATATATAAAGGATCACAAAAATGTTTTTAGAAGATTTTTAAAATACATGGGATCGATTGTTACACTTTTGGCTACGTGGTTAAGAACTGCCGATTTCCAACAACTAGAAGTTATGTTACTCTACGGGTCGAAGGCCCCATCGATCCGTTGAGTAAAGTAGTAAACCAACAGTTTTGACTAGTTTACACTATGGGTCGAAGACCTCATCAACCCGTAGAGTATCATAACTTCTAGTTTACTCTACGGGTCGATGGGACTTTCGACTCATAGAGTAAACTAGAAGTTATGATATTCTACGGGTCGATGGGGCCTTTGACTCATAGAGTAAACTAGAAGTTATGATACTCTACGGGACAAAGGCCCCATTGATCTGTAAAATATCATGACTTTTAGTTTACTTTACGAGTTGATGAGGCTTTCGACCTGTAGAGTAAAGTAGTAAACTAGCAGTTATGACTAATTTACTCTACAGATTGAAGGCCTCATTGACTCGTAGAGTAAACTAGAAGTTATGATACTCTACGGGTCAATGGGGTCTTCAGCTCGCAAAGTAAACTAGTCATAACTACTAATACAATTTTGTTTGCTCACCCCTACTTATAATGAGTAATATGAAATTCTAGGAAAATATTTGATTTATTTCATTTATACATCATTTGAGGCTTGTATCCAAACTATTCATTATAAACATCAGGAAATGAGGTGAAATATAGAAAAAGGCATAATTGAAACTGAACATGGGAGGAGAGGAAATAAACATTATTTTGAATAGGAAAAATATAGAAAGAGTCATGATAACTTGATATTAGTAGTTGAAATTTGTAATATTTACAAATCATTCAAAAAAGGTTTGAAAACAAATATATTAAATCCAAGTACCAAAAAAAAAAAAAATAGTAACGAATATCAAAAACAAGTATTACTACTGATATTAAAATACATTCCTAACGATAAAAAGCTATTTCATAACTATTTACGAAGATTTCATTCCAACATCTCCTTCACAAACTCAACCTTAACATTGTCTTCCTTGAATGACTTGTAGACGTTCATGAATTAATATAATGAAAACATGAATTATATAACAGAATATCCATTATAATTACCTCAACATTTAAAGTTAATCTTGAAATTATTAAAATAAAAAATAAAAAAAAAAAAAAAATAAAAAAGCTATTTTTTACTCTTGCCGTCATCCAGCATGATTCAAAAATTTATTCGCAACATCTAACCACTGTAGGCAACAACGCAAGAGTTGATGGAGATTGGGTGAAAGGGTGTAGAGATTGAAAAATTAATTTAAATAATAAATAAGTCAAAGTATTAAAAATAGAATTATGATACTAAAAATTGAAAGAAAAAATTAACTTGAAATAAATTATAAAATTTCAGATTATTATATATGAAATTAGAAGATTCATTATAATTTAAATATAAAATTAAAATATTAATTAAAGTTATGAAAGTTCCAAATATCCATTATAATTACCTCAACATTTAAAGTTAATCTTAATTTCCTTTTTTTTTTTTTTTTTTTTTTTAAATTTTACATTCATCATATGATCCAAATAACTAAAATAGAATATTTTGAAACCATTAAGAACGACATTGAATTGTGTAAGGGCGAAAATACAATTTTAACCGACATTAAGAACGACATTGATATTATATACAATTTTATATTATATGATTATATGATATAATACCGAGAATATTTTGTTTCTGGTTCAATTATCTTAACCCCCTTATCTTATAACTAAACAGCAAATTTCATAATGTAAAATCATTATTATGGAAAAGCAAAAGCAGGCATGGAACCGAAAACCAAAACAAGCACGTAATGCAGAATAATACTAAACATGAATTATATAATAGAATAATACAACTTTAAATAAGAAAATGAAACCAAATTAATATAATGAAAACCCAAATACTCTGTTGCCCTTCCCTAAATCATAAATCCTACACCCTAAACTCTAATCCTAGAGGCCCAACCCCCAATAATAGTCTATCCAGACGCCTAAAGAGCTTATCATCCAACATTTTGTAACAATTTACACAGCACTTTTAGGCTCCATTAAGAAACACTCGTAGCCTAAAAATCCAGTTTGAAATGCAAGTATCCAATTTAGACCCAGAAATCATCCCTAAATATTTTTTTTTTTAAACACTAGTTCGCTATATGTCAGTTTTAAAACTTTACCCAGGTAGATCTCAATCCAAGCCGACATTCTTATCCCACGATGAAATAAAAACTGAAGTAGCAACCCTATCTACCTTATGTTAAAACATCTATTTACACCTTCCACTGTAGAAATTGTGTGAGGCTTAACATGAAAGAACTTGCATTCTTATGTCCACCCCCTCCATACTCCTGAGAAGCAATACCAAAAATTAGTTGGATCTTAAACTATCTGTTCTTCACCCTTGTAAAGGATAGTGGTATAACCTGTGATATGAGAGTTGTGTCTTCACCCCCCAAACTCCGAAGACTTATTTTCATCAAATTCTCATCTTCAACGGCAGGAACTCTGTATACCACAGCTCCGATTTCCCTAATAGAATAAAATCTCATGAGTCATTCATGATAATGGTAAACATCAAGTCTTCTTACAACCTATTACTTGGACCAGATGGATGCACTCAAGCTGGTGCATCACAACTTCACCCCTGTACTATGATTTGGAATGGCAACTGTGCAGAGACAAATGTTACAAAAAGTGAAGCCTTTCATGACTAACTTACATGGAAATAATGACACTTTTTAATGTAGTAGGTTCAATTAAATCACGGAAACGATTTACAAATACGACCACTTTTCATGGGATTTACAAATCCCTGCTTTTAAGTAAGAATGATTTGTATATGTTTGAATTCTTTGTTTATAAAAATCTTACAGATTCCAAACAGAGGAATTCATTTCCAAATGAACTAAATTCTTAATTTTTTATGATTCTGAACAGGCTGCTTCAGATTGAAGAACACGGGGAAAACCTACCGACAAAGGATAAGTCATTTTCCATAGCACGATAGCCAATTCATGGAATTTTTTACTGATAATTCGGTGTTCAAAAAGAGGAAGAACATTTGAACTAACGAAAGGCTGTTGAACGGATGCATAAAAATCCACCTGAAAATAAATTATTCAAATGTGGTTTTTTCATATGTTGATAAGATATTTCTAGAGCAAGGTGTTACCAAATGTTGTGAGAACACTGAGTATCGGTTTAACTTTTAGTGTTATCTAGTGCTTAATCCTGCCTAAGATTAGTGTGTGTGGATTCTGTATTTTCAGGCAAACTAACACGTAAAATCTAGACTGTTCTAAACAAACCCAGCCTAAGGCTAGAAATCCAGAAATCCAATTCAAGAGGCGCAAGTCATCCATTTCCTTCCAAGTCATCAAGTTGCCTTACAAACCTGCTCCAAACCTACTACAACTACTCTCTATTCAATGAGCTTTGGGTTATTTATGTTTATGTTCATTCCAAACTGAAGGCCCTCATATTTTCATAATATGCCCTTATCAGATGGTTAAATGCATATTGATTAAAAATAACAACACAGACAACAGAGACAATATGAACTGAGGTTTAAACAGCACACCTTAAATTTAGATGGTGACTTTTAATAGCTAACTGGTTTCCTAGTTCACTTCTCAACTCCGAAATAGAATCCCCATCAACAGCCTGCAGGTTGAATGAGAAAATACTGAGTGCTAAAAATTTATGGGTCACATTATTATCTCGTACACCATTATCACATCCATTTTAGCCTTAAGAAACATAATTCAGAATCCAATCAATGGCAGTTATGATTTTCATACTCAAAACAAAGAAGTCATTTCATGAAAGTCAATATCTGTTATTTAAATTTGAATTTGAAGTTATGATATTATGTCCTATTATGTTTCCTAGTTTTTAGGAGACATACTTGCTTGGTCCAGTTATCCTTTTCTGTAACTCAACTTAAATGAATGAAGAATATGAGATTCAGCGATCATTAATACTAAGTCATGGACACCTCATGAGCATCTAATTGAAACTTAGATTTAGTTGCATCTCACCAGCAAAGAACATGCATGTTATAAAACTCCATCACAGATAGCAAAATTTGATTAAAAGGTGAATTCATAGATAACATGATGAGAAGTGAAATAGAAACAAGATAAACCAACAAATAAGTGAGAGAGAAGAGAGAAGAGAGAAGAGAGGAAGAGAGGAAGAGAGAGATACCAGGCAACGTCCAAATGCTCCACCACCAAGGGCAATTTCATATGACCCACTAAGAGCATCGTCTATTACTTTTTGCTTACGTGATAAACTCAATGTGCCGTCAAGAATTATAGATTCTGAATCCAGAGAAAGCAGCTACAAGAATACAAATTAACGATTTTTTAACCAAAAAAGAAAAAAGAACTTCATTTATTAGCTAGCCATCGATCCTAAAGATTGCTTGGCAAGGATTGCCCAGATTCTTTCAAGTGAGGATAGAATCCAATCAAAATCTATCAGATAGACATAAAGCCCCACAATTACTTTCTTTTCAATATGATAAAGAAATTTTTCCAACGCACTTTAGAGAAAGGTGCAATTCATCTCAGATGATGACCTACAGAGATGTCCTAGGTCTTCTAAAGAGATGTCCTAGTATTAGATCCAATACTCCAATGCCTTCTCTAGAAAATAGCCCTAAAGGGAGAAACCACAAAATTTATAATACACAATTTTAAGAAACAAATTTGGATACTAGCTAAGGAATCCAAATTGGCTTCAATCAGTAAATGACGCAAAACACCAGTATCCTACATCTTATAGAGCTATCAGGTTTCTGCATCTTATTACTATTATGGCTTATATATTCTTAAGTTTAAGAGATGACAACGAAGCTTCCCGCATTTTCCAGGTAAAATTATGGATAATATGAATTACAAAGCAGTAGAGAAGAATGCATGAAATCATAAAAGAGGTATCACTGACATTATATAAGTGTATCTTAAATGATTGTGTGGGTCCAAACTGGAATTTAGTCCAAAGCTAAAATTCCAAATGCCCAAACAATGCCCCTATCTGTCAAATTAGATTAGTTTATTACAATTCATCAGTTTCCAAGAAGTGAGATTCATACAAGGTCAGAAGCGAACAATTGATTTACATGTACAACAAGAATAAATCTAGCACGTTCAGATTTATAAAGACAAGAGATCTAAAATCTCAGCCACGGATATACAACCTCAAAAGTTACAAACAATCAGACAGCTTTTAAAGCAAAAATAGCACAGGCGACAAATGGAAAGAGAGAAAATACCTGGTCAAAAAAGGATGGGTTGAGCGTGGCATCAAACTCAATGTTCAAATCATTCAAACCAGAATAAAAAGCTTTGCTATTCGGGAGGATCCATCTCCACAAATCGCCATCTTCAATATACTCAAAAAGCCTCCTAATGCGCTCATATTCGCAAATAGCCCTTTGTTGTTGGCTACTAGCACTACCACCAACTGCACCATTATCTCCATTTAGAAGCTTCTGCTTAAAATAATCAAATGCAATCGTAGCTCCACTTCTCTGTATGTCTATGACCTTTGTCACATTTTCACCAACTGCACACTCGTCGCCTAAGTTTTCAAGAGCCGTTTTGTGATGGTCCAAAACAACCACTCTAATATGGACCGAAAACAAAAAGAACAGCACAAATATTAAAAATAATAATAAAATAAAAATAAAACCCTCAATGAAGAAGAAGACAGAAACCTGGAAACTTGAGAGGAGAGTTCGTGAACAAATCCAGGGGGGCCAACAAAATCGAGGAGATAAACATCAGAAAGTTGATGAAGAGGAAGCTGATCTGGCCGTAGAGGACTGTAGACGGTGTTAGGAAAGAAGAGGACGGAAAGGGAATTGGCGGCGAAGTAAAGGTGAGCAGCCAGAGCAGCGAATGCGCCGTCTGGACATGGATAGTGGTAAAGCACGGCTACTGATTTCTTGTTGATCGTACTCATACCTAGCGATCCCGTCTACTGCTTTCCACGATATTATCTCAGTTTCGAGATTGGTTGGGGTGCACTGCCTGCGCAAATACTTTACCGTCCGATTATGTTTTAAATTTATGTATTTTATATTTTATTTTTTTATTTTATTTTATTATATTTTAAATTGAACCAAATTGGGAACGACCTATAAGGTAGTGCATGAGGTCAACTCAGAAACATACAAACTACATAATCAAGTTGGAAATGAGCTAGCTCCATGGAACTCAAAAAGTTTGAAAGTCTACTGGAAAAGAGGGAAAGAAAAAAAGATGTCTAATGTAACATATGTTGTAGCGTTGTCATTATCAAATTAAAATTTGCCAGAGTTTCCACTAATGAATATGAGTATATGAAGATAGCAGCACCAAACATGAGCTCCACGTCTAATAACTTGAAACACTTATTGACACTCAAGGTGTTGAAGATCTGAGCAACTGACAGGAGCTCAATATCTAAACAATTTAGAATGTTTATTTTACGCCCAAGGTGATGAAGATCTGAGCACCAAACATGTGCTCAACATCTAATAACTTAGAGCACTTATTTGGTGCCCAAGGTACTAAATATTTGAGCACCCGATAGGAGCACAACATCCAACAATTTGGAGTGCTTATTTAGCGCCTAAGGTGCTGAAGATATGAGCACCCGACAAGGGCCCAACATCCAACACTTAGATTGATTATTTGGCGCCCATGGTGTTAAAGATTGGAGCACTCGACATGGGCTCAGCATCTAATAAATTAGAGTGCTTATTTGGCGCCCAAGGTATTAAAGATCTCAGCACCCAGCAGGGGCTCAAAATACAATAATTTAGAGTGCTTATTTAGTGCCTAAGATGGTGAAAATCTGAGCATATGATAGGGGTTCAGTATCTAACAACTTGGAGTGCTTATTTGGCACTTAAGATTACGAAGATTTGAGCACCCGACAGGTGCTTAGCATCCAAAAACCTGGAGAGCTTATTTTGGAACCCAAGGTAATGAAGATCTGAACACCCAATAAAGGCTCAACATCCAACAACTTAAAGTACTTATTTGGCACCCAAGGTAATGAAGACCCAAGTACCTAATAAGGGCTCAGCATCTAACAACTTAGAACGCTTATTTGGCACCTAAGTATCAGAAGAGCTTTGCACCTGATAGGGGCTCAACAATGCAAAATTGTTCAATATTGTTTTAAGACCAACCAAAGCTTATCTAACAAGTTCAACCCTAAGAAGGTGTTCAACTTTTCAAAGAAAGAAGAGAGAAGATGGAGACTACAATTGAAAGAAAATGAGCTATTTCATTAATGGATGACAAGTTCAATTATGAGAAAAATAATGAAAGAGAAAAACTACAAATGTTTGTAGACCAGTTGTGGGAGAATAGTCGCCTCCAATTACATCTTTACATGGAGGACAAAGGCCTCAATCCTTAGTCGTCCCCCGCCTCCTCAGTAGCAGTTGTTGTTGAAGCAGCCTCTACCCCTTCGGCCTCGTCCCCTATTATCTCATCACCTAGAAGTTCAATCTCATCCATATTTAGTTCTAGAAACTTCAGCTTGACGATTAGTAAGCACGAAAGGTAGCCATTGTCGCTGATTTCAAATCTCAAGTGGAGAACTCTTCATACTTTAAATACTTGTCGCTGATTTTAGACCCGAGCTTTCAATTCTGCCAGCTCGATTCAGACATCGCCCAGCTCATTTTGAACATCTTTCCGCTCGGTCTGAACACCTTAAAGAGTTGTTAAGTATCTTTGGGCCTCCTATAGTTTGGCTTATTCAACCTCCTCATGATATTTCCTTATTAGTTAGTCTTTCTCGAAGGTTAGCTCTTTTACTTGCTAAATCGAGGCCAAGGCGCTCCTCTTCAATTTCTCATTCTCAACTTTTAGGCATTCGACCTCCTCTTATTGAAGTGTATGAACCGGAGGCCCCTATGATAGTTGAGGTGATTTGGCATTGAAAATAAAAGCGAATACGGGTTAGTTAAGATTTAGTGGATGAAGAAACAGCAAGAATTAACAACACTTACGATGGCCAAGCTGAAGCTCAGGATCTCCTACACTTCAGGGAGGAGAAGTCCTGCCATGCTGAGGTTCTCCGCCGTCAGATGAAGGTCGGAGGTCTCCCTTAAATATTTTCTGAGAGAGCCCTTACTGATTATAGGCTCCAGAAGGGACCCTAACCCGGCTTGCTACGTTAGAAACGCTAAGAGAGAAGTCGGACAAAGATAACATAGAATGAGGTGGAGTAGCCTTTTGAACAATGTTGGCTGAGGGGACTTGGGGAGAAGGCGATGGAGCAACAGAGGAAGCAAGTGAGGAACTTGAGATATCTATCCTCAGCCTTAGATTTCTTCGCCCCGTCAGGGGTGCTCAGTGGGGAGCCTTGTCTTTTATTGGCCTCCCTGGCCGCAACCTTTTCATCTCACCTCTTTTTTATGTCGAGGTACTTCTGGAGACTTTCTCTACAAAATAGACATGGGTTACTATGCGTATAAAAGAAATAATTATGCAAAAATATAGATAGAAAAGCTACCCTTTGGAATGGCCCTAGGTTCAGTGCGAGGGACTGTATTTAAAGGATCTATTTTAATATGTGGGTCAGCACAGATAAGACTACAGTGGGTAAGGCGATCTACGATTAGAACCACTCTGAAGTTCATTTCCTCTTCTGTACTATAATACCATGGTCCAATTATGGGCTTGCCTTTTTCCAAAATAGTATAATATCATCCCTGATTGCTTCGACTCAGACTAATCAGAGAGTAGAAGAAGTTGGTTCGGGGTGCGTGTTTGGTCTCCTCGTAGTAAAGTACGAACAGCCCCAATATGGTTCTCCACACATTCGGTACTAGTTGACCAGGTGGTAGTTTCCACGTATCAGCAGGGATTGGATGAAATGATGAACAGCATCCTAAAACCTCAGGAGAACATGTCTATATAGACAACAGTCTCCACTGACCCATCTTAGCCATAAAGGATATCCGTTCATGCTAGTCATGCACACAGATGTTGATACAGGACGAAATGTTATACTCAGTTATGATGTAAAAGCGGTCATCCTCATTGAAAGTGGAGACGATCTCTTTGTAGTGGTCAGGCCGAGGCCGACCCGTCCTCTTTGTTTTCTTCTTTGACTCAGGCTTAACTCTCATCGGTCTATCCGCTTTGGATGTACCTAATGAGTAAAAAGGGAGTGGGTTAGCCTCAAGTTAGATGTTTATCAGTAGCGGGAAACCTAATTTGAGAACCTAAGGATGATCCTAAGGTCAGTCAACAAAATTAAAATTGACTAAGTGTGGATGGATCCCTATGAAAGGTACGATTAGAGATGATCCTAAGGTCAGTCAACAAAATTAAAATCGGCTAAGTATGGGTTGATCTTGAGGAAGTATACAAAATGAGGATGATCATGATGTTCACTTAGGAAATAAAAATTAACTAAGTAGGGGAAGTACTACGGAAGAGAGGGGCTAAGGTTTCGTGCATTACAATGGGGAAAAAATCTATGCTTTCAATCCTTAGGCCTATTTTTTTATCAAAATATGTTTTTTCAAAGAAGAATAAATTACGTGAAAAGATTCATGTGAACAATAGTTGAAGAAACTGAAAAATATGCAGAAAATGGAAAATATGCATAATGAAAGGAAAGAACTTACTCACTCTGTCAGACATGATCAATCGAACAATGGATGTTGATGGTGGTTTATGGTGGTTGAAGCGATGGTGAGAAGCGTCAGATCTTGCAAAAAACAGAGAGAGAGGCAGAGAGCTTCAAAGTTTGGAAGAGAGGAAAGCTTGAAACTGCTCAAATGGCGTGAGAATGCTTATAAAAGAAAAAGGGAGAGAAGGAAAGGGAAAGGATTTGACTGTTGTATATGGAAACTGGCAGGGAACACATGTCATCACCTTAAAGGTTGTGACATATAACGAGGAATATGGATCAAGGGTATTTAAGACGACGTCGTGCATCATTTCACATCCCTCAATACTGATGGGGGTTGATAGAGCTTCCAAAGGCATGTCAGCTAGAGGGGATGTCAAAATACCACATTTCATAATAGATGTGGTTGTATGCCAAGGGGCTAATTGTTAGGCTCGATTTCGTAACAACCACAGATTTGCCACCTTAGTTAGAGTAAGGAAAATCCAGGCTGAGGCAGAGTCAACAAATGTTGGGATAATTGAATACAATGAGAATATGATGGTTGAGGCTGAAATCAGATAAGGTCGAGGAGAGCATTAGTCGACATGACAAGAACTAAGCAAAATAATAGAGTGTTGGACGACGTCGAAGCTGAGTCAGGCTGAGAAGTACAATAATTGTATTTCTCTTAAATAGAATAAAAAAAAAAACTCTAAAAAAGAAAATAGATTATCAATACTTAAAGTATGTTCCCTAATTTATTACATTACTTTTCTATTTTTCATTTTATCTTGGTCTGATGCATATTAAGAGCATAGTAAACGATCAACCACTAGAAAACCCACGAGGACATAAGGATGTTCGGCCATTTTGTACTTTGTTTCTAAACTTCTTTTTAATCATTACAAAATATGTGTTAAAGATAAAATCAAATTTATAAAGACTAAATTCATTTGATTAATAATCGATTTTTTCTTATAAATTATTGTAAACATATTTTTTAATATTAAAAAGGTCACAAATTCTTGTTTTTAGATTTTATTAATTTTATTAATTTTTAATACCTATCTTTAAATACTTCCGACAAAAAAATATCATCCAATTTATCCATAAAAACGGATTTTTAACATTTAAATTACAAAATAGTTATTTAATTATCGATTTTTGCAATTTTGTGAAGTGCTTTGTGCAACTCAAAGATGCGAAGATGTGGCGGAGAGTCGGTGTTTCGCATTAAATTTTCTGACGCGCTTAAGCAAGGAAAGAAACGCATGGGACCATGCCACCGTGGCATGTATATAGTAGACGTCTGTTTCACTCTCGCACAACATGTTCCATTTTTAACGGGCGATTAATTTGCATTTCTTTTTCCTTTTTTTAATATTTTTTCAGCTGGTCGTTCATGATAATTGGAGAAACATGGTATATTTAGAATGATTATTTAAAAATTTTCAAAATAATATTTTTTAATAAATGTTTTAAAAATTGATTTAAAATTTATCCAATAAAATAAAACCTTAAAAAGATTAAAATAATTTTATTACTTATTAATCTCATTAACGACCAATCTTACCCATTGAGAATGTTGATGAAAGTGAGTTTTATTCTGACGTTAAATATGTTATTCTTTTTCTTCCTCGCACTCTTCTTCTTCTTCTTTGAACAAGCTCTTCTTCTTCGAACACTCATCTTCTTCACCGTCACCACCTTCTCTCAATTCTTATCACCTTCACTCTTCTTCTTCTGTTGAGGTCCATCAATCCGAATGACAACTCTATATTTTTTTCTCTATTACTTGAAATCAATAATATGATACCATTATTGAACAAAGTTCTACTGGACATAAAGATCAACAAAATATTGTTACGCATGAAGATCAACAACAAAGTCCTCAACTTAGAATTTAGGTATGTAACTTGTGAACTTATGGTTATTTTTGCTTGATTTTAGAAATTAAGAATTGTGGTTGAATGTGTCTGCTTGGATGAGATTGATGATGAAAATAAACTCAAATATAGGGATAGTTGATGCCAACGAATGAGAAACAATAAACACGTTTATGTCAATGGGAAGTTGATTTCTAATACGTTAATTTTAACGTATCAGTTGTGTTTGACCCGTTGAAATTAACTAGTTGGTTATTTGTGATCCGTTGACATCAAATGCATCTACCATTGACATCAACTAGTCAAATTATTTATGACCCGTTAATATCAACGGACTAATTGTAACTGACTGTTTAGATATCAACTGGTAAGAAATACTAGACCCATTAACATCAACGAGTCTATGTTGTTTCCGACTCGTCGACATCAACGAGTCAATTATTGATGACTTGTTAAGATCAATAGATATATTTTATCTGCATTGTTGAGATTAACTTGTCAGAAATATAAGGTTTAAGTTTTAAAATTTAAAATTTATAGTTTAATGTCTTGGAGATCAAAGACTTTAATCGATGGCTCGATGGGTAGTCTTAAAACGATGGCTCAATAGGTGAACTAGCTACCCATCGAGCCATCAATTTAAGTTTCTAACCTTCAAAATCAATGGCTCGATAGGAGATCTGAGTACACCTATCGAGCTATTGGTTTAAGTCTTTAACCTCCAAAACTGATGGCTTGATGAGAGATATAACTACTCGTTGAGATCAATGAGTATATTTTATCTGGCTCGTTGAGATCAACAGGTTATAAACAACTAACAGTTTTATAGACGACAGTTTCAATGGCTTCATAGACGACATCCAACAGTTCATTAAAACTTATGTTAGTTTTAACTGCAACATCTATTATTACTGTTGAGTTTTCAGACACCACCAATACTTTAAGCGGGTCACATCATTTTTCAATTTCCCATCATAGTATAAGCCTATAAACATTATAGGAAAATTCATTCCTAAAAAAGAAAAGTAATTCCAAATCAGTATCTTAATTATACTAACATATCATAAACAAGTGACCTATTGATATATCAACATTCAAAGCGTCATAAAAAATAGAGCCCTTAAAGCACAATAAGTCAATTGTTTATAATATGGTAATATATAAACTTAATATAAGTTTTATGATCAGTAGATATCAACGATTCATAATGTATGAGACATTTGATATCAACGGGTAAGTTTTATGACTTATTGATATCAACGGTCTATAATGTTTTGAACTATTGACTGCATTAAGTAAGTTTTTTGACTCGTTGAGATCAACGATCTATAATGTAAGGAACTGCTGATATAACTTCATTGATCTCAACAGATAATTATTTCTGGACCGTTGATATATCAACGAATTATTTTGTTCTAACTTCATTGAAAGCTCAAAGGATTAGTAAATCTAGAATTGTCAGCTTTTTTTGTACATTAAAAAGAAGAAAATAAAATGACATAAAAGAACAAAAATATTAATTAACATTTTGAAATATATCAAATTGTTTAGCAAAAAAGGAGCCAAAAGTAAAGTAACGAGGGAATGTTTGTTAAATGATTTGATGAAGGAAATATTCATAAATAAATAATCTAAAAAAGAATCCACATAAAATTAATGAAAAATCAAAATGACATAAAAAAAAAGCAATACATAAATTTTTTATTTTATTTTAATTTTTAATATATAAATAAATAAAAAATAATATATTTAAATATCTGGCAAAAAAATTATCCCAACGTATCCATTTAATCGAATCACCCCGTCGCTCCCATCGGTCACTGCCTCTTCCCACTAACAAGTTCCTTATTATTTATTATTCCTCCTACCATCTTCGATTCTATTCTTCGCTTCTCAATTCTCTCCTCTCTCCAGAAACAGCTAAAGAAAAGCGAAGAACCAAAAAAAAAATAAAAATGGTGTTATGGACGGCTACCTCCGAACTGGCCGAGAGTGTTCACTGCACTTTTGCTTCCAGATATGTCCGCACTGCCCTTCCTAAGTATGTCTTCTTCTTCTTCTTCTGATCATGATGATGATATGTCGTCGATCTCTGCACGGAAATCCCCTTCTATTCTTCATAGAAAAAAGGAAATCTGAAATTCGTATAACAGATCAATTTATAGCTAGCTAGTCACCCTGTTTCCTTGTTTTTCTTTTCGAACAGAAGTATCGTTCTAGTTGTTCGAAATTTGAATTCATTCTCCTTCAGCCTTAACATCTCTCGATCAGTCAACAATGTCTTTCGAAAACAATTTTCAATCTGAATTTCTTTATCAAGCAACGGATGATGGAATAAATTGATACTCTGTGTGTAGGTTCAAGATGGGAGAGAAATCGATCCCAAAGGAAGCAGCGTACCAAGTAATCCACGATGAGTTGATGCTGGATGGGAATGCCAGGTTGAATCTGGCTTCGTTTGTGACCACCTGGATGGAGCCAGAATGCGATAAGCTCATCCTGGACTCAATCAATAAGAACTACGTCGACATGGATGAGTATCCTGTCACCACTGAGCTTCAGGTTTTTTTAACTTCTTCCTTCCATCTCATATAAAATTAAAACTGAATCCAATTTCAAAATGAGGTTAGTTTCGATCCATCCAGATCCTGAGTTTGGACAAATTAGAATATATAAAATTAGGCTTGAATTCAACTTCAAAATTCAATCCCAACTATTATCACTTTAGGTCATTTTACAAAAAGAAAAAAAAAACAAAAAAAAAAACAAAAACAAAAAGTCATTTAAATCTATTAATAGAATATATTACCTAGAAGATTAAGATTGATCTTAATTCAATCCTAATCGTACATTTGGATGGTCCAGACAAGTGTGATTTGGACCGAATTTAATCTCTCATATCTCCCCATTTATTTTATATATTTATTTTTCAATTTTATGATTTTAATTTTATTTATTACTATAAATTATTAAAACCGTTGAAAGTTAGCTTAGAAAGGTGGATGGAGTAGGGACCTCTAGGACTGCTTTCCCGACTCTTAATAGTAAGTGTTGTGAAAGTGATATATCAGCGTCTTTTGTGCTCTATTTGCCTGTACCGACATGGCATTACTGTTTGTTGGATGACTGATCTCTTATCCAATTGTGATTGATTGAAGGAATACCTGAACTGTTTAAAATTGGATTTTTGAAATTAAATATTTAGAAATAATGGGGTGGTCAGCGTACGGGTTTGTGGTTTGTCTCCCGCCACCTGGCGAACTCGACCAAGACTTTTCTTCAGTATATGAAGTTATTAGAATTCGTGAGGAATATAATAGTTTAATATATTATTTTTATATTTATTTAATAATTTATAATTATAAAAAAAAATATTGTCTCATATTTCTTTACGGTGACTCGAACTTGAAATATAACAGAGCTAAATGAGACTGTTTGCTTAATTATATTTTTATCTAAATTTTCTGCTATATTTTGTTTATTGTTAGTAATAAATTTATGTAGCATATTCTTTTTGAAATTCAATTAACTATATATATATATATATATAATTTTTTTTTCTAATTTTTTTTTAATTTCTTACGTACAATGCATATACAATGATTTTTTTAAAATTCAATTAACTAGAAAGAGAGAGGAAGGGAGCTATAAACAAATAAGGAAAAAAATTAATTGGAAATGAGACTAGAGGCGGCGAGTTGTGCTAGTACGATACGAATAATATCATGACATCCTCGATATGAATTAGTCTGTGTCGTGTCCATGCCTAAACATAAAGATACAATACCGTACGTATATAATAACTGGTCATAAATATGTCGTGCCGGCCCGTGGGATTATACCGACACATAAGCCCATTTTGGCTTATGTGTTTGTTTTGGCCTATAAGTCTATTTTGATTTGTGAGCTCGAAAACTTACTTTTAAATAAAATTAATTTTAAATAAAAGAAATTTTTTAAGATGATTAGTAAAATACTAATATTATAATATATATTTTATATATTGTTAATCGTTAATAATAGTTATTATTTAGTAAATTAGAAATTAGTATCATTAATAATTAAAATTATAAATAAATTATAATAAATATTATTTAGCCAAAGAAAATCTTGTATTAATCAAAAAGTTTTTTACATATAAAATTATATTTAGAGAAAAAATCTCTAAGATTAGGAAGCGCTTTTGGATCCGTATCTTGGACGGGCCCAAAAAGGCATTGCCGTGCTCTGGGTCGACATGGGAAATCCGTGTCGTGCCATGCCGACTCACGTGCCTGTATAGTTGGGTATGACACGACTAATTCATGACATGCCCGTGCTCGTACTATATTTTTGTCGTATCGTGTCGTGTCGGCCCGACTCATTTTATCACATCTAAATGAGATTTTATTTTAAATTGAAATTCTAAAGTATTATTTATTTTTTTATAAATTTAGAGAGTTAGAGGGAGAGCTTGAAAGAGAGATTAGAAAGGGAAAGAAAAAGGGAGCTATAAAGAAAAGTATAAAAACGATAAACAAATAAGAAAAAAGAAATTGGAAATGACGAGGCGGAGACTTTTTTTTTTCATTTTTCACTTTTCAATATTTCATTTTTGTTTTGCGTTAACATTTTTCATTTTGTTTTTTCTTGCTTGGGCCCTCTTGTCTACTGCACGCCTGGGCCTTTTGCCTTCCTTCTATCCCTTTTTTTTTCTTAATTTTTTTATAAACTTTTAAATTTTTTTCTTTCTTGGGCCTGGGGCTGGGCTACTGGGGCCTAGCTTCAGATTTGAGACATCTTCTATTACGGGGCTGTAGGCCTTTACCTAGCCCGTCTAATGGTTGGGCCGGACCTACTCTTAAAATGATTATTTAAAAACCACTGACTGAGAATGAGAGAGAAAAGAAAAAAAAAAAAAAAAAGAAAAAAAAAGAAAAAAAAAGAAAAAGAAAAGAATCAGAATCAGAAAAACATGAGAATCATTAAGGAGTTTATCAGTGGATATGAGAAGTTATTAGCTTTATTAGTTTTTTTTTTTTTTGCCCTCAATTTTCTAGAGAAAAATGACATTAATACCAATGAATCATGAATAAAGTGATATTAGATGATTATCTTAATTATCTCACATTAGCAGCATAGAACCAATGAAACTTGAATTCAGAAAATGTACACTCCCTTTGCTGAATAACAGTTGACTGCATATTTTTCTAATATAACTAGAATTGATAACCAAATCAAATGTATCTTATGCGTATGATATGTTCGTGCTGGAACTACTTACATGTGATGTAGAGGGGCCACGGCCTCCTAGCGTCTGTGACTCTGTGCTGCTAGCAGCTTCTTCAAATAGGTAGTATCATATACTCTTCCATCAACAGTGTAGATTGACGGGTACGGTTTATAAGTAGGCAAGCAGCTGAGCTAAAAGCTAGCAAGTTAATACAATTTAGTTTCTTTTTATCCTTGACAATAATACTATCGATCAAATTTGAATTTATTGAAACTTTTTTAAGGCACGCAACATAGTCATATCTTTCACTACATAGCATTAACGCATTATCTAATTCCATTTCTGCAGAACCGATGTGTGAATATGATAGCTCACCTCTTTAATGCTCCTGTTGGAGATGATGAAGCAGCAGTTGGTGTGGGAACCGTGGGGTCATCAGAGGCTATAATGCTCGCTGGACTTGCTTTTAAAAGGAAATGGCAGCAGAAGAGAAAAGAAGAGGGAAAACCCTATGACAAACCCAACATAGTTACTGGCGCTAATGTTCAGGTCCATTCGAACTTCTTTATTTTGTCCCTTTATTTATTATTGACTTCAATGCACATTTATATCATGTTTTGTAATTTACTTTATTATTATTAATTTTTTGTTGATATTATCTCAATCTGCCTGCCAGTTTATATATCTGTGCATATCGAAGATGAATCTTATGCATGCACAATGGCCGTTTAAGATGTTTTGATCAAATAATATGAGATTGATTCAGTTAGTACAAACTTTAAAGTCCCTAGCTTCATTGATCTGTAAATATTTCTCATGCAATTCAGGTGTGCTGGGAGAAGTTTGCTAGGTACTTTGAGGTTGAGCTAAAGGAAGTAAAGCTTTCCGAGGGATATTATGTGATGGACCCTAAGAAAGCAGTCGAATTGGTCGATGAGAACACTATCTGTGTTGCGGCCATTCTAGGATCAACATTGACAGGAGAGTTTGAAGATGTGAAACTCCTTAATGATCTACTCACTGAGAAGAATAAGGAGACAGGTTGGGACACCCCAATTCATGTTGATGCTGCTAGTGGAGGGTTTATAGCTCCATTCATTTATCCAGACCTCGAATGGGATTTCCGTTTACCATTAGTGAAAAGCATTAATGTCAGCGGTCACAAGTATGGCCTTGTTTATGCTGGTGTTGGCTGGGTTGTATGGAGGGGTAAGAAGGATTTGCCAGATGAGCTCGTGTTTCACATAAACTATCTTGGATCTGATCAACCTACTTTTACCCTCAACTTTTCAAAAGGTACATATATATTGTTATAAATTTTAAAGTTTAAGCCAAAAGTCTGCAAATTTGATACATCACCTGTTGGACTTGGATTCGAATAAAAAATCCTTAATTTTATTTCTTTCCTGCCTGTTAATTTATTGACTTTTTTTTTGTCAAATTATTTTTTTGACAGGTTCCAGTCAAATAATTGCTCAATATTATCAGTTTATACGTCTTGGCTTTGAGGTAACTAATTTCAATTATCATATATATTTATAAGGAACTCTTGAAAAAGACGTCTTGAGATGTCTGGAGAAACTCCTTTTTTTTTTCTCTTTTTTTTTTTCCTTTCCCTTCTATGAGTTATGTTATTGTGAATTGATTTGGACCTCATTTACATATAAGGGTTACAAGAACATCATGGAGAACTGCAGGGAAAATGCAAGAATTCTAAAGAAAGGACTTGAAAAACTGGGCCGGTTTGAGATCCTCTCCAAAGATATCGGAGTGCCACTTGTAACCTTCTCTCTAAAAGACAGCAGCAAACACACGGTTTTCGAAATAGCGGAGAGTCTAAGGAGGTTTGGCTGGATCGTCCCAGCATATACAATGCCGCCTAACGCAGAACACATTGCTGTGTTAAGGGTGGTGATTAGGGAGGACTTCAGCCGTGGATTGGCCGAGAGACTTATCTCGGATATTGAAATAGTCCTCAAGGAAATAGATGCTTTACCGAGCAGAATCTCTGTCAAGGCTGCTTCTGCGGTCCCAGCTAGTGGTGATGAAGAAACCCATGTGAAGAAGAATGTGAACGAGACTCAACGGGAGATAACTAGTTATTGGAAGAGGTTTGTAGATGGGAGGAAAACAGGGACCTGCTAGAGATGATGTCCATCATTTGTCTCTGTCTATTGACTATTATGCAAACTCGGTATCTTTGATTTTAAGATTTGCTTGCTTCCCTGTTACTGTATTATTCTCTCATGTTTTTGTTCTCTCATTATGTGAAATGCTTGAACCTCCAACTTATATGAATATGCCTTTTGATTATTCGCTGTGTTTTGAATCTGCAAGCATAGAAACCTCTATGTAATAAAACAGTGTGCATAATGTATCAAATCAAAGTTATTAAATTTTAAGTAATTGTTTTTCGATATATCTCAATGGGTGAGCTTTTTAGTTCTTACTCGAAGTGTAGACGAATTCAAAGATTTTCATTTTGGGATAATAAAAGTCACAATCTTCCATTTTGGATATTATACAAAAATTTAAACTTAAAATTAATTGATAATGAATAGAACGATGCTGTTTTTTTTTTTTAGAATAAATATTTCTTAACTTTATATTGAAATAATATCTTTAACACAATTTTCTCCCGTTCTAACTAGAGATTCTTTCATAAAACTGCTTTAGGAATTTTCCTAAACAAGGTCAATAAGCAATGAATAAATAGAAGGGCTTTTGATTGGAAAAAAAAGGGCAAAAATACTCTATAAATATATTGGGTTTTTAATTGGGCCTGGTTGAGAAAAAACCTTAGACGTTATTCATATAAGTATTTTTTTCATTACAGTACCATTTGTCGTTCTTGCAACAATAATCAGCAGAGGGCATCAATCATCATCATCATCAAAACTCATTCTCATTATTTTTGAAGTCAGGTATATGAATATTAGTTCTCTAAGTTATGTGATCTTTCTACATATTATCATTAAATCTAAGATTTAGGATATCTTCTTTCACCACTTTCATCCAAGTTTTCAACAGTCTAGCATATATCTCAGTCTACGCTCTCCACTTACCTGCTAATCTAAACTTTGTCGAATTGGGATCGTGTTTGATCTCCTTTGCACATTACCAAACCATATTAAATATTTCTCCCTAATTTTTTCGGTTATAAGGGCTATAATAACGAGATAACTCATAATCTTGTCATTCATAATTTTATCTGTGTATTTGACCACAAATCCATCTTAACATACATATCCTTGCTACCGCTACCTTATGCATATGTTATCTCATAGTAGCCCAACACTCCGAACCATAAATCATAACTGGTCGAATGATCATCTTATAACACTTTCCTTTCATCTTGGTAGGAATCTTTCTATCATATAAGACTCTTGATGTCATCTTCCATTTTATCAAACATGCTTTAATCCTATGGTATATATCCTCTCGAATGTCCCTCGTCTTTTGGATAATAAATCCTAAGTAATGGAACGCTTCACACTTAGACATCCCTTCTATCAATCTCAATTCGATTACCCCTCCTTCAAGATTCGGGATCAAAATTACAAGCTAGATATTCTATTTTCGAGCAACTAATTCTATAACTCTTACTTTCTTGAGCCTCACACCACCTATCTAATTTTTGTTTTACACCTTCTATATTTTCATCAATTAAGACGATATAATCTGTAATACAACATACATCAGGATACCTCTTCCTGAATGTATTTCGTCAGCTTATTCGTAACCAAAGCAAAAAGGGATGGACTTAAAGCCAACCATTGGTGAAGTCTAACTGTAATAGAGAATTAACTAGATATCCTACCTACTGACCGAACACTAGTTACAACTCCTTCATACATATCCTTAATAATATTGACATAACATTGATGCACATTTTTCCTTCCAAATACCTATCATATTAATTCCTAAACACTCTTATTGAGCATGGTACCCTAAAAGCATGTGATTAGTATTATTTTATAAAATTAATAAAAGTAATATTTTTCTATATAATTGTTGTAAATATATTACTATTGAATAATGTGTATAAATATTAGAAAATTCCAAATTCATTTATGTGACTATAATCTTGTATTGGTACGAGAGGATAATAAATCAAACTGTTCGCAACATATTAAAGAATGAGATTTTTTAATGATGGTTGTTAGTATGGTCCGCTAGTATTGTGAATGCAAGAGATCTAGATTTAGATCACTGATGTAGATAGACATTTTAATGAAGGTGCTTTATATAATTGAATTATATAGGACATAAATATGAATTAATTTTTTATTAAGATACCGATTGCCATAAAGAATTTTATTCATATCAATAGATGATATGTAGATCAATATGAATGTCGAGTAGTCATGAACTCATGTATATGTCAAATTTATCTTTTGATTCACTCATCACGGTTTCTTTGTAAAATAGGCTAAAGACTTTTGTTTTGGAGATTCATTGGGATAAGTGGCTGGGAATGTGATTTATAGATATGGACTTCAAACCTTCTTCATAGAAGATTGTATATTGGTTCTCTTGAGGGTTAATTATGGAACCGAATGGTTTTGAGCTCAAGCACACCATTGACACTTGAAGTAGAGAAAATGCTACAGAGAAGATATAATGAATCAGTAACATTGAAAGTTAATAGAGTGAACATAAATACATTTGAGGTGACCAGTATTTTAACTAATGTTTCGGTGAATTTAAGGGATATGAGTTGCAACTATAAGGTGTTTCAATTGGATAAATTGTCATGCGCTCATGCTTTAGCAGCTTCGAGCCACAGAAATATTGCACCACACACATTATGTGCATAATACTACATGACTTCAAATTATAAGTGAGCTTATGCATAATTAATTTATCCTATACCAGCAACCGATGATTAGGAATTTCTGGAAACTCTCTAGTCGCTTGTGATTTTACCTCATGTAATGCGTAAACAAAGTGAAAGACCTAAGAAAAGACATATACATTCAAGAAGGGAACAACCACGAAAGAGAATAAGTGTAGCAAGTGTGACAGTGTTGGATATTAAAAGAGCACATGTCGTATCCCAATTGCAACTCCACTTCCTCTTAGAGTCAGCCAAATTGATGTAATTATCTTGCAATTCATTTAATATACTACATTTCTCCATGTGGGATTTCTATCCGTTTGATTCATTTTTGTATTGGATGAATTTAATTTAATTTTGTATTCTACAACTATGATTCACTTTTATATTCTATGACTTTGACTCACTTTTGTCTTCTATGACTTTGATTCATTTTGTTTTGTATGATTCATTAGGGTTTGAGGTTTAAAGGCATAAGGTCTTAAGGCATAAAATCTAATGTTTATGGCTTAAGGTTTAAGGTTTAAAAGGTTTGAGGTCTGAAGGCTTAAGATCTAATGTTTAGCGTTTAAGGTTTAGGGTTTAAGGTTTAAGATCTGAAGGCTTAATATCTAATGTTTAATGCTCAAGGTTTAGGGTTTAAGGTTTTTGGTTTAAGGTTTATAGTTTATGATGATTTATGGTTTATGGTTTAAGGTTTAAGGTTTAAGGTTTAAAGATTTAAGGTCTTCAGGCTTAAGAATTAATGTTTTGGGTTTAGAATTTAAAGTTTAAGGTTTAAGGTTGAAAGCTTAAAAGTTTAGTGTTTAGGGTTTAGGCTATCGGGTAATGCTATATATATCCATCGACCTATCATTTCTAGGTCTCTTATCTACAAAACCGATGGCTCGATAGGTAAACTGAGTACCCATTGAACTATCGATTTTAAAGATCAGAGACTTTGAACTCACTGACCTTTAAAATCGATTTCTTGATGAGTACTCAATTCACCCATCGATCCATCGGTCTTAAAGGTCAGCGAGTTAAAAGTTTCCGACCTCTAAAACTGATGGCTCAGTTTTAGAGGTCCGTAAGTTAAAAGTCTCTAACCTCTAAAAAGTATCAAATTACAAAATCATCACAAATGTCACAAAATCAAAATTTCACGTATGAATATATCAAATATCTATATATATTTGATATATATCACATGCTATCTGATGCCGGAAAAGACTCGTACGGTCATCACAAATTAGGTTTACATTTAAATTTACATAGTGATACTTTAAATATTACAATGTACAACTTCATCAGAGATTGTCTGAAAATGCATGACTTTCTCGATCTTCCTTCTTCAAGTTCTTGAATGTCTCATTCCAAGATATGTGTAGGAACTGAGGGAATACTTGGTCTACGAAAGTGACAGATTGGTCAAGCACGTCATTAAACTTCTACTGCCTCATTCGTAGCAGAAACATATACTTATCTACATATTACAACCATAAAGTAAAACAATAAAAACAATCAATTAGGCTAAGTAACTTTTTAGAAATTTATTAATGTATACAAAATAGTTTTCAGAAATAGATTTGAATACTAACAAAAATGTCTAGCCACGACGAGGGACACAGTATCATATGGAAAAAAAAATCCTTATCATACTTTTTGCCGTTAAAACCTATGATCGGATCCCTGACAGAGAAAAATCAAGTTCTAATAAACGAACAATGTAATAAATAAAATAAATCTTAAATGAAGTTAAAGTTTAAGAAAAAAAAAACTTACTTCATAGTGTCAATCTCTAGCCATTGTTGCATAACTCTCTCGTTATCCTTAGTTAGGATAAGAAGCGGAGTCACCAACAATCCTTTCTTTTTTATATATATTTATGTTTGTTCCCGATGTCTATAAAGGGAGACGTGAGGGTCGGAGCACACTTCTTCATTCTTTGACCTAGTTCATTCTCAATGATAGGTGAGGTCACATACATCTCCGCCGACTCCTCTACAACTTTTTCTTTTAGAGGCGGCGACATTTGATAACCATCAGAGATGTGACAGATATTGGCGAGTATGAGAGAGATTTCGAGGGAGTCACCCATCTCTAATATTTATAAGCATCTTTTCCATCTCCCTCATCCATATGTTCAATTTCTGAACATTTTATCCATCCCCCTCATAATCTTCTTCTCTAAGCCAATAATAAGATCCTCCAAATTCGATGCAGTTTTCATTTTCAGCTCAACTTTATCACCTTCTACTTCTACTTCCCCTTCTTTTTCATACACTTCTTTTTCTTCTACCTTTTCTTCTATTTTTTTCTTCTTCTTCATCTACTACTTTTTCTACTTTTTCTACTTTTTCTTTTTTCTTCTTCTACTTCTTCTACTACGTTTTTTTGTTCATCCTGCACCCTTGTCCAGTGTTCCACAACTTCTTCATCCTCATCCAGGAAAGCTTGAAGAGTGATCAAATACTCTTGACTTGATGCTTCCTTGGTAGGCTTTAGGATTCCACGGATGATGAGCTGTATTAAACAAATATCAAAATCAGTTTAATTTTAATCAGTATGATGAAGTAAAGTAGGAGATGAATTAGGAAATGAATCATTACTTGTTTTTTCTTGGTCCTTGACTCGATATTTTCATGGCTGACGGGCGGATCTACTGATGGCCAATTTAAAATCTGAGGCATGCAATTCTCATTACCCCAGACTCCAACTTTCCTTCCAAGATAAGAATGGTTTTCGTAACCATATACCTATACAATTATGAAATAATTATTAGCAAACAGAAACTAAAATACTGTAAAAGTTAAATATAAACTCTAATATGTAAAGCAAGTGCAAATCCATATAAGTCATAGGCTTCTTTTTTTGGCTTCGCCCCCTCCGGCCGGTCCCTATGTGCAATTGCCTTCTTTTTAATATTCTTCTTAAGAGATTGAATTGTAAGCTCATAACTAAGTCTACTCCAAGGGTATTGCTCATAACTAAGTCTACTCCAAGGGTATTGCTCATAACTATGGACAATGTCAATGGTTGGATTTTATTTCACCACCCTTATGCCAAAAGGAGTGTCTTAATGAAGTAAACAAAAGTCATCTTCAGAATTTCACCGTCCTTGTTACTACATGGACTTTTTGCGGTGCGTAAATCACAATTCGTGCTTCTTCTTGGATTCCACTCACCGAAGAATGAAAAAATTCATAAATTGGCCCAAGTTCTTAAGCTGACTACTTACATCCAGGAAATGTCACAAACAAGCAGACCTAAAAGACTCCAACTTGTATCAGCAATCACCATTTCATGCTTTGCTATCACAGTAGTGTGGACCTTGATATGAAGACTTTGATCAAATTATAAGTTCTAGCGCACGATATATAAGAATTTGATCCACTTAAAATGAAAAATAATTAAACAAAACTGTATAAAACTAAATTTAAAATTAAAAAAATAATAAACTTCAAAATAAGACTGTAATACTCGATGAGAATATGAACGGTAATCGAGCCATCGAGATATGTACTTCTCAATATCTTGATGAGAATATTAATGTCCATCGAGCCATCAAGCAAAAAGTTCATATGCACTGCTCGATTGCCCGATGGCCATTCATCGAGCAGTGCATATGAACTTCTTGCTCGATGGCTTGATGGATATTAATATTCCCATCTAGCCATCGAGCACTACGTTACAAACTGCTCGATGGTCCGAGCACTATAAATACTTTAAATTTCAAATCAAAATAAATATATAATTTTAAAAAAATATGAAATCAATATTTCATCGTCATTTCGGTGCCATTATTATTCTGGTGCTACATTTGATCTTTTTTTGAAAATTTTCTTCATATTTTGTCGATTGCTAACCACTTCAGATTTTTTCAACTGCTAACTTTTGCGTAAACTAAGAGTTTTGAATTGGGTGAATTCGACATAATAATTTGTGAAAGTTAGGGTTTCAAAAATTTTCTATGATTCGGAAGGGTTTGAGCGCTTCCAATTTTTTATTTTAACAAATTTTTTAATAGGTCTAAACCTTAAAATATACTTTCTAAATAGGTTATGGGCCAAAATTCTCACAATAATAAATCTTACATTCAACGAAGGAGATATGCTCAAAATTTTAGATAGAAAAATAATAATTGTTGACAATCTCATCCAACCTCTTACATATAGGGCCATTATTCATGGGGATCAACTACATATTTGATATCCAGAAATGCATGTACTAATTATTAAAATTATCCTGCTTTCCTTTCGTATAGACCAATCATGTATAGAGAAGTAACTCCTTTAAATCATTTTCATTTCAAGTGTACCGTAAATGTATATAGTAAATTTAAAGTGCCTTTAAATTCACGTCGTTCAAACTTAGAATAGTATAAAATATTTGAACTTCTAGTTTCAATTTTGGACAACGTACAATTAAATGTACTGCATACTTTTAGAGTACACTGAAAAGGGAGAAGTGTTGGATCCATGTATAGTATACATGCACAACCTCTACTTTACATAGATTCTCTGCCTTTATTTTTATTCATCTATTTTTTCCATTCATATTGGGAAAATGATATATATATTAAATTAATTCTCAATTTATAATAACAAGCTAGCTAGCTACAACATTCATTCAATATGTATATGATCAATACGTACGTTGTCTTACATAAATGTTAGGATCAGGGGAGGATTCTTTGTTAGTTTTGCTTACTGCGTTTGTCTATCAAAATGTATATATGTGCTCTTTACATTTTATCATGCGACGTGATCATGAGTCATTCATTCTCAGTGAAAAATGAAACCAAACCTATATTAATTTGGAGCTTCAACCAGAAAAGAAATCAATGAATTGATGCGCACTAGCCTTGTCCTGGTACCCGTTCGCTTCTTGATTTACTTCTTCATCGTCTCTTCTAGAATTGTCGATCACTTCACTTCTAGTATTGGAGTCGGTATTTACTTGGAGAAAATCATAGAACTCTACGGGATGACATGATTTGTCTGCATGCAATTTTAGGAGACATGTGTTAATCAGAAATCAAACATGAGAAAATCAAGTCATGCATGCATATAAGATAATGGGTGATTCTTGTATCCAGACAGAAAGCTGTACACTTGATCATTAGGGTGATGATAAGTGGCGCGGTGCTCAGTTTTTTGAGCGCGCACACTACGCACGCAAAAAATTTCTTTATAATAATATGCTTTGGATAGAGAATTTATTGAATATATCATGTTTACCGATTCATCTCACAGAATATTCCAGCTTCACATCATCATATAATATATTATATCAATCAATTGAAATAAATTGGTTTACCATATAAATAATATACCAAAAAATTGAATTTCGATATAGAGTGTAAGCAGTAGAAGTTGGATAGTTATAATGTGCGTACCTTCCCGTGTTGTGATACAAGAAGTTGGATTTTGAAAGTGAAACTCTGAGAGAAATGGGGAAGGCGTATTGTTGGATGTAAACTCGAATCTACCACAGTACTTGTCAACAAACGAAGCAAGATTCCTCCCATCACAGTTAGCTATGGGAGTATGATGATCATGTAAAGTGGTAGAAGGTATTTTACTAGAATCATTGAGGAGCAGCGCTTGTGCAGCTCTCTTAGCATAGAGCTTAGACCTTTCTCTACACCTTCTTGCCATGATCACGTGCCAATGGTTCTTCACTGCGTTGTCTGTGCGGCCTGGAAATACTCTTGCAATAACTGCCCATCTATTTCCATGAATTCTGTGAGAAGTTAGGAGTCTCTCTTCTTCCTCTTCGGTAAATGGGCTCCTGTTGATTCTTGGGTCTAACTGATTGAACCATCTCAGTCGGCAGCTCTTTCCTGAATTTAGTCATACAATTTTGTGTTAGGTCTATGTACATAGATCTAAGGTGTAAGAAACTATTTTATTTATTTTACAAGTAGGGAAAGTTCATAAGAAAACACACCAAAATAAAAAGGGGAAAAAAAGTGAGGATCAGAAGATATGGATTTGTGTTTCTTATAATTTCACATTCTGTAGCATATATTTTAATCCTATTGTTTCTTCTAGAATTTATTTACATACCAATCAAATTGGAACAACTCTTAATTAGTTGAAAAAAGTAAAAAACAAATATAGTAATTCATTTTTGTTGTAATAAATAGAGTTAGCTTAGTACTGGGTGTTTCACCTGATCTTCCATGGAGCTTCTCAGCTATGTTATTCCAATTATGAGGACCGTATCGTTCCACCAACTCCCGAAGCTTCTCATCCTCGGCAGGCCGCCAGTGGCCTCTCGTGCACATCTTCAATCTTTTCTATTTCCTTGAAGAAGTAATTATGAAGAACGATTTATAAATTAGTAGCTAAAAACTTATAGAGATAGATTGATCGATAGTTTGAAACCCTAAATTAATTACTGTAGGATCAACGGAATTCACGTAGGATCAACGGAATTCACGGATCATTCTTTTCCAACAAAACATGTTGATGCAGATAAGAAAGGAAGAGAAAGAAAGAAAAGGTAGCGAAGAATGATCAAGACAAGGAGAAAAGGGAGGAGTTAAATAAAAAAAAAAGGGTAAGATGAGAGGGAGTATTTTTCCGTTGGAGAGTTGGAAGAGTTTGGACGGACCTTGCACCTGCGATTGATGCAACTTCTCGGCTACCTATTAAACCCTACTTCTTAAGTAATTACTTGTACAAGATGATGTATAACAGAGTGAGAGAATGAGGAAGAGAGAGAGAGAGATAGGTTGCTTGGGCCGGAGAATAGTTTGGTTCTGCTTTCAACGTCTTCCCATGTTTCTAACCTACAACGTCTACTTATAACCCACCTTCATTTCCCAACTAATTTCTTTTATTTATTTCCCTTTATGTACCTATAACCAATTGTATTAGTACTAGTAGTCAGATAGATACCCATTTTTTTTACGTATACATGCAGTAAAGCGCAGTTTCATTTACGTATTAACATTCAGATTACTTACTTAATAAATAAAGGCTCATGGTTGGTATTGTTGTTAGACTTAGGGGTGTTTGAAGTTTCGATACCCTTTCAGACCTAACTAACCATAGGACCAGAAACCTCACAACTGCACGTGGAGACTCGGACACACATTCTTGTAATAATAATATTATAGAAATACTACTAGATAGCTTGTCTAGCTAGTCAAACACAGGTGACCAAGTACAGTTCTGCTCTCGCTTGCTATTACAAATGGGGGGTAATTATATAATTTATGTCATTCTGTCCAACAACTCCAAAATTGCTGTCTCATATCTTCCACGCTCCTCCATCAGCTTGGACTAACACTTGTTGACTTGGAGGAAATAATAATTAATAATTTTTTGGCGAAGAAGCTGTAATCGAGTTAGACTGCGAAACAACTAACCATTTGGAGAAATAAAACTGTCATAGATATGGTGCATTTGGTTGAGACTTGAGAGTTTGAAATTTCACTTTTAAAGTTATGAACTTTTGTTTGACTCTACGCGATGGATCTAATCAATGTTTAAGGGTCATGTTGACGCATGATGTAGCTCAGCAGCGTCCTCCCAGGTACTAGTAGTATGTGATCTGGTCAAGCTATTCTCTGTGTACAATGATAATATATTTTGGTTAGAGCGGACGAAAGTTTTAAATATAAAGTGCTCATAAAGAAATTTAAAAAATTATTAAAAATTCTATAAATATTATAATAAAATATTACTAACTATTTTTTTACGAATTTTCATATTTTGAAACCATTAAATTAAATGAATTTTTTATTTTCAATTTTTAAATATATTTCGTTTAATAAATATAACTAAATGATTATTATCACTCGACCGAACAATCACTTTTGATATTTACAACCATTTTTTGGACCGATCGTATTTGATAACCTTAAAAACTGGAAAAGCTTAGGTCATAAAACTTTAATATTTTGATAGGTGTGGTAAAATATCCCACATGTTGAAAGTCGGACGATCAATTTCATATTTCAAACTAAAAATAGGCCCGATAATGTTAACCAAATGTTTTCTTTTATAATAAAGAGTTAAAATCACAAATAATAATAATAATAATAATTGGAATGCATTCTGCGTGTTCCCAAACGACCTAACCGAAAAGTCTAGGAATGTGTATGATGTTGTTTTAGCACCGCACCGTACCAAAATTTTGTGATATACATTGCATGATACCACACTGTATTTTGTATTTTGGATACCACACCGACCACACCACATTGGTGAGTTTCGATGCGGTATGCGGTTTTTAATTTATTATTATTTTTTTATTAATGACAAAAAAATTGCTTTTTCTGTAGCATGAAATATAAATAATATAGTAATAGCTTAATAGGTAGAGTTATCGACCCATCGAGTAATCAAGTAAACAAGAAGTTATAATACTCAACGGGTCGAAAGTCTCATCGATTCATCGAATAAAGAAGAAGTTATGATACTCGACTGATCGAAAGTTGTATCGACCCGTCAAGTAAACAAAAGTTATTATACTCAACTGCTTGAAGGTTTCATCAACCCGTTGAGTAAACAAGAAATTATGATACTTGATGAGTCGATGCGACCCT
Source organism: Coriaria nepalensis (assembly GCA_027186245.1). Classification (NCBI taxonomy): domain Eukaryota; kingdom Viridiplantae; phylum Streptophyta; class Magnoliopsida; order Cucurbitales; family Coriariaceae; genus Coriaria; species Coriaria nepalensis. Next base: position 3,107,082 of record CP114499.1, on the reverse strand, counting down.
TCGACCAGTAGTGTAGATGCACAGACCGACATCTCACATATCAGTCTGTAGTCTCAGGCTAACATGTGAGATGTCGGTCTATGCATCTATATTATTGGTCAAAAGGTCGATAGGGTCTTTGAACCGTTGAGTCATAGCTTTTTGTTTACTTGACGGGTCGATAAGACCTTTAAACCATCGAGTATCATAATATAGTACTAAGGTTTTATAGTTTTACTACACATGAAGAGAATGGATGACAAAATGCATTACTACATAAGGTTTTACCACATATTGTTTTAGTATATATTATTAGTTTAAACTTTAATCTATCAGTTTTAGTATACAATTACACATTATTCATACACATTATTTTCATGAAAGTATCAAAATATCTATTACAAGCATAAAATTTCAAATACTTAATAATCAATTATATTATTATAAATTGAAATAATTTATGACTAAATTACTAATTGAATATACCATCATCTTCATTAAAGTCTTCTAATACATCTTCAGTACTAGCTAAAGTGAATAATAAGCTTGCAATCGAACTTTGCACACACATAAACTCCTCAACAGTAGATGGCTTCAATTTGCTTCATAATTCGGCAATCGTAGGACCACTTGTGCTAAAAGTTTTTTATCAAGCAATGGTAGATACTGATATGGCAAAGATATCCTGAGTAATCAATGCTAGTGTGAGATACTTATAGCCATTTAACTTCCACTACTCTAATCGAAGCCTGTAAAGTTTGAAACATGCTCATCAATTTCCAAATATTACTCTATCTTTGAAGCTTGTTGAGTGTCACTATTGTCCCCACACAAACGGTTAAAGAAGTTCATCTCAACCTCATTAGGAGCAGTACATAAAGATGGACAGTGAGAAGATTCTGCATGTGTATGTGCCGATTCAGACTGTGATTGTGCAACAAAGTATAGATCATATAAGATCTCTGCATAGCTCTTACCATAATAGTGGCTTCTCACTATGAGGCAGTGTCATTATAAATAGTCTTGATAATAGAGGTAGTACCAAACATTTTACACATTAGATCCAGCAACATCACAACACAAGCTAATAATGAATATGTTGCTTCGTCTTCTATTGCATTAGGACATTGGCCATGTTCTATCTCTTCCATCTCGTGTGATTCAATGATTTCATTAGTTAAAAGCTTATCCGATAAATAACGGAATATATTACAAATCCCAAAATCTCACGGAAAGGGTTGTTGCTAGCCTACTGCAGGGAATGTTAGTGCAATGTTTTGAATGGATTTAGGGGGAAAGGGCTGCTCCTGTGTCAATGCAGTGTTATTATGTTATGCAACAAGAAGGGGTTGTTATTATTATGTTTCCGTGTAATTTTTTTTACTGGATTTTTTATGCAAGAATTGTTATTTTGTTCTCAGATTTATTGGCTATTTATTTAGTTTTTCAACTTATCTCGATTCCCGGTACCGGTATTGTCCCGATCCCGATAATATTGGGAATGAATTGGGATTATACACTTCTATCCTGTAATGGTACCGATACCGATAATACTGGGATCGAAATCCAGAACCCTCAATTCCAATGCTGATGGGATATTCCCCCACCCCTATTGATTATTAATAAGAGGAAACTATGATTAACACCCACAAATTTACATAAATTATAGTGAACCACTAATACATTATGTAATTATAATGAACACCTAAAATTTTCATAACTATAATGAACACTCAAAAATCAAAACTAAATCATAATGAATCCATAATTTTTTAATGGGTCATTTCATTACTATTAACTCGACCTAATGCTATTCGATTAGACCCATAAGTTTAGAAAAACATTGTTATTTTTAAAATGACCCCTTAATTAATCTAAATTAAATTCATATGTTTTTCTCTACCTAATTTTTATATTTTAAATTTGCTCCAAAATTTTAGGGGAGGAAAGTAAAATAAAAAAAATTAAGATGAGAATATGTAAAGTATATAAAATGGTAATTTTCTTTTGAAATTTTGGGGTAAATTTGAAAATATATAAAAATTAGGGTAATGAAAAACATATAAATTTATTTTAAATTACCTAAGAATCACTTTTAAAATAGATATTTATTTTTCTAAACTTATAGGTCAGATTGGGTTGTATTGGGTTGAGTTAATGGTGATGGTCTGACTCATTAAAAATTAGGGGCTCATTATAATTTAATTTTGATTTTTAGATGTTCATTATAGTTATAATAAGAGTTTATAATTTTCATTGTAATTTAAGTTTGATTTTTGAGTGTTCATTATAATTATATAATATTTTGGAGATTCATTATAATTGATGTAAAGTTTTAGGGGGTTAATCCTAATTTCTCTTATTAATAAATATATTTTATTTATCATACTTATTAATTAAGTTCGCATTAATATCTTATATTCATTTAATGCATATTTTGATAAAGTCCAATATTATTTTAAGTTATGTAGTTGAGATCATGATAGAGACTATGTTATAAGAGATGTGAGGTTCTTAGAGCTTAAGATATAAATTATTCATAGTCATATGATTATCAGGATGGGTATTGATAATTCAGATGGGCCATCATATTTTCATCTCCTTTACATCTAGGATGGTTGTCTTTGAAAGTGTAATGCCCATCAAGTTACTTAGTTTTACTCGATTAGTCTTCACTTGTGTGAATAAATCTTTTTGTATAAGATATCAACTATGTTAAATAGTTTAGTTGTTTAATGGATGAGCTTTTTATCTTCATTGATGTATTATTATATTGGAAATAATATTATTTTTTAACATACATGATAGATTTCTAGGTCTTAGATTATACACTTAAAACCGTGATTTAGATTACATTAGATAAGATTTAAGTTCCTTAACGCCTAAGGCCTAAAAAGTCCGTAGTCATTATTATTCTTAATAATGAACATGAGTGAAGTATCATCATATTTACAACACTTGCCCCCAAGTGGCTTTTATTCGGCATTCACTCTTTATAAAATAGTGATCATGACCCCTTATTTCGAGACATTTGAAAAGTTTTCTTGTCTACGAATGATTATAAACTATCTTTCTTAATTCTTGAAATTAGTCTTTACTAACTTGTATGTTCAAGAATCGAACTCAATGAACTATTCATCATTATATGCTTTCATAAGAGAATAATAAATAATAACATAGGTAATCTTATAAATTATATCAATTACTAAAATTAAGAGACGTTTTAATGTTAGTTTAGCCTCTGCTAGTTTATCTCAATCCACATTACCCTTTTGTGTGAATTACGAAAAACTACTTTCTCCTAGTGGGTCAAGGACCCCTACATCGAATATTAATAGTCTTATGTATCCGTACCCAACCTTAATAAATATGTAAGGTAGCGAAACAACTTTTGCAATTATATCACATGTAACTCTTTTACTTATCTCTAGAAGAACATGGTCCCACGTGTATCTAACCAAGTCTTCTAAGTTAAGTTTAACCCAAATGTTCACGTGCCATAACAACTACTCAAACTAATGTTCCTTATGCGTCCATAACCGAATATAGTTGAAATATTGTGATCACATGCATCATATGCATTTAAATAACGAATGAACTTATATATTAATAAATATTAACCCCTCTGTATTCATAGCCAATTAAATATATTATTAATCTCAAATTCATTGTAATACTTGGAAGGCACTACTACATAAGACATTCTTACATAGTTTACAAACTTGATATTATCAATAAGGGATTTATTTGAGCCATCATGATATCCTCGTACACACATTATCATCATGCTTTTCAATATGATGTAAATTCCATATCAAAACAATAATGGATGTACTATATCTAACATACATTAATAAAGCAAACAATTCATCCAACATGTATGATTATCCATCAACTAATTTCAATGTGACAGACATAATGCTTATAATATGTTAATATAAACAATCTTTAGATTTGACTAGCATAACTACCAGTTGTATTCATTGTTTTGTGATTCAATCTAGCATGACAGTTAATTACAATATTCTACAAACACTTCGAAGAATATTTTTTTCAAACCACACTAATTTTAAATTTTTAACTCTTTCAAAACAAAAAAAATCCAATGTTGGAATAACTTCTTCTAATTCAGAACTCATTCTAATTCAAGAAAACCGATCATATAAAAACTTTGCATTCCAACAACCCTTTCTCAAAATAAATATTACTATATAATTCTAAACCGGTAATCTTTGAACAATACAAAAACTATCATTTTCATGAAAAATCAACCATTTACAAACTCTTTGCATCCTTTAATTTTTTTAAGTTAAATTATTTCTTAAACCCACAAAAAATTAACATGTATTTAACACTTTGCAACATCTAATTTTTCAAGTCACGTAAATTTTATTCTAGACGTTTTAATCTCAAAATGATTTCAAAATTAATCTGGTAGTTAAAATTACATAAAACCTGAGCAAACAAATTTTTTTAGACATTCCGAGTTTTCAAAAGTCAATGGGCCCCACTCATACGCATAATACGGTGGCAACATGATGTGTTTCCTTCCATTTGGTGGTGGTTCAGAGGTCAATTTTCTAAGTTTCCTCATGTTTGTTCAGGCTTATTTTGATTTAATTTCCAAAACATTCAAATTGCCTGAAAACCATGAAAAACACATAAAACAATAAGCATTCAAGCAACATGAAAAAGAGGAATATTTAGTTATTTAACTTTACACCTCATTTTTTCTTATTTACTATATAACTTTATTTCTTTATTATTTATTTTTTATAAATAAATAAAAAAATGAAATTACATTTATACCTTATTCTCTTCCTATTCTATTTTCTTACCTTCCTTCTCTTTCCAAAAAAACGACGACCTACGACTGCCGCAACCAAAATTAACGGTCACCCTACAACTACCGCAACAAAAATTAGTAGCCACCTTTGCTCCCATTGTCTAAATTTTACTCGATCCTTCGTCGGAGAAGAATGATCTAAAATTTGATAGAACTGCTAAAGAAGAGAAAACATCAAATATATACTTGGTATGTGTTCTCTTTTTATATTCATTTTCATTTTTTATGTAATTGGTATACATTTGTTCTTTAAATTTTGTTTATTTCGGCTCATCTTCGACGACGACGATAGAGATTTAGACATGACTTCAGACTAGTTTTAATTGGTCATTTTAGATTTTTTTTTTCAAAATTATAATTGATAAATTATTTATTGTTCAGGAATTTCGGCATCTATATTCATATCCATGTGCTTTGATAGGGAATGAAATGACGATGATAACACCTTAAAATCATTGAAATCCTAAGTTCCAAAAAGTTCACAAGGATGAAAGAGTATTGCGGTTGAAACAAGTATCATTTTAGTGAGTTATTAGAGGTCATGTATAATACTATTTGCATTGATCCTAATGCATTTGGTATGACAATAGCATAAAAGTGCTTATTCTCATTGATTACTCATCCAATATTTATAGAAAATGACGATTATGTGAAAGCAAGTTTTAGTTCATACCTGTTCGGCAACAAATCCATCTCCACTACATGTGATGTTGATTCGAATGTGAGAAGTGGTATTCATGTTCTAGAGCGACGTCAAGTACACGATGTTGGTAATTATCAAAATGAAAATAATATGAGTTATGATGATGGTTGCGATGGATATCTATATCAAAGTTTGAATGTGGAGGAAAATATTGTTAAGCCTGAGGTTGAGGTTAAGGTTGAAGTTGAGGGTAAGGATGAAGATGACAAAGAGAATGAGGATGAGATGAAGGATGCAGGGGAGGATGAGGAAGATTGTGGTAATTATTTATTCCATTATGACTACTTTGATGCATAGTATTTACCTTTAATATACCCGATTCTTTATTTGCTCAAGAAGATATAGATCATATACCTGATTTACCACAACCATAAAATGAAATTGAAGAAGATATTGATGATGAGTATGCAAATATTCTTTCGATTGCTACTCAAATCGGGGGTTGAGTAGCGATTTTTTCAACATTGGAAACAATTTACTCATAATTATTTCCTCTCAACCAAGCAAAAATGAGCTTTATCGCACTCAATTATTTAAGTCGAAAAAGGAGCTAAAGATGAGTTTTAAATTAAAAGTGAAGAAGTCAAGTAAGGCTACATATGTTGTAAGTTGTATAGACCCAAATTGCAAGTTGATACTCTGTGCTACGAAAAAAGCAGAATTCTCATTTTTTTCAAATTCAAACTTATAAGGGTCAACACGCATTTAACTTCAACTATTTGCATGACAAACAATGGCAAGCATCCGCATTGGTAATTGGACACATTTAATAAATAGTTTTAGTGGGATCAATGAGCGTCCTAACCCAAAAATGATTGAAGATTTAGCATGTAATGATCTCATGGTAAATATTACTTGTTGTAAGGCATAAAAAGTAAGGTCTATTGCACGTGATCTAATTCAGGATACAGTCGAGGATAGCTATGCAAGGTTTCCATATTATTATGCCATTATAAAAGTGGTAAATCTGAATACTATAATTGCACTTTTGATGGATGAGAAGGAAGATTTCTTTATTATTTCATGGCTTTTATGGCACGTCCATTACGGGGTTTAAGTTGATGCAAAAAAGTTGTTTGTATCGATGAGACCTTTTTGAAGTGAAAATACAAGGGCATGCTTCTAACCATAACTACACATGATGGTAACCTTCAACTCTATCTGATAGCATGGACTATAGTCGACTCAGAAAATGAGACATCCTAGACTTAATTCTTGACAATACTTTGAGAAAAGATACCTGATGCCCTCAGTTTAATGTTCATTTTAGATCAATCATAGAGTATCAAAAATGCTCTACAAACTTTTTGCCTGAATTCAAAACATATTGCATATATTTGGAACATTGGGAAAAATATCAAGTCGAAATTTAGAAATGATGGAACGGTCTATGTATTCAAGATGATAGCCAGAGAATATAAGCTACAAGAATTCAATAAATACTTCGATGATATCAGTGCATCGCATCTTGGTGTGCTAGTGTATCTAGAGAATATTGGTTTCGAACATTGGTCAATAGCTCATTCATAGGGTCTTATATATAATATCATGACAAATAATAATTTTGAATCGCATATCATTGTATTGAAGGATGTGCATTAATATCCAATCGTAGCCTTGCTCGACAATATTAGGAAGATGATAACGACTTGGTTCAATGCTTGAAGAACCCAACTAGTATACGAGTGAAACCCAAAGTATTGGAATTGGTCAAAATAAATATGATGAATCATTGACAATGAAGGCTGAGAGTGTGGATGGTCGTACGTATGAAGTGACATAAATAAATATTAGTGTTGTTTTCAACTTAAAGGCAAAGAGTTGTACATGTAGAGTATTTGACTTTGATAAAATTTCGTGCGTGTATGACGTAGCAGTTGCGCAATCTAAATGTGTGAGTGTGTGTATTCATTAAGTTCACTATACTACTCCTCTCTACCACCCACCATGCATAAACAAAGTGGAAGATCCAAAATCAAACGTATACTTTCAATCGATGAACAAACACTAGAAAAAGCTATTGTGGTAATTGTTGCAACGCCCACCGGATAAGATTTTTTTTTAGATCAGCAACGAATGTCTTGTATCTATGAAGAAAGATTTCTCCCCGATCTTAGACACAAAAAGAAGACTTGTCAAAACCATGTTCCGCCATCACTCATTGAAAACACTTCGTGATGTTTTATTATGTGATGGTATGTTTATTGTAAGAGAGTTATTATTTTGATAATAACTGTTATGTTATTGTATTTTGTTTTATTACTGTATGATTACGACTCTTTCAGAGATATGTGCCGTATGTTCGACTTCCCTTCCATACATCTGAACGGAAATCTCAGCTCAAATACATGAACCCAATCAAAGCTTCCAATTTTAAAGCTTCGGCAATTTCATCTTCAGTCTCTTACTCTGAACCGCTTTCCAATGGCGATATGTTGATCACCCCAAAGAAGAAGTTTAACCTTCCCTTTTTGAAAATATCCATATCCTTATACTCCAAAAGAACCCCTTTTATACGACGACACTGAATATGGCAGTATGCTCACTTTACTTCTCAAACCAACCGCCAGCTGGAAGAGAAATTCCGGTCGGACCCAGTTCCGGGTGATGTTGAACTCCTGTTAACTATAAATTTAAGTTTTTTTGTGGGATACAAGCGAAAATATAATAAATGATGAAAATATGGAAAACAATTATATGTCAAAACAACTGCTAGTTCGATTGGTTATGAAAAGGTTTTACAGAACCCACAAAATAGCTAACAATAACCGGAGGAATGGATCCCAACATTCAACTGTTTTAAGAAAATTAAGTATAAGAAGAATACAAATACTGAACTTTAGATGGATAAAGCATAGTTCTCTTATTCGTTTTTCAACTTGAATCTATTTTATTCTTTATATATAATAAAAATTTATAGAAATTGCTTACTTAAGATTATTGAGAATATATCTTATATTTGATGAGATGAAAGTTAAAATTTTTATATGATATCAAAATTAAAGTCAACATATAATAGGACTAACTGGCTCAAGTGTTTTACAATATCCACGAGTTGTGTCACTGCTCAAATTTCTACATCAGAAGTGATACCAACTCAAAAAGAAAAAGATCCCAAAAAAAAAAAAAACAACAAACCCCTAAACATCTCTGTAGATCGAAATTAGTCTGTTTTTAGTGAAGCAGAGAGGAAAAATGTCGAGCACTGCGGGTCAGGTTATACGCTGTAGAGATATATAAGCATATATATATATATATAACTAATTCAGCAATTAAGCAAGCTTTCTACAAAGCTTTGTTAATCAGTTGTTTATACCATGTGTAGCTGCTGTGGCAGGCTAAGCAGGGAAGTCAGTGGCGATTGAGGAAGTGGAGGTAGCTCCTCCTCCAGCTAATGAAGCTCGTGTGAAGATCGTTTACACCGCTCTTTGTCATACTGATGTCTATTTCTGGGAAGCCAAGGTAATTAACAATTTAAGTACGTTTATTCATTGTTAATTACTGCTGATCAACCTGATTAAAGAAACATCATAATCGATCACTGTAAACTTGCAGGGACAAAACCCTTTGTTCCCTAGAATCTATGATCATGAAGCAGGAGGGTACGTATCTACACATAATTAAGTTTGTCTTCTCGCAATCTGATAACAGGTTACCGATTCTCATAAAAAATTTGAACAGTTAAAAGACTGACCCAGATATTTATATTTAACATTGCGAATCTTAACAAATTCGATGTATAGGCAGACATTAATCTATTTCTGTTAAGACACCGTGCAATAATCATGTTCACAGTGGTAGCTCATCTTGCAAAAGGATCTCATAAATGTCAGTCCTCAGATTCAGCTCCTTATCCTTCATGACTTCTTGCAGATCCGACAGCTCTTTTGCGGTTAGAATGCAGTTCAGTTTGACAAAACCATCAAGCCAGAGCTTTTTCGACCTGCCAACAAGTGCACAGTTAGGTAAGACAAAAACCATTGTATATCAGAATCAGAGATGCTAATTTGCTAGTCAAATGGCTTGCCCTCCTCAGGTTATTAGATATCCGCTAAACCAAACAATTAATCCAGAGTTTCTTGACATGGAAACATTTGAAGTCGAATTTAACATACTTGGGCGAATGCATATTTATTTACATCAATTCCCACTCGCAATAATCCAGTTATGAATTACCAATATTTAACACAGAAAACAAAGCCTTAAGACTAACATTAACAAAGACAATCAAGGAAACCATGAGATAAGCTTATTACCAGGGGCAAGCATGGATGGCTCGGAAGAAAACTCGCTTGGCTGAAGAAGGATCATTTGCTATGTTAATCTCATATGCAATGTAGCAACGCCAGAGCACAACTGAGTATCTTAGCCTATCATTAGCTAATGCCCTTTCAAACAATCCATGAATTCTATGTGGAGAACCTCCTTTACTCATCTCAAATGTCAATGCATAAAGCCAAACAGTAACTGAAGGTTTCCTGCAGATATTACATAAAAAATCATGAGCCGTAAATCAACACTGGATGAAATTGAAAACAAAATGCTAGGAGAAACATGATCATTATGATTAAAACCAAATGATTAAACAGAAAACCAAAAATGAATTTGGAACAAACTAAGGAAGGTTATCAGAAGAGACGAGGCATTAGATAGATCAAAATAAAGGAAATCTTCAACAACAAAAGGTGGATCTGACATACAAGAAATAAAGCAAGCATTTAACGATGTGGAACAGGTACACTAATGAAAACACCACAAAAAAGATAAGAAGTTCAAATGCATTTGCTTCAAAAAAACGTTTATATCTAAGATGGGCACATTAACAAGTAACATGTCATTGACACCACCCTACTTTTGAAACTTCTGTCAAATGCAAATGAGAAATGAGGGAGGGGGAGAAGATAGAAAGAGAGAGATAAAAAGAGAGATGACAGAGAATCAGTCACTCAAATTAACAAGTCGTCTTAGAAAGTGTACTATTTTGGGCTCAGTTAAGTGTGATTAACATTCAACCGAGGAAAAAAACTATTAAAGCCACATAGACACACAAGGAAGTACTTACTTCTGACAGTAGTCATCAAAGATCCACCGCAGTTTATTAGGTACTGTGTAAATATGAAGGACCTCTATTAAAGCTTTAAAAAGTTCTGGGCTGAAAGGGTATATCTGCAACCCCTGGGTAATAGACTCCTTGAGCTTCAAATGGCTTAATTGCATATGATGTCTCTGTAGCATCTTCACATAATAAGTGAACAGATATTCAAGTTGAGCGCTTTGTTTTCTTCTTTCTGCGGATTGCAATTAAAAAATTATATATGTAGAAATAAAGATAAGTCATAACCAAAGCACAAATATATGAAAAATTGCAGTACTTGTATAATGGGTCTAAGACCTACAGCAAGGACACTTGAGAAGAGAATAGTACCATCAAGATAAATAACTACACTTAAATTTAACTATTAAACTTGTACTGTGTAAAAGGATTTCAAATATCATTTATGCCGGTAACCTTCAATTTGACCTGCTGTGTCAGATTGAGATTAACAAATAGAGATTTGAGACAATAACATACCTTAACATTATAAGAGAGAACTTGTATTTTACAGCCTAAGCGGATTTTGTAACAGATAACAGAAAATCACCACAATAAGAAATCCATATATAAGAAGATTGACTGTAAGAGTTGATTACAAACAATAAATAAACACTACAAATTTCTTGTCCTACCTGGTTTGTATCTATCCCTTGATATGGCATTTCACCTCTACTGACTGATGTAGTTGCACCACTAAGGTATGGGATCTGTTGTTTCAAAATATTCGTTTTGTATTTAGAGTAACTTTTCATTAATGGCACATTTCTAACATAGTAATATAATTGTATCCTATTGCTATTAGAATAAGGTTGTTTCCCTCGTTAGATACCAGTTTTAGAGGCACAGGAAAATAACTCTAACCTTCTTCTATCCACGCACAGTATCTGAACCATGTAAACCTTAGAATTCTACACATATTGTAATCACACCACCATAACCAACCAACTATACCCAAGTTCCACTACCTCAATTCAATACCATCACCCAAACCACCACATTGATATAATTATTTATATTAATATATAAAAGCACCCAAAGATGTAACTTTTTATGCAAACAAGCACCAAATTTTGTCACCAATTATGCAATACAACACTAGCACTGTGACCCACCCAAAAAGTGTCGTAGATCATTTGTCAAGTGTTTCAATCTATGTCCATTGCCTAAAGTTTACCCTTCAATCATTCACTTCCCCAAATTTCTTCATACACATTTGGTCTTTTTCTTTTTCTTTTTTTCTTTTCAACTGATGATAATGAGAAAAAGACAAAGCAAAATGTTCACGCAATTCTCAAAATGAAATGTTCTTGATTAGGAGAAAAGAACCGCACACAAGAGGTAGATAACCTGGTAGCACCATGGAAAAAGCCTGATTTAAAATCTCAATGCTCTCATTCCATCCAGCTGTTAATTCTTCAAATAAAGCTGCAGCACAAATAAGAGCAACAGAGGGATCATCTATGTTTCCTTGCAGCCACATTGATCGTACCGCTCTTATCTTCTCTTTAAAACCTTGTCGTGCTTTCAGTAATTGCAAACTAGACGGCTGGCATTTATATACACAATAGGTTAAATTGCTTCCCAAGCAGGATAAGATGTGCATTGCACGAAAGGATGAGTCGTCACTACTTCCAGAATTATTAGCAAGCTCCATCTCAGCATACCAGAAATATAGAAGAGGAGCAGTAGCGCTTTGTTGCTGCACAAGAGATTACAAAAAAAAAGACTTAGAAACTTTAGCTAGATAAAGCAAAGTGCCAACAGACAATTTATTTGTTGAAAGAAAGAAAGAAAGAAATAGATAAAAGGAGGCCTAGAATTAAAGGCAACAGCAATAGAATGTAAACAGTCTCAACCAGTAATAAACAGTATGCAACACAACACACAATACATACATACACAATAAAGAAAATCCCATGCAAGCTCTATGAGGTCGAGTTGCACTCACTGCTGCTGGACAATTCAAAATCCAGTTTTTTAACATATATAAGAAGTTTAAAAACCTCTAATTTTGTTGTCAGATCAAATCATTATAGATTTGATTGGTCAAATATAGCATTTCAGTTAGAATTTACTGTATTATAGCTGTCAAGATCAGATTTATAGCCTTAGTTCTAAGAGTTTGCCAATTAGTGCTTATTTCCTAGTTTGTTTTAGCCTATACATACTGTAACCCACATTGTTAGAGTTGTACAGAATATATTTTTATCTCTTTTCTATTCCCTCTAGAATTCTATATGGTATCAGAACCAAATGGCCAATTTCTATTATGGCCGATTCTGTCACGACTGGAGCCACTCATGGCGACGAAGCTACGTCTGCCAAGTCTGGCCAAACTCAGGCCAGAAGCTCTACAGTTTCCTTTCACGAAGGAGATCTTGGTTCCCTCCATATCACTGATCACAAACTTGATGGCACCAATTACTTACAGTGGGCTCAATCAGTCAAGATTGTCATCTGTGGCCACGGAAAGTTAGGATACATCACCGGAGATCTACCAGCGCCTGCTTCCACCAATCCAATGTATCAAACATGGCTGGTAGAGAACTGTAGTGTTCTTTCTTGGCTCATTAATTCCATGGAGCCAAAAATCAGCCGGCGTTATCTTTTCTTCAAGACAACCAAGGATGTTTGGAACGCTGCTCATCGGATGTATTCTAACCTTGGCAATGCTTCACAAATATTTGAACTCCATTCAAAATTGAAAGAAATGAAACAAGGCACAAAAACTGTTACTCAATATTTTTCTGACTTGCAGAATCTTTGGCAGGAGCTGCACTTATTCATTGAAGACAGTACCACCTATGCTGAATGTAGCGTTAAACAGCCACGGAAACTCAAAGATGAATGGGTCTATGACTTTCTTTCTAGACTAAATCCATACCTTGATGAAGTTCGTGGTCAAGTGGTCAATTGCACGCCATTTCCAAATACTGAAGAGGCGTTTGCTGAAGTTCGCCATGAGGGAGGCCGATGCAAAGTAATGCTTGCCTAATGAGATCCAATCCAACAAACCAACCCTTGAAGGATCTGCTCTTGTATCCAAGCAGTATCTTTCCAATGGACTTGTCAATCATGAATCGAGATCAAAACGTCGAGGTGAACACATGTGGTGTGATCATTGCAACCGTCATGGACATACCCGAGAAATTTGCTGGAAAATTCATGGTAAACCATCCAATTGGGTTACTCGCCGACAATCAGAAGGAAGAGATGGGAGGCAATCTAACAGTAAAGCCTACCAATCCAGCAATGAAAAGACGTTCCCGTTAGCATCTTTCCTCCATTCAACAAAGAACAAGTGGAGCACTTATGTCATCTTCTCAATTGGCCTTCCCCACAAATCCCATCCTCTTCTAGTGCCAATCTCAGGTCATGTTCTACTGCTCAATCTGGTAATACTCACTCTACCTTGAACACCTTTGTTAGTTAGGAACCTTGGATTATCAATTCTCGTGCCTCAAATCACATGATAGGTTGTCACAATCTTTCTCTCCTACACTCCATGTACTAATAAGGCCACCGTTAAAATTGCAGATGGATCTTTTTCTTCTGATGCAGGAATAGGAACTATTAGATTATCCCCAAATCTTATCCTTAAATCTGTCCTTCATGTCCCATCATTAAAATGCAATTTGCTTTTTGTTAGCAAAATTACCCCTGACAACCACTATGTTGCTAAATTTGTGGCTTCCGCATGTCTTTTTATGAACTATCATCGGGGAGGACAATTGGTGGCAGTGTTAGGGTTCATAACGACCTCTATTTCTTTGTAGACAAAAATAAGGACAATGAACAAACTTTTGTGTTGGGTGTTGCTTCTATTTCTGTTTCTAGTTCGAGGGAAATAATGTTATGGCACTATAGACTTGACCATCCCAACTTTGCTTATTTAAGGCGATTGTTACCTACTTTATTTGATAATACAAATTCAATTTCTTTCCAATGTGAGATATGTCAGCTAGCTAAGCACACTTGCTCTTCTTTCCCTCCTCATCCATATATGTTGTCCACACCCTTCTCCTTGATCCACAACGATATTTGGGGGCCATCGAAGGTGTTGACTCCCAATGGAAAATGATGATTTATTACCTTCATTAATGATCACACACAAATCACTTGGGTCTATCTTCTCTGAGAAAAATCAGAAGCATGCCAAGTATTCAAAAATTTCAGCAACATGATTCAAACTCTATTCCAAACCAACATCCGTGTGCTCTGAACCGATTAGAGTAAAGAATATTTTCACTCAATCCTAGGTGACTATTTGTTGCATAATGGAATTATTCATCAAAGTTCGTGTGTTGATACACCACAACAAAACGGAGTCTCTTAAAGAACGAATCGCTATCTATTGGAAGTGGCCTGAGCACTTATGTTTACAATGAATATTCCAAAATATTTGTGGGTTGATGCCATCTTAATCGCTCCTACCTTATAAACTGCCTACGTAATCAAACCCTTCACTTTTACTCTCCTTTATCCATTCTTACACAACAATATCCTCACCTTTTACTCTCCTTTGTTCACACATACATGATCACAACAAAAATAAACTTGATCGAGCTCTCAAAACCATCTTTCTAGGCTATTCCCCAACTCAAAAGTGCTATTGTTGCTACTATCCCAGTAACAACAAAACATGTCTTTTGTGATGTTACTTTCTCTGAAGATACTCCATACTATACTCCAACTACACTTGAAGGGGAGAATAATGAACGAGAAGCTCACTAGAACATGCTTGATGTGCCATTACCACCCGTACCCGTGCCAGTACCACTTCCTGAACCAATAGAAATAATCCCACCTCCACTTCCCGAACCAATAGAAAGAATTCCAGCACTAGAAACAAGGGCAGAAACAACCATACCTAATCAGTAAGAGTTACGTGTATATTCTAGAAGGAACGTCTCTCAAAAGAATAAACAAGTGATGGACCTTACTCACGGTCAAGAGGCCAAGCCAGTTGTAGAACCTCATGTTTCAAGTATGTCAAGTAATTCCAATAATACTCCAAGTCCCATTCTTGATCTTGATGTACCAATAGCAATTAGAAAGGGTATTAGGTCTTGCACTAAACAACCCATTTCCAACTTTATCTCTTATTCGAATTTATCATCTTCATACGTGCTTTTACCTCTACTTTATCTAGTATTACTATTCCCAGATCAATAGAAGAGGCCCTAAATGTTCCTGAGTGGAAGAAGGTTGTACTAGAGGAAATGTGTGCTCTCAAAGAAAACATGGGATTTGGTGCAGTTGTCGAAAGACAAGAGGGTTGTAGGATGCAAATGGGCATTCATAAGGCCGACGATTCTATTGATCGATAAAAAGCTAGGTTGGCGGCCAGGGGTCTACTCAAACATATGGGATTAACTACACCAAAACTTTTGCTCTAGTAGCCAAGCTCAATATTGTTCGAATTTCACTCTGTTTAGCAGCAAACTCTGACTGGCCATTACATCAACTTGATGTGAAGAATGTGTTCCCGAATGGAAAACTAGAAGGAAGTCTACATGAATCAACCACCAAAATTTGAATAAAGGTTGGGTACCCAAATTGTGTGTAAACTAAAAAAGCTTCTCTCTGGCTTGAAGCAATCTCGACGGGCATGATTTGATCGTTTCTCAACAGTGATTAAGAATCTTAGTTATTTTTAAAGCCAAGCAGATAATACACTATCTGTTAAACATTCAGAAGGTGGAAAGATAACCATCCTAATAGTCTATGTTGATGACATCATTGTCACCGGCAATAATTTTGAAGAGATAACTAAGATTAAGCAAATGATGGCAAGAGAATTTGGAGTCAAAGAACTTGGAGCATTGAAATATCTTCTTGGAATGAAAGTCACAACAAGGAAGAAAGTTATCAAAGGCTTGTAGGCAATTCTTTTTATCTCTCCCATACAAGACAAAACATTGCCTTTGTCGTAAGCTTAGTTAGCCAATATATGCATGCACCTCGTCAAGGACATCTTGATGTTGCATACATAATTATGAGATACCTGAAGAAAACTCTAGGGAAGGGATTGTTCTTTAAAAGAACAGATGATAAAAGTGTTAAAGTTTTCATTGATGCAGACTGGGCTGGCTCAATTGATGATCGAAAATCTACATCCGAGTATACACTGTTATGGGGGCAATCTGGTAACTTGGCGTAGTAAGAAACAATCATTTGTAGCAAGAAGTAGTGTAGAAGCCGAATATAGAGTTATGGCTCACGAAGTGTGTGACGTAATTTGGATAAGAAGACTAATCGAAGAATTGAAGATCAATTATGAGGGGCCTATGTGACTTTTGTGATAACAAATCTACCATTAGTATTGCTCATAATCATGTTTATCACAACTAAACAAAACATGTGGAGGTAGATCAGCACTTTATTAAAGAGAAGATTGATGGAGGAATCATCAACATTGAATATGTTTCCACTACTCAACACCTTGATGATATTCTTACAAAGCGCTTAACAGAACAAGTATTTGACTATCTTATGAGAAAGTTTGGACTTATCAACATCTACAATCCAGCTTGAGGGGGAGTGTCGGTGGATCAAATCATCAAAGATTTGATTGGTCAAATATAGCATTTAAGTTAGAATTTACTCTAACCTACGTTGTTAGAGTTGTACAGAATATATTTTTATCACTACTTTCTATTCCCTCTAGAATTCTACAAATTTCTACAGTGTATACTAGTTCACGTCTAGTCATTGACTATATGATCACAGAATATCTGAGTCCAAAATTATGCCCCAACTATAAAACCATAACACACAAGCGAACATGCAAACAAGGTATGTATTGCTAATTAGTAATCTGAGAAAATGTAACATGTAAAATATTGCCAATGTTCGGAATTAAAAGAATTAATGACATGAATACCATCTTCCTAAACTTTACTTGCCAGTCGATATAATGCAGCATGAAATAATAGGTAAAAACATAAAAAAAACATCATTGAATGGCAATAGATATTGTTATCATCCCAAATTATTAAGTTTCGTTAGTTATATAAAAAGATGTACAGCCATATGCATAGAATATCATAGCTTCATGAAACATTATTAACTCAATAGCACATGGAGCACATTTCCAAAAACCAACAGTCAAGAGAACTGTAGAATAATGTAAGAAAGATTCACGCTTCAGCAAACAAATCATTGTGATTTGTTTGCTGATTAAGTGCAGATTAGTAGTTAGGTAGTTGCTATTTTCTAGGGATTCTAATAGATTCTGTTTAGGTATGATTTGTGTAGGTAAACTAGGTTTTCTCCTTTATATAAAGGAACTTAAGATGTAAAAGATAAGTAATATGAATAAGATTTCTTTTAACCCTAAAATTCACATGGTATCAGAGCCACATATCCACTAAACCCTAGCAAATCAATCCGTCATGACAAAGTACGGGATGGCTACGGGAAAACTAGGTTCTCCTTCTGTTTCAAACCTAGAAAATACCTCCAATCACGAAATCATGGTCAGTGGCAGCCATGGAAACTCGGAGAACAATCAAGTCATAATCACCGGGCACAAACTGAATGAGAACAATTATGTTCAATGGTCTCATTCGGTAATGATGTATATCTGCGGAAAAGGAAAGGATGAATATCTATCTGGTGAAGTAACCAAACCAGAAAAAGATGATCCAAGATTTAGGGCATGGAAGGCTGAAAACAATATGGTTATGTCATGGCTCATAAATTCCATGACTATTGATGTTGGAGAAAATTTTTTGCTCTATGAAACAGCCACAGAGATATGGGAGGCAGTTAAGGAGACCTACTCAAACAATGAGAACACCTCGGAACTATTCGAGATAGAGAGTAATCTACATGACTTACGGCAAGGAGAATTGACCGTAACTCAATACTACAATGCCCTCACCCGCTACTGGCAACAACTAGATTTGTGTGAAATTCATCAATGGAAGTGCACCGAAGACATCCAACTATACAAGCAAATTGTCCAAAGGAAAAGATTGTACAAATTCCTAATTGGACTAAATCAGAATCTAGATGAAGTAAGAGGAAGAATTCAAGGTTATAAACCTCCACCGAGTGTAAAAGAGGCGTTTTCTGAAGTGAGGAAAGAGGAAAGCAGAAAAAGGGTAATGCTGAAATCTCACCTAGCAACACAAAATATGGAAGTCTCGGCCTTAGTAGTTAGAGACTCTCAGTGTCAATCAAGTGAGAATAGACAAAAGAAAGAACGTCCATGGTGTGAGCACTGCAGAAAACCTGGACACGTTAAAGGCACATGCTGGAAAATCCATGGAAAACCAGCAGATTGGAAACCATCACGACAACCTTACAAAGAAGGTCGTGGAAACCTTAGTCTCTTAGAGGAATCTACTACAACCGGTGAATCTAATGTGTTCAGCAGGGAACAACTTGATCTACTTAAGAAACTGCTCAATCAGTCACCATCATCTTCGCAACCAACCTCAACTATTGGAACCGGGTCCATAGCTCAAAAAGGTAACTTCGCTACTGCCTTAAATACTATGAAAAAGACGGACAATTCATGGATTGTGGACTCCGGAGCATCAGACCACATGACTGGTGACAAAGGTCTCTTTAGTACTTTTACCCATTCCTATGAAAATCTGACGGTTAGAATTGCAGATGGGTCACTCTCAAAGGTGGCCGGTTTAGGGTCCATCACAATATCAAAAGATCTTACTCTACACTCGGTGTTATTAGTTCCAAATCTAGACTGCAATTTATTATCCATCAGTAAACTCACCCGAGATATTAATTGTGTTACTAAATTCTTTCCATACTCTTGTGAATTTCAGGACTTGGATTCGGGGAAGACGATTGGCAATGCTAAGATGTACTCGGGGCTCTATCTTCTTAAGGTTTCTGATCCTCAAGTGGACGGCTTCAAGTCAGAATGTTTAGTGTCTAGAAGTCAGAATAGTTCTATTAGTCAACACCCTAAAGATAGTCTAGTGATGTTATGGCACTACCGATTAGGCCATCCAAACTTTGTGTATCTTCAGAAATTATTTCCATCTTTATTCTATAATAAAAGACCCACTGATTTTCAATGTGAAATCTGTCAACTCTCAAAACACACCCGAAACTCCTTTCCTAATCAACCCTACAAAAAATCCCAACCTTTCTCTATGATTCATAGTGATGTATGGGGACCATCAAGAGTAAAATCCAACACAGGAGCCCGCTGGTTCATCACTCTAATAGATGATCACACTAGACTAACATAGGTGTTTCTCATGAAAGAAAAATCTGATGTGGGCCAAATCTTCAAAAATTTCAACCTGATGGTTAAAACCCAATTTCAAGCTAAGATACAAGTGTTTAGGACAGATAATGCTAAAGAGTACTTCACATCCTCTCTTAGTACATATCTACTAGAACAAGGGATTGTCCATCAAAGCTCATGTGTGGATACACCTCAACAAAATGGAATTGCGGAAAGGAAAAACAGACATCTATTAGATGTTGCAAGATCACTCATGTTCGCATCCTACGTCCCAAAGCATCATTGGGGTGATGCCATCCTCACCTCAGCCTATCTCATCAATAGAATGCCTTCTCGGATTCTCCAATTCCATACCCCATGTCAGACCATCCTAAAGACCTATCCACACACACATCTCATAACCTCTATCCCTTTCAAGGTATTTGGCTGCTCTATTTTTGTCCATGATCACAATCCCACCAAAAGCAAACTCGATCCTAGGGCAATCAAATGCATTTTCTTAGGATATTCATCAAATCAGAAAGGGTACAAGTGCTACTCCCCTAACACACAAAAATACTACAACTCCATGGATGTCACATTTTTTGAACAAAAACCATTCTATCCCAAACTTGACATTCAGGGAGAGAATTCAGTTCAACATGAATATCAACTTTGGGATAGCACAACCATAGAGCAAACCTTTTTTCCTAGTCCACCGAATAATGACAATTTCCTACAAGATCCTATTCCCAATCTCCATCCTCAAAATACCCATCTTACTAAGCAGAATTCCTTACCAGCTCTAGACACCACCAGTCCACAGAACACTGACCTACAGAACCCTCTTCCATCTCTAGATACTAGTCAACAGAATACTGACCTCATCACGTACTCTAGAAGGAAAAGAAGTCAAATGGAAACAGAACCCTTAGTACATCATGAGCAAATCCATGAATCAGACCCTGATCTAAGGCCGAATGAAGACCTTCAAGGTAATCCTAATTCTGAATCTCCTTCTAGTGAGTTGAAAAATGATGATATTAATTGGCCTATTGCTCTGAGGAAAGGTGTTAGATCATGTACAAAGCATTCTATATGCAACTTTGTGTCCTATCAAGGGCTATCACCCAATTTCAGGGCATTGGTGGCTAACATTGACAGAATTCAGATTCCAAACAACATACAGGAAGCTCTAAAAACTCCTAAATGGAAAGCAGCAGTTTGTGATGAAATTCAGGCACTAGAGAAGAATGAAACGTGGGAAGTTACAACATTACCTTCGGGAAAGCGTCCAGTGGGGTGTAAATGGATATTCACGGTAAAATACAGAGATAATGGAAGTGTGGACAGATTCAAAGCTCGATTGGTTGCAAAAGGATTTACTCAATCCTATGGAATTGACTATGAAGAAACATTTGCTCCAGTAGCAAAACTAAATACTGTTCGAGTCCTCCTCTCACTAGCTACAAATCTAGATTGGCCGCTATACCAACTAGATGTCAAAAATGCATTTTTGAATGGAGACCTAATAGAGGAAGTGTATATGGATATTCCTCCCGGATTTGAGAATTCAGATACAATCAACAAAGTGTGCAAGCTAAAAAGATCACTTTATGGACTCAAGCAATCGCCAAGGGCTTGGTTTGACAGATTTACAAAGGTGGTCAAGAGATATGGATACACTCAATGTCAATCGGATCACACCTTATTTGTAAAATTTTCTGCTATAGGAAAAGTTGCCATTCTTATTGTGTATGTTGATGACATTATTTTAACCGGGGATTATGAGGAGGAGCTAATCACTATCAAAGAATTCCTAGCAAGCGAATTTGAGATCAAAGACTTGGGAAATCTCAAATATTTCCTAGGAATGGAAATCGCTCGGTCAAAAAGGGGAATTTCAGTATCTCAAAGAAAGTATGTGTTGGACTTACTAAAGGAGACAGGAATGCTAGGATGCAAACCAGCTGATACTCCAATGGACTCAACTTTAAAATTAGGACTCAAAGAGGACGACGTACCCGTTGACAAGGGCAGATACCAACGATTGGTTGGGAAGCTAATCTACTTATCCCACACTAGACCTGATATTGGCTTCGCTGTGAGTAAAGTAAGTCAATTTATGAATTGTCCAAATGAAGAACACATGGAGGCTGTTTACCGAATATTGAGGTACCTAAAGATGATACCTGGGGATGGTTTGTTCTTTCAAAAGGCTGAAATTAGAGATATTGAAGTCTACAGTGATGCAGATTGGGCAGGATCAATCAAAGACCGAAGATCTACTTCAGGTTATTGCACCTATGTTTGGGGGAACTTAGTCACATGGAGAAGCAAAAAGCAATCGGTAGTGTCACGAAGTAGTGCAGAGGCTGAATTTCGAGCTATGGCTCATGGGATATGTGAGGGAATGTGGTTAAGAAGAATTTTACAGGAATTAAAATTTTCAGTGGATGAACCAATGAAAATGTTGTGTGATAATCAATCTGCTATCAGCATTGCAAAAAATCCAGTTCATCACGATCGAACGAAGCATGTAGAGATCGACCGACACTTCATCAAAGAGAAGGTAGATGAAGGGATAGTTAAGCTACTGTATATGCCTACAAATTTGCAGATAGCTGATGTCCTAACTAAGGCTCTACCAAGAATCAAGTTTGAAGATCTAAAGTTCAAGCTTGGTATGATTAACATCTATAACCAAGCTTGAGGGGGAGTGTAGAATAATGTAAGAAAGATTCACGCTTCAGCAAACAAATCATTGTGATTTGTTTGCTGATTAAGTGCAGATTAGTAGTTAGGTAGTTGCTATTTTCTAGGGATTCTAATAGATTCTGTTTAGGTATGATTTGTGTAGGTAAACTAGGTTTTCTCCTTTATATAAAGGAACTTAAGATGTAAAAGATAAGTAATATGAATAAGATTTCTTTTAACCCTAAAATTCACAAGAACAATATGAAAAATATTCCCAACAATCAATTGATATGATAAATCAAAATAAAACATAATATTGTTCCCAGTATATTTGCATCAAAATCTAAGGTATTTATGTGATAAAAATTGTGCTAATATCCCAATAACTTATGATTAGTAATTTGACTTAAACTCCTATAACTCAAACAATATGACTAGGAAACCATAAATATCAAATTAATATATGTTTGTGCCACAAAGGGAAGCAATAAAGTAAGACAAGAAAGTCATTACCTTTCTAGCACAAGCAAAGACAGATTTACTCATCTACATATAATCCCATCTAGATAAGCAATTTCAAATACGAGACTGAGATTTTACCATCATAAGCCCTTCAAAAGATGACAATGCCATGTCAAATATTCTTCTTGCATTATCAATATTTCCGAAAACAGCTTCCCTTTGTGCAAAAACTCCACATAACAATATGTCCTAAACAACAGGCATCCCATTTATGTCAAATTTGTCAGTCTCATTCAAGCAATAAGATCAAAAATACCACAAAGGAAGGATAAAAATGACAATACAAACTGCATAGCATTTCACAGGCCACCAATTGTTGCCCATTTAGGGGGCATTAAAGAGACAAAATGATTCCTCTCCATTTAAAAACTGGGGAACTCCACTTGCCGCCTCTAGACAGAATATAAAAGCAAACAACTTAAAACATTCATCCCACAACTTCTAGTTCATTGTAGACTGTCTGTATGATGTAAAACTGCATGCTTGAAATTCTAGAATCATGCATTGGTTTCACAAGGCTACCAACTACTCGTCAGTCAGTGGTCATCCGCCCCAAGCAATTCAGTCTTAGCTTTCTCAGTTGCTATTTTCCTACAAATAAAAAGCTGCTATCTTTACACCTTAATTAGCTTTAACTTCAGCTACATTGCCAATACTCCTCGCTTCAAGTTCAAAGTTCTATACATAAGTGTCCTGTTTTAATTCATTTAGTACGCAAATATCACATGAAAATGAGCTTTCTTTCTACTCGTTAACTTTCAACCAACAGAAATTCAGCAAACAGAACATATTGCTTCATAATTATGAAATTTTAACATCCCATGTATGCACATCTAAGTGGAAACGGCAGATTACTTGATATATGTACGTTAAAAATCACTTTGCTTAATCTTAAAAAATAATAAAAAATAAAAATAAAAATAGCCCTCACACTTGAAATCTATTAAGTACCTGTCTATCACTCTTTAGAAGGCCCTTTGC
The DNA here is from genome assembly GCA_027186245.1 of Coriaria nepalensis. Taxonomy (NCBI): domain Eukaryota; kingdom Viridiplantae; phylum Streptophyta; class Magnoliopsida; order Cucurbitales; family Coriariaceae; genus Coriaria; species Coriaria nepalensis. Next base: position 3,083,048 of record CP114499.1, on the reverse strand, counting down.
CAGAGAACGACAAGGTGTAACTGAGCAAGTGTAAGAATTCATTTTAGAAACAGAGAGGTCTTCAGCAATTAAAGCAGCTTCTTCTAAACGGTAATTGCGTGGGAAAACAGTTAGACATAGTAAGGTAGCATTGCGGAGAAACTTCATCATGTCACACCTCCTAGGCAAGTCATTAGTGCTTCCCAATAGAGATTCCAGAGTGAAACTAACTGAATTGCTTTGTGTTTTGATCAGAACATCATGCACACTTCTCAAGTTTTGTAGAATAGCATCCGGCAGTGCCTCTAGGCTAAGCATTTTCTCAGTATAACTTGAGCTGTTTGAGCAGATCCTGAGATAAAACGCAAAAAATGTAAATTATTGATAATTCAGAAGGATGTGACATTGACACTCAAAATATCTCTATAAAAAATTATAAATTTTTCAGTAATTCATGAACATATTGTAGCGATTATAAGAAGAAAAAAGAGAGGATCACAAAAAAGTTGTCAGCCCTTATAAACAACCCCCAAGTTGTGGCAGCTGCAGAGAAATACAACAGTTACTGATATATCCATATACAATGCTCGAGGGGAAAAGCTCTAGGCTTCACAAAGCAACTTTTAGTTTATTACCAACAGAAATTAGCTCAGCTTCTTAACTCAGACCTGAATCAACTAATTCATACATAACAGACTGCCTAAACCACTTTTTATGGAAAACTAATCTCCTTCAGCCTCCACCAATCCAGCCAGTATAAATTCCAGATCACACTGTAAGAAGTTTTGATCAATGTAAGCTGGATTGAATTATCTGATGCTGTCATGGATGCAAGCACAACTCAAGTTGATCATGAGCAAAAATACTAAATATCAGGCCCAGATATGGATGCTGCATATCAAACAGGCAGTCAAGATATGAGCTAAGAAATATTTAAGAATTAGGAAAACGAAAGTGTTTCCAGGACGAGCAGTAACATGTATTTCCTCAATAACATGTAAAAGAAACAGGCTTTTTCAGTTGGGCAGCGTGAGGAGGATAGCCTGAAAATAACTTCCATAAATATTACATATTTGGAAAGTGCTACCTAGATCAATGTTCCAGATGGGACATATTAATAGATACAAGTAGGAACACACAATCCCATCCCCTAATCTTGCAACTTGTCCAAGAAGAATGGAAGTTTAAAGAAAGAAAACATTCATTTCACTGTAGCAAAGCATACTTTAGAAGTCTGGAAAACCATCTCTGAAGCGCATGTCCAAATATAAATGCAAAAACTACTCTACTATATACTTCAAGGTCAAAAATGATGACATGGCATTGGCCAAATCAGCCGGCAATAATAGAACCTTAGCCTAGAGAAATTTTGATGATTACCCAAATGCTCATGTTAATTATGGCATGAGTAAATAATAATTTTCCAAACAAGTTATAGCCATAAAAGAAGATTTCAGAGTTGCTCATTAAGGCATAGGAAACATAATTTTTCATATCAGATGTACTATGACTTCATCTTAAGCATTAGAAGGTAACATGTTTGAAATTGTACAATCTCCAACTAACTTCAGCTTATCTTAAATCTTCAAAATTCCTTCAACACATCTTCTTCACATACTTTAGACATCAATTATTTAAGTTGCTTGCTCAAACTTGAGCCAATGGTCTAAAACATGATAGTATCAGAATGTTCTACACTCCATGAAAGCACAAACCATCACCCCACATTATTTTTTGTACAAGATTAGATTTCAGTGAAAAAATGCAGAAAATCATATCTGTCATACACGTCTTTACAAGATGATAATATTTCATGATTATAATGCAAAAATATGGAGGAGTAAAACTTGTCAGTATACTAAGTAAAACGAAGCTTAAAATATTTTAAACAAATAAATAAGAAAAAGTTCACCAAAATCTTACCATTGTGGTACTTTTCCACCAAAAAATTCAATGAGCTGATATACAAGGGATAAACGAGCCTCTGTTGTGTTCAGTGAAAATAGATACTCGCTGACATCTTCATACAATATGACACTCAAAAACTGCTCATTTGGGTCTCCATCAGATGTCCCTTCAGGAGGAGAAACTTCAGCTGTTACATGGTAAAACTCATTGCTATGGAGCAACAGACTCCAAGCACTAATTTATAACATGCTCATTGAGTAAGATTTCATAGAACCTCCATTAACATATTTATTTAATCTTATTTTGGGACAGTGAGAAGTGTTCTATTGACGAAAATTTCACACGATCCTCACTACAGATAACTTATTTATATTTTTGTATATGAGATTAATATTTCTCTAACCTTAAAAAACATAATAATGATTAATATTTATCTAACCTTAAAAAACATAATAATAAAAACCTCACTAGTCACTACCCTTTACTCCTATCCAGCCTCCTCTCTTCTCCTCTTTCTCTCTCCTCTCTGTTTCTTTATCCTTCCTCACTTGTTTAACTGACCGACCTGCTACTCTACTCAACTTGCTCTTCCATCCCTTTCCGTTATTCGTTCTCCTCCCTTCTCTCTCTCCCTCAACTTCTCTCTTTTCATTTCTCTCCTCCCACTTTCTTATCTAAGAAAGAATAAGGAAACCTTATTAGACTTAGGAACAAAAGACTCTAAGCAATCTAAGAAACTAAATTTTAAAAAAATTAAATTAAATTAAAAGAAAAAAACAAATTAAAATAAAGAAACGTATGCCTGTTCTAGGAATTTCCTAATTGAAATAAGTTATCATCAATTAACATAGCATATTAATTGAGAAGTAAACTAATTATTCTTAATACTTAACAAAAGAGTAAATTATCTAAAATAGTCTCCTAAAGAAATAGGAAAGTAAAAAGAAAAAGAATATTCTAATAGAGTAATCAAGCATGAATACTAATCTCATGGATAATTCAAATAAAAAAATTATATTGATTAATCCTGAGGATAGTTTCTTGATTTCTTAATCAAGCATGAATACTAATGTGTGGATAATTCAAATCAAACTTATATTGATATCCAGATAATGAGAAATCAAGAAACAATCGGGGTTGACAACATAATCTTGATTTAAATTATGAGCAAGATCTATCCATGCTTCCATCATAATATACTAAATTCTCTTTAGTGTCCTATCCAATCAGTAGTCTTTAAGAGATAGTTTCCTATTTTAAGTAGGATTCTTAACAATTAATTTTAATTCCGATCAATTTGTTTTGTTAATCAGTCTCCTATTCCAATGAAGAAACTTCAGCAGCAAGTTCTTGTGATCGTTATTTTAATATGAGCCCGTTTAGTTAATTTCGTAGGTTGTTTAGTCTTTTCGTTGGTTTCCTAAATTCTATTAAACTTCCCCATCCTTCCTTAGACTTCCTATTACTGTAGCCTATGGCCCATGTCAGTATATGAGTAAGAGCTTGATTTTGATTTATCTCAATTATTCAAAGTCCAATGCTTTCTTGACAGTGTGAGGTTTTCTTCTTCTAAGTGCGATTCCTAGGACAGAGGTGCAATGCTAGAGCATATTAATGTGATGGCTATAGTTACATCTTTTATTTAATTCCTATCCAAATTCATGAGACCTAATTTTCAATTACTAGTTCTGAATCAGCATACCGCGATTGGCATTCCTCCAACTTGAAAATGAAGAGGGGGCTAATACACATGTTTTATACAGTTCAAGTGGCTCAGAGTATACTTTCAACGCTGGGGCTTCATCCCTAGTTCACTAAAGCTAATTTAAACTTTTCCCCAAGTTTTATACAATTAAATGTTGTGTTCAGTAAATTACATAATTATTAGTTTTATCCATACAGTCTTCCCAGTGCTTACAAATGTAGGAAAATAATTTTCAATGCTTATCTTACCAATGTTTATAAGATTGCACAGATATTTCAACAAAAGAAATTTCCTCGGATGAGTATTATTAAGGATTTTTATTAGAGACAAGGAAAACCCAAAAGCAGGAGAGAGTGAAATTAGAAAGTGGAAAGGGGACAGCAGTCTGTACAAGGGGGAATATATTAGGGGAAGAGAAAGTACCTCCAGATTTTGCACGAAGAGGCATCCATTGTTGACAGTCTCTTGATGACTCTTCTTCGGCCCACTTTTTCCAGGTGTCAACATCTTTGACCTCTGCAGTGGCCTCATCATCAACATCAATACCTAGCCTTTTTAGCAAAGCCTCAGCATCATCTTCTGGCTTGATGTCAACATCTTCAATTTCCTCTTCAACGTCTTCAGTTGCCACATCATGGTTTAAAAAAGTTTCTGAGTTTCTCCCAGTTTCTTTATCTTTGGAAAGTGGTTCAGACCAACCTGTCCAACCACCCTTCTCACTATCATCCGAGGCCTTCTCTCTTATAATCTTCTGCCTATTTTCCTCCTCTTTTTCCAACCACGTGGACCAACCAAGAGCGCCTTCTTCTCCAACTCTTGCAGCTTCACTACTCCAGAAGTGCTCAAACAGTCTCTTTTTACTATGATCACTTAGGAGTAGGGAAGGACAAAACAAACTATATTCAATTTCAGCCTGAAATAAAGCTGTGGTCAATTCTTGGTAGCCAGCCTGCCACTCAAATCTGCAAAGACTAAGGAACACTTCAACCAGACTAATTTCTAGCTGAACAAGATCAGGATCCGAAGAAGGTTTCCCAGTTTGATGAACCTGCTTCACACAGAGAATGCATGAAATCAATAAGGCCCCTCGAGATGTTTGTCTAAATTAGTGTAAATTTTGAGAGTGCGAAAGACAGAAGAACTCAGAGGTGAAATCTCACAAATGTCATTCAATTCTTAAGATACTAAGACCACTAAAATAAAAATGCCTAGTACTGTAACTTCAGAACAATTTAAATTAAGAACCTGCCTAAGGTGCTTGCTGCATGAAGCAGATAGAGCTTGGATTGCATGAGCATACATTTTCCTCGTGTCTGAAACCTTGAATCTGGAGAACTCCCCCTGAACAACAAGCAAGAATTCTCTCCATAACTTATAGCTTCCAGAATGTTGCAGTAGTATGTTTTCCCATCTACCAATTAAGACCTCAGGGCTGTCCCTGCTCTGGTAAGCCTTTAGAAGACATAGCAACAGTTCTTCCATATCTGAGCTATGTTCTACAGCTTTCTCGAGTATGCTAATCTTTTTTTCAAGAGTCTGCAAGCGAGCACCTTTCTGGGGTTGCATAGATGCAACTTTGTCTTGAAATTCAGCAAAAGCTAACCAAACCTTATCATTATGAGGGTTCTCCCTAGTCAGTTTATTAAATTCTCGTGTTTTACGTAGCACTTCATCTTCCCAAGATTCCTCCACTTCAAATGATGTTTGAGAGTCTGACAAAGATATGAAATCATCCGAAGCTGTAAGAGAAGACTTTCTGGGAACAAGAATGCGAAAGCGCTTTAAGTTTTTATGGCGTTCAATAGCTGCATACTTTGCAAACCAATATCGACCACCAGATTTCACTTTATCATCCAATGTCTCAATATCACTATCTCTATCTAACAAGGAAACCCTTTGGTTCAATTGATAAAAACCATGAAAAGTAAACCCAGGCGCTTCCTCAAGATTAAAAGTTTTACAACGGGCAACATCCATCCTGCATTACAGAAACAAAAGATAACTTACATAGTAAGATCGAACGCAATGCAAGTATCTATTTCAGTACAATTCACTATCGTGCCAGCTAAGGTTTCCAACATCACTAACACATTCGGAAGTATGAGGTGTTTTCTTTTCCTCGACTTCTAAGTCTTTCAACACTCCAAGGGTAGGCATATCCAATTATGACAATTGACATGATTTAGCCTTTTTATACTAAGCAGGTAGTGAACAGTTCGGAAATTTAGACTCAGTTGTACTGGGTAAGAACTGAGTGAAAAGTAACGCCAGACATTTCTAAACATTTCGATTTTCTGGGTAAGAAAACAAGGAGACAGAAATCCTATGCTGTAAAATCCTAAAAGATACAAAACAAAGTGACAGAAAGTGAAGTCCGTTGCAGTGTAGAATCCTCGAGAGACAAAAAAAAATCAAAAAACAAAAAACATACCTGTAAAGGGTCCCAAATGCTAAATTATCACGGTCTCCTTGCGAATCAAAGTAGTATTCCTTGGAAGGTTTCAACGCAGAATCCGCCCAGGCCCGAACAGCTGACTTTCTTGAAACATAATCACCGAATCCTCCTCTTTCTTTGGACATCTTCCGGTTCCCTTTCCTCTTCCTTTTCTTCCTCGTTTCCTCCCTTTCACGTTCGGAATCTCCCTCCGATGCTTCCAGGAACTCATACGAACGAGCCTTGACATCGCCCACGCCTTCTTCAGCGTCCTCTTCTTCTTCTTCTTCTTCTTCGCCCGGTAGGTCGGAGCGGGTAGCACTGAAGCTGCGATGCGAGGAAACGGCGTCGCTAATGATGGAGAGGTCGGTGGTGAAGCTGGAATTGGAGAGCCATTGCGGAACAGGAAAGCTAGGGTTTTGAGAGGAGGTTGAGGCTCTTGATACTTCTAGGAGAGGGAACAGAGAGGTATTTTGCTCCTGCTCTCGTGCTTTCGCTTCTGCCTCCGCTTCATCCATTGCCGATCAGGACAAAGTATGGCAACCCGAAACGTTGTTTCTATAAAATGATCTTCAGCTGTGTCATCATACTCATGGACCTCGATGTCGTGGTAGAGTACGGGTGTGTACGGTAGATTAGAGTTTCATTTTGGCCAAATTCGAGAGACACCCCAAAATGGTTCGGGTGAATTTTGTGCTCCCGGGTAAAATAAAAAATGGTTCGTATATTTTGTTAAATTTTGATATAAAGTTAATTACTTAACCGAAATAACTAAATAAGAACCTAAATAATTTTTCATCTCTTTTTTTGAATTTCTTTTTCTTTTTTTCTTTTCAAATATTTGTTACTAAGTTTTTTATCTAACAAAATTGGTCTTCCTTTGAAAATTATATAATCTCAAAGGCAACCTCATATTCTATTAATATCTTCTATTTTTTAAATCTTAAACCATTTTAAATGCTTTAGAAAAATATAAAGAATCAAGTATTCATGGTATTTAGTTTGTCATGTTACTGTTTTTTTTTTTTTTTTGATAGTATTTGTTTTAGATTTTTTTTTTTTAAAGAATGATCGTTGGATTAGATAATTTTTTTAAAAAATTTATTTATCAAGAATAAAGTATTTTATACTTTTTTATAGCAAAACTAAATATGTAAGGAATGTGACTCTAAGAGAGGTTAGTGTATACACTCCTTATTTCTTTTGAATCTATTTATAGAATATATATTTGTAATCATTCATTTAATCTATAATCCTTATGAAATAAAAAAATTTTCATATCACCAAAAAAAAAAAGTTTTAAAAAAAAACTACATAATTGAACTCCTCTATTATTCAAACCGGAAGATGAAAAGTTTCTAAGTATCCAACAGCTAACTATAATCCACACAGCTCCGTTACTTAGCTTTACTACTTTCAAACGCAACTCATGAATGGAAAGCTTGATGAAAAAGAAACTTACTTTTCTTTGTAATGAAGTTCGGCTAAGTTCTCTCAATTGACATGATGTCTCTTCATTATTTAGAGCTAATTAGGATTTTAGAGCTTTTTTTCTAACTTTTCCCAAAAAAAAAAGGATTTTAGAGCTTTGGTAAATAACCCAAAGTTTGACACATTCAACAATTGAGCTAGGCTAAGCTTCAACTCGGTCTTAACAAGCAATAAGAGTTAAGAAACCCTCCTTCATGCATCGATCACATAGTAATGGGCTTCAAGCTCATCTCACTTAATTAATACTTGATTAAATGACATGAATTTATGGTACCTAATCTAGCCCATTAATTGAAAGTGACTGCAAGGCCTAATTGGCCGTGCAACCACTTTTTCTCTTATTTTTTAGTATTTTTTTAATATTTGAGGTCATTCCATGAAGTAGAAAGACTTTTTGACTAATTCCAAGGGTATCTCATCAAATTTGAAAGGCTTTTAGCAAATAAGAAGTTTTGTTTGACTAGTTCAAGCGCTTTTCGGTAAATTCGAGAATCAATTAGCAAAATGAAAGGTTTATTTGAACAATGTTATGGGCATTCCAATACGATAGTCATTTTTTAAGGACTAAATAGAAATTTTTTGCGTTAAAGAGAGATTTTTTAGAAGCTTTTTCACCTTGGCCACTAAGCTTCTTCACTCAGCCAAGACCAAGAGGCCGACCAAGATGGTTCCACTCTCGGTACGTCCAGTATCCGGCCTACCCGTGTGATCTATCATGGCAGCCCGATCCAACATTATTCTGACGCCCTAATGGTTCGACTTCTCGAACAAATTAACGAGTCAAACGAACAAGCAATGATAACTTCAGCCAGTCTAGCAATTATAAAGGTCAGTGGATTTGAATCTCCTAAGTCAACCTTCATAATATCGGCAGCCCAACTAATGTAGGGAATCAACTATTGGGCAATCCATGAATATCATTTCCTCAATATGCAGCAGATCCACCAATGGCCACTGTACAACTCTTGTAGACTAACTGGCTGTTGTGATCCCTTAGATAATCTATCATGGAGGATGAATGCCCAGTTGTGACAGCCAATTCAGATCCATCACTTCAGCCTCATAGTTGGCCTATGTATAGAGAACAAATGTAGAATATTAAACATGACATTTATGGTTTAGCTACTCAGTAGTTGCCTCAACCGGTGTATCACAAACCTTATCCCAAAAAGATCAATTGGGAACCATCCCTTGCGGATATAATATCATAAATTTTATCTTATTTTTCGAAGATAACCCCGATCAGTCGACCGTAGAGCATATCGGTCACTTCACCTTTTAGTGCGGAGGGCTAATAAGAATGGCATGTTGCAAATTCGCTTGTTCGCCAATTTCTTAATCGGTGCAAGCTTTTGCTTGCTAAACTAGGTTACCACCCAATTAGATTAAGACTCGGCAGGACATATAACAACATTTTTACACTACATTTTATCGCACTCAGCCTAAGTTACTATAACTGATTTGTCCCGTCTATTGCAACAAATAGGGGAATTGGCTGAGGCTTTCTTTTTATGGTTCAAATAGTTAAAGAATCACTACTGTGTGGCTCTACCTGAGCAAGAATTCATCAGATTGGCCATTAACAGTTTAGATATTGAGCTTAGGAAGAAGTTCGAGGAAGCGAAATTAGAAGATTTGTGAACTCTCAACCAAAGCGGTTAGGTATAAAGAGTTGCTAGAAGAGGAAGTCTTCAGAAAGGTATTATTAGCGAGAGCCTATTATCAAGAATCCAACTACAACTTAGATGTTGCCGAAATAATCAGTAGCAAGCTAGTTACTCTTCTAGCTCATAGCCAGACTATGAGTTATGAGGTGGCTAAAAGATACATTCACGAGGAGGATAAAATCTATTCCTTCGACCTGACAAAAGCTAGTAAAATTTTGACATCTTGTTAAAAAATAAGAAGTTAAAATTTCTATCATACAATAAACTATCGTTAGTTGAGAAAGTACGTAGCAAAGAGTATTGTAAGTATCATAGTATGTTTCCACCACCGTACGAATGATTGTTTTGTATTCCAACAACTATACAAGAATGAATCGAGATAGGGCTCTTAAGTTTTGGGGAAGCACCTATTATAGGTTGCACTCGAACCTCTTTCCCACTACGGCTAATGTAGCCATAATCGATCCAAGATCCTTACCCAGTAGAAGGATAAAAATGTTAGGCCACTGCCAAATGCCTACTGATTATATAAATTCAACCAAGATTAACATCCAAAATGTATGGTAAATCACGTGCGGATGGCCCATTAAGATAAAATGAACACTTACCGACTGAATCGGCCACCTTATCTGCCAGTCCTATGCCCCACCCCACTACCGATCATGTCTACATTAGGTTGACACCTACAACTGAATTGGCAGGAACCCTAGGGACATAATAATCCGACCAAGCGACCATTAAAAGTATAATTGTTAAGTCAGGTATCCATCAGCCATCTAAAAACGGTCATGAATGCTCAAGTCAATCGGTATGGAAGTGACTTGAGCACCCTAAGTTCCTAAGACGAAACCATCATACTCACAAATGGTGGGATTAATAAAAAAAGTAGGTCGCTCAAAAAGAGCATGCTATGAAGGCTAATCAAAAGGGGCAATTGGCCAAGAGCATAGTCTTCTTTATTGGAAACATCAAACATTATCTTGGAGGATCCACCTAAAATCACGATCATCTAGGCAACTGACCAGAGAGAGACTGATCACTTTAGTCTAGCCAATAAGATATCCAACCAAATGGCTTCCCCTATGCCCAAAATCAAAGCAAATGTTAATGTTGGCTTCTTGAAGGCACTTTTCGATGAGGTCGATTCCATATGCGGAGAGAAGACAAGAGGGATTCGACCCAACCTATTGACCCAAATCTCAAACAACCTATTAAGTCAAATAAAGTCTCTATCACCAAGTTCGGGGAGCAAGAAATTATTTGAAACTATCCCGATCCAGCTAGATTGTAATACAATCATTCAGCTAATGGACTATGAGGCCGATTTAGAAATCTCGTATGAAGAGACTAACATAAACAAAGATGAAGCACTCATCCTTCAACTACCACTAATGCCACGGCCAGATGTCTGACCAGATGTTTGACCTACAAAAATGTCTGACCAGATGTCCTGCCACATCGTACCTCTTTATGTCAAAATCTATTTAGAAGGGGTACCAATCAGCTGGGCAATGGTGGATAAAGGAGTTTATGAGGTACCGATCAGCTAGGCAATGGTAGATAAAGGAGTTATGAGAGTCATCTCAACATCTAAAGCATAGGGCAAGTACCAATTGCCATAGGCCTCATCATGTTTTGGGCAGACTTAGCCAAACTAAGAATTAAATAAGTACCATGATTCATCGCGACTAGCGGCCGACGCTATGGCAACTATGGCATCCGTTAAGGGGAAATATTTGGCCTAACAAATGAAGGAATACCTCAATGGTTGAATAGATGAGCCGGATTTCGTTAGATAGTTTAAAAGCCTGAAATAAGAATCAAGGGCCATAATTCTAAAAGGCTTCAAGAATCAATGTGTCATTTATCCCTCTCATTTTCAAGATTATTAAATAAAAGGGATAAAGATGGCATTTAGTGATGCCAAAATTATCATTTTGGAGCGTGGCGGATGACAAGAAAAAACCTAAAGGAAATTGAATAAATTAACCAAGACATAGTCAAAATTTACAAGTTGCTTGTTCTTTTCTTACTTAGAATTGAAAGTCAGCTTCGGAAAGGTGGGTTCTGAATATCTGAATAAAACTTTTACCCAAAATCATGAGAAGTGTGCAATGTTTTTCAACATTCGGAATGTTCCAAGTTTTAGATCTTAGATCTAAACATCTAGGATCTAAAGAAAGGGAAGGAAAGAGAAAGGATTATACCTATCCCAATCATCATGTAAGTACCGAACAGTTTTCCACCCAAAAACATTCGACGGCCGCCCCTCTGCCATTGTACACTACTGTCGGTTGTTGCTACTTACTGCCGCCCTTATTTGGGCCCGAAGTTATTATGAGGGGCCTCTATCGATATCCACACAAACAACATTTCAAAAAGTTCTTTCTAGATTCGATTGTCATCACATGTATATTGAATCTTCGAGGAGATTGAAAATGCTTAAGAGAAAAGATGAGATGAAAAACTCTTTTTTCTTCTTCTCTCTCTTAATGTGAAGCTAGGGTAGGTTAGAATGACTAAGGTTTCCATTATGTTTCGTTTATAAGAACATAAGGTTTGGGTCTAGGTTTAAGTGGACTACTCTAGCCCATAAACTGATTGTACTCATGTTCGGTTTCTACCTCCATTTTAATTCTTTGTTTTTCAGAAATAAAAACTAATAATGATTTCTAAAATAAATCCAAATTTACCTTGTAAAGTTTGGACCTTTATTTTGGGTCTTTCATATGAGTATTGTTTGACCCATTAACACTTTATTATCCAACGATGTCCTTCTTTTGACTCGAAAAAAGTTGTTTGCAAGCTATTTATAAATCTCCATTTAATAAACATTTTAGTGAATCTTATATTTTTCTAATTAATTATTTAATTTAAAATTAAATCTAAATCACACTTTGGATATATTAATAGTGGAGATATGATCTAGACTTAATAAATAAAACTAATTAATGATTTAACTATTAAATCAAGTTCTCTTAGAATAAGTCAAATTTCCAAGAATAGATCTTTAACATTTTGATCCTATCGTTTTTTATATGTGTGACCCAATAGATTCTGCATTACACCAACAGGTGGGTCCCACCGCAACTTATGAATTTTATTCATTCTTTATGCATAAACCATCTAGATCTTAAAACAATGTTTAAGTCGGATAGTTAATAAATCATCATCTGTGATTTAGTTAATTTTAAACCATCGACCCATACTGGTCTCTAGCAAGGCATATAGGACACTCGTGCAATGAGAAGTTCTCTGAACCTCATAAAGAACCTGTAGTGACTATTATCATACCAGACTAATCCTTCTAGCTATGCCAAATCCCAGTTAGTCTTAGGACGTGGTTTAATAGTTCAACCCTAATAGACTTAACTATATGAATCATGTGATTCGTTATGTAACTAAGACAATAGTACTATGGAACATTATTTTCCAACAATTCTACTTTGCAAAGAATCTTTATTGCATAAGATACATAACTTATAGGACTTATCATCCTGATAAAGAGGTGATGAATTATATCTTATCACTTTATAGACTGCTCATACTTAAACACTTACCTAATGGTTTGCCCTTTTAGTGGCTTATGGCTAAGACTGCGTTGAGTGATATCAAAGTATGATATCTTATGTGCTAGTGTTGTGGTGATCTCAAGTTTGAGGATCAGAAGTACCATAGTCACTTGAAAAATCTCATTAACAATCATTATCATTACCTTGAGACTTGTCGAGTAATCACATTTGATGATTAATCTTCTATTAATCACCTCTATGTTTATCCCTATATTCACTAATAACAATGATTATGAGAACATCATTCTTATAATAAGAAGATACCTCATGCAATAGTCTTCGTGGATTGTTGATATCGCTTTATGACAATCTTATGACTATGAATAGTTTGGATAGTAGCCTTACAGCTTCTTAAATCTCATAGAGCATTACCTAAAAATCAGGAATCTATCTGCTATGGTATATATTAATAAAAAACTGATAAATATATATTAATTGCTCAAATAAAGTATTTAGCGTTGATAATATTTACATGTAAGATTAAATCTCATAAATATATAGCCCGATAATACATAGTTGATTGGCTTGATAGATATACACTTTATAAATCAGCTTGGATTGGCCACTAATCATCCAATTGGCCAAAGTCAGTTTCCCCCTTTTGACTAGTCGACCAAAGAAAGCAGATTAGTGAAATCGGCCATAGGGTCTGATTGGTCGTGTGACAACTTTTCCTCTTATTTTTTCACTCCTTTTTTATTTTTAAGGACTTTTCAACAAAGTATGAAGACTTTTTGACTGAAACTAGGGGCATCTCATCAAATTTGAAGGGTTTTTTTAAAAAGAAGTTCCATTTGACTAGTTCAAAGGCTTTTTCCGCAAATTTGAATATCAATTGGCAAAAGGAAATGTCTATTTGACCAATTCCATGGGCATTTTGCAAAGATAGTCATTTTTCAGGGACTAAATAGTAAATTTCGACCTTGGAAACAAAAGCCTCTTTGCAAGCGAACAAGTAGAAGACTTACCCACTATGTAAAGCGGGTCCCACCAGTTTTCTTATCAATGAGACCCTCTGCCAAGAGAAAAAAACATAGAACACAACTATAAGTAGACGAGTTTGCTTATCAAAGGTGGAATACAATTTTCAAAAAATGGTCACCAGGGTTATCTGACTTAATTAAGTACTTCAAGATCTAAGGATGCATGCTATGTGATTTTCACATTTTCCTGGTTCTTTTTCATTTTCTAAATTAACAATTAATCTAGAAATGAAAAACAAAGAGTAGAGAAGATACCAAGTTATCCAATCCTCTAAGAACCAACCGATTCTTCACCTATCTCTAAGCTAAGCCGCCAGCCACCATGTTTCACGGCCGCCGTTGGCAAACAACCACCCATACTACCAAATTATTGATTCCAAGCCATCATCCGGCCTCTAACCATATTCACACAGTCAATAACTCCCAAGAAAATTTAATGTCTAATATCAACATTTGAGAATAATTTAGGAGAATAAATTTTTAAGAAGAAAAATATGAACTTTGAGAGCAAAAGCTCTTTTCTCTCTCTTTCTTTCAAGTGGGTGGCAAGAATGGGATTAGGAACCTTAGGGTTTACTTGTGTTCCTTTTATAAAGGACACATGGTGAAGCCCAATTTAGGAGGTCAAGGCCCTATTAACTTTTAACCATATTTGGTTCTAAAAGTCCGTTTTAATTCCTGTTTCAACCATATTTCTTTCAAAATTAATGCCTAATATACCTGGTCAAAAGACTTTTACATTTCCACTTGGCCTGGTAAGGCTTATAAATACTTTAATAACAAACCAGACTTCTTTTTGACCCAAATAATATTTTTGAATATAAATTCACTTAATCTTTATTTGATAAATTTATGTTGTCAAGTTAATAATTTTCTAATTAATAATTTAATTCCAAATTAAATCTAAATCACACTTTGGATATGCTACTAGTACAAGTGTGACTTAGAGTTAACAAATTAAACTAACTAACGATTTAACTCCTAAATAAAGTTCATTACAAAAGAGTCAAAATTTCTTTAATTTAGAATATAACTGAGATCCAATCATCAACATTTACGGGTATGATAGGATATGTTCTACATTACGGTGGTAGTAGACCCCATAACAACTTGTGAGTTTTATCTATTCTTTTGAATGGACCATTTGACCTTGAAAATATTTTCAAGTCAAATAGTTAATATGATCATCCTCTACGATCAATTAAAATCCATTTCTACTATGATACATGTTATTTTAATACAATATCTTGTTTATTTTATGTATTTGATTTAATGCTGCATTTATTTTATGCTTTTAATTTAATGCACATTTAATTTATGCATTATAATTTACATTGCTTTTAATTTGATGCATACTTTATTTATCTTGCCTTTATCTTTCCTTTACATGTCCTTTAATGTCATGACCATTGAAAGAACGTTGGCCCCATTAAAGTGGTGAAGGTGAATGGAAAGGCAGTCGGCGTCTTATCTAAGTCAAACACCCTACATATGCAACTCTTCATCCTTAAATTGACCAAAGCAATAATGTTATTACCTATCACTTTAAATGTATCATTATTCACTCTTGACCTGCATGCTAGAGGTTTCATTGTGTCTTAATCTTAGCATGTCCTCTACCTCATGAGTACATTACTTGTTATGCTAATTAGCTGCTTCTCTTTGAGTGTTAAACCAAGTCATCATCATCTTTGTGATACTATCGAGCTGGCAATAATTGGATATTCACGTGCATCCTTCAATGCTTTATTTTGTGACCAAAAAATATTATTTGTCACAATGTCGAATCTATGACCTTTGAAATGAGATCTCAACCAATTTTCAAAACCATCCCTCTCTAAGTAACTTGTTTTACTTGGATGCCAAATTATGATCTATGGAAGTATGTGTTGAATTCTTCACTTGCATATATTGTGGCTGCACTATAGAATATCGGGATAAGTCCATACACCTGAAATTCTTTTTTATATTATTTATAAGGTGCCACTTGTATGCACCGTATTTTGCATGAATATAAACATTACGTACTGTATTCCAAAATCCATGAAGAAATACAAAAATCTACTATCTTCATTTGTCATCATATCTGTTACAGTCCCCAGATTAATCACTTGAAGGATGGTTGCTTACATTGGTAACATTCTCTAGCTCTCCATGATCGGACCCCTAATGAGATCACACACACTAGTCCTTGTTTTCCACACTTCCTAATAAGTAATATCTACATTTAGTTCATTAAGGGTCATCGTTTTAATCATTTTTTGGTTAGGACTTTTATTACACCCTCTAAATGTACTCATCACATGTCATCTAGCTATAGATGAAGTTGCTTGCCAATTTTTGATATTCGTAGATGGAAAGAAACATGTGTGCTCATCTTTATAAGATCGAATTTGGAAAAATAAAGAATCTTTCATTCTCGTAGCATCAGATCGCATGCATATGTACCTTTTCCTTTAGGACATTCTTTGAGGGACATAACTGATTACAATAAAACTCCCGTCCGTTTGATTCAGAAGAATCAATTGGGACTAAATTACTTCCAACACCAGAAAGCTCGTTAATCAATACTACGGGAAGAGTAGCAAAGGGAAAAATATTGGCATAGCCACCATCACTCTATTTTTTAATTTCAGTTTATTATTGTGGCAACTCCTGAATGGGGGGGTTCTATAATTAGGGTTATTTGGAGCAAATAGAGCAATGGGTATATGAGAGATAAGTACTACACCCACAAAGTTATCATATGGGATCATGAGCAAGCCATGATCGACTTCGTTGTTTCGACTATTACCATGTTCTTCCACCATTCTTTCATCATCATCCTCATCCTCATCCACACCCACATCTAGACTGTCATCTTTATATCCATGACTAACATCATCATAATTTCTAAAATTCAAAATTTCATCATTACTAGGATCAAGTACTCTAGTGGGTCTAAGATTCTCATGAGCATTACCAAAATCATGTACATAAATGTTGGTAAAATAATCACATGAACATTACCAATATCATAAGCTTCAGTGAGTCTTGTATTCTCATGAATATTTGAAAGATCAGGTATTCGACTGGACTCTTGGATATACATATAATAAAGATCTACTTGGATCAGAACGCACGTAGACTAAGAATGATTTCATGTTAAAGTCCTTTATAAAGATGGGACACTTATATAAGGAGGATGTTGGCTTGTATGATAATTCCAAACCAAATTCATTTCGATCAACTTTGATAACTTCATAGATGACCTCCAACAATTCATTAAAACTTATATTAGTTTCAACCGCAACACATATCATTAGTGTTGAGTCCTCCGGACACCACCAATACCTTAAGGTGATCTCATCATTTTTCTATTCCCCATCATGGTATATGCCTATAAATAAAGATGGCAAATCCATTCTTGAAAAAGAAAAATAATTTCAAATTAATATCTTAATTATACTAATAAAAATATACAAAAAAAAATTAAGGGTCTAGCCTAGACCCGTTGTGATCAACGTGTCAGAAATAAATGACCCATTGATGTCAATGGTTCAGAAACACATGACCCGTTGAGATCAACAAGTTAATTAATTATGACCTGTTGCGATCAAAGTGTCAGCAACAATTGACTCATTGAGATAAATGGGTCAGTTTCTGACCTATTAATTTTAAAGTGTCAGAAACATTCAGCAGATAAAAAACAACTAACCCTTTGAGATCAACGAGAAAATTACTTATGACTCGTTGATATCAACGAGTCATAATTAACTGACCACTTAAGATCAACGGATCAGTTGTTTATCACTCGTTAATATATTAATGGGCTAGAATTAACCGAGAATTTGATCTCAATGGGTAGATTATACATAAGTTGTTGAGAGCTTAATATGCCTTTGTTTCTAAGCTCTTTGAGAGCTCAAAGAGTCTATAATCTTGGAAATTTTAGCTTGGTCGGATATTACAGAGAAAAAAAAAAAGTGAGAGAGCATGGACAATAACTTTATATCATTTAGCTTATACCATTCTCCTTCATGTAGTCAATAAACTCGTGGCTTAAGTATTCACCAACTTGATCTTATTGAAGTATCTTAAAACTGTTGCTTAGTTGTTTTTCTATTTTACTCTTATATTTCTTGAATTTCTCAAATAATTTAGATTTATGCTTTATAAGATAAATGTTTCTGACTCGAGAGAAATCATCAATGAATATGATGAATTATGAAAAACCACCTCTAGCAGGAGTTGACATAGGCCTACATATATTAATATGTACTAGTCCGATCAACTCAATTTATCTCTCTCCAGTTCCACTAAAATAAGATTTGATCATCTTACCTTATAAAACTTTATAAAGAAGATTCATAAGTTGGAATTGATTCTTAATTAATTGTTGTTTATAGTTATTATTTTGTTGTTGTTATTTTCTTTTATTAATTTTGTTGAACTTTGAAGTTTTGAGTATTACTTAAGAGTAAGGTTGGTCTAGATTTATGAAATTTAAGGACTTTTGAATTTTTGAACATTCTAGCTCAATTTAAACATTTTGAGAGTTTTTTTAGTCGAATTTTTTATTATTAATATAAATTATGTATGAAGCTATTGTACTTTGTTTGAAAATTCAATTTATGGAGTTTATTTTCGGATCACGAGTATCTTCATTTGGCCATTTAGGAAATATAAAAATAAATAAAGATCATATTTTTTAAAAATTTTGCCTAAAAAAACTCCAAAAATATTAAGCCGACCCCTACCTCGGCCACCTCAGCCTTGGCCTTATCTTGGGTACTTTGCCCTGGTCTGCTGATCATAGATGTGACCAAATCGTGTAGGTAGGACAGTGTCATCTTACGAAGCTGCCTCAAACGTATTGGGTTGAGTTTTATTTTATGGGTTTTTACTTGGTAAATGATAATATGCCTTACATATGAATTTGAAATGTGACATTCAATTTGAGCAAGTGTTTAAAAGAGAATATTCTTTTGGTATCTATACACTATAATAGAAATCATGTGGCAAAATGCGAGGAATGTGTACCTACAATTTTAAAAAGAGTCAATATAGCTTTTATATTATAGTAAATTTCTTTTTATTTAATTTTCAATAACTTTAATTATCCTGTAAATCCTTAAATTGATAACAGAAAAACGAGTCTAGCGAAGCATCATCACCTCTGAAATATGGATATCATAAGTATAAATTAAATTAAATTAAATTAAATTAAATTAAATTAAATTAAATTAAATTAAATTAAATTAAATTAAATTAAATTAAAGATTAAATTAAATTGAAGAAAAATATTATAAAATAAAAAGATAAATAAAGAAAGTGATATTAAATTAATTTTTTATTTTTAAATTATTTATGGGATGAATTAAATTAAATATATATTTATATAATTATTTTAATCGGAAAAAATATTAAAATGTATTGAATATTATTTATAAAATATATTATTTTTTATACACTATGATCGTATTGGATACTTAAATATGGATAAATATAAATATCAAATATATATACTATACAGAAACAAACAATTATACTTCGTAGATATCACCCCACCCATTCATCAATTCAGGGGAGAAGAGGAGAAGAGGAGAAGAGAGAGAAGGGAGAGACAGAGAGAGGGCGTGACAGAGAGAGGGCGTCCAGAGAAACAAAGCAGGCCAACGAGACACCTTCGAAGCAGCAGCAATCGGCCACTGCCACCTCTTCCTCCGCCACCAAGTTCAGGTGCTTTCTTCCTCCTCTCACTCCATTTCTCTCTCTCTCTCTCGCTTTATTGAATTTCAAATTCCGGGCGTGTCGCTTTAAAATCTTTAAATCTATTCCGGTGGTATAGCGGACAAAAATGTCAGATCTTGGTTTACCCATGGATTCGCGGAAACTGCTGCTTCAGTCAAATAAGCCTTGAAACTGTGAGGGAAAGTAGGATAACTTCACGAGCTGTTAAATTTATCGGGATTGAGGTCTTAGAGGACAGGACAATGGAACATTCATGGCGGATCAGTTTCGGGAATGCTGGATTTCTTACTCCGGGATTGTGTGTAGCTTAGGTTTTCTTCGTTTTAAGAAGAAAATGACGTTTTCCTCCTATTTTTGGTTGCTTTAAACTGATCTTAGAAATAATTTGATTTGAATCTATCTTTATTGGATTATCTACGTTATTCAGGTCGCATAAAGACAAAATAATCCCCCATTCATTCGAGGCCCCATTCATTCGAGACTAAGACAAGGTTCTTATACTCATATATTAGACTACGGCATTTCCAATCTGCTCCCTTTTCTTCATTCAGCTTTCTCTTCGTATTTTTCGGGGACATTCTTTTCAATAATTGGGGCAATCAGGAATAACGCTTCTTATTTTCCTTCTATTCTCTTTAAGAATGAGCATCATTCCTTGGAGGGTCTTCTGAGAGCTGGTGGACTTTTGGAGGTCCTAGAGTTTGAAAATGGCCGACTGCAACTCAGTTGATGTGATTCTTGACTTTTTGCGGAGAAATCGGTTTGCTAAAGCTGAGGCAGCTCTGCGCGGTGAGCTAAGCAATCACCCAGATTTAAATGGTTACCTTCGGAATCTTTCCATTGAAGAGTATTCAGGTGATATTTTGGGGCACGAAAGCAGGGAGAAAAATCAAGTGCTGAGTTTGCAAAATAGTGGTGAAGTTTCTAAGGAACTAATTGTGAAAGAAATAGAGTATGGATCTGGAAAAAATGGGTCTGAAATCAAATTAAAAAATGCTTCTTCTATTGGGAAGCAGAATAAACTCAATGAAGCAGTTGGGATGAGTGACAAGAGCTTCACTTTTTCTAAAGGTTCGGAGGACAGTGTGCTTGATTTGTATTCTTGGAACTCCAATCCTAGCAATGGTGTGACCGTACTTCATCAAAATGATGGTGGTAAGGATTTGATTGAATTTCCAGAGCTACATGTAATGAAACAATCACGATATGACATCAGTAAGGCTCCTAATATGAGTAAAGCCGACGCCAAAACAGGAGAAGAGGTTGCTTCATCTGGTGAGAAGAGGGATGCTTGTCCAATAATTGGGGAAGCCAAATGTGACCAACCCCAAACGAGCAATCATAATGAACGGGATCAGCTACCTAAGATGGGTACTGGATGCTTGAAAGAAAACTTTGTAGAAAATTCATGGTTGAGAGGCGGAAAGCACACAAATTCATTTTCAGACTTGTGGAAAGATTGTTCTGTGAAAACTGTTTTTCCATTTTCTGAGGGGGATTTGTCAAACAGTTTCAGCAATGCCACTGCTTCAGACACAAATGAAGGAAAAAGAAGAACAGAGATGAATGATATTAGGTCAGCAATCAAAGGACAGGTGGATGAGGTGGGAAGAGCACTATATTTTGGCAGGTCACAAGGGATTTCTGAGCAAAAATCCTTAACCAGCTTAGGGTTTTCTCTTGTGTCTGAAAATCAGAAAGAAGAATTTCCTCGGTTGCCACCTGTTAAACTCAAGTCTGAGGATAAGCCACTGAGGTGTGAGGAGAAGTTTGAACAAGATGGACCTAGTGCATTCTTTAGCAACAATGACAACACCCTTCTTATTGGATCATTTTTGGATGTTCCCGTTGGTCAAGAAATCAACTTTGCAGGTTAGCACATGCATTGATAAGATCCTATTATATCTAAGTTTCTTCGCAAATGTTATGAATCTATTTAATTCATGCAGTTCTTAGATGATTGACTGTTTTGGTTACTTATCAATTATGTTTTCGATTTTGATGGAGTGGAAATTAGTGTTCTAGGTAATGGTTGTTGGGATGAATTCCATTAGACCCCTAAAACAGCTGAAGCATTTGCAGCGTAATCCCTGAAAATTTTGATTAGAGCATTCGACCGATAAAGTAAGACACATGTTCAAAAACCCATGTGTGGTCCATTTTCTTAAGCATTCATATCTCATATGCTTCTTATGGAAGTAGTCCTGGGATTAAACCGAACCTGTCCACATGGAATCATGCTCCTATTCTCTCATGATTCTACTAATACTTGTTCTGCTGACTCCTGAGCTAATACCACCCTCGAAATGACTACCCCTTTAGACATTTGGTTCTGGTGGCTTCACTGATGAAAATACACAGTTTTGTTCCGTTATGAATATTGGTTGTTTGATTTCATTGTTGACACTTCTCTTACTAAGAAGCTCCATCTCTCTCTCTCTCTCATATTAAATATATAGTTATAGTGGAATTCCTGTACCTTGAGGGCTTCCATATGAGATATTCCCTCTTAATCATCTGATTGAGAGATCTGGATTTGATGGAGGAAAGATAACAGTGAGGATCGACAAACTTAAAGTGTTTCCTATAATTTGTTTCGGCACATAAAAGTATATACCCTAGTTGCAACAAATCCATCACGATGACATGAGGAAAAAATTGAGATATTTTTTTCCCCCCCTTCTCTTTTCTCTTAGCCATTTACATTTTAATAACTGGTTGATTCCCTTGTTCATTATTCAATGGCCCTATTTCACATCAAGGAGAAACCTCACATATATTAGAAAAATCCAGTTTAATGGTTTATCTCAATCTGGAGAAAATGTAAATGATTAAAATGGCCTAAATCACAAACTGAACCTGACACTTATCGGGGAAAGCGCTATGTCGAGGGGGGGTGGGGGGGTGTTAAAAATGAGCTATAAAATTTAGAAAAATCCAGCGTCCAAAGTGCTCTCACTAAAGCTGGTTGCCATCTTGTAGAGTAGAAATTTTACTCACTAGGAAGTATACGCTTATACACATTGCGCATTGAAACTTTATCGTTTTTCCGTCTTTTGGGATTAGGAAGCTTGAATTCAATAACCCCAAGAAATAAAGAGACTGTAGTCAAATTCAGATATTTTATATTATAATTACAAGAAATGAAAGCGATTGAAATCATACAACAATTCAACATGAAGATGAACATTCAGTGCTTTCCAGGGAACATCTTATCTAAATTTAGATTTCTATCTGTTGATTGGAACTTTTTCAGCTTAAAGTTGAGTTTTTCACTTATTCTGGGTACACATCCAACATATGCATCTCTTAAGTTGTGCAAGTGATCAAATCTGCTGGTCAAATAAGTATTTGTTTTCTATTTCTCTATAGAAGTTGAGGGTTCTTTGATTGTGTAATCGGTAATCCTGTTATTTCGAGCTGGCTTTGACACAACCTTGTTTGTCTTTTCTCCCATTAACTTTTGATTTTTTCCTTGAAGTATTTTATGATTCCTGCTTCAAATATATAGTTTTATTGAAACTAGTCTGAATTTTGGGGTTTCTGAACTTACTTAGGCTCAATCACAAAATTTGGAACGGCAGATCAGGGTTTAACAGTTCACAGTTTTCTATGTCTGCTTTTGAGTGAATTCACTTTTGTGTAGTATTTGAAGCTGTCAACTTTTGAATAGGTACAAAAAGGAATGCTGGAGGTAGTTGGCTGTCTGTTAGTCAGGGAATCACGGAGGATACATCTGATTTGGTATCTGGTTTTGCTACCATTGGTGATGGACTAAGTGAATCTGTTGATTACCCAAGGGAGGAGTATTGGGACTCTGATGAATACGAAGATGATGATGATGTCGGATATATGAGACAACCTATTGAGGATGAGGCATGGTTTCTAGCTCATGAACTTGACTACCCAAGTGACAATGAAAAGGCAATGGGGCACGGAAGTGTCCCAGATCCTCATGAGGCAGGTGCAACTAAAGGTGAGGATGATATTCAATCTTTTGCTGAGGAAGACTCTTACTTCTCTGGTGAGAAGTATTTTCAAACGAAAAACATACCTCTTGTTATGGCTTCAGATGATCCTATGGCTCTGTCTGTGACTGAAATGTATGAGAGGGATAATGAAAATGATTTAATTGATCAATACGATGGACAGTTGATGGATGAAGAGGAACTAAGTTTGATGCGGGCGGAGCCTGTTTGGCAGGGCTTTGTGACCCAGACAAATAAACTTGTCATATTAGGTGATGGGAAAGTTCCAAATGAGTCTGGAAAGGCACAGATTGGTGATATTTGTATGGATGATACTCAACATGGTTCAGTTAGATCAATAGGTGTCGGGATCAACAATGACACTGCAGATATCGGTCATGAAGAAAGGGAAAGATTGATAGCAGGTAGTAGGGACAGGGATCTAGAATTCTTACATGATTATGGTGCTGGAACTGGTGAGCCCAAACATCTTCAACGTGACTCTGTGAAAGAGTTTATTGATATTTCGAACAGGGATAAGAAGCAATTTAGTAGACAGGAGTCCAATAAACATGTTGGAGATGACACTGATGTGTCTACTCAGATGAGAAATCGTACTGATGGGGGATTTTCATTTCCCGCACCCATGAGAGATACAGAATTGGTACAGGCAGGCTCAAGTAAATCATTATGGTCTACCAGTTGTAATGCAATTGTCGATGAAGAAAGGGATGCCTGTCTGAATGCTTTGATTGGACCTGATAACGTGCTGCTTACTTCTGCAAAGCGGGAAAGCATTGATTCTTCATCTGTCAAAAGTTCAAGGGATGGAAATAATGGAAATGCTTTAAGATCTGCAAATTCAAGTCCCTCAACGCTCTCCAATTATGTTTACACTGAAAGAGAGCATACCAAGCAAGAAGATGATGAAAAAAATAGTGCTGCAAGGGACGAAGATCCAGTATCATCACTTGAAGATGATGAGGCTGCTGCTGTACAAGATCAAATAAGGCAAATAGAGGCACAAGAAGAAGAATTTGAGACCTTCAATCTCAAGATCGTGCATAGGAAAAACAGGCATGTCTTTCACCTTTTTCTCCTCTGGATTGACTAGCAGACAACTTTTGTTCTTTTTATTTATTTATATTTTTTATTTTTTTATTGTTTGGGTGTTGACTAAATATGGATTGCTGATGCTATTTTGAGATATAATCCTCCCTTCTCTCCCTTGTTTTTTGCCTGTATGCAAGTGCTAGTGTCTCTTTGTGACTAGCATTTCATCAACATCTTAAAACATCTCTTATAAAACCAATCTATACTACTGCTCATTGCCTAGATCAAGCTATCTAAAGATCACACTTATTAACCATTTGTATCAATGTTCATGTCTTACTAATTTGGTTACCTTTTAACGGCTATCTAATTTATTTCTCTGGACTTTTAGGAAAACTAGCTACTACACTTTTTAATCCTAAGAAAGAGAAAAAAAAAAGGGAAAGAATATGATAGGGATTCACACAGATATTAAGGCTTCTTAGCTGACACTTTTTGTTTTCCTCCAAATTTTCATCGGTTAGTAAGTGATTATTCCTCCTGTGTCCATTTGTTCATTTTTTTCCCCTTTAAATAATAATTTCAAGACCGTAATTGTTGGAATAGCTCACTAGCATTGAGAACCACTAAGTTACACTTCTAATTAAATATGTGAGTTTCCTCATGTATTTTGCCTGTTCCCTATTTCAAATGAAATATTTATGAGTAATAAGTGAAACACAATTCTCTCACATAATTGTGATGCATGGTTTGCAATGTTCAAGGCTTCAAGCTACTTTGTCAGATTTTCATTTGCTCACAATGTATTGACTTACCTGCTTGTTTGATTGTTTTCTTATCTGGGACAGCACAAATCTTGTTCTTTGTTAATTATTATTCGTTTCAAGACGAGTAAAAGAAATTTCTCACATGATAATGTGCCATGATAATGACTCTTAAAATATGATTTTCTTTTTTCCCACTAATCTGGAGTGGTAAATGTCCGTTATTATCAGTGTGGGACTTACTGTTGCTGGCAAATATTGGGGTACTTTGCATTAATTTATCCTAAATCACTCTTTTATATGACAAAAATGTACCCATCTGATCTCTTCTGTTTTGATTTTTTGGTACTTGTATCTAAAAGCCCTCACAATAAATTGTGATTACTCCTTTTTTGCTTCTCAGGACTGGTTTTGAGGAGGACAAGAATTTTCATGTCGTCCTAAATTCTGTAATTGCTGGACGCTATCATGTCACTGAATATCTTGGATCGGCTGCATTCAGCAAAGCTATACAAGCACATGACCTACACACTGGCATGGACGTTTGTGTAAAGATCATAAAAAACAACAAAGATTTCTTTGATCAGAGCCTTGATGAGATAAAGCTTCTCAAGTATGTCAATAAGCACGATCCAGCTGACAAGTACCACATTCTTCGACTGTATGATTACTTCTATTACCGAGTAAGTGCAATTACTAAAGCTGTCCAAATATGTTACCATTTTTTCAATGAGTTACTTGTTCAATATATAGAGTTGTATCTACTAATTTGTGAAAGGGGTTAACTTCGATAAGTCATGGATAATCTCTTGGTGGTTTTTCATGAAAAGCTGGCTATGTACTGAAGATATGGATAAAACTATTTTTTTCTGGGTTCAGAATTGTTCTACTTTCTCAACAATTAATTACTTCCTAACATATTGATGAATGTTACCCCTTATCTGGAAAAAGATATTCCTGCTCAACGATATGACTGAGTAGAACTGAAAATTAGGATTTCAATTTTCTATTCAATGAAAATTTGTAAAAATTACACACTGAAAATTTCCTAATATTATTATAGGCATCATATATAGGAGTGAAGTTAACCATGAGTTTTCAGGGATTAACTGTGATGCGTAATGCAGGATAACGATGGCTACAAGCCTGCAAGCTTCCTATTTGAAATTCAGTTCTTTTGTTGAATTTTGAAATTCTTAGCTGCCCAATTTGTTATAATGCTTGTGGCTTGTGGGTGATATGCAATTTCAGCAACTCTTTATTATGAATTTGGCAAGAGTTTCAAGTAGTGTTCAATAGGATCAAATGGACCCCTATATTGCACACGTTTTTCTGTCATTTTCATTCCTTTCATTTCCTCTTTACCTACAATGGTTTACTTTATAGTATTTAATATTGTTTCTACTTTGTCTTTTCACTGTGATAAAATTTTGTAGGTATATATTTTCTTTTGATGTGCTAAGTTGTTAACCCGACTCAACAAATTTAGGATTGAGAGAAACTCATATAAAGTTATGATATATTTGATGTTTAGGGAGATGCTGAGTCTGACTTTTCGTTTGACTGTGTAGTTTGAACTCCAGTTATATTTAGTAGAAAAAAAGATCTGCTAGTGAATGATTTTTAGATTTTTGTCTTGATAAGATGTGAATATTATGTTGTGAATTTTAGAGGTAAAATAAATTTTATTCATAATCTAAATTTACATCTTAAGTTCCTTTATATAGGAGAGAAAACCTAGTCTAACTACACAATACATACCTAAACAGATTCTATTAGAATCCCTAGAAAATCGCAATTACCTAGCAACTAATCAGCAATTAACCAGCAAACAAATCAGTTTGCTGAAGCGTAAGTCTATCTTACAATATTTTACATATGTATAAAGTGTAAGTCACCTGTTAGCTTCCTCTGCCCAAACTTGCATTGTATCAGAATGTGCCCCACTTGATCTTGCCTTGTATTGGGATTGTTGCTAGTTATTTTAAAGAAGTTCTCGATATTAGTGAGCTGTATGGTTAGTTCTTTTGATTAGCTCCTAGGGTTACAGAATCCTTTGAATGCTAATAGTTTAGAAGTTACTTGATGCAATGGGGATCAGAAAGTCCCTCATTATTTTTCATTATTCTCATAATCGTTTATCTTTATGGTAAGCACCTACATAATTCTCGTGATCTCATGATATGTCCCTTGTGAATTAGATTTACTTTTATTTTTATTTTTTGTGTATTTTATTTTAAATTTTTTGGTCTCCTGTATGAATCGTCACTGCTGTTAAACTTATGAGCCTAGTTTCCTCCTCTTTTTCCTTTCTTTTAGGAGCATTTGTTAATTGTATGTGAACTTCTAAAGGCAAACTTATATGAATTTCACAAATTCAATCGAGAATCAGGAGGAGAAGTTTACTTCACAATGCCAAGATTGCAGGTTTGTCAAGGTACCAATTTGTTTGGAGGTTTCTCTTTTTTGCTTTGCTTTCATTTAAATGCTTTGGAATTGGTCTGTGCAGTCAATTACCATTCAGTGTCTGGAAGCACTTCAGTTTTTGCACGGACTTGGCCTTATACACTGTGACTTGAAGCCTGAGAATATTTTGGTAAAAAGCTACAGTAGATGTGAGGTGAAAGTCATAGATCTTGGGAGTAGTTGTTTCGAGACCGATCATCTCTGTTCCTATGTTCAGTCCAGATCATATCGTGCTCCAGAGGTCATTCTAGGACTTCCATATGATAACAAGATTGATGTATGGTCCCTTGGCTGCATCTTAGCAGAACTCTGTACTGGCAATGTAAGTTTTACTTGACCCTATATGTTTGTTTTCATCAAATATGTGAAAGTATATGTCTTGCTAGGGGCCTTCCAAATTCCTAAAGTTCTTAATATCTTCCTATTTCCATTTTCCTCTCATTTTGCCATTTTTTAATAAATATATATCTAAAAACCTTTTTGTAAGTCTGAAATAAGCTGCGGAAGTCTATGCTCTAGAGCACAGAAATATAAAAGGAAAAGAAAACTGTAAATGTTTAAAAGGTAGGCAACCAGTGACAGTATATCACTTACCAAGAGCTAGTCAGGTACAAAAGGTAAAGGCAACTAAACAACTAATGCGTCCAAAAGTAGCAAAAACTACCTGCCCAAATTGACTAAACCAACTTATCATATCATCAAAGATTAGTGATGACTACTAGGTGTCATGCTTTCCCTTCTTCCATGAGTGTCCAAAGGACTTTGAATCGCTCCTCTTCCTTTGCCCCTGTCTAAAGCCTTTGAAGTTGGTGGAGTAAACCTCTAGTCACGTGGGAACACTATCATACATTCATGCTCCTAGTCCAAATACTTCAATTCAGCACCATTAGCTTGAAATGCTTGCAATAAGGACCGAGGGGTTATTTGCTTATGGCCAGACAAGTATCAATTTCTGTTCTGGAGATTATCATATTTGTTTGATGTCACGGCTCTCCATTCTCCTTGTTCTTTGGAGAATGGTCTCTGGTCATCCTCATTTTTAATAAAAGTAGATGGATTCCCCTAGACAGACAGATTACTACTTACCCAGAATCTTCAGACTGATGCTTTTTGGATACCCCTAGATAGACAGATGCACTGTCTATACACTTACTTCTCCCTTTGCAAGTTGCGTGATTAGGGTGCAAGATTCTTCAAATTGTACTGCCCATGCAAGCAAATCTTGTCATGCCAAAATTTGAACGGAAAACTGTATGATTCAATCAAATAGGTCTGACTGGCAATCAGTTTGGATTGATTTTCTCTGTTTTTTTTTTTTCTGTGGGGAGGGGCCTGGGGGGGGGGGGTGGGGTGTGTGTGTGGGGAGGAGAGGAGCCCGACAGGGTCCCCCCACTGACTTGGCCTGGGCCCAAGTGAAAGTGAAGTGGTGGGCCTACCCATCTCAACCAGGGATATTACTATTCTGTGCAGGAGTTTATATGTTTGGTAATAATGCTAAAAGAAAATTGTATTTTCTTATTCCCTTTGGACAAGATGGTTCAAATAAAAGTTCTCATTGCAGGTTCTCTTCCAAAACGATTCACCTGCTACATTACTTGCAAGGGTGATTGGAATCATAGGTCCAATTGATCAAACTATGCTTGCCAAGGGACGGGATACCTACAAGTATTTTACAAAAAATCATATGCTCTATGAAAGAAATCAGGTAATGGATCCTCTTATACACAGTTAATTTACTTAAATTCTCTATAATGAGTGGTTCATAATTCTCCAATGCTATTAGTGTTACTTGTTCTTTCATGATATGGGGACAACTTTATTTTGGCATCTGCTTCCACTTTTAAGTTCATTTTTTATTGGTATTGGTACTTGAAAGACTTTTAATAATCTGTTCTCATTGTTATTTTCAGATTACATACATAGGGTATTTATACACTAGAAACCCTAGATTAGTTATGGTAAGATCTTAACAACTAATTTACAATCTCATATCATTAGGAAAATATTCTAAGATATCTCTTCCTAATATTTCTCCTAAGATTTCTCTAACCAAATCCTAACATATCTTTTTATTTCTAACACTCCCCCTCAAGCTGGTTCAAAGATGTCTAGTAAACCCAGCTTGCACACCAACTTGTCGAAATGAATCTTTTGTAATCCTTTAGTAAATATATCTGCAACTTGTTGATCTGTAGGAATATACGGCATACACACTATGCCTTCTTCCAACTTCTCTTTAATGAAATGTCTATCAATCTCCACATGTTTAGTCCTATCATGCTGAACCGGATTATGAGAAATATTGATAGCTGCTTTATTGTCATAGTAGAGTGTCATAGGAGTAGTACTCGAGAACTTTAAATCTTCAAGCAACCCTTTTAGCCATAGTATTTCACAAATCCCTTGAGCTACCGCCCTAAACTCAGCTTCTGCACTACTTCTAGCTACAACATTCTGTTTTTTACTTCTCCAAGTTACTAGATTTCCACCAACATAAGTACAATAGCCTGAGGTAGACCTTCTATCAGTTACACTACCTGCCCAGTCAGCATCTGTGAATGCTTCAATCCTAACATGTCCATGATTATGAAATAGCAATCCTCTTCCCGGTTTTCCTTTTAGATACTTGAGTATTCTGTAAACAGCATCAAAGTGTTCTTCTCCAGGTGAGTGCATGAACTGGCTCACAACACTTACTGCAAAAGCTATATCTGGCCTAGTATGAGATAGGTAGATGAGTCTTCCCACTAGCCTTTGAAACTGTTCCCTATTTACCATCCTATCTGAACTTGCTGCCTCTAACTTTAAGTTTGCTTCCATAGGAGTTTCAACAGGTTTGCACCCGAGATAACCTGTTTCCTTAAGCAAGTCAAGTACATACTTCCTTTGAGAAACAAAAATTCCCTTCTTAGAGCTCACAAATTTCATTCCCAAAAAATACTTCACAGATCCAAGGTCTTTTATTTCAAATTCTGTGGCCAGAAATTTCTTCAACATTTCTAGTTCATCTACATCACTTCCAGTTAGGATCATTTCATCCACATAAACAATGAGAATGGCAATCTTACCATCCCTAGAATGTTTAACAAATAACGTATGATCTGCTTGAGTTTGGTGATATCCACGACCATTTAGAGACTTAGTTAGGCGATCGAACCATGCCCTAGGTGATTGCTTTAGGCCGTATAGTGACTTTCTTAACTTGCAAATCTTCCTTGTTCCATAATGTCCTTCAAAACCAGGTGGTAAATCCATAAACACTTCCTCTTCTAATTCCCCATTAAGGAATGCATTTTTCACATCTAGCTGCTGTAAAGGCCATTCGAGATTAGCAGCAAGTGAAAGCAATACTCTAATAGAATTTACC
This sequence comes from Coriaria nepalensis, assembly GCA_027186245.1. Lineage (NCBI taxonomy): Eukaryota > Viridiplantae > Streptophyta > Magnoliopsida > Cucurbitales > Coriariaceae > Coriaria > Coriaria nepalensis. The sequence continues at coordinate 3,051,958 of CP114499.1, read as the reverse complement.
TTAGCAACCGGGGCAAATGTCTCTTGGTAATCTATTCCATAGGTTTGTGTGAAACCCTTAGCCACAAGCCTTGCCTTGTACCTTTCAATCCTCCCTTCTGCATTGTACTTCATAGTAAACACCCATTTGCAGCCTACCGTTTTTCCTCCATTAGGTAAGCTCATAATCTCCCACGTGTCATTTTTTTCAAGTGTTCTCATCTCTTCTAATACAGCCATTTTCCATTCTGGTTGACTCATTGCTTCCTGAATATCTTTTGGAATTGAAACACTGGATAGATTAGCAGTAAAGATTCTATAGCTAGGAGATAACCTATGATAGGAGACATATTTAGCAATAGGATGCATAGTACAAGTACGAATCTGTTTCCTAAGGGCAATAGGGATATCGAGATCAGAATTTGTAGAAACAACTTTATCATGATGATTTGAAATACTTGAAACATTTGGAACTGTAATACCTGTTTCATTTACAAGATCATCATCCACAGAGACATTTTGGTAGGTAGGAGATTGAGGTTCTTTATTCTGAATCTGCTTCCTCCGAGAGTAGACTAACAGCTCAGGTTGCTGCACTGTTTGTAGTTTTTCTCCCCCTGACAAAGAGTCTATAACATTTGATTCTATAGAAAGGGAAGGATCATATAGGTTACTAGATTGAGGGACATTTTGAGTAGGCATATTTAGAACTGGTAGAGGTAAAGAGTTTGAAGTTTCCCAAAAATTATCTTCCATCCTAGAATTACTCTCCCCCTGAAGAGAATTTTCGGTAAAGTAAGGTGTGTCTTCAAAGAAAGTCACATCCATACTCACAAAGAATTTTTTTAACGTAGGATGATAACATTTATACCCTTTTTGATTTGGAGAATAGCCTACAAAGACACACTTTTCAGCTCTAGGATCAAGTTTTGACCGATTGTGTTTGTGTATATGAACAAAAACTGTGCAACCAAAAATTCTAGGAGATAAGGAGTTAAATATCCGAATATGAGGGAATATTTCTAGTAGTTTGTTTATAGGAGTTTGATATTCTAGTACCTTAGAGGGAACTCTATTTATAAGATAAGTGGCTGTAAGGACTGCTTCCCCCCATAGATACTTAGGGACCCCCATAGTAAACATGATTGATCTAGTAACTTCAAGTAGGTGTCTATTTTTCCTTTCAGCTATCCCATTTTGTTGAGGGGTATCATAACATGTAGATTGATGAAGCATGCCTTTTTCTGTCAAGAACTCATTTAGGATTGAATTATAGTATTCTTTGCCATTATCGGTTCTAAGAATCTGGATTTGTGTTTGGAACTGATTTTCAATCATATAATAGAATTCTTTGAATTTTTTAGCAGCTTCGGCTTTTTCTTTTAAAAGAAATACCCAACATATCCTAGTATGATCATCAATAAAGGATATAAACCATCTAGTACCTGAAATAGTTGTTACTCTAGAGGGTCCCCAAATATCACTATGAATTAAATAAAATGGTCTAGAAGCTTGATAGGAATGAGATTTATAAGAAGCTCTCTGATGTTTTGATAATTGACATGGTTCACATTGAAGAGACATTGGATTAACATTATTGTCTTTAAAGAACGATGGAAACAAATGCTTAAGGTAAGGAAAACTAGGATGACCTAATCTATAGTGCCATAACATTATTTTGTCTTTAACAGGAATAGAAATACTACTACTTGCAGTTTGAGCTTGTCCACCCTTGATAGTTGATTCATCAAAATAATAGAGTCCATCAACCATCCTAGCACTGCCAATCATCTTCTTCGAATGATGATCCTGAAATTCACAGTAAGAGTCATAGAATTTCACTAAACAATTAGAATCCTTGGTAAGTTTGCTAACTGATAAGAGATTACATGATAATTTAGGGACATGTAAGACAAATTTTAGAGTAAGATCATTTGAGATAGTGATTGAACCTTTTCCTGCAATTGGAGATAAACTCCCATCTGCTATACGAATTTTTAGATTACCGGGACAAGTAGTATATGAGGTGAAAAAATGAGATGAATTGGTCATATGATCAGAAGCACCAGAATCAATGATCCATGGTTCTAGATTAGAAAAAAGTTGAAGCTATGGGAAAACTACCTTTTTTTGCGAGAAAAACAGAACCTGAACTAGAGGTAGGAATTTGACTTATTATTTTGTATATTTGATCAAGCTGTTCTTTGCTAAGAGAAGGAGATGATGTCTCGGTTTCAATGGACGCATGCATTCCATGACTGTTTTTATCTCCACTTCGGTTGCCCTTCCAATTCTGTGGCTTTCCATGAATTTTCCAGCAGGTAGCCCTAGTATGTCTGGGCTTGTTACAGTAATCACACCACACCTTAACCTTCTCCTCAAACCTCGAATTTTGACCATAGAAGGAATTAGATCCTCTTGGTTTATAAGCCGCTGCTGCAGTTACCACTTCTTCTGTTGATATTGTGGTGTTGAGTGCAGAATTTTCAAGGATTTCCATAGAACCCTTCTTTCCCATCATCACAATCTTTCGACTCTCTTCCCTTCTAATTTCTGAAAAAACCTCCCTTGTAGAAGGTAGTGGTTCTTTTCCTAGAATTCGACCTCTTGCTTCATCTAGGTTAGGGTTGAGACCAGCCAAGAACTCAAACACCCTGTCTTTTTCTACTGTTTTCTTGAACTGTGCAGCATCTACTCCACATGCCCAGTCAAGATCATAAAACAGATCTAGTTCTTGCCATAATCCTAACATCTTATTATAATAATTGGTGACAGTCATGTCTCCTTGTTTCATCTCTCTGATTTTGGTCTTAATCTCATATACCTGTGCTGAGTTTCCTAAGTCTGAGAAAGTAGAGGATACTGCATCCCAAACCTCCTTTGCAGTAGGGAGATACATGTAGTTTTGACCAATATCTTCAACCATCGAGTTCACCAGCCAAGAGATGATGGTATAGTTCTCTTCTTCCCAGGTAGAATAATTCGGATCTTTCATATTAGGTGCTGTTGTAGTTCCTGTTATATGCCCCATCTTTCCTTTTCCTCTAAGAAATAGTCTCACTGATTGAGACCATCTTAGGAAATTCTGTCCATTCAACAGATGTGTTGTGATCTGGATGGTGGATTTCTCATTGAGGCTTAGGGACGACGGCTTCCTCTCAATGACTGTCAAGGAATCGTCACCCATGTTGTTATAAATTTGAAGAATACGTCTTCTTGAGAGGTCTGTTTTCCGAGCAATAAACGAATGGAGGTCACCGGTTGATTAAGTCAACCGTTAATGACCTTAGAAGAACCAAGCTCTGATACCATGAAAGACTTTTAATAATCTGTTCTCATTGTTATTTTCAGATTACATACATAGAGTATTTATACACTAGAAACCCTAGATTAGTTATGGTAAGATCTTAACAACTAATTTACAATCTCATATCATTAGGAAAATATTCTAAGATATCTCTTCCTAATATTTCTCCTAAGATTTCTCTAACCAAATCCTAACATATCTTTTTATTTCTAACAGTACTTTCTGGATTTCAGAATAATTTATAACTATCATTAGTCATTCTATTTTCAAATATGTACAGATTGATCAGGGGGAAAAAAAAATTAATAATAAAAAAAATAAATAAATAAAAGAAAGTGATAACTTGCAAAAGAAGAAAATGATCAAATTTAGAATTAGTATTCCTTTGTTACTTTATTAATCAAAATTCTGAACTTTTTTCCTTGACTGTTCAATTTGGCATGCGACTTTTTACAGGTGGTATGGTTTAACTGAGTTTTTTTTTTTCTTCTTTTTAATTGTTTTTTAATATATATATTCATATGTGGTTTTTCTGTTCACGATTAGAGAATGGAACTCTTGCTATCTATGTCTGACAGTGTAATTTTGTCAATGGTATTATGAAATGATGGATGACCTATAGCTAAATGGGAGGAAAATGGTTCATCACTTGCCTCACACTCATTTCATAATTTGACAGTTATAGTAGAAAGTCAGTTAAAACAAACTCTTGAGTAATGAAATTGCTTGGATTAGAAGCATGATTGCAGCACCATATATGTGCACCTGAACTAAATAAATATGTTACACTTGTGCATGTACTTTGCGATTCTTTAAATTTTAGCACTTCTGCTATCTATATTTATTTAATCTAATTTTTATTGTTTTTTTCTTAATAATCATGTAGCACGTTTGATGGGATCTTCTCTCCCTGCTATGTTCTACAAGTCATTATTACGTACTGACTTCTATTTCTTTTATTTGTAACACCTGCTGTCCTCGTTGAAGGATAACGAGTGTCATAATGTGCCCATTTAAATTAAATTTCATTGTTTGTGATCTTCAATTGAGTTTAGGTCTCATAATTTCATCTCTTAGACCACTTCCCCTTTTTCGTGCTGTGTGTGTGCACTATAGATCTAATGTTTTTCAGCATCTGATATCTGTCCATATTCACATACTACAAATCTTGTGTTCTCGAAAACTTTATGCTCTGATTTCATATTATCTAGGTTTCAAATGCATATAATTTCTCCTTCTGTTCCTCAGGAAACCAACAGACTGGATTACCTGATACCTAAAAAGACATCATTGAGGCATCGCCTACCAATGGGAGATCAAGGCTTTATTGACTTTGTTGCTCATCTGCTTGAGATAAACCCTAAAAAGAGGCCTTCTGCTTTTGAGGCTCTTAAGCACCCATGGCTCTCTTACCCTTATGAACCAATTTCTTCATGAACTACCCAGAGAATGCTCATTTGGTATGGACAATATATTTTCAGGTTGATCGTGTTGGAATATTGGTCTTTTTCTTAAGCTTCCGGAAGAAGCCACTTCTAATTCATGGATTGAATTTGGTGATCTGTCTCGAGTAACTTATGGAGCGATGGTACCTTCTCCTTTATCATGTTGAATTCCAGTTAATCACCATCTAGGATGTAATTTTTGGTTATGTATTTCTTCAATCTTGTATATGATGTGTGGTATTTTCTTCCTTCAGCTTACTAGTAGAATGTCCGTTGAAAATAGATGGGTGTCCAATTTTAAAAGGAAAGTATTTGTGAAGCTATTTGGTAATGAAGCAGGTTTTTTTTTCTTTTTCCTTTTAAAGAATGCCTTGGGTGTCTTGGAAATCGGATGTTACATGTAGTAGTCAAACAGTGATCCATTTTCCTGGAATGTTATCACTCTAATATTTTTCTGATTCTTAGTGCCTTCCAAGATTATTGTTTTGGTCGACAAAATACATAAAAGTTAAAAGACAAGATTATGTTTGGAGTTAGCGGTCGTTTCGTTAATGACAATGAGTCTAAATTAGAATGCGTATTAATTAATTTGATTTCAATTTCATCATTTCGTTTATTATTATTCAATTTGAAAAATTAATTTCATTCTCAAAAATACCAAAAATAGGGAATGATTGATAAGGGAAGAGTGGGTAATAGATGAGAATTGATAAAATTTAGATTAAGATATTTCCGTCCTTTCCTCACTAAAAATTTGAAGGAATGAAAATGATTAAATGAGATCTTGTTTTTTATCTCGGGCAAAGATGTTTTTTTTTCCCTTTTTTTTCAATTTCTTTTTTTTTTATCTTCTGCTCACACCAAGCGACACATTCTTCTGCTTTATCCTCTTATGTTCAATTTATGCTTATATTATGTCAAACATTACACTAATCAATTTAAAAGCTTAATATTTCTCTTTACTGTTTTTGAGTAAAAATTGATGGTTCATTCAATATTTTTTGGAAAAAGAATATATTCAAATAATATAACCTCAAATAGTTAAAATTGTGAAAATATTTGTGTTGTAGGTGAGACTTTACTTACCTGTCGTATGTCCTATATTGGTAAGAGTTCCTTGCAAATTCTGCAGGTTTGGCCCAACTCCTAACCTATTCAAACATATTTTTATCTTTGTACGAACTTGATTCTCAATTCTATATAAAACACATAATTTAACTGAAAGTGTTAAAAACTTTGTTGCTATTATGGCAGACGTACATAATTTAACTTAAGGTGTCGAACAATTGTGTATCTTGCTGTTACAACAGGCGTTGAGGTGTCGAGTACTTGGACCTGTTGAGTACATCGAGCCATAACTAAATCAATTTGAATATTGCTTGCCATTGCAGCATACCATGATTATGAGACCTGGCAAATGGACATGAAAATAGCCTTCCTAAATGGGTACCTCGAGGATGATGTGTATATGATACAACTCGAGGGCTTCATGGACCAGAAAAACACAAAAAAGTTGTGTAAGCTGCAAATGTCTATATATGGCTTTAAACAAGCATATCAGATTTAGAACATTTGTTTCGATGAAATGATCAAATAGTTTGACATCATTAAGAATCAAGATTATTTCTATGTGTACGAGAAAGTTACTGGGAGCTCTGTCACTTTCATAATTATATATGTGGATAACATACTACTCATTGGGAATTATGTAAATATGTTACAGTCTATTAAGTTATGGCTATCGAAGAACTTCTCCGTTAAATATTTGGGTGAAGCAGCCTATATTCTAGGAATAAAGATTTATAGAGATAGATCTAGAAGCCTACTAGGCTTGACCCAATCGACGTGCATACAAATGCTAAAGACGTTTAGCATTGAAGATTCTAAGAGAGAACTCATACTAATGAGTCATGGAATCTACCTCTCCAAAAATATGTCTCCTAAGACACAATCGGAGAGAAATAAGATGAGTTGAATCCCCTATGCCTCAGCAATATGTTCCATCATGTATGCTATGTTATGTACGAGATTGGATGTTGCCTATGCTCTTAGTGTTACGAGTAGGTTTCAAGGCAATATAGGTTAGAAGCATTGGACTGTTGTCAAGAATATTCTTAAGTACTTAAGAAAGACTATAAACATGTTCTTGGATTATGGAGGATCTGACTTGAAATTAAGGGTTTCATAGACTCTGGTTTCGAGTTAGATGTTGATGATAGTAAATCAATATTAGGATTCGTCTTCGCGCTAAATGGCGGAGTAGTCAATTGGAAGAGTTCCAAACAGGAAATGACCGCAAATTCCACCATTGAAGCCGAATACCTTGCAACTTTAGAAACAGCAAAGGAGGCGTTTTGGATGAACAATTTAATAACCGAACGTGGTGTGGTTTTGAGCATCTTTGATCCCGTAATAGTGTAATGCTATAACAACAGTGTAGTAGTATATATAAAGGAACCTACGCCTCATAAAAAATCGAAACACGTGTTGCGATGTTATCAACTCGTCTGATAAAAAATTGGCTGAGGAGACATCAATATAAAAAAGGTCGACACATATGACAATATAGCAGATCCATTCACTAAGGCACTTTCCTAATAGAAGTTCTCAATTCTATAGGCACCTAGCCACCTACAAAGGAATTTGAGATGATTTTAGAATATGATTAGAAATTTATGTCATGTTTCTACATATGATACTGAAATGTATTGGGTATTTAGATTTAAGTTGATAAATGCGAAAAAACGGCTTATGTGTGTCACTGCATCATTCAAAGTTAATATATATGATACTAAAATGTATCTGGTATATAGATTTATGTTGATTTAAGTTGACTAAAAAGCCTTTAATTGCAATCACAGATGAGATGTTATATGTGTGCCACTGCATTATTCCTTATTGATTGAAAGGTCGTTCAAAATGCTAATTGATTGAAAAAAATGCTAATAGGACATGCCCCGTGATAGTAGTGCATCACTTGTCCCTTCATTTGAGAACCTTTCCCTCTCTGTTTATGATGTAGAAATTGATGAGAACACAACATTTTTTGTTACAAATTAAGGCAAAAAGAGAACTAAGAAAAAGAAGTCTACAAAGAAACCACCACGTCCTACTAAGACTAATGCGAAGAAATAGCCGATAAGGATTTCAACATGGGATAATTTTATATTAGATACAAAGAAGGGGACATCAACATGCATTCATTGTTAAAGGTCTATGCCATATAAGGGTAGCAAGGAATCGAAAACATCGCACTTAACAGAGCACACAGACAATCATTTCCATGCAAGGGAACGAAATGGCTCGATGGATAAAATTCTTGTAGGTGTGAAAAAATCCAATGGGAGCACGGAGTTAGTCGTACACTGGTAATATGATTTATTTCTATAAGTTTAATGGATTATTTAATTTTATTTAATTAGATTCAAATGTAAATTTTAATTTATTCCATACCCTTATATCTTGCAATTTCGAAGGGCCAAGTATCAGAGCGGCTATTGTGCGGTGGGTTATTGAGTCGGAGTAGGCCTTCCCCCAAGTAGAGCACCCAAGCTTCATTAGATTGTTGAAGATGATTGAACATGAAAAGATGAAGTTATTTATGAAAACTTCAGTGAAGTTGCGAGGGTTTTTCAAGGTGTTTCATAGATATGTCTCCCTCACCACCGACACATGGACTTCCGTTCAAAATATGTCATACATGTGTGTCACTACCTGTTACGTTGATAGTAGCTAGGTGGTTCAAAAGAAGGTGTTTCTTTCAAGGTGGTGGACGATCACAAAGTCAATACTATCAAGAAGCTACTAGCTGAGATTATCTATGAGTGGGGCATTCCTTGTGTTGGGTGTATTTTTAGAACTGAGTGATGATAATTGGGAAATGACCTAAATGTATCTAAGATTTTTGGTATAATTTCTTAATGCAACCGAGATGTTAGCTACCAAAAAGCATGTAACCATCCATCAATATTGTATACAAATATTCACCCTTCAAAAGATGATTAGGAAAACGTCCCAAGACACACAAACTCTTATTCTTGATAGGGTGGCTGACCGCATGCAAGAAAAAGTCAATAGGTATTGAGGAAATCTTGATAGTATGAATCTCTTAGTTTATGTTTTCAGTCTATTAGATCCCCGGAACTAGACATCAACTCACCCTCATCATTGCCCTCTCTCTCTGAATAAACATTGAAACCGTTATTCAATAAAAATGACTTAACTACCAAAAAACAAATGATGCCTTCAATCCCATTTTTCCGATTTGCTTTCATTGTTCTGATTTTTGCTCGGTCCTTTGTTAGAGAAGAATGATCTTTGTCGGAGAAGGAGGAGCATCATCATTTCGACATATACAAACATCACTGTAGGAGATACATGTTTTCTTTCATCTGAGAAGAATGATTCTTTTTAGAAATGCTCGAGTACCTTTATGAGAAAGGCTAAGATAGTTTGGGACAAGCTAATTAGTTGCTCATAGGATTACGAAGGTGTTTACAGTCTTTGTATGATTATTATAAAGAGGGGGATTCTGTATCGTCTTCCACAAGTCTCACACTATCTAATTTCTAATCAACCTCACAGCAAGATGTAGGGACACGATCTTCTCGAGGACTTAGTAATTAAGTGAAAGATTTCTATGCGAGTCATAGTTTGAGGTTGCTCACTCGGTAGACGATAGAATTGGAGTTATATCTGGATGTTGATGGTCTTGTGGATTACCGTGACCACTTTGATGTCCTACGATGGTGAATGGTGAATGGGCTCAAGTCCTCAACACTGTAGTGAATAGCCAAAGATCTTATTGTCATACCTATATCTACAGTTTCTTTGGAGTCCAGGTTTAGCACGAGCGGATGTATGATCATAGACTTTTGTAGTACACTTGCTCCCTCTATGGTTGAGGCACCTATCTACGTGCGAAGCTGGTTTTCGGGCATGACGTTCACCTTAGCCGGTGTTATAGATGCAACAGAGTTCTTTGACAAAGAAGATGATGGTACATACTTATTTTGTATTATGTCATATATTATTTATTTATTTTTCATATAATATATATTCATTGAATTCTTAATTCTTAACATTAGGTACCGAGGAGTCTACGACCATATAAAAATGAAGTGAAAGTTGTTGATTTTTTTTGAACTTGTTGATATTTTTTAATTTGGTGAACTTGTTGATGTTTGTTAATGAACTTCACAACTTGTTGTGATTGTGATGTCATGACTCTATGATAGTGATTCATTTACACTTTGCATGCAATTTATAAATAGTAGTTACACATAAAATAAATGTTATGCTGCCCAAATTTCAATCACAGTTTGCTATATATATATATTTTTTAATTGACATAAAATCTTACATAAATAATAGGTGCATACTTATATACATCTTAAATTTAATATATACAATTAGTCATTTAACATATTAAAAAAAACAAAAAAAAAACTTGGATACCCAGTTACCCAATCTGACCCTGTACGGGTCCGGTCGGGTCGGAGACAACACCCCCTAGTTTTGATCGGATCAAATATCCGATTTGCCCAAACTTATTGGCTATCCGCGAGCATCGGGTCGAATCCGACCCAATGCACATATCTGGTGCGATAACAATGGTATGATTGCACAAGGAAATGAACCAAGGTGTCATTAGAAATCTAAACACGTGTTGTGATGGTTCAACTTAATTTGAAAGATAGTTTGAAAAGGGGATGTGAACATAGAGAAAGTAGACATAGATGACAACATAGCAAATCCATTCACTAATGCGCTTTCCTAACAAAAGTTTGATCCCCATTTTTACAAAATGGGAATTAGATTCAGAAAGTGATATGTACGTGAAACCAATCAGTTAGATATGAAATCAGTTAGATCTGATTAAGGCATATTTATTGTGTTACTAATCTTTTTTTCACAAATATCAACAATATATGATTTATTCATTCAATAAAAGTATTATATTTATCATGATTATTGTGTTTGTTAGAAGTTATATTTTATGTTTACATTAATTTATAAATATCATGAAAAAGTCCTAGATCTTAAGAAACTGTGATAGATGATCACTCTTTATGAGATTCAAGTAGTTAAACGCCTAAGTTCTAAATGTTTGTAGTCATATGATTATCAAGGCAAGACTTTGATAATCTAGAAAGACTATTACATAAGTTATCTTCTTAATGTTTAGGATGATTGTTCTTATAACCATCAATATTAGAGAATATCGAGATAATTATGTAGGTATTTAGTGGAGACTAAATTCATTGAATGTGATCAAGATAAATCTCAATGGTAATAATATGAATTATTAATGAGATATTATCTAATGATTATGGTACAAGTGATCCTTAGACCCGAGACCTATTATCATGACCAAAAGTCCATGAGAGTACCTATTGTTCACGGCTCAAATTCCAATTACTACAAATTGAATGCCTAATTTTCAGAATTCTTATCTTAGTCATACCAGATAGGTTAGGGGTGTTCTTAGTCTCTCTAGAAAGCTACAAGTGTCTAGTTTCGTTATATAATTTATTTAGAATTTAATCACATATGGATTAACCCCAAATTACATTTATACCTAAGAGGGTAAAAACTGTTTTTGTTCAGGTGAGCAACTACTAGTTTATAATTTCTTCAAGACTTGCATAATATCAAGAATGAAAGAGAAAAAGAGTGGAAACGAGAGAGAAGTGTGAGAGGTGAAGTATGTTTAGTGAAGGATGACACAAATTGAAGGATGACTCAAATTAAATAATTCCTTTAAATTGGAGGATGACACCGATTGTTATCCAAAGCCATAAATAAGTGGTTTTTAACTTTTCTTGTCTTTTTTATTTTGTATATTTATAAGCTCTCTAAAATTTAGAATTTTTATATAGCCCCCTTTCTATTTCTTTTGCTTTTTAGATTCACCTCAAGATTTTTATATTTTATTCTTTTTGTCCTAAAATAATTTCCCAAGTAAATTTTTAATATCAAAATTTTATGTCTGAACTATTTATCTCTTCATAGGACATACAAAAGAATTATGATTTTCTTAATCAATCGAGTAAAATTTATTTATTTATCAATTATATATAATTAAAAAATCATGAGGGTTTACACTAATGAATTATCATAGACATTGCAAGGAAATGATCAAGATATTGAGAATGCTATGGGATTAGTACAAGTGTGCAAAGTTTAATTGTTGCATTTGAGAGAGTCTGGATGGGATGAATTTCTAAAATAAGTATTGATATTTTGTGAAGAACACTAAATTAATTGACCACAAATGGAAGAATTTATTTCAACTCGTCGGCATCCCAAACATAGAGAAGAAAAAAAAAACTTAAATATGGTTGCTTAAGAATTGAATAATCATTTTATATAAGTAAATACTGAGCTACTTTTTTGCATTGCATGTCTCGACCAAAAAAAAAAAAAAACACTTTCTCAGCTTTTGATCATAATAAGTTAGTATATCTTGCTAAACTTTATTTGTTGGATTTCTCAATGAGCGATCGTTTGATACTAAAATATCAACTTTACACTTATATTTTTGACGTTTGAAATAAATGAATTTTCCTACATTTATGATATTTGAAGTCTTGTTAAGAAGATGGTTGAAACTAGAATTATATTTCATTTGGTTTATTTGCTAATTGAATTAGCTTTGGTCTTGCTAGTTGCAAATACAACTGTAGAAAAAATATTCTCTACAATGTATATCATTAAAACTGACTTATATAGAAATGAGAAAAAAATGGATGAATGACAAGTTAATAATATATATCGAGAGAGGGAGGTATTTAAAACAGTAAATAAAAAAGACATTTGACAGAGATTTCAGAATATATATAATCACAAGAATTGATAATACGTATTTAGATAATTTATTCAAGTATTTATAATACTATTATTATTTTTAAATAATTTATTAAATATTGTGTCTCGTCCAAGTGGCCTTTCACCTGAGGGTAAAATCCGAACAGCTTCCCAAGGCAAGTCCAAAAAGTTAGGGCAGAGAAAGGGGGGAAAAAAAAAGGGAAAAAAGAAAGAAAGGATGAGAAAAGTAAAACACCCCCAAGCAACCGTCGGTGGGGTTGGAGCATCAAGAGTCTGGTGTGTGTGTGTGGGCACTGCATCTCTTTCACTCTAAAAGCCCTAAAATTACTCCTTATTTCCTCTTCTCCATTCCCTCATTCCTTCTCATTCTCTCTCGCTGATTCTTTCAGCAGACCAGGAGCTTAGGTGGTGGTGCTTTGCCTCGCAATGGGGAAGATTGGAGCGGTGCTGCTCATCGCTTTCCTCGCCACAGTATGCTGTTCGGTTCGAGTGAGGTCCGACGCATCGGATCATCGTTACAAAGAGGGCGATCCTGTTCCTCTCTATGCTAACAAGGTTGGGCCGTTTCACAATCCTAGGTAAATCGCTCATCCTTCGATGATCCGCATGTTTTTTTATACATCCCTTGTTCCAAAAACAAACAAGGATTTAAATTAATCGATAGCGGAATTTTAGTATTTTTCAAGGAATTGGAGTTTCGATTTTCTGATCTGAGCGTTGGATCTATTTTGAATACCATTTTTGGTGAATCCCCTCTCATAGTTGACTTTGGCTTGCCAAAGGTTTTTCACCCCCGTCAAAAATTTTGTTCCATTTTCCTGAAATGGCAGCTTAAGATTGAATACTATCTTTAGTGGTGTTTCATTTTTTCTCAAGAGATGGGCAAATCTAAATTGTTTTTATTTCAGTTTCTTATTTTGGGCTCACAAATAATATATTTCTCTATATATTTCGAAACTAGATTGCGATAACTACCGAAATGTAAATCTTTTAGTGGGGCTTTAGTTTACTGGATAATGCTTTATTTATTTTCTTTGTTTCAGTGAAACTTATCGCTATTATGATCTCCCATTTTGCATTCCAGGTTGGTGGTAGTCCTGTTTGTTTCTTTTTCCCTGTGCTTAAAGAATCATGGAGTTAATACTCCTATTAATAATATCAAACTGCAGATCATGTGAAAGAGAAAAAGGAAGCTCTCGGTGAAGTATTAAATGGGGATCGCTTAGTTAGTGCACCCTACAAGCTTGGCTTCTTACAAGAGAAAGATTCAGAATCTGTTTGCAAAAGAGAACTTTCGAAGGAAGAAGTGGCCCAATTTCGGTCAGCAGTTGACAAGGACTACTACTTTCAGATGTATTATGATGACTTACCCATTTGGGGTTTCATAGGAAAGGTCGATAAGGATGGAAAAGATCCAAGCGAGTATAGATATTACCTATATAAACATATTCATTTTGATATCCTCTATAACAAGGATCGGGTCATTGAAATCGATGTCCGAACTGATCCTAATGCTCTTGTAGATCTGACAGAGGATAAGGGAGTAGTTATGGAATTTTTTTACACTGTGAAGTGGAGGGAAGTAAATACGCCTTTTGAGAATAGGATGGATAAGTACTCACAGTCATCTTCCTTACCTCATCATTTGGAAATTCATTGGTTCTCAATCATAAATTCATGTGTGACAGTTCTCCTCCTCACCGGGTTCCTTGCCACTATTCTTATGCGGGTTCTTAAGAATGACTTTGTCAAGTAAGAAAAATCTTATAATTGGCTCTTTCCTTTTCCTGTCCACCTGTTCAGTTTTAAATTCTGTTTATACAGTTGTTTTCTTTTAAAGAGAGCAAGCATTTTTTCACATTTTACTTGCACATCTCTATTATAGATATGCACATGATGAGGAAACAGCTGAAGATCAAGAAGAGACCGGATGGAAATACATCCATGGAGATGTATTCAGGTACCCTAAGTACAAGTCTATCTTTGCAGCTTCGCTTGGTTCTGGTACCCAACTATTTACACTGTAAGACCTCTTCTCTATCCAATCACATGTCACCCTCTTTAATAATTGATATCAGGCAGTTTCTCATCCTCTTTAACGGTTTCTGTCTAATTAAAATTGTGTTTATACATCTGTGCAGTACTGTTTTCATCTTCATACTTGCACTTGTTGGCGTATTTTATCCATACAACCGTGGGGCACTATTTACTGCACTAGTCGTCATATATGCTCTTACATCTGGTATTGCTGGTTACACTGCAACCTTCTTTTACTCTCAGCTTGAGGGAACAAACTGGGTATTTGTTTTTCACTGCAAGGCATCTTACATTCAGCGATAATTGAATCACCAATTTTGATGATCTCTTACTAATTAGGTAAACTTCATCATTGGTAGGTCCGTAATCTATTGCTGACTGGGTGCCTCTTCTGTGGACCTTTGTTTCTAACCTTCTGCTTTCTAAACACCGTTGCAATTGCATATACAGCTACTGCTGCTCTTCCATTGGGTACCATTGTGGTGATAGTTCTTATATGGACTCTTGTAACATCTCCTCTACTGGTTTTGGGTGGAATTGCTGGGAAGAATAGCAAGGCCGAGTTTCAAGCTCCATGCCGCACTACTAAGTATCCTAGACAGATTCCTTCTATGCCGTGGTACCGTGGGACAATCCCACAAATGGCAATGGCAGGGTTTTTGCCTTTCAGCGCTATATACATCGAGCTATATTATATATTTGCTAGTGTTTGGGGTCACAGGATATACACTATTTACAGCATCTTGTTTATTGTCTTTATCATTCTGCTGATTGTTACAGCTTTCATTACTGTATCATTGACATACTTCCAACTTGCGGCTGAGGACCATGAATGGTGGTGGAGGTATGTAATTGCTCCCATTTATTGCTGTGATTTCTTTTGCCAATTTATCTTGGCACTTTTATTCCTTGTATGTTTCTTGCTTGCGATGTACTCTTAGTATTAAAACTCTTAATACTGCTGGGTTTTACTCGTTTTTTCTTTTTTATTATTCTTTTATATTTTAAATATTGATATATTTGACTTCATTTTTTTTTTCCTGATTATATTGAGTTTAGATAAAACTTAGTCACTTGAATTCAAAAGAATAAGATGTTGGCCGTTGGTATATATGACATGCATATACGTTTAGCCACCCTTACAAATCCAGTTTCGCAATAGTTCCAAAATTTTACTTCCATCTCCACTTAGCAAAGAAAATTGAAAAAAAGTGAAGGCTTAGTTCCAGTATTTTCTGATTTCTCCATAATAATACCTCAGTTCCATCAGTTTATTTTCACTTGATATATCTGCAGATCTTTTCTCTGTGGAGGATCAACTGGCCTATTTATCTATGCATATTGTTTATACTACTACTATGCTCGCTCGGACATGTCTGGTTTTATGCAAACAACGTTCTTTTTTGGGTACATGGCCAGCATCTGCTATGGTTTCTTCCTTATGCTTGGGACTGTAGGTTTCCGTGCAGCTTTGTTGTTTGTCCGCCACATATACCGTTCCATCAAATGTGAGTAACTGTCAATTTTTTTTTGTAGTACCCTTTTATAAGTAAAAATGGAGCAGTTTCATTAGATTACCCTGCTCCAAGGGCGGAATGTGCTAGATCAATACAAATATGGATGACGATAAATGATGGGAATTTTACGGATGAGAATGTGTGTAAACATTATTTTTCAGAATGGAAAGTTTACGTTTCTCTTACCTGTTATTGATATTGACTGAAATTGTTGCACGGGTAATAATAACATGATGTTTCATACCAATTCTTGGCTTGCTAAAGAGCTTGGAGAATGAAACACAAAGACAACTACATATAATAGCCCAAGTGATGATATGCTAATGAAATTGGCCAGATAAGACATGATTGCAAAAGTGTTTTTGGTAAGGAACTTACATTATAAACAGACATTCATGAATGATGGGAAAAGTTGCATCAAATTTTCAATTTAAAAAAATGTTAAAGTTGAAAAAACCAAAATAAAATCCTTGCAAAATAAATTCCACACAAAAATTTTGTTCAAAAAATTATACCGTTAAAGAGAGATAAAAGTTCAACATTATAGAATTAATTGTCCAAATTCTCAACAGAACAATCCGAGAAGAAACAATTAAGTAAAGGCACAGAAGAAACATATACCCAAATAATAATAAAAAAGGAAAAAAAGGGTAAAGTTTATTACCGTTCGAATTAGGGCAGTAGAAGCCGTTGATTCAGGTTCAGTAAACTGATTAGATCGTCGGCCAGATTGTCCACTTTCGCAGTAGAATCAGTTGCTTCTAAACATAACCTTGCCCTCTCTCTCACTCCTTCTCCTCTCCAGCTATAAACTCAGAAGATTATAGCAGAACAAATCGAGTAAGAGATGTGAAATGGTTTGTTGAATTGGGAATTGAAGGAAGAGATTGACTGGAATTGCAAGATCTTACATTGTCGACTCTAAATTGTGGAAGGAAAGTCCCGGTTGGAATGTGAGCAAGATCGAGAAGGAAAAGGAAAGGAAGGACGAGACCTAAAACACCTATCTTCAAAGGGAAAAAAAAATGAAGATGAAGGAAAAGGAAAGGAAGGACGAGACCTTAAACACCTATCTTCAACGGGAAAAAAAAATGAAGATGAAGGAAAAGGAAAGGAAGGACGAGACCTTAAACACCTATCTTCAACGGGAAAAAAAATGAAGATGAAGGAAAAGGAAAGGAAGAACGAGACCTAAAACACCTATCTTCAATGGGAATAAAAAATGAAGATGAAGGAAATGGTGCGAAACACACAACTTCAATTGGCATTTTTTTATTAAGAAAAAAAAAAAGAAAAACGAAAAGGAAAAATAAAAACCAAAAGAAAACGTGAGCCCATTACAGCTTCAATCGGGGCAAGAATTGGTTTTGTTGAATGGGCCAAGTACAACCTAAGAAAAACCGGTTGTTGGTGATTTGATTAGATCTGACAACATGTCGGATTCCTAAATGCAAGCACATGAGATCTCACCAATAGAAAACTGATCGTCGGCAGGAAGAAATAGACGGTGCCACTGCAATAGGATGTGTGATCGAGTGATAGGGTAATATAGTAAATCACAAAAATAAAAAATGGTATAAAATCTTAGAAAATTGAATTAACACGGATTATATGCTAATGAGTGGTAATTTGTAAAAAAAAATTACTGCATTAGGGTTGCCAGCTTGAAAAATAATAGAAAGAATTAGGAATTTTAATTTTGATAATATATGAATTAAAAAAAAAATAATATATAAAAATAAATTTATAAAAAATGAATTAGATAAAAATTTATATTAATCCTATAATTTATTATTTATTTAAATTTATTATTATAATTTAAGTAGCTATTTCAGAATTTAATATAAGGTAGAGTCTTTCAAGTGTTATTACTACTTTTCCCCTGTTCCTTCTATACGCTCGTCGAGGCTATATTTCCATTGGCAGGAATTTTCCAATTCCATTTCTCTCCAAAGGGGATTGACTCAATTGTTTCACTTATCTACATCGTCGTGCATATGTATGTCGACCGAGTGATTCATCCCCAACTTTGTAATGTCGGTGTTTTGGTTTCTTGTGTTTCTTTTTGGGTTCGCTGCTGGGGTGGTGGCAGTTATTGCTGTCGAAGCTGCGGGAGTGTTCTTCGTCATAAAGAGGTTGAATAAGCGAAATCAGAAGGACCAAACTGAAGCCAATGCTCGGAATTCTCAACCATCTAATCTAGATCCTCATCAATCCCTCGATTTCGCTTCAAAAAAGCAGGTTATTTTTGGCCTACTGGTGATGACATTCTTTGTTCTTCACGAAAAATAAATAAATTAACAATTAAAAAAACGGCACTTTTCCTCCTATCGAACAGTTGCTGCATTGACTGAGAAAAATGTACTAAGATTTTGAAATTTAATTTTAAATATTTTCTCAGGGTTTTGTTTGGGTTCTAGAATCGAATGTAGTAGAAGAGCTCGAAGATAAAGTAGCTCGAGAGCAAAAGAAGAGAAAGGACTTTTTGGAGGTTTTCCCTGCTAGAAAATATGCAAAAGTCAAGGACCGGATTTTAATCCTGGTAGAACCAGATGAATCACAGGAAACAATTGATTTGATGAACTGTGTTGTAGAAGCAGTTTCTTCATCAAACTTATCTTCAAAAAAATGGTAATGATTATATTGTATCTCACTCAGCATTTGATTGATTTTGTTCCTGGTAGATCACTCATAGTCGAAAAGGTCAAGTAATGGTTTTAACTTCATCTGTCTTGCATTTGAATACTGGATATTGTTGATGCTTTTCAGTCTGTAATCTTGGTATGGAATCAACAGTGTCAATTGGGCTCATTTAGAAGGAGAATGTTGAAGCTTTCTTCACTTGCTATTTCTATTTAAATTGGTTAGTAGATGCCCTAGATACTGGAGCAACCTTTCTTGAACTACTATACTGTTATATAATACAGTCCCGCCATGTATTGTTAGTGCAGTAAACATGGCAGCTCCTAAGTTTGGCTGTACTCAACCAAGTGAGATTCTAAGGAAGTATAGTATCTATGAAAACTTAAACAATAACCTATGCCATCTGCAATGAGTAATCCTTATGAGCTTTGTAACGTTTGTAGAATTTTTCTTTTTGCTTGTAATCTTAGATGCAGGTTGAGATATTTAATGGAAAAGATTCTGACCCCTGTAGTAAATGAGGAATTTTTCTGTGAAAAGCACAGTTTATTGTGTTCTCAACATTCTTAAGATTACATTAAAGAATTGATACCAGGGTGATTCAAAAATCCTGTAGTTATTTTTCCAATCATATTACTGCATGCTTATATATTGTTTTTCCAAGTACGTTTATTAAATGGTGCTAAAATCCATAAAATTCACTTAGATATTGGATCGAGACAATTATTAGTATGTTTAAGTGTCAAACATGAAAAAAATTTCCAGCTTGAGCATCTTAAGATAGAATGTTTCTCATGGCTCACAAATACTGACCTCCCACCTAAATGTAATTTGGAAAACTAAATTTGATCCTCCTGCCTCACATATCGTTGTATTGCCTTGGTCACCTTTATTAAATTTGTACTTGGTATGCTGACTTGAGAGTGCTGCATTCACTCCCAGCCTGTGGCACTTGAAGAATATGGCCCATTCAAATTCTGTTCATGAACTTGAGAGTAGGAATAGCATAATAAGAATCTAAAGTTATTTCATTTTTTATTTCTTTTTCATCCCTACTAAATGTATGAAAACTTAATTCATTTTGTTCCTGCCATTGTAGGGCCAAACGGTTCCCCATAAAATTGGAAAGCAAGACATCTAAACTTTACAAAAGGAGTAAGACATTATACATTTATCTGGAAACTTCTTGGGAGAAGGAATCATGGTGTAGGGCCCTTCGCCTGGCTTCATGTGTTGATAAAGATAAACTTGAGTGGTATGCCAAGTTGCACAAAGATTTCGAGAGTTACTTGTCATACTTGAGCACAAGGTTTCCTTTAATTATTAAACCTTCTGTAGGGTTATGTGCTGAGCCAATAGAGAGAGAAAATAAGTTTGATGGTTATTCCTCAAAGGTTCGCCTATTTTGGAAAAAGCTTTCAAAGAAGACTACAAAGGTTGGTTTAGAAAATAAAACAAGTTCCTCATCATCTGACAGGGCATAT
Source organism: Coriaria nepalensis (assembly GCA_027186245.1). Lineage (NCBI taxonomy): Eukaryota > Viridiplantae > Streptophyta > Magnoliopsida > Cucurbitales > Coriariaceae > Coriaria > Coriaria nepalensis. The sequence continues at coordinate 3,031,717 of CP114499.1, read as the reverse complement.
AGAACGGCTAGTGAGAAGTCCCGTTCCATCCAAAAGTCAGAGTCTTTGTCTGGTTCTGGGAAGGCTGCTCCAACAATTAAGAGAGTTAGAAGTTCTTTGGAAGTGAACAAGGGTTCATCATCTTCATCAACCATAACTAATTCAGGAAGCCAAAGTCATGTCTCTGATTCAGATTCTGAAGACAGATTTGGAATTGATGAGGGAACACTCTGTTGGAATTTGTTGATCTCGCGATACTTTTTTGATGTGAAAAGCAATTCTGAGATAAACAGATCCTTACAGCAACGAATTCAGGTTCTTTGACTTAACCTAACAGATCCTTACAGCAACGAACTCAGCTATAAATTTTCTAGGTATCGTGCATGAAGGCATATTATGTCTTGTGCAGTTGTAGACGGTTTTATTACATCACCTTTCTCATATGCCAATGAAGACTTGTGTTATAACTTTAGTTGTGAAAATTTAATCCTTAATTTAGAGATACCTTGCTTGGGAATAGAGACAATTGCTTCCTAAAAATAACCTGAATTGTTTAGGGATTAAAGTACCTGTTTTTATTATTCACTGTTATGTTTCCTTTGTTAAACAGAGAACATTGTCCAATATGAGGACTCCTGCTTATATAGGCGGAATCTTGTGTACTAGAATTGATTTGGGAAATATCCCACCTTCTATTCATGCTATGAGAGTACTTCCTTTAGAATGGAATGAGGTATGGGCCATAGAAGTTGACCTGGAATATTCTGGAGGTGTCGTGTTGGACATGGAAACAAGACTTGAAGTTGGTGAACTAGATCTTCATAAAAGCATGGGGGATGGAGATAAAAACTCAGGCTCTGATGGGGATGTCTCATCTGTTCTTCTTGAGGATTTTGAAAATCTTGGGAAGCAGCTAAATCTTACTGGAGGGGCAGAACTGAAGGAAGAAGGTGACATTGAACTCTTAAGATTTTTTAGTAAAGGTGTTTGCACAATTGATTTCCTGGTTTTAAATTGAATCCTCGTGGAAGTGTATTGTCGATATAATAATGGTGGTATATGACTATACCACATTATGAAATAATTTTGGGGGATATTCAACAAATTCATATAAAAATATCTTATGGAAGTAGTGATTAAAAGATCAATGGAGACTGCTTAATACACCCATCAATGTGTGTATAATTCATGTGGACAGTCAAACGATCATGAATGCCGCCATGTGCAAGAGAGGAAAGGTATAAGGGACCCCTTCAGAGAAATACAAGTGAAATAGGAATTCAAAAGTCAAATTCTTACGTCTTAATTAGTCTTACACCATTGTTAGTAATATTTTAGCACGTGACATGTGTTGTATATGTCGTAAGATTATTTATCTACCTAGAAATCTATTTGATATCCATATGACACTGGTGAGAATCATTAACCTTTATCAAAAACTTGCTAAACTATATTACTGATGATTAGTTACATACTTTAATTTGATGTTTTGTTGCAGATGCATTAAGAAACTCTAAGACCTCCACATCTTTATCCGCTTCTGGTTCGAGGTGGAAAACATTAATAGATTCTATTGCCAAACAGGTTTCACAGGTATGTAAACAGTTGTTGTACAAAATTTGACTTACATATTTACTTATATGACATGTTTCATTGAATGACGCTGCATATTGCCACGATCTCTTGCTAGCTTGCAAAACATTTTCCTTCTCTATTTGCTTTTATGTCATGTTTTGTTGAACAATGCAGCCTTTAGTTCTTTCCTCCATATAGATCTTTCTGTAGCTTGTGTCGAAAATATTTTGTGCTTATTTTGATGATTTTAGTTATCCTGTTACTCTTTTTCTTTTTTTCTTTTTTTGTTTGATTGTTTATTTTTGTGTGTAATTCCAAGAACAGTTAGCAAAGACTATTGCATCATATTTTCCTCTTAAAGAAGAATTTGGTCTTGCAAGAGATTTATCGAAAACCTACTAGGCATTGAAACACCAGAGATCCAAAAATATGCATTCGTTTTGTAATTGTCCATATAAAAAATTGTTAGTAGAAAACTGTGCCAAAAGCTGTAGAGAAAAATCTTCAGAACTGATGATCACATTTATAGTATTTTTTCATCATATGCAAAGGGCTGGAAATCTACCTAGCTTCAAAGAAAATCTATACAACAACAGAAGGCATTAAAAATTGAACTTTTAGCCCCTTTTACTGACGAGAAGGAAGCTTATGTTATTGTCTGATTTTGCTGTTGGAACAAATATATATAAAAAAAAAATTCTGGGATCTATTGTCTGATTCCTATTTTTGCTTTTCAAATAGTAGTGCAGTAGCACAAAGCTGACCTCTTTTATCTCTGTTTTCCCTTGGGAGTCTTCAAACTCTAGCTGTTTCTGGGTTTTTTTTAATTATTTATTTTCTTTCATCTCACGTGCTAATTGAATAAATCAGAGTGCCAGTTAATAGAAACCAGTATTAAATAGAGCAACACTGTCAAGACCTCAAATCTGCTACAGTAGCTGTTCTGAAAGCTGTGCAGTATCTGTTGGTCAGATACTGCACAGCTTATTCCCCAATTTTTCATGATAATGCTTAATTCAGCCATGTATTCCTTACCTCCATCAATGTTAAATGTATATATACATGTATAAACCAAATCTACCTCCCTAGAGGTATTTTAATACATTTGCATTCTATAGAATATATTAAGAGATTACCGTAAATAGTTATTAGTGATTCTAATCATATCCTTATTTATTTTCTAGTATATTACTTCTATATATAGAGTACATATTTCCTTATATGGTAGTAGGGTTTCCGTCCTATAAAAAGGATTAGAAAGTGTAATATTAAGTTTCACTAAAATTACATGATGTTAGAGCCTCCTTTTTGAAAACCTAAAGATCACTCCCGTATAACAAAATACATGATGACTACAGAGAAGCAAAGCTCCTCTTCCTCAGTGTTCGAAGGCACCTCAATCTAGCGGCCATGGTCGAGAGCAAATATCATATATAAACTCTTGTGTTTTTCTTTATATTTTTCTATCATTTGTCTAATCAAGAAGATTGCTTCTGTTGTAGACCTACTCTGCATCAAACCAAATTGATTCTCTGATTCGATGGTAAGGCTCCTAAGTTTATGCTCTTTAACCCCCTCGTATAGCTTTATTGTATGACTTATAAGCTTCATCTCTATAGTTTAAGCAACCTTGTATCACCTTTAATCTTATAAATTAGTATCACAATGAGCTTTATAAGCTTCATCTCTATAGCTTCATCTCTATCTTTTTGTCTCCATGATTCTAGCATTTTCCTAGTATTTAAAATCCTATTAAATAGCCTAGTCAGCCATTAGATTCTAACTTCTCCCAGACACTTGCACATCTCAATTGTTATATCGTCCGGTCCAGCTACCTTCCCCGGCTTCATAATTTTCAAGGCTTCCCTTACTTCCTTAGCACTAACCCTATGAAAGAACACTAGATGCATCCTATCCAACGAATCAGATCCCTTTAAGTTTAACTCCTCTACACGTGATCCATTTAGTAGGATCTCGAAGTAATCCCTCCATCTATCTAAAATTGTTTTATTCTACATTAGAACTATACCATCTTCATGTTTAACACACCTAACATGACTCAAATCATAGTTTTCCGAGCTCTAGTTTTTGATGTCTTGAAGATATCTTTCTCCCCCTCTTTTGTTTCTAGCATATTATATAAATCATCATACGCTTTCTTTTTTCCATCCTCTACTGTTTTACTACTTAGCTTATTTATATAATGCACATACAACCCTTGTTCTTTATCTTTTTGTCAATTCTTGAACCATATTTTCTTTTCCCTAATAACTTGTTGCACCTCATTGTTCCACCATGTCTCTTCAAGCACTTCTCTCACCCCACTCTTGATATGGTTGGCTACATATTAAAAAAACTCAGAGCTACCAATCTTATCCTTAACCCTTTACATTCTCACAACCTTCTAAGACTAACTGACTATCTAATACCTTATTTCTAAAAGTCTGGCATACATCTACCTTCAAAGTCCATTGCTTAATTCTTGGTCTAATCGAACCTTTGTCTACTCTATTCTTGCTCATAAGACAAATATTTAAGATTAATAACTTCTGTTGGGTTGTTAAGCACTCTCCTTGTATCACCTTACAATTTTTACACTTATCTAAATCTCGTCTCCTAACAAGAAAGTAATCAATTTGACTTCTATTATGCTCACTCATTTGCAATTTAAATCTTTAGCATATACTTGAAACTACTTATACCTATTTTCAAGACCGAAACATTATCAAAAGTCAGCAAATCTATATCATTCATAAATCAGTAAATTTATATCGTTCAAAAAGTATTAAGTATAGGATTCAAGAGGTGGCCCCCGTGACATCTTGCTCCTACCTAGGACACAAGAGGTGGCCCCGTGGTATTGTGCTCCCATTAACACTTTCACAAGAAGTTTAATATGAGAGGCTAAGAAGGTAACACCTCACCGCTATTTCCTCCGCATGCGGGACAATACCTATAGGAGCAATTATCCTTTTAACAGATCCTGCCATGCAGGTATTCATAATATGTATTCATAATCCATAACATTAACTACTATGTGCACATAGTCCAACAAATCCAATCCTGGAATAAGGTTTCATCACAAACTTCATGCACTTAAAATCCATACAATACATAATTTACCAAACATAATGCATATACTCGTGAAATCCTTACTTCAATCTTATCACTTTCATAAAACAGTATATAGAACATAGATTCATGAAATTCTCATTTAAATCCAATAACTTTCAGAAATTAGTATATATGGCAAAAGCCATGAAATAGCCAAAACATCTTTTAACAACTTAAAACCATTGAAAACCAACATGATGTAATTATCATTCACATTCAGCCTCCGCTGGCTCTAATCCGTTCAAACACCGGATGGGGTGGAAGGATGCTCCTTCGATGGCTCTAAACATCACAACATGCAAGCAACGATGGACAACACGATCATTAGGGATGTCCAAAGCAATTGAATTAACTAAAATTGTTAAACTACACTTCACATCTCTCTTTCGAGTTCTAATCATACTCTTAAGTAGCTTAATTTAAGGTATTTGTTGCTTTTATAGCAGACTTCGACCCGTAGACCCGTAAACTCGTCGACCCCCGAGGACCTGTGGAGTACTTCACATACTGAAGGCATCGAGGCGTCGAGCCATCTACCCATGGACCCTTTGACCTCGTAGACCTCATGGACCTTATAGACCGGTAGAGTAATTCGCATACTGAAGGCATCGAGGCATCAAGCCATCGACTTATCTACCCTTCTGACTTGTAAACCTCGTTGACCCTGTAGACCCATGGAGTAATTCGCATACTGAAGGCGTCGAGGCATTGAGCCATCGACTTTTCGACCCCGGGAACTCCGTAGACCCGTGGAATACTTCACATACTAAAGGCATCGAGGCGTCGAGCTACAAAAAGATGTTTGTTGCAGGCATAGACGGAGGGGTAAGCACTTGAAAACTTGGATGAAGGCGGTGAAGGAGGATATCTTAGATTTTGGATTAAGCGATGATATTTGGGAAGACCGTATAGCTGGGAGAACCAATATCCATGTAGCCAATCCCATAAATATCGTGAATGGGCTTAGATGATGATAATGTAATCTCAATAAGAGGTGGTTGATCTGTGTTACTTGTTATTAGAAGGCTGAGACTGAGAAACTTTAATAAACACCATTACTCACACCATTGTTAGTATCACTAAACGTGATTCATTCAACTGCTTGGTAAAATATCTCCTTTCTTTTCCCTTAGCTATAAATCTGTTTATAACGCTAGTTTATGTCTACAAATTCAAGTGTTTGACAGATAGTAAGAAGACATTAAAAGTTGGATTCTCCATGACCAGGCGATGTCATTTATTTCATTTTCTTTCTATATGACTATCAAAGGTTAGTCTAAATGCTATATGAATGGTCGAATAAATATGGCCTTCTGATTTCTCTCTATTATATAATCTATACAAGGGAATTCTATGCATGGAAATAAGCTATATAGCTGCTAATATTAACCCTATACAACTTGTCAAATATTAAGCTAATTATTCAGAAGAGTAAATCAAGGAAATAAATATGGAAAGCTTTGCTATCCATTGACAGCCCCCCTCAAATTGATGTGGGTTGATCAACAAGCATCAATTTGCTACTTAAGAAGCAATGTCGATGATGAGTGAGAGCCTTGGTAAAGATATTAGCAATTTGTAGTTTAGTGGAAATGTGTGGAAGACTGATAACTCGAGCTTCAAAGGCCTCACGGATAGAATGACAATCGACTTCAATATGCTTTGTGCGCTCATGATAGATAGGATTGGCCGTCATCTGAATGGCACTAGTATTATAGGCATGTAGAGGTGTAGGATTGGTCTCAGAAAAGTCCAACTCACCAAGCAAACCTCGAAGCCAAATAATTTTGGAACAAGCAAGAGACATTGCTCGGTACTCAAATTCTATAGATGACTTAGAAACTCTGTCTTGATTCTTACTCTTCCATAAGATCAATGCATCACCTAAGAACACGCACCAACCAATGATGGAGCGACATGTATCAGCACAACTAGCCCAATCAGCATCACTATAAGCAACAAGACGAGGAGAATTGCCTGCGGGAAAGAATAAGCCACGGGTGACGGTGCCCTGAACATAGCGTATGATCCTACGTACAACAGCCAAATGAAAATGACGAGGAGTTTGAAGAAACTGACTGACTTGCTGTACAACAAAAGAAATATCTGGTCTAGTGATGGTGAGATAGACAAGGCTTCCCACCAATTTCCGATATAAACTGGGATCAACAACCAAGTCACCCTCCTGTTTGCGATGTTTGATATTTAATTCCATGGGAGTATCGACTGAGGTAGCTTCCTGCAGTCTAGCTGTAGCCACCAAATCACTAGCATATTTATGTTGATTGAGTGAAATACCAGAGGGACTCCGATGCTCCTCGAGACCAAGAAAATATGTGAGAGACCCAAGATTTTTCATATGAAAGGATTTTGAGAGATGAGTCTTGAGCTGGACAAGTAAAGCAGAATCAGAACCAGTGATCACAATATCATCAACATAAACCAAAAGGACAACAATACCCATGTTGGATTTCCGAAGAAACAATGAAGTGTCATACTTGCTCTGTTTGAAGGTAAATTGTAATAAAGTGGTTCGAAATTTATCAAACCAGGCCCGCAGAGCTTGTTTGAGATCATAAAGAGAGCGACGAAGTTTACACACATTGGAAGTTGGAGAGGGAAATAATCTCTGGGGTGGCTTCATAGAAATACACTCTTGAAGATCCCTGTGAAGAAAAGCATTCTTAACATCCATCTAATGTAGTGGCCAATCATTGGAAGCAGCAAGAGCGAGGATCGTACAAACAGTGGTCATCTTAGCCATAGATGACACATTAATCCTAAGAATGCACATCTAACAATTGAGCAAATAATTTATGTCGCTCATGAGGTGGTAAATGAACAAAACATACACAACAAAAGATACGAAGGTTATCATAACTAGGTTGCTTAGCAAACAAGCTGAAATATGGAGACTTTATGTGTAAAACTTGGGAAGGTAAACGATTAATCAAGTGAGTAGCAGTTTTTAAAGCCTCAACCCAGAACATGGATGGAACAGAAGATTCTAACAAGAGAGTACGTACCATATGAAGAATGCTTGAAACTCACTAGACAAATATTCACTACTAGAATCTATGTGTAATGTCTTAATATGTGCAGAAAATTGATTTGCAACATACGCTAAAATTTCAGTGAAAGTACAAAAAACCTCAGATTTAGAGTGAAGAAAATAAAACCAAGTGAATCTACTATGATCATCAATGAAAGTCACATAGTATTTCAATTTTTCATGTGAACTAACTAGGGAAGGTCCCCAAACATCACTATGGATAATATAAAGTAGTGAGAAGCTCTACTAGCATGCAAAGGAAATGAAAGAGTTTTGCTTTTACCAAGTTTGCAAGAATCACACTCAAAAGATAAAGAACGTTCTTTAAGACCAAGAAAGTCAGAGTTCAATACATGAGATAAGATCTGAGTATTGGGATGGCCTAAACGGCGATGCCATACCATAATTAGATTAGGGACATTATGACAAGCCAAGGACTTAATAGAAGAAACAGGAGAAAGTGCTAGAACAGGTAAAAATAGTGGAAACAAGCACCCCACTTTAGGTCCCTTCGCAATCGGCCCCCTCGTTACCTGGTCGTGCACAACACAACCATCACCAGAAAAATTAACAACACAATTGTTATCAACTAATTGACCAACAGAAATAAGATTCGTGGAAAGTTGAGGAGCAAGAAACAGAGTGACCAACATAGGGCCGAACATGAGACAGAGTTGTGAGATTATTCGTCATGTGATTAGAAGCCCTCGAGTCTACATACCAGAGTGTATTAGAATTTTTACCTTGAAACCCCATCGTAGATAATGCTGAAATTAGCATTTGTTGCACCATTTCAAGGGTGCAGTAAGTGGCTGCAGCGTGATTAGAGGAAGCACGTGAGGAAGAGCCATGTGCAACAGAAGTCACTGCTGGAGGGACAGTAATAGAAGCTTGAAATGCTTGGGCCGGATGATTCTAGGGGCGGATACGACATTATTTGATAATATGACCTTTTTTTCTTGCAATAAGAGCAAAATTTCTTAGGACAATGGGCAGCAATATGCCCATATTCTTTGCAGCAGAAACATTGCAGATTTTTAGAAGTCCCAGGTGATCCACGTCCTTGGGCAGCATAAGCCATAGTTGCCGTCCCGGAACTGCCATGGAATTGCTCTAGAATAGCTTGAGTACTGAGACGTTGTTCTTCGCGAAGTGACTCACCAAAACAAATATCAAGGGAGGGAACAGGAGATCGGTTCAGTAGAGAGGAGTGAACCGATTCATATTCCGGGTGTAATTTCATAAGAAACTAATCACGTTGGCTCGTCTTGTGAAGATTCCGAATAGTCGCAAGACTAGCAACAGGAATAGTTGTTGTAACCAAATCAGAATATTCATGCCAAATAGTCAAAAATGCCGAGTAGTAGTCTTGGATGGAAAGACTACCATGTTGAAACATGGCAATCGCATGTTCCAACTGAAGGCGACGAGCATCATTATCTTGATGATAAACCATCTTCACATGGATTGAGCGTAGCGATGAGCCCGCAAGTTGGTGACAATATGTGGCTCCACCGAACCAAGAGGCCAAGACATGATTCGAGCATCAAGCACAGCCAAAGACAGAGAAGACACAACATCTTGGGATTTGGAAGTATCGGATGTTGGTGCAACATCCGTGCTATCAATATGGCCCCAAAGGTCTTTTCCCTTGAGAAAAAATTCAAACTGAAAAACCCATGTAGAGTAATTTTTGCCTGTAAACTTGACACACACTGGTGCAGAATCCATTGGAAAGAAATGGGACCCGAGACAAGGCAAAAAACAGTTATCTAAAAAAATAAAGGAATCGAGGCTGCTGAAATAGAAAAAATGACCTAAAACAGAGGTTGCTGAAGAACACCACTCCATGCGAAAATGTGCAGAAAAATGCCCAGAAGAAGCCGACTCACGAAACCAAAAACAAATTGAGTCACGCCGGCGGCAACGAAACCAAGAGCAGAAACAATTCAACCTTGCTCTGATACCATGTCAAAGGTAAGTCTAAATGCTGTATGAATGGCTGAATAAATTTGGCCTTCTGATTTCTCTCTGTTATATAATCTATATAAGGGAATTCTATACATGGAAATAAGCTATATAGCTGCTAATATTAACCTTATACAACCGGTCAAATATTAAGCTAATTATTCGGAAGAGTAAATCAAGCAAATAAATATGGAAAGCTTTGCTGTCCATTGACAAATATGGACAGCTTTGCTGTCCATTGACAATGACAAGTAAAGTTGTGCATTTGATAACATGGCCCTAGTCTGACACGTGATGACATGCATCTGGTTTTGTTTTTTTTTTTTTGTTGTTCAATAACAGAATAGAACTTTTGTTTCTTTCTTTTTCAGCCTTTTGGTGCAATTCTACACAGCTCCCATCTCTATATATTCCAAGCTATGATATGGAAGTCCTTTGATCTTTGTTTTGTTTTCTTTTGCTTTGTTTGTTTTATTTTCTTTTGCTTTGTTTTGCTTTGTTTTGCTTTGTTGTTTAGTTTTTTGTGATTTTATCTTGTTTACATTGTCTAATATTGTGTTATGTATTCATGTTGACCCCATGTTTCATCTACTTAAATTACTATTAGTATTTGGAGTATTCATGCTTCCTAGTGAGTGTACTTATGAGCTACAAAATGTTATTTATTTTTTATTTGTTAAGAATAACTTTATTAATCAAAGAAAAACAAGAGAATACAAAGTAATAGGAAAAGAAAAAAAGAAGAAGAAAACAATAGAAACGAAAAACAATGAACCCACCCTAAATACAATGAGAATTCTTTTTGTGGCTTACTCTAAAGTAACCTAGACCAACTTTATAATTAAAAAATTTCAGGCTAATTGATCTGAACAAGAAAGTTAACGTTGAAGAACTTGAATTAGCTTGAGTGTTACAACTAACGTTGGCAAGAGCATCAGCCACTTGATTCACATCTCAGAGAGATAGAGATGACTGTAGGACTGAATGTGATGACGAATAGCAAAAAAGATATCCTCTAGAATAGGAGGAATAGAGACAAAGCCCGTGGCCATTTTCACTAGAGTAAGAGAATCTGATTCATTGATGATATTTGAGACATTTAGATCATCAGTCATTTCACAACCTTATAACAGAGTCATCACTTTTGCTTTCATGCTAGCAAGAGGACCCAAACAATTGTCATAGCTTTGATAATATTCCCATTAGAATTTCTTTAGATGATCCCACCTCACGCGAAACCAAGATTGCCTTTGTAAGCTCCATTCACATTCCACTTTAGCCTGTTGGAGTAAGGGTAAATTCATTTGATAAGCCTCACTTGAGTTGAAATAGTAGAGTAAGGAATCTTGAGCATTTGCATGATCATAGCTTTTTGAATAAACAAGTGATATATCACCTTCAAACTTTTTGATAAGAGAGCTGGCAAGCGATAACCTTCAATTGTTTATGTTCTTTATATTGTATTATATGTATATGTATGTCCGTATGTATGTGTATATATATAGATATGCATTTATATATATACAGGTTGACAAGACGACAGTTTCTAATTATCTGTTCTTATGTTGGAATTTATTTTCTTAAATATATTGGCAGGTTCCTTTCTCCATGGAAATAAAGGTTGCATCACTTCGAGGAACACTGCGATTGCATATAAAGCCACCCCCTTCTGACGAAATATGGTATGGATTTACTTCCATGCCTGATATAGAACTGAGCCTGGAGCCTTCAGTTGGGGAGCACAGAATTACTAGTGGACAGTTTGCTTTATTCTTGGTTAATCGGTTTAAGGTATGGAAATATTCATTTATAGTGAATGTTCATTTTTTTATTCCTATTACATCATCTATTGAAAATTTCCTTGGAACACATGGGCTGCATTACCAGATTGAGTGTAACTACAGCCCCCACACATTAGAGAGGTTTTCTGGAAACTTGGATTTAGCTCATTATTCTGAACATTTGATCATGGAGATGATAGATGAAAGTGGAGTGGAATTCGGTAGAATAGTAAAAACTGACGTAAAGAGATATATTCTACTTAATTTTGTGGGCCTAAATAAAATATTATGGCTCAAACTGGATTTTGGGTTGGGCCTAAATTGGAAAAAGTACGTGTTCCCAAGTGAAGCCTAGCCATTTGATCCATCTCGCTGTACCCTTTGAACCTAAACAAATCTTTCATTTTTTCTTCTCCTTCCCGTTCTTCTGGTCGGGTCTTTCTTGCTCAAGTTTTGAATAGATAGTGTGGACCAAATCAAATCAAATCAGATTAATTCAAATGTATTTATTTTAAGTATAGAATTAGCACATAATTACAGTTAGGATAGTCATGTATTTTTCCTAATAAATCCCTGATTTTTAGTCCTAAGTTTTAGGAGATTTTTTTCCTTATATATCTCTTATGTACTCTATATATAAGTTGTCCTCTATTCAAGAAAAGTAGAATAGTTTTTTACATATTTTCGCATGGTATTAGAGCAAGGTTTGCTAAAATCCAACTTTCTCCGATGCTAACCGACTCAATGGGTGAGAAAGAGACAGCCTCATCCGGCATTAACTCTGACCTCATCAACTCCAGCAAATCTCCAGCCGAACACAGTTTAATCTCTATCACTTCTCTATCCGGAAGTGACACTTCTTCCCTTCATATCACCGCCCACAAACTTGATGGAAAAAACTACTTGTAGTGGGCCTAATCTGTCAAGATCATTATTTGTGGTCGTGGTAAACTTGGCTACATCACTAGAGATCTTCCAACTCCAAGCCCTACAAGTTTAATGTATGCAACATGGATGAAGGAGAATTCCATAGTTCTCGGATGGTTCATCAACTCAATGGAACCAAGGATTAGCCGCCGATATCTTTGGTTCAAAACGGCCTAGTAAGTATGAGATGCTACTTGCATAATGTATTCTAATCTTAGGAACGCCTCTCAAATATTCAAACTTCGTTCAAAGCTCAAAGAGATGAAAAAGGGATCAAAATCTGTAACTCAATATTTCTCTAACCTTCAAGATCTTTGGCAGGAACTTGATCTGTTTTTTGAAGATGATCTAATGTGTGTTGAATGTAGTGAAAAACAATGACGTAACCTTGAAAAGGAGTGAGTGTTTGATTTCCTTGCAGGTGTCTTAATAGCAACCTTGACGAAGTACAAGGTCGAGTGGTGGCACGAGACTCATTTCCTTCCCCAGAAGATGCCTTTGCTGAAGTCAAGCGCGAGGAAGGCCGCCCTAAGGTGATGCTATAAGACGTTACAACATTGCCTCCTCCAAAAGTTTGAGCCCTTTTTTCTTTTTCGAACAAACGACCTACCTCTGATTCACGCTTGAATAAGCGACCCTGGTGTGATCATTTCAATCGTCCTGGACACACTCAGGAAAAGTGTTGGGCTATTCATGGGAAACCATAAAATTGGCAACCTCGCAAACAGGTTGATGGATGAGCACATTATGTTCATATTGACCAAGATAAAATGGGTAATTATGGTTCATCATCTTCAGCTACTCAGTTCAACATAGAATAGATTGAACAGCGATGTCGCCTCCTCAATCAGACCTCCATTGTAGGATCATGCTCAATTGCTAAATCCGGTACTATTCATTCAGCTGTATCCTCTATAACTCACTCTAAGGATCCTTGGATCATCGATTCAGGTGCCTCTGATCATGGCCTCCAAGGAAGAAAACTGCTGCTGTAGCACAGAGAAGCATTCTTCGATTGCTGCTTTGATTGAAACCCCTTCGCTTTCCAACTTCTCTTCAAGTGCTTCTACTTTCTTCGTTGCCATCGTCCCAAGATTATGCTCTGATACCAATTTGTTAGATCCCTAACTAGCTTATTAGGAATTAGGGTACAATTATGATAGAATTAAGGCTAATCTTTATTACTCAATATCCGAATAACATAGGTTGGTCTACAATTTGAGAGGTAGACCGTCCTCTCAAAGTGTCTCCACTCCTAACAAAATTCTTGCAAAAAGAAAAACTAAACCTACCATTCTCCTATTATACTCATTGGCTACTTGCCTTATTCTCCTAATTAGACAAGTATTAGCTACTTACCAAAATTGCCCTTTATTTAAAATACGAATTAAATTAGGCTCTATGCCTAGTATAAGTATGAATAATCAGGGGTCTAAAACACTGGTCTCAAGACATATAGAGATGATAAGCAGTAGGAAAAAACTATTCTTATTTTTGTGAAAATGAAAAAATTTACATCCAAAGTAGATGGGGACTAGACTTCCAAAAAATGAAGTCTAGCATAGGAGAAGAAAAGAGCAAAAGAGAACAACTCTCAGTGATTAATTTTGTTGAACTGTGAACGTACATGATAGTTGTGAATATCCACAATCCCCAATTCAATTTGATGGCAAGATTGACAGAATCGAGATTCGAACTTCGCCAACTTCAATGGAGTGTGTCTACTGCTGGTGGAGTGGTTATCTTGATAGAAACAAAAGATATTTTGGGTAAATCATGAATTTCACAATTAATTTGTTGCTCAATCTCCTCCCTGTACTATAAGTTATTTAAATTTCATCCTGATGCTTTACAGCTTCTGCAGTGTCGTCTGTTTGTCTAAGTTGATGAATTTAGTTATCTTATTGAATGGTGATTAAATGGGGTTTCTTGTCCTAGTGAGGTATCTTTCCTTGTTTGTTAGGCTTCAGCCAATGTTCGGCTTTGAAAGGAAGACCTGTGCACAGTTTGTGATGGCTTTCCTATTGCCAAAGCCTGGAATGATCTGGGTGGGATCCAGGAATCATTGTTTCTTGGTCAAACTAATTCTAGCTTTAAACATGCAGGGAGCATTTCAGGAGGCTCTAGTGCTACCAAACTGTGAGAGTATCTGTGTTTCTTGGATGTTAGCAGAGAAAGACGACTGGGTTTCACGGAAAGTGGCACCATATATATGGCTCAATCAAGAACCTGATGCCACACCTAAGACAAACCCTGAAGTACCTGGGCCCCAACCTGTTCAAGCAAAAATTAAAACGGAAGTCAGTATGACTGCAACCTCAATTGACCAAGCAGCAAGCAACCATCAAAATTCACCGAGCATCAAGTCTGGTAAAAAACCAGTCACTGAAACTAGCTCGGGGGCAGTGACACATTCATCACCTTGGTCAGGGGATGATGAGCCACAAGAAGCACTTGAGCAAAAGAGCGGCGAGAGCCCAGACTGTCAATCAACACACAGGTCTGTGGTCTTGCTTGCACAAGAAAATTTTAATGCTGAAGAGGATGATTCGGGGTCTAAAAGAATGGGAAGAAAAGCGAGGATGCTTGACCTGAAAAAGAAGATGAGTGAGAAATTTGAAGAAAAGAAGCGTCACATTGAAGAAAAGAGCAGGCACATTGTGGAAAAGATGAGGGGACCATAAACAGACCAAAAAGAATAGAAAGCATTGAAACGGGCTGTGGACATATTTGTGCAACAGAGGTATAGAGACCATTAGAAATCAGTTGCACTGGCTTCACTTTAAAGGTAAACAAATCGCTGTGCCTACACAAATTTTTATTTGGCAGAATTGACATACAGGAGGCCAGAAGGGATCAGAAGTATAAGCGATTCCAACGTATATTGATGCGTATAATGTTCATGAATATCAGTTGTCCAGACTTTATAAATATATATGAAGGAATTTTTTTTTTGTTTCTTTTTGTTTTCTTTGACCTAAATTTATAAAGCCGCCTTTGGAACATATATATGTATGTACAAGAGAGGTACTTGCTTTTCTATGTTCTTAATATTTATTTTTTATATTTTCACAGCGCCAAGTTTATACTTTGCCTTGCCGGTTGATTTAAGAACATATAACTTCAACTAATATTGGAGAAAATTCTTTTATAGGCAATTTCATATGCTACTGTTTTAAGAAGGGAGTAGGCAATTTCTGTTTTTTGGTTTTTTTTTAGACCAGAGCACAGCAAAGAATTTCTATCATATAAGCATTGATGCCAAATTTTTAGCGCGGATGGGAACGTTGCTAAATCACACTATCGTTCAATCCCGGAAAAATTCACTATTGTTCAATCACGAAATTGCCTACAAAAATATTTTGAATTTGATAAAGGAAAAGACGTGTAAACGAAATTGTAATAAAATAATACTATAAATTAAAGACAAATAAAATCAAGGCAATAAATTAAAGTGGATAAATTAAAAAGTAATAATTTGATTGCGAGAAATTAAACTGCAATAAAGTAAATATAAGAATTTAAAAAACTAATTGAGGGGGAAAGAAGCAGTACGAAATATTTATATAGTTATATTATTTTTAAATATTAGATCTACTGAGCGATAAATAAAAATATTTTACTTTGGTGGTGAGATATGATGAACATCAGGAATATTTGGTGAATCACACAAGTCAGAAGAGTTTATAAAGCAATAAAATAATCCATTGAAGAATTACACATGGGTTTTGGATAAAGTGTTTGGAGTTGAACCACTTGTTGGATTGGATGGATTGGTTGTTGTGTTTTGGATGTTGTTTTATCTCTCTCTTCTTTGGCGGTGGGCCTTATTTATAGACGAAATGTGAGACTTACTTTACTTGATGAGCAAAGCTCATTACTTGGCTTGGTGAGTAAGGCAAAATATAACCTATTACATTTGGAAAATTACTTCTCATCCCCAAAATATTACTCATTAGCCTCCCATATTGATGAGAAACCCTTAGAAATAATAAAATAAATTTCTCTCTTTGCTAAAAGATCTTTGGTTTTGATGAAAATCTCCTAGAATTGGTTAAAAGGAATTCATCATTTGCTAAAAAAAATCCTAAGAATTAGTCAAAATAGCTTCCTACTTTATTGGAAAACCTTCAAATTTAGTTACAAAATAATTGATGGGGAAAATGGATAGGGAACCGCGTCTTGTTGATTTCTACAAAGATAAAGGAAAACAGACCGTTTTGATTATAAAGGAAAAATTGTAATTTGTTTTATAATATAACTATAAAGGCAAAATGATAAATCGTTGATTGTATTAAATCTAATATCATATAGTTCTACTAGCACAACTAAGTATGATATTAATTTAATTAAAAATTAAAAATTTATATTAGGATTATTTATTTAATTAGAAAATATAGCAAACGGAACATAATTATCAATTAGATATTAAAAGGGTAATGAGCTAATTTGTTAATAAGATTTCATTGGCTAAAATTAGTCAAAGTTTGATTAAATAATTTGGGCTACATGCCCAATGGATGGCCGATCATAAGTAATGGGTAATGGGTAATGTTGCTCATTGTTCACTTAATTAGATTAAGAGAATTTTTTACTAATTCTATAATTGACTAGGTCAAAAGTGTGGGTTAATTTTTTATAACCTAAAATCGAAGAGATCTCCATATAAGTACTTTAATAGGGCTAGCACAATATGTACTCCTTCTTGCCTTTTGGCCGAAATTCCTATAATGAGAAAAATAAAACTTTTCCTTTTATTTTTATGAGCTCTTTAAATCATATGATGAATCTTAGAATAGAAAATCAATTGAGCAAACTGAACTATGTGGATTACGATTAGAGGGTGAACACTTGGGCATCTCATTCTTCCCATTGAATTCAACCATGATGAGAGAGTAAAGAGAACCGTTCGGTTCTGTATTAAGATCGATAATTTCTTAGATCTTAATCCTTTTAATTTCATGAAATATTTTTGTACTTTCTATTAAATATATATATTTGGTATATGTTTATATGATTGCTCTTAGTATATGTCTATGAATTTAATCTATATTTTCAAATTAGATTTGAATTTTTTTTAAATTATCACTTTTGCTTACGAATTACTCATAGATTAACAAGGGTCATGTTTAATGATATCTCATATATCAATACTATGGTAATTTCAAGTATGAGAATTACAAAATCACTTGACAAGTCTCATTAATAGTTATTATTAATACCATTGAGACTTGTCTACTATATCACGTTCAGTGAGTAATCCTCCATTACTCACTTACATGTTTAACCCGGTATTCTCTAATATCGATGATTATGATAAGAACATCACTCTTCCTAAGAATAAGACAACATATGTAATAATTTTTCTGAATTGTTATCATCCCATTATAATAATCATACGATTATGAATAGTTTGGGTTTTAAGCTTATAGCCAATTAGATCTCACCGAATATGAATACTATTACAGTTTAAGTGTATTGCCTAAGATCTGAGAATTTATCATGCATGCAAGATAGAATATTTACAAGCATTATTATATCCAACATTATAATAACAATATGATAGATTTCATTGCTCAAATAAATAAATACAAAGTATTAATATTATTCTATAAGTTTTATAGTTAGTATTGAATATCAAAAACTACATTATTAGGTTAGACAATTTCAAATGGCTTGACAGACATATACTTTTATGAGACCCTTTTACATTTCGATTATAACTATCTATCAAATATTAAAAGAAACATTAAGTACATAAGCTTCGAAATGGGCTATCTATCTTGAACCTCTTGAGTTTTGATTATGAAGCCTGCAAGTGGATCGAATCGAAGAAAAGAGAGAATGTAGAGATCAAACAAATTAAAAGTGAGGAAAAATAAATAAAAAATGGATCGATTTTGTCCATCCTTTAAGAGAACGGTTTGGGGATTTTTTTTTTTTTTGTTACCGTTAAGTTTCAATGATAGGAATGATAGTATTCAGTAATTTTGGTATCTTAAATAACTTTAAAAAAAAAAAAGAGCTATTATACTAATAAAAATAAAAGAACTTTCTCTTTTGAAGGTTTTTTGACATATTGACTTAATCCAACTGGCCAGTTGATTTATTGGCCGACTATTGTACTAATAAAAATAAATGAAGGATATTAATAATGTTTGTTCTTTTCTTAATAAATTTTACATTTTCTTTAATTATTCTATTGCATTACCTCTTAGTTGGATTTTTAAAAGTGATAATAAAAAAATAAGAGTAAAAGAAAGAAATTTTATTTAAATTTTGATTCCAAAATTTAAAAATAAAATAAGGGAAGATAATAAAATATTTTTTAAGAAAATATATTTTTTATTATATAATTAAAAATATAATAATAAATATATGAAAATAATATATTATTCTCATTTATAAAATTATCCAAATAAAAAAAAAATATATCCCCAAACATCAAAAAATCAATTTTAAAACCTTAACAAAATCCTCTTCTCTTACCTCATCTCCGACCAAACCTGCTCTCTAATACTAGCCCCAAAGTAATTATGGCGGCAAGTCTTAATATTGAACGAAATAAAAAAATTAAAATTTTTTGGATAAAAATAATTAATTAAATACGAACACTAAAAATAAAAATGTAAGAGGAACGGACCTGAAGCGTAATCATTTATTTGTTCTTCTTCCGGTGGCCAAAATCGCTTCCGATAGGTTATCAAAGAGCAAGGTGAAAAATCGGAGGAGAGGCATGGTGTTGAATAGCCCTCTGCTGGTGAGGGTGGCACACCTCTCCGCCGACCTCTGCCAATATGTAGCTTGCAACCCTGAGAGATTGAGCAGTCACCAGGTCCTATACCTCATCTTCTGCTTCCCTTTCCTTCAATTCCGCCGCATCTCATTCTCCTTCTTTTCCTTCCTCTGTTATCCCTCTCTTTCCTCCTCTCCCTCCTCCGACAGTGATATGGACGACGACGCCGACTATGAAAACGATCTCTCCAGCTATGAGGACGATTCCCATTCTGATTGAAATCCTTTATCGCTTTTTTTTTTTTTTTTTTTTTGAAGATCCAAGACATTCGCTTATTCCATCATAGTTTCGATTATCAGTTTCTGTTAATTTATTCTTGTTGGTTCGTACATTTGTTGTAAATTATTAAATAAAATGATGAATTGAGAGGTTGGGTCTTGCACATGTTTATTCAGATTTCATTGTTTCGCTGTTTTTGTTTCATTTTGTTCATCTAAGAACTGCTTCTTGCGTTCCCTGTCTCTGTCTTCTCACCGCCTATTTTGTTTGTTTCTGAATTCAGCTCTATCACCAGGTTTTCTTATTTGGTTTCTGTATCTGAATTCTGAACTGCTTTTATTTCGCAAAATATGTCTGACTCGTTAGAAGATATCGATGATCTACCATGTTATCTTAAATGCAAATTCATGGTAGGGCTTTCCTTATTATTTTGTAGTACGAAATCAAGTATGCTAAAAAATGTCTATGTATTCTTCATTGTTTACATATCAGTGTTTGTGCATGACATTGCCTTGAATGAATAGTTTTATGAATCTCACTACCCTATTAAATCATCCAGAAAGTTTTGTGGGGAGGCACGCGAGTGATCTGTTTAAATGGTAACCCGAATGATCATTTATGGGTTCTTCTGTCTTTTGATGGGTCCTCGCCTGCCTGTACGTTTGATCATGCATATGAAGTAGGAGGTACCACAAATACATGTTGTTCGGATCATTTTATTGACTACGAATTTTCTTTTATCTGAGGTTTGGTTATTTATAAGGGGGGATGTGGTTTTTCTGTCATTGGTCTAGGGATTTGTACGCTTATGTTCCCCTTTGGCTTGTCAAGTTATATGGTACAATAGCTATATTCAATTCATCAGGTTCTTGCACCATACTTATCTCCTATCATAGAAAATAAATTTCATGGTTGTACATAATCTTCTCTGCCTCCTTTCTTTGATCACAACAAGCTTTAGAATTTGTTTTACTTCCTGAAGAAACAGTAGGCGTCGTAAAGGCTCATGGAGAGTCAAATATATCGATTATTGTCAAATAGTTTCATGTACAGTCATTGATACTTTTGGTCACGAGATTAGTCAGGGCCGCTGCTTGTTTGGTGGCTGGATGATTGAACAACTTATACATGATGAGAGGCTGTCGGAGTTGGGGATGCCTATGAAGTTTCTGCTAAAGAGACTTGGATGATCAAAGTTAGCTAGTCTTACCAAAAGCGGTATGAGCAAACAGGGGTTCAGCTTCTTTCAAGCTTCTCAAGTGATCATGTAGAGTGATCCCTACACTATATTCACATGTACATTCTTAATTGTAGGGATGAGCATGGAGAACTTGGATGCTTTTTCTCATCACTTGGGTAGAATATTCAGAGGGTGCTTTTTCTTCGCGATGAAGATTTGGCCCTGGCATAATACATACTTTGGGAGAGCCTTACCGAGCCATCTTCAATTCTGCCAACGATAGAGATGAAGATTAGGTGAAAGACATTCCTGATGGCTTACAGCAACTGCTGACACCGTTCATTTAGCGACTGTATATTCCCTTAGCGTTTGGTCTATGAGATTCTTGACTACTGGAATTTTGATCTCTCATACAGCCGGAGCTGGAAGTGAAAGTTAAAAAAAGAAAAATGAAAAATGACAATTAAAGAAACCCATTTTGTTTGTGAAAAAGCTTATATTTCCTAATTCTGAATGAGGGCGAAATCGATGGTCCCGACACTGGTCCGATATATCAGACAGGAGATGTATTCTGATCGGGATGATTCAAGGATGCAGAATGATGACACTTTTATCATAGAACGATCCAAAGATTGCAAAAGTGTCATCCTCTGAAGTAAAAGCGCACGAGAAATAAAACCAGTGTAAATCTGACCGTCTAAAGTGATGCTGCGGATATGTGCGATTGTCAAACCACAAAGAAACAAAGGAATTAGTTATCAAATTTCGGCAGTTGACTATATCATAAGACAGACACAAACTACAGTGTGTACTTTGTATAGACTTTATGTCACACGGATTGATTAAATAGGATTTTCTGTAAGTGTCCATTGCTTAGATGTGTACATTTGTGATATTTATAATTTCATATATAGTGATAATTAGCGATAATCATGCATTATTTAGGGTTGTATTAAGTCGATGGTTTCCTATTTAATAGAGAAAACCTATCAAGGAGAAGAGATCATTCAGTTTAATTGACACTATAGGCATGTTTGGTTCAATTCATTGGGAGGGAATGAAAATGAGAATGTGAATGAACGACTTATCCCTAAACTGTTAAGCCTGCCTATGAGACTGCAACAAACATTGAATAAAACAATAAAAACTTATAAAGTATACAAACACACAATAAAAAGTAACAATCATAACTAACTATTGAAACATCTAACCTTAACTTCTAAATAGTCTGTGCAAACGGATGGCTCGACAATGACACTCTTTTTACCCGGGTCCCATCCGAAGCCAGATTCCATCTTAAGATCTCTCATGATGTTATAATAACTTTTTAGAGTCTTTAACACAAGATTTTATGTGTGGGTCAGCTTTAATCTCGGAACTTGTTAAAGTGATTTTCAGCTTATCTTCAACTTCGTTATAAACTCCACTTGTGAAACCATTCTCTGATTTATGCTGCTTCCCCCTTTGCTTGGTCTCTAGTAACGCTTCGTCCAGTTTCACATCCTCATAATCTGTCCATGACCTCTTGTTCCTCCTATGTCCTCTAACTATTTCTTTAGTTATTCTAGATCCGTCCATGTCCTTGAAAAAAACAAGACAATAAGTACAATATCTACAAATATTTCTTTCCCATTTTTCTACAAATAATGATACGTCGAGTTTTGGGTGATTTAGGACAAAATTCTTCAAGATGTAGATTAGGGCTTCTTCTAGATAATATTCTTCCATTGTGTTTCTTCTTCTAGACGCACAACTTTCTTTTTTGTGTTTCATCATTCTTTCATTTTTCACCATTAACTTAACCATACCCAAATCAGAAACACCTATTTTTCAAGCTCCACCATTAATGCAGTCAAATTCTCTTTACCTTCCTGCTCTACCACACTAAAAAACGAGAAAGAAGTGTTAAAGCAAATCAGAACTCGTCCACAAATCATATGATGTTATGAAGACAGCCTCACTACAAAGAAAGGATAAGGTTATTACAATCTACATCTAGTGTGAGAATTGGTTGGCACCAGAGAAAAGAAGATGAGAGTAGGGCACTCTGTGGGTTTAAACCAGAGAGAGAGAGAGGAGTGTTAAGGGTTTTGTCATTATTTAAGCCCTTCTTACTTCTTCTATATAAATATATGAACAGTAGTAAAAAAATGGAAATTTTTTTTTTTTTTTTTTAAATTGAAAACCAAAAATCATGATTCCCACTTTTTGATTTTGACTTTTTTTTTTTTACCGTTTCTTAAATATCATTTTTTTTTTACAAAGTCGGACACAAAAAATCATTACACAATGATCTTGTTCCTCGTAGTCGTTATTTGAAAGATGAAAATTGTTTTTAAAAAAATATTGTTAACTTTAACTGTTTTGTTATTTGGATGACTTTATTAAATAGTGGAAGAGAACATTTTATATTTATAATTATATTTTCTGATAATAAATAATAAATATAATAAAATAATATAATTAATATAATAAAAATATATTTTCTTAAAAATTATTTCATTTTTCTCCTTCGTTCTCCCTCACTCTCTATCTCTCCCTCCAACCATACCAAGCGGAGGATGATGGGTCACTTCAACAAACTCCCATGGCTAACGCAACCTGACACACCGATTAGAAAAGCTGTGTGCGTTCTCAAATAGTACCTGTTTACACAACACAAAGCCGTCATCAGAGTCGCCCCTTTTTTTACAAAATTGGACGTTGTTTTTGCCTTTTAAATTGGTTCAATTAATCCGAGTACTTCGGTCAATCGATTTCTAAAGTGGGGCATGGCCGTTTGGATTGTTTGGCTGTCCCAGTCACTCCAATTTTCTTCTTTCATGCCCATTAAGAAAATATCTGCTGGATTCTTCAAAGAGGGAGATCTCATCACATCTGCCAGCTACTTGGGCAAGACTAATTGGCAAATCCCTCAAGTGGCATCATCATAACGATTATATACATGATATAATTTAATACTCTAATTAATGAAATGCTACCATATCAATAAATTTTATTTTAAATACTGAAATGGAAGCACTTTATTGATCGGAGTAAAATGCTTCCGGAGCGTCCATGAAAGCCAGACTGAATTTATAAGGCGATAAGGAATCCATGACACAAACATGATACATTATGATCTGTACAAGCACCAATCGATCCCACATAACTCTTACAAGCAGCAGAAAATGAAAATCAAGAGGAAATACTAAGCAGACAGACAATACATAGTGTCTTGGGACAGGATTTTAAAGAGCATCATAGTACCCACCAAAAGTAATATGAGCTCTGTTTATTGGTACTCCTCTTACTGCTGAAATTGCATCATTCAACTTGCTTGCTTGTTGAACCACTTGATTTATCCTCTACAAAAAGAAACACCAACCTTTTTAATCTCTTCCCTACAGCCTCTTCTGATATATATATATATATATAACTACTATAGAAAAATAATAATAATAAATAAATAAAAGAAATTGGGCAACCTTGTCATCAGTGTAAATCTGGAAACGAAGCTTATGGCTGTGTTGATGTTTATTTCTATGGTGGCTTCCAAGGAAAAGAAAGCAAATAGTGGCAGCAGCAATACCGAAAGAGCAAATGGCTCCAACTCCAGTTAGGCTCCATTTCCATATATCGAGACACTCTTTATCAATAGTTTCATTACTTTCTTCCAAACTGCTTTTCTTGGTCATCAATCTGGGCGAATTAACGACCTTCATGCCCATCTCCTCACCCTCTGGCTCTGCTTTACCATCATTAGGGAAGGCTCCCACGTCGAGAGGGGACATAATCCCTCCCTTACTATTGGTCTTTGGCGAGTCCATTTTCATGTCGACAAATTCATTTTCCTTCATTTTCTTGAAGAAGACTTGATCTACTGTTACTGTTGCTCCTCCACCACCTATATTGGTACTACCATTATCGTTGATTTTCCCTACAGCGTGATCCTCACCATCGCCGTCACCATCCCTATCATGTGGTGCCTTGCAAATTATCTTTGTTTCGAGTTGAATCGGAACAGGAAGGACTTGATGGACTGTTTGGATGGTTTTCTGGGAATTCGGTGAGGGGCAAATGAAGTAATTCATGTCGAAAACACTTGTTTTCGGATCGGTTTGAAGCACACCAGAGAAAACCTTTCTCTGATGCTCACTACCATCGTCGTGGTAATCAAGTAATCTATCATCTGGGAGGAATTCCCACTCATCAAGATCCATTTGTGATCTTCTGGAATCTTTTTTTTTTTTTTTTTGCCTATGGTTAAATTGAATGGAGAGAGCTGTATTTTAGGGAGGGGGCTTGAATTGGATGAATTATTGAAGCTTCGAGAAGGGTTTTTTTTTTTTTTTTTTTGCCTGTGGTTAAATTGAATGGAGAGACCTGGATTTTAGGGACGGGGCTTGAATTGGATGAATTATTGAAGCTTCGACAAGGTGGGTACAGCGTATTGATGGACTGATGTGTTGACTTTTACTGAATGGAGCAGACCTTGCCAAGCCCCCTCATGGTGCCCTCTAGGTTTGCGAAGATCTAACCCATTACGCATATTTAACAATCAACGAGGATACGACAAACAGTAGCATGCTTTTGAATGCTGATCCATCCCAAACATGACAATTAAAATTATGTTAATGTGGGACCCGCAATGAGTAATCAATCCTCCTGTCTCATAGACTTCGGCCTGGAATATATATATATATATATATATATATATATATTTTTTTTTTTTTCCCTTCATTTTCTAGTGGATTTTATAGAGGTCGATTAGCAGGAGATTAAATTACTTTTTATATATTTATTCAGAATTTTGTATTTGAATCATACAATAATATCTGATAAATTAATATTTTTTGAATTAAAAAAATTATGGTATGAGATATATATATTTGTTTGGACGGTAATATATCTAATTAAAAAAGAATAAATAGAATGATTAGAATAATAAATGTTGGGAGGTAAGTATAAATTTTTTATACATCTTTTTTTTTTTTTTCATTTTATATAATTCTCTATTTATGGGTTAAATGTTGGAATACTAAAAATTATGAGTTAAATTATAATAATAATGAATATAATAAAGAAATAATTAAAGATGGAAGATAAAGAGATAAAAGTTAAAAATATGGAAGAGAACGATAGATGGACATCCACTCATAATTATTCATAACACTTCTATTTAGATGTTTATAATACGAGAAGTTGTCTCGTTAAAACTTTTACAAAAAAAATTTAATGGGAAAAAACCATAGTTAAGAAAAAAAAGTACATTCTTGTGTAAGATACGTAATTAGAAACTATTTTGTTAAAAACCTTATCAGGAAAATTCAATAAGATAAAACATTTGTTAAGAAAAAATGAATTCAATGCATATTTACTCCCTCTTATCAAAACATTACTTTAAGTTTTTAAATTATCATATTTGAGCAAATTTGTTGAATATCGATATAACTATATTTAAAAATATCATGAATGAAGAAAATCAACTTCGGTAAGATTTTTTTGTTCAAACTCCAATGACGTATTCTCCCTTCAACTGAGCCATTCATGCGATATTATCTTCATATAAGTTGATTGATTAATATGAATTTCATTGGTTACATGTTTGATCTCTTGGCCAAGATAAAACTCTATTTTGTTTTATCTTAAATTCTTTCTTTAAGAAATCTACAAACATGTATGTTCTTCAACACTTTCAATGATATTCAAATCATTATCATATGTGACAAATTCATAATTTATTTATTTATAATGACACATAAACAAGATCATTCTTATAACCAAATATTTAAAAGGCGTTCATATCACGTCCATCAAGTTAAATTTAACCATATGGAGATACGAGTAGACAAATTGAATAAATTCTCAAATACTTAACTACGTGCTGCTTGCATTTTGAATCCTTCATAAATTTTCATAAAATGTCATTATATAGCGAGCCATATAAATAAATTTAATTACATTCATTAGATATATATTGAGTCTTAATGTCTCGCCAAATTAATAAGATACTAAAAAATACTTAAATTCACCACAAGAGATATGTATTATTATAGTCAATTAGGTATTTGGATTACAGTCCACCACAAGTCTTTTTTATCTTACAAGTTCAATTATTTATCATTTATTTTCCATAAAAACGTGTTTTTGCATCTTACTAATTTTACATATTTAAGTGTTGGGATTATAGGTCCAAAAATATCTTACATTTTACAATTGAATTCAATGCAGCTGGAACTGCATTTTTTCATATTAGTCAATTCCTTTTTTAAGGTGATAATCTTTGACTGTTTTTTTTTTCAAGATCCTCTGTTTTATTTTACATATTATTTTTTAGTTACTGTCTTTTGAATGACAAAACTTATTGAGATCTCTTTATCTTTATAATTCAGGTACCTAAACCTTTTCTAGGGTTTTATGATTTGTTATGTCTTTGGTTTCTTTATGAGTACACATCTCCATAATTTAGCATCTAATACTTTTATTTTTTGATGAATTTTTCGGTTTGGTCTACCGCACTTAAGTGTGTCTTATATTAATTTTATCGAATACAAACATAGTGTCCTACTGGGACATTAATTCGAGCTGATGTATTTGCAGCTGGTATATGTGACTTGATTCCTGTCTTTTCTTACAAACACACAAAAGAAGTTTAGAGGAACCTTAAGTGATTATGGATTTTACGACCAATTATGTGATCAATTTTCCTTCAAGGATTTCAAGAGTTGTCATGCCTAAATGTGATATGTCAATAAGACTATTATCAAAACCATAATCTGGGTAGAATTTATCTCTCAATTTTCTCATTTTCTCTCAATGAGCTTAATAAGATTGTTCGATAACTTATAAAAGGTACATGATCATTGACCGTTTAAGTCAAATTGGTGATAGATATATTTTAATTATTTATCCATTTTTAACTTTCTCTAGTTATTTTCATTTTCCCTTCACTTTATGTGGTGAGATGTATTCTTATAATTTACAGAATCATTATAATTATAACCACCATGATTACGATAATCTTTTTGATCTTATATATGTCACAACGATAATTTTTTAATTCATCACATTCAAGCAATGGAGAAGTGTACTTGTTCTTTTCTTAAGAGGTGAAATCAATTCATTATCTTTTGGAATACTACAGAGCATATTAGGAAAGTTTTACCATTAAATATCCATAACAAATAATTGATTCTCATAATATACAACGTCAAACTTTATGAATGAATATGAAAAGTAAAATATGGGATAAACACATTAGTGAGAAGTAGTCGTATAGCATTACTGACTAAAGCATCATGCAATAATACGTACAACATATTGCAATCAAATGTATGAGTAACTATAATGATAATCTTAATTTTGAAATTGAATGAAATAATTGTCTACCCAAATGAAAGCAAAGAAGTAGTTATAATAATGACATAAAAATCAAATAAAATAAAATCATAAGGTTAAGATTAAACCGAATGAAGATAGACACTTTGCTCCTAGTATTTACGATCTTAAACCTTTGGATATCATACCATAGTACTGGAATTGGAACTAGATGATCAAGAACCCAAAAACAAATTTTGCTTAGAGTTATTATCATGCTGATATCGTGTTATGAAATATATACTTGATTGGATGATAAGGAGATCTAATTGAAAAAACAAATAGAACAACAAAAGCATAAGATATTGGGAGGTAATAAGGAGAACATTCTTAATCATCTTTTCTTCTTGACTATTTTTTTCTATACAATGCTCTATTTATTATTTTTAGGTTTCTTTTGAGCCCTTCTAGTTTAGTTCTTCTACCTATATATATATATATATAAATATTTATTTTTCTTTTTAAGAAAATATCATATCGTGTTGAACTTTGCCAGGAAGGTGACAATGACATGATTCGGTTTCTGAAGGGAAAAGAGAAAAGAAAGGAAAGACAAAAGGCCCACGCAAGTGTACATGTATTGGAATCTTCAATTATCTATTACTTGTTTTTATTCTTTTAGACCAAGGAAGGAAGGTTAAGAAGAATGTTTAAATCCTGTCAAATTTGCCAATGAATATGATCGCATAGTAGATTGACGAATATACCCCTGTTAAATGCCAAATTAATTGTCGAGTCGGACTGAGTATATTTCCTTTGTGTTGGTTTCTTCTGATCAGCCTCTAGCTTTTCCGAGTGCAGTGTGTCATAAAGATATTTTGTTGTTTGGCATTTGATATTCTGATCCTGATCTGAGATCTGCACTCATAATAATGATGGGATCTTTTAGGAATGCCCGATCCAACGATTATTACGAGTGTAGATCTGGAATCTCAGATCAATCCTCAATTTTTTTTTTTTTTATTATATTTTAGTGGATTTGGAGGCTGTTTTTTTAATTTTGTAAATCTAAAAAATTTCTAATTTTTAGCTATTAGATCTTAATAAGATTTGATTTAATTGCCAAAATCTAATATAATCAAAATCATTAGATCAATCTTCTTAAGATCTAACAGATAAAAATTAGAGATTTTTAAAATTTTAAACATAATGCATATGATATTTGAAATATATAGTAATTAAAAAAAAAAATCTTAAATCTCATATTACATATTTACATCTTACTCTTTCATACTTTTTCTCTCATTGTGCCTTGTATACGTACTGGATAAGCACTTGACTAATGAGAAGATGAGGGAGAGACCTAATCTGAACTTGCCATGATCTTTGAATATCTTGATATATACTTGCATAATTTATCATGATCCTCCTTTCATTGGACTTTGACACTTCCTTCAAGAAGATGGTACGATACTTAACTATCTATTTTGTTTTATCATTTTCATTTATATCTCTTAATTTCCTATAATAAAATATGAGGTACTATCATCTTGATATCTATATGTGTGTATGTTGTTTTGTAATCCATGGAAGTGACAACCATAATAGATACACAATACATATAACCACAATTCATTTCAGGATTTTCCAAATCACACAAGCCAATGTGAAAATATAACTTTCATCAATAATAGCATACAAGCTTCAAAAACATAATTATGTTATAGGTGAGATTTGTACTTACCTAGATTTCATGCTTATTTGGAAGAATTTTCAGTACTTCTAGAATACTGAGTCAGTTGTTCTTCTCTCCAATCTAGAATTTTAAATAACTTAATAAAGACTTAACTTTTTATAAGATTTTCTATTTAGTTACCTTATTTCCTTATAGCTTTCTCATTTATTTTTAGTTTCCAAATCCCTCCTTATCAAAACTTACTTGATTTAAATGAGTAGCATGTTTTTAAGTTTTTTTTTGTCTTTATAGATTGTCATCTTTGCCTTATGATATAAGCAATTTAGTTAACCCTTGAAAATAAAATGTCAAGACTAACCATCTCTTTAGTATTTATTAGAGGTTTGAATTGTTGTATCATATAAACCATAATTGCCATTAATCTAAAACTTTTCTCACATTTTTCTCGTGATTTTTATGTGAGTCCATGAAAATTTAATCTCAAAAATTCAATAAGTTACAACCTCATTTAACTCATTCATTACAGCTGCATCCTATAGCTCATATTCTATTTTAATTTCTTGTTTTTCCATGTTTGAGTTTTGTTTATTTATTTGTTTATAACACCTGGGGTCTTGTAAAATTCCGAAAATTTAAAGACATCCCTATCAACATCTTGTTAAGCTAGTGCAAACATTTTCGCTCCATATTCATATATTTCCCCCATCAAAAGTTTTTTTTCCTTTCTATTGTCTGAAACAACAATAGATTCGAGCCTATTTTGTTCCTTTACAAATATCTTGAAATAGATTTCTCCTAAAATTCCCAAACAAAATGTTTTTGAATATCTAGCTTCCCAATGATATATTACTTTTTAATTTGGTGTTGTATAACTAAATTTATGATTTCTCAAACTTCCTATTCATTTTATCCACTTCTTTTCTAGTGTGGTAACTAGTGCTAAATTTGAAATTACCTAACTCCTTGCTCCAACGTCTTAAAATTTTGAGCTTTAAATCAATTTAAAGATTATGACATCTAGTTTCATCTTGTAACATCTCATAATTTATTATGAAACATTATCATTGCCAAAAGAGTATAAGAGCACCTACATTTCTCAGTTCTAATTCTAATTTACTATATATTTGTCACCTAACTTCCATAATTGCTTTCTTAGTGATACAAATCCGTGTAGGGCTTTCTTGGGGTCTCTAGAAAGCTAAGAGAGTCTAGTTTTCAAATATAATTTTATCATGATTGTAGGACATGTAGAAAATTTCACAGTCTAATTATTAAGATAGTACAAAACTGTCTCATTCTTTTTAATTCTACAGCAAGATGTTTTACTATCTCCAACCCATTTTCAATACTATTTTAAGTTCCTAATTCAATAGTCCAACCTCACCAAATTTAAGAGTTCATAAGGAGAGAGTTTTGAGATTGTATCTTGTTGCACTTGCTCTAAGAGTCTCACCAATCTGATATAGCTCAACTAGGCCTACATAACTTGGTTTGGCTCCAAGAATCATCACTATAAATGTGGAAGAAAGGAAGACTTTCCTTCTCTCAACCAAGGCACTAATACAATTCTTTATTAGAGATTTGTGTCCTTGTTTCTCTTAAGTTCCCAATATTTTTAAATAGATACCTATGACCCCCTTCATTTATTCTCTTATTCACAGATTTCACCTCGGACTCCTTAATTCATCTTAATTTAGTCTAAGGATAATTTTTCATACATACAACTGGTAATTCAATTGTTCATTAATTATTTAATGAACTCTAAAAATTTAAAATTAGGTGTATGTTTTAATAACTTTAGAAAATTTGTTCGCGAACTATTTTTGGCCCTATAGGATCTTAAACTTGTACACTCAGAACTTCTTTCTTTATTCTTGTAGTGTGAAAACTTACTTAGATAACACCTTAGATGTATGAAGTTCGGTACTCAAGGAAATCATGGTGTCTTAGATCGAAAGATCACATGTAAAATAGTCACTAGATAATTCTCATTAACAGTCAATATTAATTATCATTGAGAATTATTTAAGTGTCACGTTCAATACCCTTAGTCTCTACTAAGCGCACAATCATCATGGTGTTTCATTAACACCACTAGATGTTAGATCGGCCACCCTAACAATTAGCTGATGAACTACATGATTGTCTATCCGAATCAATCGATGTTCATTGTCGAGATCCTATGATAATGAACCATTTCTATATTAAGATCTTTTTATGAGTCGAGTCTCTAATAGCATGATCTTTATTATGGTCTCTAGAGTACATAAATTAAGATATTGAATTTTATCATGATATTCATTTATAGAACATATAATATTAATTTCAACAAATTTAATAAACATGATAAATAACAACTAACTTTCATTAATGATAATAAATAATATATTTCTAATATCTGCACAAGGACCATATTACATAAAATATTTTCCCCATCGAGTAAAAAATTGATTGGTTTGATTGGCTTGATAGGCATATACTTTCATTATGCAACTAGACAATGGATTTACATAACACTCTTTTCATACCATACTACTTTGCGCAGGAATCTTCCTTATTGCATAAGTTATATGATTCATAGAACCACATCCTCTAATATAGAGGTGATGGATTTCATCTTATCCCCCTACAGATTTCAAGTGCGAAAACACATGCCAATGGTTCACCCTTTAGTAACCCTAGGCTAGGGTCATGTTGGATGATATCAAAACATGATATTTCATATGCAAGTGTTGTGCTAATCTCAGGTCTAAGAATCACAAGTATCATAACCATTAACAAAACTCATTAACAGTTAATATAGTTTACATTGAGTTTTTGTCAAGTGCTCATATTCAGTGATTAAGTCTCTATTACCTGTATATTTATCTCAGTATCCACAAATATCGATGATTATGAAAATATCACTCTTCTTACGAAAATGATAACATATGTAATAGTCTCTTCGAATTGTCTTTATCTCATCATGACAATCTTATGACTATGGATAATTTGGATCTTAGACTTGAGCTTACTTGGATCTTACCAAACATGATCTCTATTATGATTCTAAGTGTATATCTAAGATCTGAGAATCTATCAAGTATGCAAGTAATTGATCATGCATGCAATTTGTTATTTCCAACCTAATAACAACATAACAGATTATCATATGCTCTATTAAATGTTATACATTAAAGTATGATGATTATTTATACAATTTAAGATTGGTTCTCATAAATATTTGATCTTATTGATTCATACCTGATTGTCTTGATGGGCATATTACTTTTAGAATGTTCAATACGAAGTCCCCTTATTTAGATAAGGAAAATCAGTCTTGATTAGGAGGACACCAGCCCTGAGTTCGGTCCCTTCAATTAGAAGCCTTGTGATTGTGGCCACATCAAGAACCGTGATAGTCATCAGGTCCAATGAGAAAGTAAAGCAGTTGTATAACTAAGACCAAAAGCACAAGGCTGATAATATCACTGTATGAAAATATACAAAGGGTAGTGTGGTTAGCTCGATGAGTTCGGCCAGACCGATCGCTTCCCATGTTGTTTGATAGATATGTACTTTAATCAGGTGACCTATGACAACCATTAATGATCAACTAGACTCGTTTAGCTTTTAAGGGTCGATCATGGTTTCAACTCCAATTAATAGCTTCTGCCTCGAAGGGTAGTTAGTTATGGAAATGATAAATCCCCCAACCAAGTGCCGACGTATCACCTTTCATGCACGGGTCAATAACGACATCACCACCACAATCAACTAAAGAGTCTCAATCGTAATCAGCCGAGGGAGGATTCCTTTTTGGAAGATGGGGTCTGGGAGTCACACTTAGTGCAGGATTGCGCATGAAGAATGTTTTGGGAGAAGAAAAAGGAGAAAAGTTCAAAGAGGGAATTTTCGAGAAAATGGGTTGAAGGATTCGTGAAGTTGTGAAGAATGACTTTGAAGAAGGAGAATTTCTATGCAAAATAACTATAGGTTTTGGGTGCATTAATAGCAATAGTCGGCTAAATAATTCGAAAAGACATCACGCGTGCGAAAGAAGAAGAATTTCTAACATTTTGGTCCCTTGCACCTCATGGTTGGCAAACTCCAATGACTAGAAATGCATAAGAACATTGATTTCATGTCCACCGCATGTCTCAAATTGTGCGGCCAAGTGTACATGAAAAGAAAGCATGCATCTTGATCCGCGTAAAATTGGCTGATAGGTGTTTAAATATGCAATGTTCACGTGATTTGAATTTCTCGATTTTTAAGAAATTCCAAACGGTTGAGATTTGAGAAATTTGACTTTGATTTCACCAATATTTTTGTTAAATCAGAGTTGGCAGGCCATAGTAGCTGATTGTCTATTTATTTCAAATAGTTCATTTATAGTTCTAGGTTGATCGATGGATAAAATTGATCAGAAAGACTGAATAAGGTTATGTGTGTCCGAAAATTATTATTTTAGGCCAATTGCTAGCAAGATTAAGCTAGAATAAAAAATGCATTATTATTTGACAAAAGAACATTTTATTTAGCTGATTTATAATCTAGGTCGACCCATAAGGCAAGAAAATGGTGATTACAAGATAAATTATTATTTTTGGCTGACTTACATATAATCTCCCATAATGATAAAATCAAAATTACAAAAAAGATAAAGCAGCACAAATATTAGATCGATAGTCCCTCAGTCTTAATTGTTCTAAGGATCAGAAGCAGTCCATGTCATATACTGTCTAGGGAGCTCAAAACATCAGTGCTTGTGATGAGTACATCTTGATACTCTATTGTAATTGACCTATTTCTAAACATGACTGATACAATCGAATTGATTTGTTTAGTTAAACCATGATGTATGCTCTTACATTCATTAAAAGACTACCCAACATCAAACCTCCTAAAATTTAGAGTAATAGAATGGACTTCTAAGACGACTACTTGGGATGATGGGGACTTCTACCCAACATTCTTGAGTATATTGGATTTGGCTTTTTTTTTTTGTCCAGATAAGCCAAATCTTGATAATAGTTAGCTAAATAATCTCAAGCTCTAGATCTATTATCAGATTAGTCTCGATGTAAGGAGTTCAAGCTATTCATCTCATTGGAAATCTGTTTAAGTATAATTAAAATTTGGTCAATTAGCTGGCCAAAACAGACAATTTCATTAAGATCATCTAATATTTGTTTAAGAGTAGGGTTGTTGTGCATATGCCAAAACTTGGACATAAATAGCTGACAATTTAATGGAAAATGGCTAAAGGTTTAATGGAAGAGCAATGGGTTCCCATGTCATCAGAGCAGGAGTACTATGTTGAATGAGAAGACAATCCAAAACCAAGTCAAACATAAAGACTCTTAACTTCGGTCGTATTGTCTTCGCTATCAAAAGAGTACAAAAAGTCATTGGAATGGTTGTTTGTTGAGGTACTTATGGCATTGATGATTATGATTCCAAATCATTAATTGTTATCATGCTGAGATCAAAAGAGTTGCTATGGAGTTTTTAGGGTGTTCAACCATAGTGGCTAAAATCTTGAAATATTAGGAAGTCTGAAAGATCTATTTATAAAAGTTTTCAGGAACCTTCGTGTCATTTATCCCTCTCATTAGGATGGTTATTCAATAAGAGGGATAAAGCGAGGCATTATTGATGCCAAAATTATGATTTTGACTCATGGCAAATAACTGTTACAAAATTTTAAAAATTGTTTGCTCTACTAAGGAGATTGGCTTATAGGGGGGTTCCACCCAAGAAACTAGAATGTAGAACGAGAGAGATTGGTTTATTAGAAGTGATTCCACAAAGTGTGGAGAATGGGCGTATAAATCAAGGAAGTTTGAATGGGTATCAACCTTGCCATGCAAATGAAGGAGAAAGAATAGTTCAAACATCTAAAATTAAAGAGGGAAGTTACTAGCCAAGCGGACAAAGGATTGGCGCACACGAAATGAATCTAGACCAAATAATGACTACATTTGGAACATGGGAGAGAAAATAGGCATGCATACTTAGAATTAAGGAAGTTGGAGATGGCTGGCATAAAAATTGACTGAATGTGGAGAAAAGTATTCTTAGAAAAGTGGGAAGTCGTTACTTGCAACTCAAGCAAGTTTGGCAGCCAAGTAACAAACTCATTATGGTCGTATGCCTTTGCTTATAAATAAAACCCACACTCAACATTGCAAATGGTCCATCACAAACATAAAAAATATGGTACATCATCATCAGAGACATGCCTCTTAGCTTTTCCAAATCCATCGAGGGGTTTTTCTTTACTTGATTTCTAAGGCCGTTTCATCCAACGTTATGCACTTGTGATTTCTTTGAGTTTAGCAATATTTAGTTTTGATCCATAGGCTTTCAGCTTATGTGATTAGTCTTGATAGTTCATTCGGTGATCAATTTTCTTTTTTCACTTTCAAAGTTGTTATTTAGATTATAGTTGTAATTTGTTAGCTTAGTAGATTTCATATTTATGAATGGATGAATCATTTTTAGCTTTATGTCCCTCTTGAATTATTTTTTAATTGGTCAGATTCCTTATCATTTATGAGTTTTGATTTAAATCTTCATTTCTAAGCATTTCGCTTTTATTTAAATTAATTCATTCAAGTATCATTTACTTTTAACACACTTGCATTTTACCACACCACACTACTCTTTTCTTAGGGTATCAACACGTTACGCTTGGATTAGAATGTTAGAGATGTCCAACGAGCCAAAATTTCATTAAATTATCTCATCCCACCTGTGAAATATATCCTGTGAATCCCATAAAATATTTTGGTATGTCAACATGTCCTCTTTATGACAAGTCTCATTTATAACCCGTTCCATTTATATCACGTCCTTTATGGTTCGTCCCATTTATAACTTGTCTCGTTTAGTCATAAAATAACTCATTATTCCACTAAGAGAAGATCCTACCATTTTTTCCAACTAATAATAATAATAATTAACTCTATCAAAAGATAGAGTGCCTACATTAAACTTAATTTATATCCATAAATATTTTTATACAATTCTAAATTTGAGGATGATTTAGTTAATGATAGGTCTTCAAATGTTACTTTTCACAATAATATACATGCACATATTTAAATGTCATACCCATAAAGTTAATAACAAATTCACATAAGCAATTAAAAAATCACAATATTATTTAACCATTAATTTTTTCTCCTTAAATTTTTTTTATTGAACATTTGGATTGGTTCTTACAATAGTTATATTTTTCTCCATTAATAAGATTATTTTATAAAGTATATAATAATTAAATATGCTGTAAATCAATTTTCTAAAAAAAAAAAAATAGTATGATATATTTGGCTGATTGGGTTATTCCCAATTTTATTGGGTTGTTCCTTATCCCGTTGGGTTGTCATGTGTAATCCAAGAAACAAACGGACAAACAAACGGGGCATTACTAATCTAGCTTATCACATGAACACATTTACAAATACAGAGACCCATACCAGCCAGTATCTGAATTTCAGTGACGCTCCGGCAAACGCTCATTTAACCCTATCATTGTCCGTTAAAAAGAAGGAACCTCTTTGCCAAAGAGGAGGAGCGGAGTAGCAGCGCACCGTTTGGAACTTTGTTTCCCTTTTCCTCTTCCCCACTCGGTTGAAACCTCCCCATTGACAAGACTCAGAGAGCAAATTGCGAAGATAATAGAGAAGCGGAAGATGGAGTTGGTAGGGGAGAAGAAGGAATCGGAGAGTCCGAACGGTACGAACGGTAAGAACAATGGAAATAGTGCACAAACAGTTGTTGATTCTTCTTCTCAGTCAGGCGTTGCTCATAATAGCAGTAACGATAGCAATACCAACTTTAAAGAAGCTGACGATTTTCGTGAGCGCCTAGGTCACGACATCAAACCTGGACTCCATCCCCTCAAGGTGACTCTTTTTCTCTTACTATCACCTGAAATCTTCTTTTGTGATATGGTTAAAGACGGATCTAGATTTGGATGTTTGTTTTGTTGGTGTGGAATTTATGCTGCTTAAAATAAACGGGTGTTTTATTTATTTATTTTATTTTTTGGGAATTTGATACAAGAAAGTCATGTCCTCTTCTCCTTAATTTTATTTTTCTTAACTGATGATATATATGGTTAAAGCGGAACTTTAAAGTATTTTCTGAACTTTGTGTTCAAAAGTACTGTACAACAGTACTAGCCTAGTATACAAGAAATTAGGAATTAATCTTGGTTAGTTCTGGGAATCCAGGTTAAAGATTCTGAAAGCAGATTTAGAGTATTGTGCTTAGTCTTACTGAAAGCTGAGGTAGATTGATGTTTGAGTGGGACTTACGATCATATGTTCTTATTTGATTTTGGTGAGTGCTGGCTCATATGTGCTGAGTTTTGTGTAAAATCGTAATAAGGGTTTTAAATTGTATTTGTTACTATTCTATTGATTTGATTTTGATGGTTGTGGGAAAAATAAAAGGACTCTAGTTAATAAATGGACCTGGGCTACAAAGCTAACATTTTTTTAATGTATTTGATTTTACTTTTCACTCACATACCTCTTCAAGCTTCTAGCTGCACCCTAATAATTTATGATACCAAATACTAAAAAGCCATCTTGTTAAGATAGAGGAGGAAAATTGTCAGTAGCTCGCCCATGTTAAGGTTCAAGACATGGATTCCTTCAGATGCGATGTGTTGTATTTTTTGGTCAAGCATGTGACCTGTTGTTGGAGGTCCACAAGAACGTAAGGACCAACATTAATCTGGTTGGGTCCTTAAATAATTTTTTCTTTTTCCTTTTTTATTAATAAGGGCAATTATATCAAGTCTTGTTCAATCTTGGTCTGCATTTATGTTGCACTGTAGCTATGGGTTGGATGGCCCCTTTCATGCTGTTGAACCCATGATATGAAAGCACGAATATAGAGGAATTTTAGTACTAGGTAGCACAAATACTTCAATGTTTAACTAAGTACTAGTTTACATGAAAGGGTTTGAGAAAATTCACAGCAATGGAATGTTATCAGAATGTATTCTAACTAAAAATAATAACTGGACAGTGTTTTAATTTCTTTTGTTACATTTATTATCTGGGGTTGTGGTATCTCTCTTCAAAATCTAATTTCGTGGGGGTGGGGACAACATTATTTCCTTTCTTGCCAGTAGACGGGGTTCAGAGAAATGGTACGATTCCCTCTCCATTAGGCATGCTTTGATAAGACCTTTTTTATTTATGATCTGAAAAATATACTTTTCTCCCAAGTGTGAGAATATTATGATATCCCTCTTGCTATTTTCTTCTGCAAGTGTGCTATCTATCTTTTTGCGGGCTGCAACATGTGGAATCTTCCTTCCATCTTCCGACAGCACAGCAAAGTAATCCATGCCTATGTCTCTGTGATTCTGTATGACAATTTAAAAGGGAAAAATTTGAGAGACAACCAAAGAAATGACCTCAAATGTGGACTATGGGCAAATGGTTTCCAACCCATATTTATCTCAGTAAATTTGAAGGGGGTTCTGGTGAGTGAAGTCCCTGCTGTGAGACGGTTGTAGCGAGTTTCATGATCCCATTCTCAAGTTTTCCGTAATGACAGAGCGAAGAATCGAAGAAAAATAGTGTTTGGTTGGCTGTAATGAACTCAGAATGGAATCATCATTATGGTTATAGTTGAAAAGAAATGTTTGGGTAACTTATGACCCTGTAATATTCACTGAGGCAATGCCCATCGCAGTTTGTTTCATATTTATTACACCAATGTATTTCAGTGGTATCATCAGTTTTAGTCGTGAATAGGAAAATAAAAGCTTAGAAGTATTATGTACTCCAAACAATAGAACGTAAGTGATTAACGTCTATTCATCATGGGATCCTTGAGTAGACAATTATTCAAGAGCCTAAGAATAGGTCTCTCTCGGGCAAGAAGGGCCGCCCTATAAATAAGTGGGAGAGACAAAGCTGTTCCTATGGAGGAAGACTGGAAGAATATTGACTGTGGTCTTCAAGTGAGAGAAATAAGATGGAGGAATGAAAAGTGATTGAATACTCGAGATATTCTAGGAGTGAGCGGTGGTGGCAGCAACATTAATGAAATTTAAAATATGTGTAAAGCATACATCAACAAAGGTACAAATATATGAATATATGTATGCAGGCTCAATGGGGATTAGTGAGCACTGACTAAACGAATGAAGTGTTGGTGGATAAGAGACTGAGACGAGGAAGAACATGAAGTGGCTTTATGAGAGCAGAAAAATATATTACATTTATGATCAATTAGATCATTATGGTCATATATTACATGTAATTAATACACGACATTTTTAAGCTGTTGACTTCAATTAGATCCTTAACTAGGCTGGATGGATAGTAGTTTTTAATTTCTTTTTAACATGTCAGTGATGCTAATCACCTGGGTTTAGTCCACGAGCTCCATCAGCTCGCATTGCATCCCTCTATATAGCTGTCTATTAAAGTCTTGTACCAAAAGTTTCATGTTTATTTTTTATTTTTTCTATGATGAATGGCTGAGTAACTACCATGATTCATGTTCTAGGAAACCTTGTTTATGTTTGCTAGCATTCTTTGTCTAGAATAAATATCTTGTAATCTATGCTTAAATTTTTTATAATTCTTGAAACCAGCAAAAGTTTGTATTTTGGTACACTCGTCGAACTCCTGGCATTCGAACTCAAACGTCATACGAGGACAATATAAAGAAGATTGTAGATTTCAGTACGGTATGTCATTTCATATACATCATTTATCCATGTAGCGGGTTCGGTTTACTTGGATAGTTGTATAATTTCCCCCTTTCTTCCCTTCTATGTGTACATAGGTTGAAGGTTTTTGGGTAAGTTATTGCCACCTGGCCCGTCCTTCTTCTTTGCCAAGCCCAACAGATTTGCATCTTTTTAAGGATGGAATCCGCCCATTATGGGAGGTAGCATCTAAACCCTGACATGAAATTTTGTGTCTATGAAAGACTACTTTGCATTTCTCTTTGCCCATTGTTTAATACATATTTCATGCTCGAGTTTTTGTATTAAATTTTGTCATTCGCATTAAGCCTAGCATCATGCATGTTTGATGAGAATACATTGTGTCTCAGGACTCAGCTAACTGCAATGGTGGAAAGTGGATAATACGATTCAAAAAGGTTGTCTCAGGTCGCTTCTGGGAGGATCTGGTAGGGGCGAGCATTTGTTTCATTAATTCACTCATGTTAAGAGTCTAATGTTGAAGGAGTCCTATTTCACTTCCTATACATTAATTTACTTACCTTAGTGTACAACGTTGATAGTGCATGGGGTGATTGGTACATGGTAGGTCTCTTGGACCAAATTTTAAGTAGCATGAATCTTTCAACTATTTTTTTTGGACAAAAGAGATTGTACAGGGAGACCAATCAAATGGAATAGAATACACTGGTATATATATTTATTGATGTTGATAATATTTCACATCCATGGTTCAGCCCTACCCACTTTGAGTTGAATCAATTGTTAGTTTCATTGGATGACAAAACAAGCGGTTTCTTGTTTTCATCATAATCTTCTTACCGGAGAGCAAATGTTCTGTTTGTTTGAAATTTTTTCTTTAGTGTCAATTTCACTCATCGAAAACCTACCAAAGTAAGAAGTCAAATTCTTATGCAACAAAATTGAATCTTTTTTTTTTTTTTTTGTCTCCTGCATATGAAAATAGGTTCTTGCTTTAGTCGGTGACCAGCTTGATTATGGAGACAACATATGTGGTGCCGTGCTAAGCATCCGTTTCAATGAAGACATTGTGAGTGTGTGGAACCGTAATGCCTCAGACCATCAGGTTTGTAATTTGTTTGCTCCGTATCTTAGGCATTGGAGACAGTTATATCATACTTTTGGTCCCTTTTTGTCGTAGCAGGCAGTAATGGCTTTGAGAGATTCAATCAAACGGCACTTAAAGCTTCCACACAGCTATGTGATGGAATACAAGCCCCATGATGCTTCTCTGCGTGACAACTCATCTTACAGGAACACATGGTTACGAGGCTAGTGATTCTGTGCTATGAAACTAGTTGAGAACTATAATGTTTCAACACACAGGTAGAATTGTCTCGGTGTGCTCTACTGCCTTGAGGGTTACGGCCTTATGTACAAATAGGAAATTACTCCCCATTGTGGCTGGATTTACATAAAGAATACGTACTTTTTCGATATTAACTTCTTTAGTTGCCGTGTAACTGATTCATATAGGCAATATAGCCTATATTTGGTCTACTTACAGAAACTGTGAAAATGGGATGGCCTAAACCCTTATTTTTATTTTGTCAATCAATGGTGTGAAAACCACTTAAAATACCAGATGCCATAATGAGAAATGGTAATTAGGTGGATGTGTGAATCTCATATCTGGTCAAGTTATATCACAGGCATGCTCTTAGCGATGAAGTGGTTGGAAGCTTCGATAAGGCGAAATGATGTGTTTTATTCTTCTTTCATATTCCCGTGCTTGAAGATCAGGACGTGTATGAGGGGTGAGATAACTGTATCAGAT
The DNA here is from genome assembly GCA_027186245.1 of Coriaria nepalensis. Taxonomy (NCBI): domain Eukaryota; kingdom Viridiplantae; phylum Streptophyta; class Magnoliopsida; order Cucurbitales; family Coriariaceae; genus Coriaria; species Coriaria nepalensis. Next base: position 2,989,622 of record CP114499.1, on the reverse strand, counting down.
GCAATAGCTTGATGTTTTGACTGGGCCCTTGCCGGCCTAAATTTGATTATTATGCATTGCTAGGTCTCTATTATTGAAATATAGATGTTGGGCCCGAACCTGTGATCAACGACTTATGAGGCTTGGGTGGAAATAATAGTGGCTGTCCAGCTGGATTGAGCTACTTGTGAGCTACTTCTCTTGTGGAAGTTAAGCTCGAACGCGTATTCATTTTGAGTCGAATGGATAAAGGAGCGGAGCTAGAGCTAACTTTTGAGCTTGCATGGATAAACGAGCTCAGCTCAAGTTGTAGAATATTCAGCTCGATAAGCTTGAAGTAGTTCGAGAATTTTAAACAAGTTTATCGAGCCAAACAAGTTGTATACCTTGAGAACTTTTATTTCAATATGTTTTACATATTCTATTAAACGAGTTTAATCGACTCGAGTTTGTGCTCAAATTCAAGCTTTATGAAATATAAGAATTAAGAGGCAACTCCAATGAGCTAGAGCTTCTTAAAAACATCTGACTTCCAGCTTGAACGGGGTTTTCTATGTTAATGGATATGCATTAACTGTCCTCCATGTATAAATTGTTTGTATAGTTGTCAACCTACTGTACTGCTATGATCTTTGATTTACAGAGATTGAATTTAGCCATTTACAGATGCTGATTCTTAGGCTAGTTAGGATCCATGATTGTTTCCATAATTGCTATTGGAGCTATATATATATAGGACATTAGGGTTGTATTGGAAATCAATGAAGAAAAGATATTATGAATGTTAACATGGTATCTGTGCTCTTGTCTCTCTTATAATTTTCTTGATTCTTCTCGATTTTGTTTTTCTATTCATCTAGAATTCTTGTCTTGGATTCTTGTTCTTCTTGATTTTGGTCTAGTTCTCTTGGTTCTTTTTCATATCTTTCTTAGCTGCATTATGTCTTTACAGAAATCAAAAAATCTTTAGTTTAATGGGAAGAACTACACTTCTTGAAAGTTTCAATTTCAGTTGATTGTCAAAGGGAAGGGATTGTAGGGGCATTTCAATAGTAATGATCTAGCACCTGACAAAGGAAGAAGGAAAAATATATCAAGTGGGAGATCAAAGATGCAAAAATTATGTCTTGGATATTTGGATCTGTTGAACCTCAGATTATCTTAATCCTACATTCTTATCGAAGGGCATCTGGAGTGTGGAACTACTTGAAGAAAGTATATCATCGAAACAACATAGCCTAAACATTTTCAAATCGAACTCGATCTAGTAAATCTCACACAATGGAGTCTTTCTATCAAGAAGTTTATTTCCACTTTTCAGATTCTTTGGGTTGATTACATTACAAAGTTTATGCAAGTGTTCCTATAGACAGTTTGCTCGATGTTCAATGTTCATGAAGCTAGTCACATGTATCATTTTTTGATGAAGTTCCACTCTGGTTTTGAGTCCATCCAGTCCAATCTAATGAATCGTAGTCTTGTCTTTCTTTGGATGATTGTTTAAGTAATCTCTATCGTGAAGAGCAGTTGCTTTCCACTCAAGTAGCCATGGAACAACGAGCTACTGCAAATTCACCGATCTTGGTTGCTTATGTAGGTCAAGTGAAACAAAAGGGCATGATATGAGTACTGTACAATGCTATAGTTGAAAAAGTTTTAGTCACATGATTTCAACTTGTACCAAAAAACTTTGCAACTCTTGAAAGAAATTTAAGCATATTATAAAAGAATGTTCCATCCGACCTCCTAATAAGATAGAGACATCCTTTAATACCCCGATTGGTTCTGCTACTAGTCCTACAACTGCTCAAACAAACTTTGCTGCACAACTTGCCCCTGCTCAGTCTATTCTTACTCCTGAAATGGTACAACATATGATTGTTTTTGCACGTTATGCTTTTGGGATTCAGGTAGTCATTCTTTTGCATCAAAACATTGATATTTTGACTCAGATGTTGCTAATACGGTCCACTAGTATTATGAATGAACATGATCTAGATTTCGATCATGTTGGCCATGGTGCTCTGAAAGCATGTAATGATATTATTTTAATGAAATTAATAAAATTGACATTTTTCTATATATATTTGTTGTGAATGTATTATTTTTGAATAATATGAATAATATTAGAAAATTTCAAATTTATTAATGTGATTATAATATTGTATTATTAGTATAAGAGGATTAAGATTATAGATATTGAATTAAATTGTCTGCAACATATTAAAGTATGAAATTTTTAATATAACAGTTTCTAGTACGGTCCGCTAGCATTATGAATACATGTAATATAGATCTGGACCACTGATGTAGATAGACATATTAGTGAAAGTGCTTTATATAATTGGATTATATAGGACATGACTCGATATGAATTAATTTTGTATTAAAATACCGTTTACCATAAAAAATTAAATTCATATAAATCAATAATCATATGCAAATCAATTTGAATCCTGAGTAGTCACGAACTCTTGTTTATGTTAGCCGGATCTTTTGACTCACTCGTCACTGTTTGTTTGTATATTAAGCTAACGACTTTTGTTTTGTAGATTCATTGGGATAAGTACCTAGAAACATGACTTACATATATGGAATCCAAACCTTCTTATAGAAAATTGTATATTGGTTCTTTTGTTGGGTATGGTGATATTAATAAAATTAATAAAAGTGAGATTTTTCTATATAATTGTTATGAATATATTATTATCGAATAATACGAAAAAATATCAGAAAATTCTAAATTCATTTATGTGATTATAATCTTGTATTGGTACGAGAGGATTAATATTATAGATAATGAATTAAGTTGTCCGCAACAGATTAAAGTATTGAATCTTTAATTTAGTGGTTGCTAGTAGTCCACTAGCATTATGAATGCATGTGATCTAGATTTGGATCACTGATGTAGATAGACATCTTAGTGAAGGTGTTTTATATAATTAGATTATATAAAACAAAACTCGATATGAATTAATTCTTTATTAAAATGCCGTTTACCATAAAGAATTAAATTTATATCAATCGATAATTATATGCAGGAACTATTCTTATATGATAATTCTATTATAAGCAAATACTTATTCTAAGCTCCTTTGAAATCTAAACACTCGCCTGAAGCATATTCTCTAACATCTGGACAGTCCTCTCTGACTGATTGTCCATTTAGGGTGGAAAGTCGTGCTAAACTTAAGCTTCGTTCCCATTGCTAATTGAAAATAAGCTTACATTACTCATTTCCTTTATTATATACTAGGAGTGATATCCTTCCACTCCCAAGCTTTGTGACGCCCCTCCTATTGGCTAAATTGCTTATCAAAATCCCTTAGCGGAAATAGATATATTCTATTACTACAATACAAAACTAGGCCTTGTTTGACTACCGATGCGCTTATGTGCGTGCCCCTAACACGTCTTACACTATTTTCTACATATGCATACCCTAGACATATCTTACATTGGTCTCTAGAGATTCGTACCCCATATATGTCTTATAATGTTATTTATAGATGCATACCCCAAGCACGTCTTACACTATTTTCTACTGATACATACTCCAGGTACGTCTTACACTGTTATCTACAGATGCATACCCCAAGTACGTCTTACACTGTTATCTACAGATGCGTACCCTAAGTACATCTTACACTATTCTCTAAGAGTTCAGTAACTCAAGACTTATTATGCATATAAAGTATATCAATTATAACTTTATATAAAATCCAATATAACCAGTTGAGGTATTACCTAGCTAATTCAGAAACCCATTATGTAAAATATGGAACAAATTTGGACTTCCTTAAAACTCTACTTCCTAAGTAGGTACGATAAGAATAGATGTGCTAGCCCATCTGTTCTTTATCTCTTAGAAGTTCCATTCACACTTTTTTGTCCACTCATACTTCTTTTCCTTCTTAGTAAGAGTTGAGAGTGATGTAGTGAGACTAGAAGATCCTTCTACGAATCTTTTGTAGTGACCCACTAATGTAAGAAAGCTTCGAATCTCAATGACCGTGGTAGGAGTTGGCCATTTCATTATGGCCTCAATCTTTACAGTGTCCACCGAGATTCCTCCCTTAAACACTACATGTCCGAGGAATTCTACCTCGTCTAGTCCGAAACTCACCTTTTGAAATTCCTCATATAGTTTATATTCCTTCAAACATCTGCAGTACAATTTCTACTTAATGTCCACACTCCTCTTTGGATATAGAATACACGAGTATATCGTCGATAAATACTATTACTAATTTATTGAGAATGTTTTTGAACACTCGATTCCTCAATTCCATAAATGTTATAGGGACATTAGTTAAACCAAATGGCATTACCAAGAACTCATAATGTCCGTATCGGCTTCTAAAAGCCATTTCAGGATGTCTTCCTTCTTAATTCTTAGCTAGTGATATCTCGATCGCAATCTGATCCTTGAGAAAGTTGTTGCCCCTTTTTGTTGATAGAACAAATCTTAAATGCTTAGTAGAGTATTTTTGTTCTTCAATGTCACACTATTAGTTTCCGATGGCTGATGTATAATCTCATTGGTTTGGCAGTATACTCGGTAATTCCTCTGGAAATACTTCTATAAGGTTCTTTACCGCTGGTACATCTTCTAGACCAATATTCATTTCTATCATTTAATCTATGATGCTGGCTAGATAACCGACCTAAATACTATTTAGCCATTTCTTCGTTTTTGTTGCTGAGATCATCTTTTTAGGTTGCCTTCTAGGGTCCCTTGTGTATTCAACTCTTTTGTCATCATTCCATTTAAATGTGACCTTCGACCTCTAATGGATACATTGTATTTTCCAAGTAAATCCATTCCTAGGATAACATCGTAATCATGTATGTCTATGATAACGAGGTTTGCGTACAGTTCTTTTCCAAATATGAGAATTGGTACTGCACAAGACTAGAAATTAAGTAGTAGGACTTCCCTTGAGCGAAGGGTGGTCCTAAAGGTTTGTCTCATTCTATCCTTGTCTTTATCATATTTACGAGCAAAAGTATAAAGTGTAAAGGGAATAGGTTGCACCTGAATCAAATAATATGTAAGCATCTAAATTGGAAATAGTAAGCCGACCTGTCACCGTGCCAGAGGTTCCTGTCTCCATATCATTTTTTGAAAGACATGAATATCCCTGCATTCATCTTCGTGCCTCCAACCTACCCTAATTGCTTATAGGGCATTCAATCTGGGGTTGCATCATGTTGAATCATTGCCCTTGAGCCCTTGGCAAATTAGACTTTTTATCCGCAATTGTTCGGTTGCGATAGTCTCAAGCATAATGATCTTCCTTTCCACAACTATAACAAATATTTGTGCTCAATATGCATTCTTCCAGGTGTTTCATTCTACATCTGAATAGTTGGGAAAACAGCGCTTCTATCATCATTGTTTACTTTCCCTTTTTGCTACTGTTGATAGTCAAATTTTCCCTTCCTCTTATTGCTCATATACCCCTTAACCTGATCGATTGATTGTTTGGTCTGAGATCCTTGACCCTGATGGAAATTTTCATTTCTCTATTTGAACTATCTCTTGGAGTTATTTTGTGCCTCAAGTAACTTGTTTTGTTCCTCTTTAGCTCGAGCAAAGTGATACTTTGCCCGAAGGGCTCTTCTAACACATTCGTCTATGATAATTGGAGGATTATCATCGCTATCAATGATAACGGCTAGTTCTGGGCAAAAAACCTCTATCATTTTCTTGACATGTTCTACCTCTATGGGTACTAAGAAAGGGCCTAGTTGGGCTAGTTGATCAACTTATGTACTACCTATGTCACTGACATATTTCCTTTATTTGAGGTTAATAAATTATGTTTGTTGGGCTGCCATAGTGTCCCCCATTTTAATATTTCTTTTCAATTGGGATGCTCTTTCTTATTCTATTTCTATGGACCCAAAGGATGTAGCTGCCGGTACTCTTGTGATCTACAGTCCTCTATAACCAATAGTATCCGAGATCAGCGACTCTGCTCAGTACGCTCTGATCAGATCATATATAGGATCATCGGCCTCTCGGCCTCTCGCAGTTAGACTTGATCGAATATAATCTCTGAAGTCAATGACTCCTCTTAGTCCGTCCTAACCCGCCAGCACTTCACTATAATGTTATGCTTATGTCATGTCGAGCATCACGCCTATCAATTAAAACATAACCTTTTTGTTGTTGTATTTGTATGAAACTAATGGTGCATTCGGTACTTTTTGGAAAATGTATATATTCTAGTAATACAAACTTAATTCCAACATTCTATATAAAAACATAGCACCCCGCAATATAGTTTTATCAACTCAATATTCAGTGTGCTATATTGCATTCATATAAATATCATCAATCTCTGCCACCTTCCATCTCCATTTTTTTTTTGGTCTCCTACCAATAACGAGCCTTCTTCTTAAACCTATAGGTTGTACACATGACCTTCTCTCTCTCAGTAAGGTCCATAAAATTCAAAAGAATTTGAATTAGGTACAACCACTAATGGGTCCGTTGAACCCTTAAACTCCACGGTTTTTATACGGAGAAAACATTCATAGAGTGGCTCTTGTCGGATCTTTTGCATCCAATGATTACCATGAGCATATCCTTGAGGTGGTTCATCCTCTTATAGTACCTTTGGCTGTAGTCTTCTCACCAGAATGCCTCCTTCACTAGTTTGTTGTTGTTCTATTTATCTCCAAAAATTCTGGATTTCAAAGTCTTGCTCTTCTAAAAGTTGTTGCAAGTTAGAAATCAACATTGCAAATTTAAGTTCTTTCCCTTGTACCTCGGGTACTAGGTTAGCTTGAGTAGCTCTAATTCTTATATTCTCATTTATTCTAAACACCTTATAACTTATGATCTTAACATTTGAAGGGGATACTTTATGTATATCAACTCTCCAAGTATTATCTCTATAATCATGAAATACTCTTTTGAAGTGCAATAAATAGCACCTAAGAAATTCAATGCATTCACAATTCAAATCATTGCAATCAATAACTAATGGTACTTACTTAAAAAGTTGTTGCGTTGGTGCGATGAGGTGAGGTGGGGTAGCATGACTTGGCTCTGATATAAACTATAATGACCCACGTTGTCTAGACTGTTACACTACTAACTTTCTCTTTATAATCAGAGATAATTTTTTTTTCCTTTTTTTTTTTCCTCTAAGGAATTAGTTTCAAAAATCATTTAAACTTTCTTGATAAACAGGGTTTCTCAAGACATTGGCCATACCTTAGCTATGTACTAAAATATTTCCAACCTCTCTACATTCCCAGACCGAGACCTAAAATAACGTTTCTCGGTCTGAGTTCCTAATGTAGACCGAGAATTTTCTTCCTTCCCAGATCAAGACCTCTTATAATATCTCTCGGTCTAAGTTCCAGTCCAAACCGAAGACTCTTTCCTCCTTCCCAGACCGAGACCTAAGATCATCCTCCTCGGTCTAAGTTTTCAATACATATCAATGATTATTTCCTCTTTCCTAGACCAATACTTAAGATTAAGCTCCTCGATATGAGTTCTCGATCCAAATCGAGGATTATTTCCTCCTTCCGAGATCGTGACTTAAGATCATGCTCCTCGGCCTGAGTTCTTAATCCAGATCAAAGATTCTTTCCTCCTTCCTAGACCGAGACCTAAGATCACACTCCTTGGTTTGAGTTCTCAATCAAGATCGAGGATTCTTTCCTCCTTCCAAGACCGAGACCTAAGATCACGCTCCTCAGTCTGAGTTCTCAATCTAGATTGAGGATTCTTTCCCCTTTCTCATACCGAGACTTAAGATCACACTCCTCGGTCTGAGTTCTCAATCTAGATCGAGACTTAATCTAACTTCTCTTGGTCTATGTTCCCGGTCCAGACTGAGGACTTTTTCTTCCTTTTTAGATTTTCTGTTTTCAATTGTCTAGATTTAGCTTTTACTTTTTAGCACTTTGCGTCCTCATACATTATTTCATGAACATCTTATTAATGTGCTCTAAAAATTTCAGCTCAAGATTCATAGATTTTCCCCTTTCAAATTCATTTCATTTTTAAGTTTCTTTTGTAACAGACGTCGACTATCTTGTAGACTCGTCGACCTATCGAGTATGTTAAACTCTTTGCATACTGAGGGCGTCGACCCTTCGACCATTCATGTACTGAAGGCGTCGACCTCAATCCTTTTGCATACTGAAGGCATCGACCCCATCGACCATTTTGTATTTTGAAAGCGTCGACCCCGTCGACCTGTTGAGCCCGCCGACCCATCAAGCTATCGACCCCTTCACGTTAACTTTTGAATTTTTTTATGATTCTTCTTTTTATATTTGCTTATAGCCCATGTATTTTAATCAACTTTTTGATTAATTTGGCTTGTGAAAAATCTAATTAACAGTTAGACCCATTAACCATTTAATGTCAAATTATTAATTATAGACCTTCAAAGCCTTTTATAATTAAATAAAAGTTTCGATGTAATTTATTAAATTTTAATTAAATTAATGTCACACTTAGTTTCTCTAATAGAGCTGTATCATTTTAGATTTAACAAATTAATAATTTATCATTTTTCTTGTATAGTATAACTATAAGTCAAGTAACGATTTTACACCTAAAATCAAAATGGTCTATTTTTCGCTTTCTCTAACGAATCCAAACTAAGTTAATATCGAACCTCAATGTGTGTAATCAATTAGGTTCTATATCACACCGGTAGGAGGATTTCATAAGTTAAACCTCTAAGTTAAGATTGACTTCTAGAAAAGTGTTAAGACTACCTAAGAGATGAGAAGTTATTACCTTCCCAAAGAACCTCCCATGACTATATCCCAATTTTATCTTTCCAATATCCCAATTCGTCTTAGAATATGGTTTGACTGTTAAACCATAATAGACAAATCATATTAACTATTATATCTTTAGTGAACATCGACAATGAATTTATTGAAACTCATTTCATACCATACTACTTTACAAAGATTCATTGTTCAATAAAGAATATAATTCAAAGGAATAATTTCCAAATACGGAAGTGTTGGATTCCATCTTAATCACTCACAACTTTCATGTACAATATCTTATACCCAACATTTTACCCCGCTTCACCCTTGGCTAGAGTTTATTGGAATGATATCAAAGTATAAAATCTGATATATATGATACCATGGTGATCTTAAGTGTAAAAAACACATAATATAGTCACTAGATAATTCTCATTAATAATTGGTATTTTTCACCATTGAGAACTATCTAAGTATCACGTTTAGTGAACTTAGTCTCACTAACCACTCACAGAATCATCATAATGTTCCACTAATACCAATTGTCATGAGAACAACCATCCATAACACTTTTAGTGATAAGCTATGTGATTTTCTATCCGGATCATCAATGTCCATGCTTTATGATCATATGACTATGAACTATTTGTGTCTTAAGTTTTAGGCTACTAGCATCTCAATTATCATGCACTCCATCATGATTTCAAGTGCATAACTTAAGACACGACACTTTATCATGATATGTATTTATTAAATATAATATATTAATTCCAGTAATATTAATAAATATGATAAATAAAAATCGACTTTTATAATAACAATTAATAATAATATTTATTATCTTGCTAATATTCGTATAAATATGAGATATTACATTAGATATTTCCCTCGTCGGGTTAAGATCTTATTCGTTTGACAAGCATATACTTTCAGATCCTTGCATCTATTCATGGTCCCAAATAATCCTAGAGTATTTTTTAACTGTTAACCCTAATAGATCATCCTTATTAATCATATGATCACTTATGCAACTAGACAATGGATTTATAGAAACCATATCATACTGCTTTGCAAAAAGATTTTCTTTATTGCATAAGATATATCATTCATAGAACATTTTCCTCTTAATATAAAGGAGATAAATCTCATCTTATCATCTTACAAACTTCACGTACAAAAACATATGCCCAATGGTTCATCCTTTAGTAACCCTTGGTTAGGGTCACGTTGGATTATATCAAAGCATGATATCATGTATGTAAATACTGTAGCATCTTAAGTATGATCATCACAAGTACCATAATCACTATAATAAGTCATTAAAGTTCATATAAATATCATTGAGGATTTCAAGTGATCACGTTCAGTGATTAAGCTTCTACTAATTACCTACATGCTTATTCCAGTTGCCAATACCGATGATTATGAGAACATCATTATTCTTCCAAAGATTATAGTGTATGTAATAGTCTCTCCGGATTATCATTATTTTGTCATTATAATTCTATGACTATGACTAATTTGGATCTTAGACTTAAGTCAACTTTGATTTCATTGAGCACGATCTCTATTATGATTCTAAGTGTATATCTAAGACCCTAGAATCTGTGAAGTATGTCACGCAATAATCATGCATGTATATTATTATTTCCAACCTAATAATATCATTAAAGACTATTATATGCAATATTTAATGCATTTTAAATGGAATATTTTTTATGTTGATGATTTATATAATTCACGATTGATTATCATAAGTATTTGACCTGATCGGGTCAAACCCGATTCGCTTGACGGATATTATACTTATAGTTATTGTGCTTTCCATAATATATGTATGTGATATGATTGTATAAAACATCTATGTGATAATCAATTATTTATGGGTAATCAATCTTTTGAATTTGATCCGAAAGTTTTTTAAAATTTATTGATTCTGCAGAAGATAATCCAAAGACTAACACAATAGCCATGGAAAAGAGTAGAAGGAAGAAGATGCATGAAAGAGATGTAAGGATGAAGATCAATCCTAGCTTATTGTGAGCTTTTTTAAAAATGTTTTTTGGGCTTTTTTTATTGGTTTTTTGGGTATTTTTTTTTCTCTTATATCTTTCTTTATATCTATAAGATGATATATTATTATTTTAAAAATATGAACCGTAAAAAATTCACCAGTTAAAATTATGACCCAACTGAATTTTATTTATAGTTCCATCACTGAATGAATAAGTATTACTATCTTTTCCTTGTATAGATTGTGTATGCTGTCAACATGCTGTATAGCTATAGTCCCTTATTTACAGAGATTGAATTTTAGCCATTATAGAGATTGATTTTTAGGTTAATAAAGATCCCTTATTATTTATGTAATTCATATATTGGAGCTATATATATATAGGAATTTAGAGTTGTATTAGAAATCAATCAAAAAAAGATATTCTAAAAGTAACATTCCAAAGCTCGTTGGGTTAAAACGGAGTAAAAGTTAGTGGACCTCTGGACTCCGCCCATTGAGGCTCGACTTGGTTCAATTACGCACCCTAGCTTTGCTGCATGGCCAACGTTTCATCTTATGCATGTTCTCCATTACATCTTATCCTTCATAAAAATTTATAAGAAAAAGAAAAAGGGTTTAAAATAATAGCAAGGACGATGAGAAAGATCCAAAGGAGAAGTATGTGATGGAGACTTGGAGAAATGACCAAATGAATGGAGTGGAGCAACCGGCGAGAACGGCAACAAAGAAAACACTAGCATTGACAGTTGGCGTCAAATGGTGGGGCCCACACAACTTCCCATTCGTTAACGAAATCTAAAACGTAAATGGACGGCCCAACAGTGTGCAACAGATCTGTCCATCCAGTCAACCTTACCAAAACTGAATCCTCCTAATCGAAAGTGCCTGTTATTCAATACACTACTTTAGTATGGCTGTCTGTTTAAATTTTCCAAAAACCAAATGTTAGGTTACGGGTCCATGTGTCTGAGCGGCCAAAAAAAATTTATGATTAAAAAATTGTATTGAACTTATTTGTTTCCTTATGGATAATTTTATAGAATGAAACATGCTACATAGAAAAATGCTTTAAGTATGTAAATTTGGCGAAAAAATAAAAAATGAAATCATCAACCTAATCAAACCCAGCCCTTGAAATTGGTTGGTTGTTGTCATCTAATTTAACTGTGGGTGAAGAATATTTCACCCCACTGCATTTTATTTTACTTAAATTACCCATTTTCGCTGAAGCCCGTCTCAACCCGCCAATACACTCCGACTAGAGAGTAAAGGTAGTAAAATGATTCGGGTCGATACGAGCACACATGGTACGATATAACAAAAACACGGCACAAATATGGGCACGTGGGTTGACACGACACGGCACATACCCAAAAATGTCTCTTAATTTTAAGAATTTTTTATTTGAAAATTATTTTGTATGTTAAAAACTTTTCGCTTAATAGAAGATTTTATTGGAATAAGTAATATTTATTATAGTTTATTTATAATTTTAATTATTAATTATACTAATTTCTAATTTACTAAATAATAACAATTATGAACGATTAATAATATATAAAATATATATTATAATATTAATATTTTATTAATCACTTTAAAACTCTTCTTTTATTAAATTCTTTTTTTAAATACACTTTCAAGCTCATGAGTCAAAATTGACCTACATGCCAAAACATGTACATGAGCCAAAATGAAATCACGAACTGATACAATACGTTTATAATCTGTTATTATATCTATATCGTATTTTTATTTTCAGGTATATATATTGATACATATATAATACGGATCAATCCGTACCCCACATAATACGACACAATTCATATCATATCATACCGATCCAGCTTGTACTAGCCTGAATCGCCACCTCAATTAAAAAGTTCTGGCCTTATAATAGAGAGAGAGAAAGGGCTTAAAATAATAAAGAATAAATAAATAAATAAATATCTACCTGTTTGATCTTTCGCCTATTGATATTAGCTGCTGCCCTGCATCTCTCTTCCTCTTTCTATTTGGAGGTTTCTCTCTCACCCTCCATTATCAAATTCCATTTCTCAGCTTTGGAGAGAGAGTTAGCGAGGTATGAGGGAGATAATAAGCATACACATAGGACAGGCCGGAATTCAGGTTGGGAATTCCTGTTGGGAGCTGTACTGCCTTGAACATGGCATTCAACCTGATGGAATCATGCCTAGGTTTGCTTTTTAACATAACTCCTGTTGTGAATTGCGTTTTTCTGAAGGATTTTTGTCTCCTTTGGATCTTATTTTGGATGAAATTGGAAACTATAATGCAATAGAATGAAAAGATTGACTATGGGTTATAATTCCTGAAATTTAATTGGAATATGAATTCTTCTGTTAATGGTTTCCAAAAGAATTTAAGATTATTGGGAATTGGTGTTGATATTGGAATGATCAGGTTGTAAGATCATTGGTGCGATTCTCCATTACCGTGTTGCTGAAAGATTTTAGATGTTGACTTTAGATGTATAGACTCTAGTGAAATGATATGTGGTTCTTGATATGAATATATACTACTAGCATTCATCGGATTCCTTGAAAGACTCCTCCCTGCCGGCTTTGATTTTTGAAGAGAGATTTGGGATCTCTAGCGTACAATTCTTTTTTACTTCTAGAACTTAAATTCCCTCGATAGACATTTTATCCTTTCAATGCTTTGATTGTCTCATAGCATTAATTTGTATGTACTGAATAAGTTCCAAGTTTCTGGGTTGTTAGAGGAAAAAAAAAAAAAGGCAAGCAATTGGGGATTCCATGCTTCCTATGTAAGTTACTTAGAGAGACTTTAATCTAAGCAGCTCACAGGTAAAAACCTATGAAAATGTCTTTTTAAGTATTACTCCATTGCGAAAAGCAATATGCTTTACACATTCGCTTCCAATACGTCATGCCCATGCCTCTCGCGACTGTAATTGGTTGGTATTGGCTCTGCTCTCCTGTTTATTGAACCTGATTCTGTTTTGCATTGCTTTGCTGTTTATTTGAACCTAGTGGCACCCTTTATAGGTGTTGAAGAGTGGTTGATTTCACCTTTGACCTTCTGAATAATTATTGTTATGCTTGTATAATCTAGTCATTCTCTCTAGTACTCCTTTTTTATTTCCTGCTTTTCCTTGAAGAGGAAAATCACCAATGAGTTTTACAATAAGTCAACCCCACTTTCCTACACTCTCCTCACTAAGCTTTGATTTGGACTACATTCAGTGACAACACCGTAGGCGTTGCACATGATGCTTTCAACACCTTCTTCAGTGAGACTAGTGCTGGAAGGCATGTGCCGCGAGCTATATTTGTAGATTTGGAACCCACCGTTATAGATGAGGTCAGGTCTGGGAATTATAGACAACTTTTCCATCCCGAGCAGCTTATTTCTGGTAAAGAAGATGCTGCTAACAATTTTGCTAGAGGTCATTACACAGGTATTCAAATTTCCTATATATCAAAGCAGTGTTTTTCCAAACTTTACTTTTAAAACCTCTGAAATTGATTCTTTAAAATTGTGATTTGCTTCAGTGGGGAGGGAGATTGTGGATCTATGCCTTGATCGAGTGAGAAAATTAGCCGACAATTGCACGGGTTTGCAAGGGTTTTTGGTGTTTAATGCTGTTGGTGGGGGCACAGGTTCTGGTTTGGGGTCGTTACTTCTTGAACGCTTGTCTGTGGATTATGGGAAAAAGTCAAAGCTTGGATTCAGCATCTACCCTTCTCCTCAGGTACTTGCTCATAAATACATATTTCACTTTGGTGACCTGAAAAAAAAAAAAAAAGAAAGAAAAAAAAAAAAGAAGGTAGGTTAAATGGCTGAAACCCACTTTCATAAATTTCCAGGTATCTACTGCAGTAGTTGAACCCTATAACAGTGTCCTTTCCACTCACTCCCTATTGGAACACACGGATGTGGCTGTGCTTTTAGACAACGAAGCTATATACGACATATGTAGGAGATCTTTAGACATCGAAAGGCCAACTTACACCAACCTGAATCGCTTAATATCCCAAATCATCTCCTCTCTAACCACTTCCCTGAGGTTTGATGGAGCTATCAACGTGGACGTAACAGAGTTTCAGACAAACCTTGTCCCATATCCTCGCATTCATTTTATGCTGTCATCTTATGCTCCTGTGATATCTGCTGCTAAGGCTTATCACGAGCAGTTCTCCATTCCGGAAATCACTAGTGCTGTGTTTGAGCCCTCAAGTATGATGGTCAAATGCGATCCAAGGCATGGAAAGTACATGGCTTGTTGCTTGATGTATCGAGGAGACGTTGTACCAAAGGATGTCAATGCCGCTGTTGCTAGCATCAAAGCGAGGAGGACTGTTCAATTTGTTGACTGGTGAGCAGTGAGCACTGATTTCTATTATTAAAATAAAAAAAGTTCAAAAACAAAAAATTTTATGATAAACTGCTTTGGAATATTTTATTTTTTATTTTTCTTACTTGTCAGGTGTCCAACTGGGTTCAAGTGTGGTATCAACTATCAACCCCCAACATTGGTTCCTGGCGGTGATCTGGCAAAGGTGCAAAGAGCTGTCTGTATGATAAGCAACAACACAGCTGTGGCCGAAGTGTTTGCCCGTATTGACCACAAATTTGATCTAATGTACGCAAAACGAGCTTTTGTTCATTGGTATGTGGGTGAAGGAATGGAGGAAGGTGAATTCTCAGAAGCCCGGGAGGATCTTGCTGCTCTCGAAAAGGACTATGAGGAAGTTGGGGCTGATGATTGTCCCGAGGAAGATCAGGAGGATGATTTCTGATTGAATCTCCTATCTTCACTCAAAGTTGTGTCCTGCTCTGTTTTATATCGAGGATTGAAATTTCATGCCTCTCCAAACCATAACGATAAGAACATGAAAATCTCCTTCATAAGCGAAGTTGAAAGAATACATCAACTGGAAAATTCCTTTTTCTTTTTTTTTTTTCTTTTTTTTGTTTTGTTTTTGTTTTCGTTTAATTTCCTTCACACTAAATAAATATTTATCATATTATAGTATCCGAGTCGAGATTAGAATTGTGATTCCAAGTTAAAATGGTGTAGAAATCGGGATTCCTCTTAGATAGGGAAAAACATTTAATTTATCATATACTAAATAAATATTTAATGTTTAAACATATTTAATTACACAATTAATTTAATACCATTTAAATTATTTTTATAATATAATTAAATTGGTTGTTTTCCCAATAAAAATATTAATTTAATTAATTTAATTTTTATATATGTGACCGATTAAATTCTACTATCGATAAAAGAATTTCACAATTACTATGACTTTATAACATTCTTAATCAAATTCGTTTAATTTTAAAATTTATTTTAAATAAAATAGTTAATTCAATCATCTATATATTTAATTTACTTAAACATTTACACCAAGATTAACTTGTTGCAAAGTATCATGACCGCCCGTGATATGAGAAATATTATATCTTCCAAAAGAACATTTAGTAACTATTATTGTGCAATTTAATTCTTCAATTTGGCCAATATCCCCTCATCATAGGGTATGTTTTTCTATTAAATCATAAATGAAAAATCAGACGTACCATCATAACTTTATGCAACTTAGATAATTACTCTATATAAACTCCTTTTATACCAATTCACTTTGCACAAAGATTTTTCTTTTGCATTAAATGTTATGATTCATAGGACTTACTCTCCTTAAATATATGACAATAGATCTCATCTTAATCACTCACAACCTTCATATATGACACGTCATATCCAAAGGTTCATCCTTCATAATCCTTAACTATGATATTTTTGAATGATATCAAAGTATGAAATCCTACGTATAAAGTTTCATCATGATCTCAAGTATGATAATCACATGCACTATACTCACTTGATAAATCTCATTAATAATTAGTATTATTTATGTTGAGGTTTATCTAAACGATCATGTTTGGTGAATTTAATTTCTACTAAACAACTAGTTATCTCGATATCCCTAATATCAATGACATGAGAGCAACCATCATAAACATTAAGAAGTTAACCTATGTAATAATATTACTGAATTATTAATGTCATTTTTGATAATTCTACGACTACAAATATTTTAGATCTTAGACGTTAAACTATTTGATCTCATCTAATATGATCCCTATCACGATTTCATATGCATAACCTAAGATCTTTCAATTTATCATAATATGTAACAAATAGGAAAAAAAAAATTATTTTCAACAAAATAATAAATATGAATAATAAATACCTTTATTAAATGATTAATATTGCTAATATCCATAATAAAAAAAATTATTTCACACAAAATATATCCTCATTAGGTCTAACCCTAATGGCTTGATGGGTAAATACTTTTGATCTCCTACTTATACTGAAACCAATCATTTCGAATACACTTCCCATCTTTTCAAGATGTCGATTTAACTTTTCTTGATAAGACCCTTAGTGTGTAAATCAATTATGTTATCATCGATTCAACCCCATCTATGTTCACATCACCTATTTCAACTACCTCTGGTGATAACCATCATGACATGTATTTGAATTTATGATGAAATCTAGGTTCCTTAATTTATGCTATTGCACCATTATTATGATAGTACAATACTACAAAACTAATAATGTTAGGGACCATGTCGCTTACGAACTTCTTCATCCTAATCAATTCTTTTTCCATTTTGGAAGTTGCAATATATTCACCTCTATGATGGAATATGCAGCCATTTCTTGTTTGGAATTCTTCCAACTAATTGCTCCACCGTGCATGAAGACAAACCCCAAAACTAATTTACTATTATGTATATCCAATTGAAAATTTGAGTATGTGAAACTCTCAATTTTAAATCACGATTCTCAATGATTAAGAATACATCATTAATACTTCTTATGTACTTACAAATACTTTTAATTGAAATCTAATTACTTCTCACTTGGATTACCTTGAAAGCTTGCTTATAACACTTTAGAGTAAAGGTAACTTTCAGACTGTACATAATATGGCATGCATGATGGGTCTAATTGACCAAGAAAAAGTTATCATTTTCATACATTCTCTCTTCTCTTGTGTCTTAGACGACATCACCTTGAATAGTGAGATTTCATGACTCAATTTCAGGAGTTATTTCTTAAAATCTTTCATGCTAAAACTTTTTTAGTATTTTATTAATGTACGTGAATTGTTTTAAGCCAAACAATCTTTTGCATCTATCTCTACAGATAAAAACTGGGTGGCAGACATCGCCTATGATGTTGAAGACATCATCGAGGAATTTACGTATCACAAGAAAGGCAACAAAGCAGTAGCAGATTCAAACGAGTCGCCCATACCCTCACATGTCTTCCAATAAATCAGTGGATGAAGCATAGAATACCCAAGCGATTGCAGAGGATTACTAAACTATAAAAGAGATTCCAGAAAGGAAGCAGAGGCACGACCCTTCATCACTTGGACAAAGTGAGAAGTGGAGTGAGAACCCAAATTGGAAGCGAAACCTGGATGAGGCAACTCTGTTCGCAAATGAGGATGATTTCCGACTAGTTCATGGACAAAGAAAAGCAGCCGACCATGATTTCGGTTGTCAGGATGGGAGGATCCGGGAAGACAATGCTGGTGTCAAGGATTTACAACAAGGATGATGTAAAATTTCATTTTGATTGCTATGCTTTCATCACTGTCACCCAGACGTACACCATAGATGAATTACTCAAAAGGTTGATCAAAGAATTTTACGATTCGAAGAGAGACGTGGTTCCAGCAGACTTTGATACGTTGAGCCACAAATTTATTAGAAATGATGGTGACCTACTTGGAGACCAAACGATATCTGGTGGTCCTAGATGATCTATGGGAGATCAAACTCTGCGAAAATATAGAGGCGAAAATATAGAGGCAGCAGTTCCGAATTTTCATGTTGGAAGTCGAGTCATAATCACCACTAGAAAGGAAGATATAACTACATTTGCTTTTGAGGTTAAAAGCCATTGTCATCATATCAAACCACTTGAAAGTGATGAGGCATGGTGGTAGTTCTGCATGAAGGCATTCCCTACTTATCCTAATTGTTGTTGTCCAAACGATCTTGAAAGAATAGCCGTCGATCTTATGATGAAATGCAGAGGCCTTCCTATGGCTATTGTGGCGTTGGTTCCTCTTCTGTCTTCTAAGAGTACGTTATCGTAGTGGAGCAGAACTTGCAATACGTTGCGATGGAATCTGGAAACAATGAAAGGATAGAAGCTGTGAAGGGCATTTTGCTACGAGGATCTACCATACAGATAAAAGCAGTGCTTCTTATACACTCTTCCGAGAAGATTTTTTAATTAAGAGAAAGACTCATTAGACTGTGGATTGCGGAAGAATTTGTTGAACAACGGAAAGGGAGCTTCTTATTTTTTTTTTTTTTTGGGAGATAAGCTCAGTTTCATAGATGGCTAAAAGCGTGAATTACATTCAAAGTTACAGAGAACCAAGAAACAGGAAAGGAAAATTGAATCCAAGCAAAACGAAGAGTATAGGAAAAAACAAAAGGTTGATTGATTGGAAAACTAATAGCATTGTACGTAGATGGCTAAAGTGATGATATCTCAATTATTAAGGACCCGACACCATCGATGATCTGACTAGACATGGAATTAAGACATGAGTCGAAGCAAACCTTGCCAGTTCTTAATCCATCCTATTATTAACTATTTTTGTCGAATATACATTGGGTATGGCAATGCTGCCAGGAGTTTAAGAGATTGTGCGACATGTAATGATAGATTCTGTAAGGAAAAACAAATTTTCATGGTTTGAAAGTCCTAAAATAGCAGGAGGAAGTATCGAATAAGACACCGAGTGGAGTGGCCGCTGAAACATTGTCTTAAGATGGTGAGCCATTTTCATTTGTCCCTTCCAAATCCCAATAATAATAGGGTACATGTGAAAATCAATGTTTTGGTTGGTTTGTTTGCTGTTGGGAGTTGCTGGTCTTCGGGCTGTTTTTCCTTTCTTTGTTTGGTGTTGCTGGTCTGTGATTTTTTTTTTCTCTTCGTTGTTGTGGGTCTGTTTTTCTCTCTTTTAAATTTGGAAGGTTTTTTTGGGGGACTCGTTCTTTTTCACAAATAAAGGTCTTTTCTTTGAATAAAAAAATTTAAAAAAAAAAAAAAAGATAATAATTGAAAAGGAACAAATGTATTTAGTCGTTGTTTGGGTTATATGACTTGGTTCAATTCTGTATGAAAGATGTGATCAATAAAAGTTCTTTTCATGACAACATTTTGTATCTTACTATTTGTTAAAATTCTTTTGATCTACCTGATCCAGAGAAATTCTATAGCAGCAGAAATGAGTTATCCGCTTATTGTTGTTTATAAAAATAATGTCATTTGCATTTTATTAATGCTTGTACTATTATTGTACATTTTTATCATAAAAACTTCTACTTTATATTCAAAAACACATTATTTTTCTTAAAAAAAATGATGATTTGTCTTTAGGATTAACTTTAAGTATATATTTAACTATTATGTACTGGTTAGAGTCAGGATCACATTCTACTAACAAGGGACACTAATTTTGAATTATGACTCATTCTTAATGGGTTTATATCATTTAATTAGAGTTTGTTTGGTTCGATTCTTCAATAAGAATGAAATTAAAATCTCATCACACTCTACCGTTTGGCTCAAATGATTAATAAAGTGAGATGGGAATAAAAAATCATTATTTCATTAATAAATATATTTGGTGGGAATCAAAAGTAAGTATTCATTCTCATACAAGATTTTTTTCGTATTTTTAAAATTCTATAGTACATTTTTGTTGGAAAAAAAATCTCCAAATAGATACAAAAAAATCATAATTCTCATTCGTATTTCATTCCCACTCTTATTATTTTGTATTTCATTCTCATAGTCTCATTCCCACAAAAAAAAAAAAAAAATTGAACCAAACTTTCCCTTAGATGCAGTTATCTAGTGGTTGGAAAAGCCTAAACACAGCTAAGGGATAGCCCTCTTGCCTCGAAACACAAATGACACGAGTTTAGCATTAAATTAGAGAATACGAAGATGAAAAGTAGGGAATAACTTCTTATTTCTTCGCATTAACTTAAGCGCATGCATTTATAAAACAGTACATCCTTATTAGTACCTTAACACAAACCTATCAATAAGCACTCCAATAAAAATTGAAAACCGTAAAATGCAATGAAACTATGAAAGTAATTAAACTAGATTCATACCCGTTTATCGATCTTATGCTTTCCCTGCAGAGCCAAACAGATGCATCTTGTCTGAGACCACAGCCTTCATTGCAGCCTTTGCAGATTCCATGACATGGACTAAATCTTTGCTTGGCTTATTCAAGGAATCCATGTAAGCCTTTCTCACCTCAGTGTTTACATTGAACTTCCTCACACCCCGTTTGATACATCCCTGTTCAAGGAAGTTGACGAGCGCTATACTTGAGCACCATAACACTCTTTCACACATGGAAATATTTACGAACCAGAAAGTATTGAGACAGATGTGCAATGTGTATATAAATCTTGGATCAACAGTTTAACAACAAAGATGACTTCATACTTAATTAAGACATGAGTTGAAGCAAACCTTGCCAGTTCTTAATGCATCCTATTATTAACTATTTTTGTCAAATATACATTGGGTATGGCAATGCTGCCAGGAGTTTCAGAGATTGTGCGACATGTAATGATAGATTCTGTAAGCAAAAACAAATTTTCATGGTTTGAAAGTCCTAAAATAGCAGGAGGAAGTATCTAATAAGAATACAACAAACTTCCCCGTGTAATCATCATGGTTATAATTCTATAAGGGTTCTTGAATGAAAAATACAAACATCAAAAGTGACAATAAGATGGTAGCTCACTAGTAGCATCCTCACCTAAAACTAGTACGTATCGGGTTCAAGTCAGATAAGGAACCTATCACAATACTTAAAAAGAAAAAAAAAACAGAATACAAGCAGCAAAAGTGAATGATTCTCGAATATAATAGAATAGTACCTTGACAAGATCCTCGGGCAAGCCAGATGCTCCATGAAGCACTAGAAACACTCCTCTCTTCGAACACAGAGCATGCAAATCCTTGATTAAGAGTAACATAAGGATCAATTAACTTGCTGATATGGAAAAAGCTAGGGACTAATAGTTTATGAGCATGTGCTCTTGACTTTCTGTTCACCCAAAACTATGAAAGAGTAATGGCAGACGTCAATTGTACCCAAGGAACTAGAAGACAGGGAGACAGGAAAAATTTTTCCTTTCTTGTTCTTTATTGGTCTATCTACTTTTTCAACCTATATATCTTTCAATTGATACACTAGCTCAATCTGGAAAACAGTAAGGTATAAGTTATAACTACCAAAGAGTTAACATAATAAAAGAGCATATATGAAATAATAATTTAGAAGATAAAATGTGACTAGCAACAAAATCATTATACCATTTATTTTAGAAATCAAGGGAATATGCAAGTTTAAGCAAATAATTATAACCTAAAAATTATCCCTTATTGAGAAAGTATTTATCGAACGGGGTTTAATAAATGGCTATAGTATCCATAATGCAGTTTGAGAGCATAAACAAATGGTACTAAACCTTGAGTAAATCAAGTCTGAGATTTGGTCCACTTGATGGGTATTTCCCATGGACGTTACCAATACACACTGCCAAAGCATCTACACCAGTCTCATCAATGAACTCTTCAGCCTGAAAGTTTTTGAAGCAAATAATGAACTTAGTAAGCAAAGATAAAGAGGAAACTGATTTATCAGTTAGAGAAGTTGGTAACCTGATTAACATCAGTCAGCTTCGCTTCATAATGTTCAACAGTTAAGTCGTCTTCTGTCCCTGACAACCTCCCAAGTTCAGCTTCCACCAGCATGTCTTTTGAGTGAGCCAGGGATGAAATAGACTTTGTGTAGGTAACATTCTCCTTGAAGGAAAGATGTGAGCCGTCTACCATTACGGAATCAAATCCCTGGGAAGGTTGATTTCAGAAAAGCAATTTAACAATTAGATAATGAGATTGTTATATATCACAGATGCTCTATTCTAAATCAAGCGGTGGAAACTTAGTGGTTACAATGATGAAACTTCTTAGTGGTTTATACTTACTGATTCAAGAGCTTCCAACAGATCTAGCTTTGAATTTCCATGATCAAAGTGAACAGTAATGGGAACCTGCCACAGATACATATGCATTGGCATAAATTTTTTTATATAATTTAGTAGCCCCATCCATTTGATTTCAATGATCATTCATTATTCAAAATTTCAGAACCAAGAGAAGAATTATTTAAGGCCAAGCCTTTCAGAAACAGAACGTGCAAGGGCAAACATCTCTCTGTGTTTTCTTTCATCCTTTACTTTCTCATTTTTGGGATCAAGAATGACATTCATTCAAACTCCATCAACTACTTTGAAGCTAAATAAAATCATGAGAGCGGATCAAAGAGGTAATGCAAAAGAGAAGAACTTAGATACAATGCTAAGTTTTCACATTCGTAAGCATCATATATCCTTGCTTATGGCAATCATAAAGACAGTATTGCACATACACATATCTCTACATGCATAGTGCCTTCTTGATGTTAAGGAGAATTAATTTTCAATTCTTTCTCTCTCTCTCTCTCTCATTTAATCTGTTAATGGGTTGTTGCTTACACTGGCTTGTTCAGCAGCAGATATACAACACGCAACCAATGGAAGCCCACCTTGCTTTAGGGCAGCTGGATGGATCTGGAAAAATTAGTCATAAGTTATGAACCATTTAAAACCAACATCCAACAAAAGGATGTTTCTCAAAAATCATACTTTGACATGGTATGGATCTAAAGAAATGAAATTTATAATTAAAATTTTGAGGCATCAACAAGAAGGGAATATTTTGCTCCTGATTGATCCTCCTAAACAGGAAACACATCAAACCTGCGAACCTGCGAAGGAACTATCATAACAGGGGGAAAAATAAAAGGAGATGACCGAGTATGAAAATTTTGATTATAATGGCTTTGAGTAGATACTAGATACTGTCACATGATAGAATGATAACGAGAGTGAAAATTTTGCACTGGAGGAACAAACTTTCAAGAATATTTGTATTCATCTAATTGAGGAATTAATTTAGTAATTAACTCATATTAGGGTTTTGTATTTTAGGAATCCTGTAATTATTGTAGTTTCCTTATTTTAGCTAGGTCTTGCCTATATATTATAACTTCTCCCAAGGAACAAAATGAGCTGAGAATTTTAGCCTAGGTCTTATCTATCTATACATTGTACTTTAGAAAACTCTCTAGGTTTCTACAAAATGAAACCAACAATAATACAATATAAACAGGAAAAAAAAAAAAAGGGAAATAAATACCAACACAAAATTTGATAAGAATGACCACTGGTTCAACCAAATTTTAGCCAAGTCTCATGAATACGTCTTATATCTAACCTGTAATATTGCAGGACTTTTTTCCTGCTCTGCCGCAGTCACGACTGCCTCAGCTCCCTCTAAATTATAGATATTAAATGCCCCAACAGCATATCCACCCCTTTCTGCATCCTTTCATTGTAATATAGATTAGAAGCTGAGGAAGAAATCGGATACAAAAATTTCAATTAAATGAATCTTACAAGAAGAATCTCTTTTGTTGATGAAACTCTAACTGGACTAGACCAAGAATTGACTAGCTCTGCTAATGCTTTACTATCACCAACATTACCTATAAAAAACCATATTTTAAGCTTGTTAGATGCAAAGGTATATGAAGGAAATTATGCCAGAAATTCTGCAGAAGGTATATAATTTAAAGAACAGCAGCCAAAAAAGACAGTTCGATTTCACCAGGGAAAACGATGTATGGAACTCCCGGAAGTCTGCTTTCAGGGCCTAGCTGCCATAATGGAACACCGGGCAGGGCTTGTCCAACTATTCTCGCACTTTTTGCTTCAAGAGCTTTTGTGGCAAGGTCTGATGAGGTGATTCCACCCTAAATCAGAAAAAACAATAAGTTGACTCGGTAAAAATTTGGTTTTACTTATACATTTATAGATATGCTAAAAGTCAGTTGAAATTTATCTCTCTTGAAACTTGGTTTCTACATTGAGAATTGGAGCAGAAATTCAGATAGAGGACCACTATCGTTTTAAATTTTAGAACATTATCTTTGAGCACTAGAATGAAAATCATTCTTACCACACTTTTGATAAGATTGTTATCCAAACAAGATGGTGAGTGTCATAGGTATGTGCAAAGAAACCGCCCAAACCAAAACCTGACCGAGACTTTCTATTTCGGTCGGGGCTTTTTTATAAATTCAAATTTTGGTCAGGGCCTCAACCGATAAGTTAACGGGGGAGTTCAGAGAAGAATTCTTAGTCGGGGTTCGGGGCCCGACGCTTTTTTTAACAATTTTTTTTTCTTTTTTTTTTTTCTTTTTTCACTCCTCTCTCTTCTTGGACTAGAAAAATAATTACCTTACTTAATAAATAAAATTGTAGATAACAATTAAAAAGTTTAGCCCTACAAATATTTAGAAATAATACTTGAAACATTTTTAACCTAAAAATACCTTACTAGAAGAATTGGGAAAAACCAAAAAAAAAACAAAAAACAAAAAGAGGGTCCACCGCCCCGACCGCCGCCGCCCGCTTTACTTCGGTCAAGGTCCGGTCGGGGGAAATACGTAGACCGGCTGGGACCTTATGCCCCGAAATGTTGACCAGGGTGTTGACTTCGGACCGATATCAACCGCCCCAACCATTTGCACATACCTAGTATCATATATATTTTCACAAAGATGGAGAGAGGAATTTACTAGCCAAAAGCTGAGACAAAAGTGGCTGATTTCCTTTTCATAGGTGTAGCAAGTCATAAAAGTTCATAATAATTTATAATCATTCACGCAACCAATAACCTGACTGCACCATTGATTATTTATTTCATGTTTTAAAATCAAGTCCAACTTTTATTCTACCCCTTAAGGCTAGATGGGGTTTAGAAAAGCTGCTTCAAAGGTATACTATGATTTGGTACCTTAGCAAGAATGTAGCGAGGTTTTGTAGTTATTCCTTTAACTATTTCCACTAGTGCAGAACTCACTTTGGAGTTGATCTCCAAGCTCTCAGCAGGGCCTGGCAATTGAAAATGAATGAGACTCAAGGAATGACGAAAGAAAAAATAAATAAATAAATAATTGTAAATGTTCTCAGTTTGTGTGTAACATATACCCAATCAACGAACATATGGCGAACATATATTATGATGCAGGAAATTTACTGCCAACAGTAGCAGTGCAAGATGCTGAAGGCTATTCTAAGAGATGGTATCATTGTATACCAAAATCTATCACTGTCAAATGCAGATAATATAAAAGGAAATGAAGCTAACTCTTTCCAATGATGAGCTCTCGGCTAGTCATTATAAGAGTGTCCTTGCGAGCCTTCAGAAAAATACTTGCCAACTCAGAGGTTCTCCTAATTTCTTCTTGCCTCTCTTCTGCAGACCTGAGAGCAAGTCTAGCTACAGAAACCTATTCATAGGAGACAAGGAATGAAAAAATACATAGAAATAACTGGAAGAAAAAGAAAAAATTATTGGTAGCACTATAATTTGAATTGTAATAGCAGTTCTCACCTCGATGTTTCTTAATATGGTGCCACATTTTGACTTAAGTTCTTCAACCTGTGAATTATAACTATAAATCAGCGACAAATGTAAAGATGGCGAAATTAGAGGCAGAGAGCAGATTTTCACATTCAGCGGCTCAACCTGTTTTGTTGTTTTGGGAACATAAGACCCTACAACTATGAGACCACCATTCCTTTTTTTGTTTATTCCAAGATCCTTAGGCAGAAGTGGGGCTATAGGGATAATTCCAATCCTGGCAGAAACAAAGCTAGCAGCAGTACGGCACAAGAAACGCTTACCCTTTAGCTCTGCCTGTGGAATAAAACACAAGCTAATGAGAGCACTGGTGCAACAGAAGCTATGTAAAACATGTGATAACAAAAAGTGGGCATCAGATTAGCAGGATAGTTTGCCTTGATCATTCCAGCGGCAAAGACAGCCATGTCTCTGTCACTAGCTGCGTTTACTATGCATGTGGAGCCCTGCATTAAGCAATTAACCCAGAACCATATAAGTTAATGTAGTTATTAAAGTGCACATAAATACTTTTGTGTGTAAAGAGAACTTGTTGACAAATAGGTGAAAAAGGTATGATGACCTGATATGTAATCAACTGTTTGAATTTATTATCTGATGATGACAAATGCTACGTTAAAAATGTTAAATAAGAAAGAGACATCTATGTATCCTCTTTTTAGCCAAAAAAATAAATAAAATCTATCCTCTCCTTTTTCTCCTCAGTATGGGTTCTACCATTTCTCATAATTTCATAGGCAAGTCTCAAAGAAAGCTTAGTAAGAACAGATGAACTGAAAATAGAAAAGTGAGAATATTCTTCAAAATGGCTTGCTCACACCCTAAATATTTACCTAAGCATTAAGGCTATCAACTTAATTCATAGTAAGATACAGTAATTAAATCATACTACAAAATATTTCTAAGTACTTCTAAAATTGGGGCAATAACTCCACCAGATGTAAGAAATGTGATCATATACTGAATAACCTAAGTCAATTGAACACACATCCAATATTCTTATGCCGAATTGTACATGCTTGCTTCACACCATACCTTTTGTAAACTGCATAAGTGCTCACAAACAGCATCTGGTCCGCCTTTTCTTATAAGTTGAATAGAAATAGAGCTGACACTGTTTGCTTTTATGCGACCAGCTGTTTTTTCATCTACCCACTAATATGCAGGAGAAAAAATTTGTAGTTACAGTTACATAGTACAATCAACACAGCTCTCCATTCCAATCAGAGAAGATAAATAAATTTAACCTCACGAAGGTTCGAAGATTTATAACCAAATGAAGCGTCCTTTGCAAACTCTGTGTCCCCAGCTGGTACAAGCCTACATATATTATAAACTAAAGGTCAGAAATTAATCATGATTAATTTGAACTAATCATTACTTAAGAAGATTTTTACTGTTCAGAATCTGCAACATAGTGAACATCCCCAATAGTATAACGGCCTCCTTGGAGAAAGAAGGGGCAGATGATCCATGCATCCATCTCACCTAGGACTGAAACAGCCGCATCAGCTTCCTGCATAAATCAATTAGTCGAAAATTTGTCAGTCTCAACAAAGAGTATATAACAACATATATAGGAATAAGCCACTGACCATACCTCTGGAAAGTGACCTCTTAAGGTTGAATCACCTCTCAAAACAACCGTATAATTGGTGTTTTTAACAGATTCTGATGCAGTATATATGTTCTTGCAGATTTCTTTTATCAAGGCAGTAGCCTGTAAATGATAATGCCAAACTGAGACTATAACTCTGTTATAAGAAGACAACCTAAAATGATGCTTGCAGCAGAAAGTATATATTATGAGAACTGTTTTTAGTCAAAGTAAGAATAATATTTGATTCTTCTATACTTCTGCTGAGAGAGATGTCTACCTTGTCCGAACTCAGTGCTCTGGAGTTAGTCAAAATAAAAAAGCATTTGGGAGCTTTATGGAACTTTCCAACAAGAGACTCAACACTCCTGCAAAGAATGGAAACATACAATTTAAACGAAGTTATAGTCACCTTCTGAAGTTCCAATAGTCACCTTCATTTCAGGGGACCTTTCAAATGTTCACATTAGATTACTATATTCTAAGAGGTAATAACTCTACTTTATATGTACTGGTCATGTAGCAGAGTAGAGCAAGTACAACTTGTAATAGAATTTTAATATTCAATCCATTGTGCAAGCCTATCTAACTGTATAACTATTCAGATTTACTAACTACATGACACTCACCATTCTGTCAATACATCAATATCATGAACAGTTTGGGTTCCAGTTGGGTCATCATCCAGCACAATTAAAATGTTGGAATTATTCTGGCTTAGTCTTTGTATGTCATCGATAGGATCTACTGGCCATTCAGATGGAAGGGACTTTAATACAGCTTCTTTCTTGGGAATGGGAGGTTTTCCTTCAACCTTGATACCAGTAAGTGTCTCATAGAACTGTACAGAAATGGCAATATTTTGGTTCAATCTTGAAAGAGAAAGGAAAGCAAACAATAGTTAAAATTTTTTGGTTCAGCAAAGTCAAGAGCATATATTCTTAATTTTCTATGCAAGGAGTTTGTGATAAGGTATTTGCAAAGTTCCCTTCCTGTGAACTACATAAATGGACTATTATATACAGCAGAGAGCAAAAACTTGAAATGAATGGCCCATGCCTTAACAACACCAGCATCATCTTGCCGGCCCCAGCCTGCAGCAGAACCTGAGGAAAAGTTGCATCATGTCATTACCACAGATCTAGTAGCTCACTAAAACAAAGTTAAGTAAAGGACAACACTACAGACATGACCAAACTAAAAGAAAATTTTTAGGCAGCATGCTAGAAACAATTTTTTTCCCCCCCTAAGCTTGTACAATTGTAATAACGCTGCAAGGAATATGAATTTAAATTGAAGATTATATAGCACCAGACAGGAACAGCTGGTGCGCAACTGTTGAAACAGGAAGGGAAACTTTATGAGATGTGCCTTCACGAGTAACAATTCCCTGTAGACAATAAAATATCATTTAAGGAAGCTAGTTTTCACATAAATACTATTTCTAACAGAAAATTGAAGGATGCTTAGGCTGACCAGGTCCTTCACAAAGATATCAAGTGCAGAGTAAGGTGTATAATCATTATTCAGCATGTGCGGACCACGGTTTTCAAACATCCTGCAGCAGAAGATAAATGCTATAATAACAGCTTAAAACAAATTTGAGGCATTCTGAATCTAGAAGGCAGAATTGGGATGCAATAACTGAATTAAATCAGTTGAAACCAAAAACAAACTGATGATGAAGATGATAAATGAGAAATTCTAGCTATAACATTTGATAAATTTTCCCAAATTCCAAATTTAATTGATTTCCTAATTTGTTTTAGATTATACTTCAGATATGGTCCCTGTAATTAGTTCTTGTTTAAAATAAGTATTGGAGAGCTAGACTTAGGCACAATTTGAGTAAACTGATTAAACTGATGTTTTGTGAAACTTGAACTTGGGATAAAGAACTTTGTTTCTACTATCTAATAATGTTACCCTTCATTTCATGAGAAGCGGGCTTACGCACTATTTGGTGCCATTCGTCCTTTCTTAGTTTATAGTCACAAGCAAGGAAAAAGGCACAACTAACAATAATTTCCTTAAACACAATAGTACTATATATCTTTGAAATTCTAGCTTTGGAAGAAGGAAACCTTAAATACAAGCTATCATTCAGGCGGCATGTGGTGGACTCATTCTTAAGGCAAGGCTCACTCATTTAGGAGGAAATAATAGTACATTGAAACCCTATGAAAATTGAGTCTGAAATTCAAAACAATAATGATGAAGAATGTATAAATCAAAGAATCATAAAAAGATGACTGTACCAGGAAGTTCCAACACTATTTCTGATGATTTCAAACAAAATCCGTGAATTAAGACCCAACCGAGCTCCAAATGCCATTGCCTCAGCAGCTGATGCTATATGAACTCCAGCAAGCAATTGATTAACCATCTTTACACCACTAGATGGTACAACACAGAAGAGTAGAGGCAACAGAAATCATTCCTCAGAAAATCAGAGCAATCTACATGAAGTCAAAGGCCCAAAAATCACCTAATTTACAAAAAGATGATAATAAATCAGGAGTACCTTCCAGCACCACAACCTCCTTTGATAATATATAGCTTCTCGCTTAATGCTGTTTGCAGCAACAGATAATCAGCCTCAAAGTCAATTCTAGATCCTTGAACAATAGCATGAAATCATGAAAACCTTGTTTTCAGTACCTGACAGAACTGAACCAGCACTCTTAAGCGCTTCATCTGTGCCAGAAGCCATTATCTGCGATAAATAATTTAGCAAAGTTGTAATTAACAAATGGCATAATGAATTCTTTCACTAATCTCAAGGCTATTTATGCATGATATACAAGCATATTTTAAGGATAGTAAACTACACAATTAATATGACAGCCAATATATTAATGTATTGGTTGAGGTAACTGCACACCGTAAGAGTCCCATTTGAGGCTCTCTGAACACCTCCAGAAACTGGAGCATCAACCAATTTTAAATGCTTGCCTTCATCTGGAAAATTTGAGGCACAATTATTTATTGGAACACATCATAAGTACCAACATATATTAGCAGTCCGAGACATGGTGAGATTACATCTACCCTCACATCTTTGATTGGCACCAATAAACCAGAGAACTGCTAGTATATGTTAATCTAGTATAGCCAGCCAAGGGAGTGCTAAGTAAACACCAACCATTTTCTTACATACTTCAGATCATACCTGAAGCCAAGCCACATGGTTAGACTCTATTTCTGACTCCTAATATTTGGATGAGAAGTCTTCAAAGACTTCCTAGGCTACACTTGCTTTATACAATTTGAAATGAAGTCAGAACATGAATGAACTATTCTGACTACATTAAGAATGATGTCTTAAATAAGAAGTTGATGTTCTAAGAAAGTCACGAACATCTGCCTCATAGAAGATGGGCCCAATCATGAGATGAGTTTCACATTGTTTACGAAAAATAACAAGAAATGGAACTTTGAGCAGCTTTTGGACCAAATGACTCATGCTATGTATCGTGCCAAAATTACCAATTACCTAAGAGCTTCAGCTTTTAAGAAATGGGACCAACAAAGGTTATCATCAAGAAAAAATACTAACAATTACTGTACGATAACAGAATTTTCTCATAACACTGAAATACAAAGGATAGCAATTGAGAGCACCTACTTTGCAAGCGATGCTGTAAGTCGTACACAAATCCAGGAGAAACTGTAGATGATAAAATAATTGAAGCTCCGGATGGAAGGGCTATAAAACACATAAAATGGGTCAGTACAGCTTTCAGAAATGGAGATAATAGGCGGAGTACATCCTCACCTGAAACAGCTCCAAATTCTCCATACAAAACACCCTCGGCTTGTACTTCATTTGTAACCATGATTACAAGTACATCAACATCTGGATAAGCAAAATATGTACATGAAAAAATTTCTTACATCTTCTCTGAAAATGAACAAGGGGAACACATTAAGAAAAATTGCAAACATAACAAGAATTAGCTTTAGATCTCATTTACTTCTGCTAAATGTGTCCAACTTGTTGAAAATATGGAAAGATATTATTTAGATTCTATTAGGAAAAATCTTAGGATATTTCCCTAAAATATGGGATTGTAAATAGATATTAAGATTTTCCATAACTAATCTAGGTTTCCTATGTATAAATAGTCTAGTGATTTAACATGAAAAATGAATATAGAAAATTACCAAAGCTTTTCATGGTATCAGAGCTAGGGCTCTTCTAAGGTCATCTGATCTCTATTCATTTCTAGCTCGGAAAACCAGACCTTATTTGAAGACTTATTCTTCAAACTCCCAACGACATAGGCGATGATTCTTCAACAATCATTAGGAAGAAACTGTCGGCTCTAAGCCTCAATGAGAAGTCTACCATCCAGATCACAACTCACCTTTTGAATGGACAAAACTTTCTACGATGGTCTCAATCAGTGAGACTGTTTCTTCAAAGCAGAGGAAAGATGGGATATATAACAGGAACAACAACAGCACCTAGCATAAAGGATCTGAGGTATGCTACCTGGGAAGAAGAGAACTATACCTAACATCATAAAGGATATTGGTCAAAACTACATGTATCTTCCTATTGCAAAGGAAGTTTGGAGTGCAGTATCCTCCACTTTCTCATAATTAGGAACCTCAGCACAAGTATACGAGATCAAGACAAAAATTCGAGAAATGAAACAAGGAGAGATGACTGTCACCAATTACTATAATAAGATGTTAGGGCTATGGCAAGAACTAGATCTATTTTATGGTCTTGACTACACATGTGGAACGGATACTACATAGTTCAAGAAAACAATAGAAAAAGATAGGTTCTTGGCTAGTCTCAACCCTGACCTAGATGAAGCAAGAGATCGAATTCTAAGAAAAGAACCATTGCCCTCTACAAGGGAAGTTTTTTCAGAGATTAGAATGGAAGAGAGCCGTAAGATCGTGATGATGGGGAAGAAGGGCTATATGGAAACTCTTGAAAATTTTGCCCTTAATACTATGGTATCAACAGAAACCATGGTAACTACAGCAACAACTTTTAAGCCAAGAGGGTCTAATTCCTCCTATGGCCAACCCTCGAGGTTTGATGAGAAGGTGAAGGTCTGGTGTGATTACTGTAACAAGCCTAGACACACTAGGGCTACTTACTAGAAAATTCATGGAAAGCCTCAAAAACTAGAAGGGCAACCGAAGTGGAGACAAAAATAGTCATGGAATGTATGCTTCTGTTGAAACCGAGACACCATCTCTTTCCCTTAGCAAAGGCCAACTTGATCATATATACAAAAATAATCAGCCAAATTCCTACTTCTAGTTCAGGTTTACGTTTTCTTGCTCAAACAGGTAGTTTTCCCATAGCTTCAACTGTCTTTTCTAATCTAGAACCATGGATCATTGATTTTGGTGCTTTTGATCACATGACACATTTATCTCATGTTTTCTCCTCATATACTACTTGTCCTGGTTATCTTAAAATTCATATAGCAGATGGGAGTTTATCTCCAATTACAAGAAAAGGTTCAATAACTATGTCACATAATTTCATCCTAAAATTTGTCCTACATGTTCCTAAGTTATCATGTAATCTCTTATCTG
Source organism: Coriaria nepalensis (assembly GCA_027186245.1). NCBI lineage: Eukaryota > Viridiplantae > Streptophyta > Magnoliopsida > Cucurbitales > Coriariaceae > Coriaria > Coriaria nepalensis. Next base: position 2,956,031 of record CP114499.1, on the reverse strand, counting down.
TTAGCGAAGTCACCAAAGATTCTAATTGCAAGTGAAATTCTATGATTCTTACTGTGAATTTCAAGACCAACATTTGAAGAAGATGATTGGCAGTGCTAGAATGGTTGGACTCCATTATTTTGATGACTCGACTATCGAGTGTGGACAAGCTCAAATTGCTAGCAGTAGTATTTCCATTCCTATTAGAGATAAAATAATGTTATGGCACTATAGGTTAGGCCATCCTAGCTTTCCTTAGCTTAAGCATTTGTTTTCATCCTTCTTTAAAGACAATAATATTAACTCATGTGTCTTCAATGTGAACCTTGTCAATTATCAAAGCATCAGAGTTTCTTAAAAACCTCATTCTTATCAAGCTTCTAGACCATTTTATTTAATTCACAATGACATTTGGAGACCCTCTAGAGTAACAATTATTTATGGTATTAGCTGGTTTATCTCATTTATTGATGACCATACTAAGATACGTTGGATGTTTCTATTAAAAAAAAAAAGACGAAGCTGCTAAAAAATTCAAAGAATTCTATTATATGATTGAAAATCAATTCCAAACACGAATCCAAGTTCTTAGAACTGATAATGGCAAAGAATACTTTAATTCAATTCTAAATAATTTTTTGATAAAAAAAGGCATGCTTCATCCATCTACTTGTTATGATACCCTCAAACAAATGGAATAGCTGAAAGAAAAAATACACTTACTAGAAGTTACTAGATCAATCATTTTTACTATAAGGGTCCCTAAGTATCTATGGGGGAAGTAGTCCTTACAACCACATATCTTATAAATAGAGTTCCTACTAAGGTACTAGAATATCAAACTCCTTCCCTTCTAGAATTTTTTGCTGCACAGTCTTTGTTTATATACACAAACACAACCGGTCAAAACTTGATCCTAGAGCTGAAAAGTGTCTTTGTGAGTTCTCCAAGTCAAAAAAGGTATAAATGCTATAATCCTACCTCAAAAAAATTCTTTGTGAGTATGGATGTCAAGACACACCTTACTTTACCGAAAATTTTCTTCAGGGGGAGGAGAGTCATTCTAGGGTGGAAGATCATTTTGGGGAAAATTCAAATTCGTAACCTCTACCAGTTCTAGATATGCCAACTCTAAATGTTCCTTCATCGAGTACTCCACCTACCCCTTCCTTACCTATAGAATCAAACATTATAAACTCTTTTTCAGGGGGAGAAACATTACAAACTGTGCAGCAACCTGAGTTGCTAGTTTACTCTCGGAGGAAGCAGATTCATAATAAGGAACTTCAACCTTCTACCTACCAAGACTCCTCTTTGGGTCTTGTAATTGAAACAAGTATGACAGTTCCAAATGTCTTGAATCATCATCAAACTGTTTCTACAAACTCTGATCTTGATATTCCTATTGCCATTAGGAAATAGACCTGCACTTGTACTATGCATCCTATTGCTAAATATGTCTCCTATCATAGGTTATTTCCTAGCTATAAAACCTTTATTGTCCAATGTTTCAATTCCAAAAGATATCCAGGAAGCAATGGGTCAACCTGAATGGAAAATGGAAGTGTTTAGTTTACCAAATGGAGGAAGAACAGTAGGCTGCAAGTGGGTGTGTTTACTGTGAAATACAATGTTGATCGGAAGATTGAAAGGTCCAAGGCAAGGTTTGTGGCTAAAGGTTTCACACAAACCTATGGAATAGATTACTAAGAAACATTTGCCATGGTTGCTAAGGTAAACTCTATTAGAGTATTACTTTCCCTTGATGCTAACCTTGAGTGACATTTACAACAGCTAGATGTGAAGAATGTGTTCCTTAATAGGGAATTAGAAGAGGAAGTGGTTATGGATTTACCTCCTGGTTTTGAGGCACATTATGGGATAGAAGATTTGCAAGCTAAGAAAGTCACTATACATTCTAAAGCAATCACCTAGTACATGGTTTGGTCGACTTACTAAGTCTCTGAAGGGTTGTGGATATTACCAAACTCGAGTAGATCATACATTATTTGTCAAGCATTCTATGGATGATAAGATTGCTATTCTCATTGTGTATGTAGATGACATGATCGTAATTGGAAGTGATAATGATGAACTAGAAGAATTGAAGAAGTTTCTAGCCATGGAATTTGAGCTAAAAGATCTTGGATCCGTGAAGTATTTTTTAGGGATGAAATTTGCAAGATCTAAGAAGGGAATTGTATGTTCTTGACCTGCTTAAGGAAACAGGGTACCTAGGATGCAAACCGGCAAAAACTCCTATGGAAGCAAATTTGAAGTTGGAGGTAGCCAGACCCGATAAGGTGGTAAATAGAGAACAGTTATAAAGATTAGTGGAAAGACTCATCTATCTATCTCATACTAGACAAGATATAGCATTTGCAAATAGTGTTGTGAGTCAATTCATTCACTCACTTAGAGAAGAACACTTTGATCTTGTTTACAGAATTCTAAAATACCTAAAAGGAAAACCGGGAAGGGGGTTACTATTCCAAAATCGCGGTCACATCAGAATTTAAGCATTTACAGATGTTGACTGAGCTGGTAGTGTGACTGATAGAAATCTACTTCTGGCTACTATACTTATGTTGGCGGAAATTTAGTGACTTGGAGAAGTAAAAAACTAAATGAAGTAGCTAGAAGTAGTGCAGAAGCTGAGTTTAGAGCAGTTGCTCATGGGATTTGTGAAATATTATGGTTAAAGAGACTACTTGAAGACCTAAAAATCTGGAGTACTACTCCTATGACACTTTATTGTCACAACAAAGCAGCTATCAACATTGCTCATAATCCTGTTACGACAAGACTAAACATATGGAGATTGACACATTTCATTAAAGAGAAGTTGGAAGATATCTTTACCAAAGGACTACAAAAAATTCAATTCGCCAAGCTTATATGCAAGTTGCGTTTACTAGACATCTTTGAACTAGCTTGAGGGGGAGTGTTGAAAATATGGAAAGATATTGTTTCGATTTTGTTAGGAGAAATCTTAGGACATTTCCCTAAAATATGGGATTGTAAATAGACTGTTAAGATTTACCATAACTAATCTAGGGTTTCCTATGTATAAATATACTAGTGTTGTAACATAAAAGATGAATATAGAAAATTACCAAAGTTTTTCACGACCGTATAAAAGAAAAAGTATCTGCAAGTGCATCTTAAAAAGTTGTAAGATGCTAGCCATGCTCCAACAGATTAACCGAATTATTCCAAAATCTATGACATATATCATTTTGACAAAGGAAGAAAGAGGCCCTAAATTTAGAAACTAAACGAAATCAATATAGGAAGCAAGTTTAATCAATGAATAAAGGTCTGGCATCCCAATGACTAATTTTTACCTCAACTAACTGTTAAATACACTATGGCCGCCGCATGAAATATTTGAGAAAATTATTAATCATGATATTAAATCAGGTAAAGGTTGAAATAGTCAAATCTAGAATGTTAAACTAAAATAAGAGTACCATACCTTTATGACGCATGATACTTACAATCTTAAAGTGATTAGCTTAGTGGGGGGGGGGGGGGGGGGGGGGCAAAGTGAGAATTACTCATCATTTGTTCACCTTTAGATACTTCGGCTGGAGAATTTCCAACCAAGCCACCAGCATCTGTAAATCGAGTTAGTGTTGATTTATAAATCTGCAGTGACAGAAAGGTGCCAAACATGTTAATTAGAGAAACTTCCTGACAACTTAATTTAAATCCCAATGTTACAAATATTTTTGCATCTGATGCATTTATGCAATTTTATTAACCACTCTTTTCTATGTAGATAAAGTACATGTCATCCTCATCACCAGTGGACCGAATCATTCTCTCGGTGCAGATACAGTGAGTGTCATAACAATAATAAGGAATTTGTGTTTCAGTCTCCTGCTTGAATTGATTAAAATGTTTAATATGTGCAGCATTTATGACTCGAACAAGATTTACCTAAGTACAAAGCGTCACATGTTAAGTTTCCAAAATACACTATCAAGTTTTATACTTTTACAATGAATCTCTCATTCTCCTATGTAAGGTATCACATAATCAAACTAATCTCATCGACTCATTTCATGGAATCCGTAGTCAAATGTTAAGTTCCCAAAATACTCTATCAAGTTTTATACTTTTACAATGAATCTCTCATTCTCCTATGCAGGGTATCACATAATCAAACTAATCTCATCAACTCATTTCACGGAATCCGTACAGCTTCCAAGAGTTTGGATATATATACTGAATTCGGCAAGTGGAATAAGTTCAATACAAATAGTTCTTTGATATTGACATGTAGTCAATCAAACATCTTCTGTAATGTCAGTTTCATACTCAATGATATTGTAGAATGATATGACAGAAATAACATACTTACATCAAAACCAAGAACACAAAAGTTTGATTTCAGCAAGTGAGTTGCCATGCCAAATCCCATTGCTCCAAGACCAATGAAACCAACTCGATTCACAGTGTTTGAATTGGCAATAATTTGGTATGCCAGTTGCTCAGGGCTGTAGGTTTCAAAATTTGCTGCATCCGATATATTCACTCCAAGTACATTTCCCCAAACCTGTAACAGATTGAGTTGTGAACAGAGATGACAGGAAAAAATTTCTGGAGTTAGAAAAATCATCAACAAATGAAAAACATGACATGATTTAAACCAAAAACACCTCCTAACCAAATTTCAAGTGCAAGGAGATGTGAAAATACCTTGATTAATGAGGCATCATGGCCATTTTCTCCATATCCATGTGAGGACCCTGAATATAAAAATGGATAAAGTTGGTATGACCAGATGTTACAACATTGAACAGGATAAAAAAGAAAAGACTGATTGGAAGTGGCATGCATAATTTACCAAGAACAAGTTGTTGATGAGCAACCGCTAAAAGAGGAAGAGGAAAGGGTAGTGATTTGGCCTTATCCAAGACAAACCCCTTGAATAAGGAAACTTCCAGTCAGTTGCATATGATAATGAAAATTCATAAAAACATCTACAAATCTACAATATGACAGAAACGATAACATTTTGAGCAGCATAAGCAAGAGTACACGTAATGTATGAATGAGCAGTGCTTAAACAAGAGTTAGCCAAGTAACATGATAATCAATTTCAGTTTAAAGCCACCATTGTGCTTGTTTTCCAACATTATGGTTGTTTGAGGGTAGATGCTTTTGGTTAGACCACTTAGCAAGAAAATTTTATTTAGGAACTTAGGAGTGACCAACTAGAAATACATCACTAAGTCTTTTACCAACAGACAGCTTGAGCGTAAAACAAATTCTCTATGGATATGAAGCTAACTTCTCAAAAGTTGGAAGAGATTTTTAACTTTCCTCACACATCAAATTCTCAAGGTCAAAACCAAGTACATGTTGGTCATACATCACCACCTCCATGAAGCATACAATTCCATCTTTGTCAAGTTACTAAAATCTTTCTGTTTTCAAATATTTTCTTTATCAAAATAGATGAGACATTTTGGTGGTATTATTACAAGATTGATGGATAATTGAGCTTTAATACATAGTTGAACAAGCCATTGGACTTCATACATGTGATGGAACATGGAAGGTAGGACTAATCTTATGAAACAATTCATATCACATGAGACCCATGTTTCACCATATGAATAATTATGCGGGCTTGTAACTCGTTTTGAAATTGAGTAACAATTTCTATATTGGTTCATATGGATAATCAAACAACTCAAAGGCATATATACCATTCATCGGTGCTCATCCGAGCATATTTATATAGTAATTTCATAATGGGCAGAGAAAATGTCGTAAAACTTCTGATTCTAAACAAGAAAATAGTGACACAGAATAGTATTAATGAGCTGCTGCGCCAGATGGAACATGACAGTGTAAATAGAAATTTTAAAAAGAACTCTTAAGACCATCAATTCAGAATATCAATAAGAAATACAACCAACTTATATATTCATATTAGAACGGATATCATGAAAGTATATCTTACCAATTTTTTAACAAAATCACTCAAGAAATTAGGTTTTGTATGGCCCCTTAATAGATCAGGACTGTAATTCTTGAAAACCCTGCGGGGTAACACAACGTAGTGTTTAAAACTTGGTCTGTAAATTTCTTAAATAATAATGCTCGGATCTGCATATGTAAGGTTCAACAAATCTAAAAGTCAAGGAAAAGCTAAGAGTTTCAGTAATTTAATTACATTGTTTAACCTCCTAAAAAAGTTTAGAACATTAAATAATTAAGCAAAATTACAGTTCAATCTTCTACTACACATGATAATCATTGAATTTAACATCATTGTAATCTCTTTTTAGTTTGAAATTATATTTGTACCCCTCCATAAATAATTAATCAATCAAAAAAAAAACTCATAAAAAATGACTTCAGAAATACTTTTGTTCTTCTCCAAACTTCTTTCGACTTTATAAATTAAAGAGTAGGGGGGGGGGGGGGGGGGGGGGGGGAAGTTGACAGTTGACACCAGAAGTTTTCACCATGAATTTCCTGCACTGTTGGATATGATGTCATAAATTATCCACGGATGAATGCCAACTTTGGTTCCCAGAGAAATAGCCTCTAGAGTAGCAACAAGATGAATTCCCTCGAGCAGTTCAATAACCAGCCTTGCTTTACTACAGTGTACAAAGTAATAGAAACATGTGTCTAAGGGTAATTTCATGGACAACTTGTGAAAATAACTGAACAAAATAAAAAGTGATCTTAGTTATGGCAAGAAGATTTCTAAGTCAAAAGTAAAGCACACCTTGCAACACCAACTTCCCCCTCAAAAATAAAAAGCTTGTCAGTCATAGCTGTTAAATAAAAAATACAATAAATCTCTGACATTGATATAAAGGCGTATCAGTAAAAGTAAAAATAAAAAGGGGAAATATAAATAAAAAAAGGTTTAGAGACAATCTTCCAAGTCTGGAGATTCAAAGGACATTACTACAAGATTTTACCAGAGAAAAAAGGTTGGGCTCTTGAAATCGCATCTGCCCTCCCAGAGGTAGCAATCTGAGCAGTTGAAAATCATCATCATAATATTTTAATAAAGACTGGCAGACAAGAAGGAGGAAAGAGACTGCCACACTCAAAGCTATTTTAGAAATAATAATGATAAGTAAGAAATTTCACCATGAGATTTCCATTCAGAACTTCAGCAACCCCCTTAAATACATATGCATCAACAAGATACCGTGTCTCAAAATCATCTGGAGAACAGAAAACACGGAACCATCATCACAAATTTTAACCTGGGATATTATACAGCCGGTCAGAAGCAACAATCAATCACAAGTATCAGCACGGTATTGTGGTTAGCATTAGAGTCCTCCACTGGGTGTTCATATGTAAAATGGGTAATATTTAGTTATTTACAACAGTAGAGGAAATATTTACTATGTTCCTTTTGCTCTTCTTCAGTTTCTTTAATAAATTAATAGTGTAGATTAGATGTGTAGATTATATTGCCAGGATTCATCTTTTTTTATCCATGTGAAAGCTGTAAACTTTATCCAACTCATTACTTGTTTATGCAAAAAACAACTCAAAACTATCCTTCTATATCTACTATGCATGACATTCAACAGGGAAACCAATGCAAAGCACTGTTGGAACACAGAGACATATTAAAAAAAATTATGGTTTCTATGTCAATACAAAACGACCTTGACCCAAAATTAAGAATATAGCTCATTAGAAATACTCCTTTAATTCTTTTTCTAAAGGATTGAATTTGATGGAAAACTAACAGATTCATTCATCACTAAGGAAGAAAATGGATGTTATATGTAGCTAATAGAAGACTCTGGCATTAATTGTCCCTGCTAACTAAAGATACAATGTGCTCCACTAGATTTTTTGGAGACCATAACCAACGAAGTAAAATTTCTGGATTCTTCTGTGATGTCTTTTATGACCGAACAGGAGAACAGAAACAAAATTCATCATTATATAGAATGTAAGAAGTTGGTGAAAATTGCCTGCAAAAAGCTTTTCCAGTTTCTGACTATATGATGATATGCCCCAGTAAATAATAACAGCATCCTTGCGCAGTCCTGCAAAGGTGACCTATTTTGTTAATCGACCTAGTAATAAAGCTTCATAAAACCTCTCGTAGCACCATAATTACCAGAAGCTAAGCCGTTGATTTGATCCAAATGATCTATTAACACGATTAAAGCTGCAGCATCTGCAAGCCAATAAGAAAAAAAAAGGGAGGAGGCAATGCATCAGATTGTCTATTAATACAAATCACAAAATGTTATGGTCATTTGCAAGCAGAGCTAATAATCAAGGTCAGCCACAACTAAGGCATCATGCCAGACACTCGATAATTGCAGCATATGATATTATATATTGCCATTTCATTCATATAATGTCTGAACAGAGAAAATTTTGGAAATATTTTGGAGACAGTTTGAGAGATGATTTTCAAGGAAAACATGTAACAATAGATTCTAAGGTGACTACAAGCATACTAAACGATCTGTTTCGTGCATTGGATGGCCTATGTACATGTTAAACAACATGACTCAGTACATAAGACAGATAAATTCATAGGAACCGAAAACCTATCCCTCATATGTCAAATAATGTATGATTTGGAATATGCTCATACGTCAACAGGTAATCATGAACACTAGTTGAAATAGAGCAGCCCGTCAAAATGTAACTAAGGTGAGTCACCATAAGACTAGTAATTGTAAATATCATTCTTGTCATTGGATTATCTACACATGAATACCTCATAAACACTATCTCAGAAAAAATAAACAAATAAATAAACAAACAAACAAACATGTAAAAATGTTATTTACCCTTCCCTGCCTCTACAGAGCTGGCACATCTAATTCCTCCAAGCTTCAAAAAGTCATCTACCAACGCATTATTTTTCTGCACATACGACAGTTGTAATTGAATAAGAAATTACCAAAGAATGAATTCTAAATTGTCACAAAAATCATCCACTTCTAAACTCGTTGTCTATAATTTCTACACATTTCTTGTTTGAGATTTTTGTAAAAGAATACTTGCTGACAAGATATTTATATATATACAATATATTATGATCAACATAGTTTGTTAAATCTCTCGATTCCTATATCACGGGCCTATTTCTCTTTTACTAAAATCGATTACATATTTCGTTCCTGAAATTTTAGCAGTAATGCAATCATGTCCATTTGCATTCACAATTTTAAAGTTAATGGATGCTTATGTTAATGTGTAAAAGTGTTCAATCCATGTATGAAGCAGGCAAGTTTGCAACAGAGTCACACATGTAGTTTGTCTGTATATGGCAACTTAGAATGTCTCAACTCTGTAATGTCTCAAAAGTTTAAGTATTAAATTAATATAAGTGAAGGAATCGGTGAGCACTGAGCAGGTTGCTTTCGAAAAAATATTTTAATTCTGTCTCCTAAACGCTAAATATTTTAATTCTGTTTGCACAAAATTTTCAAAACTTTAAAGATTGTAGACTTGTAGTTCACAAAATAGTTTAAAAATTGAACATTTTGACCCAAATTGCCGTTTCAAACTCTCATATTTGTTGTAGAATTTGAAATCAGTTTCCAGTACTGAGACGGCAAGAGTTTCAATTCTCGGAAAACAAACAGCTAATAAAGCGAAATCCACAGGGCAAAGCATAAGCCAGAGAGAGAGAAAAGGAGAGAAAGAAGAGCAAAAACCTCGAAAGCTTTGACTGGATGGCCAGAGCGGAGAAGCGAAGAAGCCAGATCAAGACTCAAGTCATCCAAGCCGAGAAATCCAACGGACGCCATTGAAGGGAGGAAGTAAAGAGAGATTTGTGCTAATCTTTTCGCTGTTTCGCTGCTTTCTTTGCTTCTGTCACGAGATAATCGTGAGAAATGAAGAATATTGAATAAGAAATCATTAGGAAAAAGAAAGACGGTTCAGGCTCGTACGGAAACAATTGAACATTTTCAAATATATATTTTGGAGGGCCCCGTTATCCTATCTTTAATCTTTAATCTTTTGAGGGTGGATTTCCTAAATACACAACTCTAGGTAAAATTTTGAGAATTATCCAAAATATATCTTTATTTGCTAAATATTTTTTCTTATTTATTTGTACATTAGGGAAAAAAATAAAATGTGAAATTATAATTCTAACCTTCGTGTAAAGTTTACCTTTCTTTCTTCTCCTTTCTTTTTACTTCATCTTCTTCCTCTTTTCTTTTTTTTTTGCTCGATCGAACAAGTATTTTTCTCATTTTTGATTTTTTGTCATTTTTCTAAAGATCATTCTCTAGATCCTTCATTTATGCACGTTCATTTTGTTGGATCCTTCAACAAATATTATATTGGTACTTCACTCTTCGCTCATTTTTTACAGAGCTTTTTCTATTTTTTTGAAAAATCATTTAATATATTTTGTAATGTTTTGTTTGTCCATACTCTCTCTCATTTGTTTCTTCTTTGTAATGTCCGAACAAGCTAAAAGTTACCAATTTACACACCCTTTGAGCTCCTAATGGGTTTAGAAATAAAGATATATTGAGATATCAACAGTCCAGAAATAATTACTTATTAACATATCAACGGGTCATAAATGTAAACCCCCTCAAACCTAAACAACTAGTAGTTGATGAGCAAATAAATTACAGAAATAGTACTATCATTTAGAAAAAGAAAAAAGGTATATATATATGCATATACATATACAGTAAAATTCACAAGTACCTAAAATATGTTATATATGGACTCAATCATGTTTATGTCCTTCTAGACTGAGAACCCGGTTTGGACTCGGAACTTAGACCGAGAAACCTTATATTAGGTCTCGGTCTAGGAAGGAAGAAAGAGTCATCAATCTGGATTGGAAACTTAGATCGAGAGACATTATATTAGGTCTCGGTCTAGGAGGGAAGGAAAGGTCATCGGTCTTACCCGGTCTAAGAACAATACTCGATTCTTCGATTGACTCATGTTATATAGGCACACATATACAGATTTGTAAAATATCAAATAAGGATGAGACATGCATTAAATGATCTCTTAACTTATAAGAGACCTCATGCCTGAGATAAGTATTCGGTCAAATAGGAGTGTCACGTCCCAAAGCAAAAAAAAAAAAATTCATAGTTAGTAACCATTTTGGACACGGTCATACAAAAAGACCCGATACATAAACAAATGCTCATCTTTTACAATAACAAAATAAATTCCCTCTTCTCGTTCTCTGCTCTCCTTTAGAAACAAATCAAGTGATGAAGCTAGATTATAATCAAGGCATAGGTGTGACAAAATAAATTCCCTAAGTTCTAGACATGATTTACTTACATCATGCATTAGCGTCCGCTATAATAACTGCTAAGAAATTTGATAGCAGTAGGAGGTTAATAAAAATATGACGCTGATAAGTAGAATATTCAGTTTGAGTATGATTAATGGAGGTTGTTGGGTTTAAGTTGTAATCCAAGAAAAAAACTAAACAAAATAGAAAATCCAAACATGAAGAAAAAATCTTTGGTCTGGATCGGGAACTCAGATCGAGAGAAGTTATATTAGATCTTAGTTAGGGAAAGGAGGAAAGAGACATCGGTCTAGATCAGAAACTCAGACTGGGAGACATTATGTTAGGTCTCGATCTAGGAATGTAGAGGAGGCTGAAAAAACTAAAATAATGAATAGTAAACATTCAAATTTCCCGAATGTTGTAGAGTGTGAAAAATGGAAAGCATGAACTAAAATAAGGTGATAAGCCTCACATAAGAGACATGAATAAGGGGGGAACAAAAGTTTTCCAATTAATCAAGTAAGAGACAATAAGAAAATAGTTGGAATTAGATGTCTAAAAATAAATGGGAAATGTGTAGAGAGATAAGCTAACTAAATAGAAAAACTCATGGAAGGTTAAGTTTTTATTAAGTTAAGTTAAATTCTTGATTGTGTAGGCAAACAACAGATCTAGTATGCATAAAGTACCCAATCCTTAAGGGAAATAACGAAATCCAAGTAAGTACAAATCTCATCTACAACATGGAAGCTGTTTTGATATGCGATGAGTTATGTTTTAATGATTATATGGTTGCTTATATATGAATTGAGTGATAGTCATGAAATGATTGATTTTGATGAGTACTAAAATTGTTATAGTCGTTGTTATAGAAATTCTTGAACAACATATGCACTTATAAGCATCATGCCAATTTACCTCACATTTCATGTTGAGAAATTAAGAAAGGCATGAGATAGAAAGAAATGAAATAAAGTAAGATGCGTCGTACCGACCCTCAAAAGATGGTCGCGAGGCCCATTGAAGAGAGGATTATGAGGATGCATGTGTGAGGCATGAAAATGAAAGGACCATGGATAATTTCAGATTGGGTCGCTCCCCCAGCTTTCCATTAGTCGAGCGCTTAACTGATACATACACAGGCCCAATAAAAAGAATAAGTAAGAAAATTTTAGAAAAATTAAGAAAGGAGCATGTGATAAGCCTCACGAAGAGTACGAGTCTACGATTGATATATGTTACTTGTCTCATACATCATATGCATTCATAATGGTTTTATGTGTAACGACCCCTCTTCTACTAGCTATATTACTTATCAAATTCCCTCTTTGAAAATGGTTATTCTTATTATTTACTCAAACATAACTAGTAGGGGCGTTACCTACTAACTTGTAAACCTCTTAGATGAAAAATATGGAGGAATTTAGAACTCTTTAAAACTTCGTTTCAATAACTCTTCTCAATGGAATAAACCTAAAACATAAGATTATCTATATAAACTTTGATAATCTTTATAATTCTGTTATCAAAACAAGTCCTTCCTTTAAATTTCTCAAAATGCATTAAAAGGTACCTTTTCAAAACTTTATGTCCTTACTTTCCTGTCTCCCTATATGAGTTTCCTTCATGGAAACCTAAAAAATTATATATCTGGTCGATGGAGTCAAACCATGGAACACAGAGTAGTCACTGCCCTTTACAACTCATTTGGAACTATGCAGAGGGAGAACTCACATTTTTTTTCTGATGATTCAAGACAAACGAGGACGAGGCGGTAACCAATATATTTTTGGCAGACCATTCAATGCATCGGGATTATGCAATCTTTAGAGACTTCATCTCTTTTGACATAATCTATTGGATGAACTATCGAGACTGGCTGTTAGGCGCATTAGTAGGTTTGAACAACCATATTGAGAGAATATGTTTTAGGGTTTGTCTATTTTTTGATGAGAGGAAATAAACATTTCAGTGGTTGTTCCATATATTTGTAAGTGTATGGGAGGTAAGACACCAATATCTCTACTCACAGACTTTGATGTAGCCATGTCCCGCTGCAATCTCCATTGTCTTGCCGAGCACACATCCCTTCTTTTATGTGTGGCATATCTCGCAAAATTCTATGAAAAAAAACTGGCGTACTCATGCAGAACAAACATTTCGAGAATTCTTTGAATAAGTTGCTTTTTAGCAATAAGGTGGAAGATTTTGAGATTGAATGGTATTAGTTACTAGATGACTATAATCTCCATGAGAATTCGGGTGATATTGATAACAATATAGAGGAAACAAAAGAGGATATGCCAAGTATATCAACATCTGGAAAACATAAAAAGAAGGCTCATACTTCAAAATTTTGGCATTGTGTTAAAAAAATATATCATTAAGATGAAAAAGGTAAAATGGAAAGATTTAGTGTATGCAAGGTATGTAATAAAAAATAAACTTGAAAAACCACGGGTGGTACTAGCCACTTAAAATAACATATTGATAAATGTATGTCTACAACTAATACATGTATAACTCAATCTACTCTTGCTTTTCAATCTAATGGTACGGTTAGTAATTGGCTTATGATGATGTAAGACTGGCTGTTAGGCGCATTAGTAGGTTTGAACAACCATATTGAGAGAATATGTTTTAGGGTTTGTCTATTTTTTGATGAGAGGAAATAAACATTTCAGTGGTTGTTCCATATATTTGTAAGTGTATGGGAGGTAAGACACCAATATCTCTACTCACAGACTTTGATGTAGCCATGTCCGCTGCAATCTCCATTATCTTGCCGAGCACACATCCCTTCTTTTATGTGTGGCATATCTCGCAAAATTCTATGAAAAAAAATTGGCGTACTCATGCAGAACAAACATTTCGAGAATTCTTTGAATAAGTTGCTTTTTAGCAATAAGGTGGAAGATTTTGAGATTGAATGGTATTAGTTACTAGATGACTATAATCTCCATGAGAATTCGGGTGATATTGATAACAATATAGAGGAAACACAAGAGGATATGCCAAGTATATCAACATCTGGAAAACATAAAAAGAAGGCTCATACTTCAAAATTTTAGCATTGTGTTAAAAAAATATATCAATAAGATGAAAAAGGTAAAATGGAAAGATTTAGTGTATGCAAGGTATGTAATAAAAAATAAACTTGAAAAACCACGGGTGGTACTAGCCACTTAAAATAACATATTGATAAATGTATGTCTACAACTAATACATGTATAACTCAATCTACTCTTGCTTTTCAATCTAATGGTACGGTTAGTAATTGGCTTATGATGATGCAAGAACTAGAGAAAGCTTAGCTAGATTTATTGTTGTTTCGGATTTACTTATAAGTTTTGATGAAAGTGAATATTTTGAAGATTTTATTAAAATATATTTTAATCCGCACTAATGTAAAACAAAAACTAGAAATACAATTAGAAACGATTTAGAATTATATTTTTAAAAACAACGTCATGCTTAAAAATTTGAATTAGGACCACCTCATGTTAGCATTGCATTAATTTTAGATATTTAGAGTACTCGATTTAAACAAGATTATTTATCTGTAGTCACATATTATTTAGATTCTGAATGTGTACTAAATAAATAAAAAATAGGTTTTAGAGTATTAAACTTGAACATAATGCTGAATATATTTCTGAAATAATTTTACAAGTTTTAAGTAAGTTTGATGTAAAACAATGTATAATATTAATCACCTTAGATAATGATTCTGCAAACATGAGGGCTATAATTTTTTACAATCCCAATTCGATAGATATAATAGTGGAATATTTATGCATAAACATTGTGCTTGTCATGTTATCAACCTAATAGTTAAAGAATGTTTGAAATTAGTAACTGAAAAAATTGAAAAAATTAGAGAAGCATTAACTTGGCTAGATAATTCAAATTTGCATGTTTCTACATTTAAAGCTTTTTGTACTTCCTTAAATAAGAAACCTATAAAATTTTCTCTTGATATGAATGTTAGATGGAATTCTACTTATACATGCATTCTCTTATAGTAATGAAATTAGTTTATTTTATCAATTAGAAAGAAGGTAAGATTATATTATTTGATAATGATTGGGATATTGCTAGAAAATTTACTAAATTCTTAAAAGTTTTTTATAATGATACTGTGCTTCTTTTTTGTGTTTATTATCCTACTTCACCGTTGGTTTTTCTAGAACTTCTTAAAATGATTTCGATTTTTTGTTAGTATGTTGACAATGTTCTTTTCAGATATATTGCGATTAAAATGAAAGAAAAATTTTAGAATATTGGTATGATATTCCATTCTTGTATTCTTTAGGAGTCATTTTAGATCCTAAGATTAAGCTTGAAGGTTATAAAATAGTTCTTACTTTTAATTGTGATAGTTAAATTTTGATTATACTACTCAAATTGCTAACGCTTCTGATAAGTTGCATCAAGTTCTTAGTGTTTATGAAAGTAAGTATAATGACTTACAACCTCAACAATGGAAGAAAAAATAAACAAAAGATATATTATTATGAGAAGTACTCTCAAAGCGAAAGAGTTCCTTAAGTTCGAGTTCTAGGCAAAATGGTCCAGTTTTGGAAGTGATGTCGCCTTCAAACATGACTGCTAGGTTTAGTAGTACGCAATACGAGCTTTCAAAATATCTTGGAGGTGATTGGGATGAAGAATGAGCCTTTAATATTTTGGAATGATGGAAGTTAAACTCGTTTAAGTTTCCAATATTAGCCCGATTAACACACGACATTTTAACTATTTTAATTTCAATAGTTTCTTCAGAAACACTTAGCATAGGGGGATAATTATTACTAATCGAAGAATATCATTAATACTAGAGATGTTGAAATTATTATCGTGCCTACGAGATTAGGAATCACCCTTAAAAGAGATCAACATCACATGAAAAGTGACAACTTAGTCGGAGTTTTTGATTCTTTATACCTCGAATACAAATATTCTAGTTCTAGTCAGGATGACGTGGGAGATAATTCTTAAGTTTGGAGAATTTGATTTATAATTGTAAGTTTGTGATTGTTTTTATATTTCATTTTTAGATCCTGTAACGTAGGTTGATGATTGATTTCTCTGGGAGGATTTTTTCATTGAAAATCATTTTGTACGTTAAAACTTTTTGATTAATACAAGATTTGTTTTGGCCAAATAATATTTTTTTTTATAGTTTATTTATAATTTTAATTATTAATAGTACTAATTTCTAATTTATTAAATAATAACTATTAATAACGATTATTTATTTTATTGATACTAACTTCTAATGGTATTAACTTTATTCTTCTAATAGTACAAATCTGTTATTTATTAAATTATTTTATAATTTGCAGTAAATTATTAATGTATTTTATTGTTTATGTACTAGTTTTGACTTTTTGTTTTTAACTATTGTATCAAAATAGCATTAAACAGCATTAACAATCTCATTTTTTAAAATCAGACTCAATCATTACTCATTTCATAGACATGAAGTTATGATCCTCGATAAGTTGAAAGCCTTATGAACCCGTCAAGTATCATAATTTATAGTTTACTTCAATCTGTAGAGTATTATAATTACTAATTTATGAAATAAGTAATAATTAAATCTAAATATCCGATTCAAAAAAATTGAATTATTAAAAAATTGAACCCACAAGCCAGGCACATCACAAGTTCACTTAGCAGCACGATATATTTATAATCTGTTCTTATGTCCGTAGCATATCGTATCATTATTTTTAGATATAAATACAATACGGGACAATCTATATTATATTTAAGCTAGTTCTAGCATGACTTGCCACCTTTATTTCTGGGTTCCAAATAGGTAAAGCACGTGGTGGAAATAGGCGTCAACCTTAAGAACCTGGGCAAGGCCATTGAAAATGTTGTAATGGCACCACCGTAAATTCCAATATGATCATTTCACTCTACGTGCCTCTGCGGCTCTGCTCAACAATGCATAGATTTCCTTTCTTTTCCACACAGCTCTTCTTCTTCTTCTTTGAAGTTTGAACTCTCTAAATTAACCAGCTCTGGAAGCTGCTAAGTAGGAAAAAATAACTTTCCATTTTTCTTTGGATGCTTCTTCTAAATCACCATTTCAAACCCATCACTAATGGCCCTCACTTTCCCATCTCACCCTTCTCTCTCCTCCCTCCTACCTTCCCACTCAAAACCCAGGCATCTCTCTCACTCTCTAATAAACATTTATTACTGACTCTCTCTCTTTCTCTTTCTAACTTTTTTTTCTCCAATTTCTTTTTCAGGAACCTCAAAATCTTCTGCTGCCCAGCTCTCTCCAAACAAAATGGCCAAATTACGCTCCCCGCTAAAAACGACGCCGACCAGCCCCTCCGGGTCCTCTTCGCCGCAGGAGGAACAGGCGGACACATATACCCAGCAGTCGCTATTGCCGACGAGCTCAAGTTCACTCACCCCAACGCCCAAATCCTCTTCATCGGATCACCCAACAGCATGGAAAGTGCCGCGATCCCCTCCGCCGGATACACCTTCACCACCGTCCCCACCACCCCTCTCTCCCGCCCCTTCTTCTCCCCTCGAAACCTCCTCCTCCCTTTCCAACTTCTCAAATCCATGATCGCAACTTACCAAAAACTCCACGATTTCAAACCCCACATTGTCATTGGAACAGGCGGGTACGTTTCCTTCCCGATTTGCTTAACCTCTTTGCTCATGAAAGGAGTCAAGCTAGTAATCCAAGAGCAGAATTCAGTTCCTGGCATTACCAACTGGGTCCTTTCCTTTTTCGCTGATATAGTGTTCGTAGCGTATAGTTCGACGATCGATCATTTTCCAAGGAAGAAAAAGTGTTTGGTTAGTGGGAATCCAGTGAGATTGAACCTGAAAAAGTATGTGTCGAAGGCGGTGGCAATGCTACATTTCTTTCCTAAATCGGGGAAGAATTGGGGTTCGGAAGACGAGGTTAAGGTGATTTTGGTTCTAGGAGGGTCTTTAGGGGCTAATGCAATTAACATTGAGATGTTCAACTTATATTACCAAATGCTGGTTGAGAACAAGAACTTGTATATCATTTGGCAAACTGGAGTGCTGTCTTTTGATGAGATGGAGAGCCTCGTCAAGAATCATTCTCATTTGTATTTGATTCCGTAAGTAAAATTCTCTAACTACTATGACTACTCATCTTGCTTAATAGCATCAAATTGCACCATCTCTACTATTAATTCGGCAACAAAACCCATTTTTTGTGATTTCTTTGTAGCAGAGAATCCTATGAATGATGGATTCTCTGGTTCTATCTTTGTTCGAATAAAATGCTTAGCTAATTCCATACGTCTAACCAAAAAATCTATCATCTAAATTGTTTTAAATGCAAAAAGAAAAAAATTCTCTAGTGTTTTATTGTTAAGTATAGTCATGATTTTTTCAAGTCCAATATCAATATCTTGATTTCTAATGGCAATGTCCTTCAAAAGTAAGTAAATAGATCCGAAACATATAAAATGCGGTTTTCAGCAGTAGTATATTGTTCCATGGAGCTAAGGTCCAAAATATGGAAGAAACTGGTGTTTTCACCCTTCACCACCCCCATGGGGATGGTCTACAGGAGTCGGGGTTCGGTTTCTATGACTGATTCTAATCTCTAGTGCTTATTAGGTAGTACTTGGGAAATAAATCTTTGAAATGTAGGGTAAGCAAACGTTTTAGAAGTTGGGTTCATATTTTTGCAAATTTAGGTGTACTATATAACTTTGTACAGTAGAATGTGTTTTTGAGAAATTAACATAGTTTTGTCCTGCTTGGAAACCAACATAAAAGAAAGCTTCCATCTTTGGAATATATTGTGTCGGTTCCATCTTTATCAGTCTGCTTGGAACACACTAAAATCAGGAATTCAATTAATCTGAAATTGTGATATCCATGGAGTTCTAAAAATAAGGATTTGCAAATCCCTTCAACAGTGACCAGATTTGTAAATCATTTCCATGATTCAATGGAACCTGCCACTTTTAAGAGTTGTTTTGGTTATTTTGATTATTTTGGTTATTTTGATTAAAGGGAATTCATTTCATGGTGGTCCCAATCATGTAATTCAATTGAATTCATTCATTTTTAAATTATTCTACAAACAAAGAAAATAGAGTTTGAAATCATATCAACTGAAATCCTTCTTGAAATTCAATTGAATTCTTTTCCGGATTTGATTCCAAGCAGTGCCAAACAGAATTGAAATCTCATGTGTTTTTACTTAGAAACAAGAATTTGAAGTCAGAAGTGACAATATTTGTAATTGATTTCATGATCTAATGAGACCTATCACCTTTAAGAGTTACTATATATTAAATATCACTTTAAACTATGAATATGCAGTTTAAGTAATAAAATAAAATAGATTTTTTCGAGATTTTTCCATTTTTGAGTGAGAAATGGTTCAAAATTGAAATATTTTCAATCGAGTTATATGCTCAGAAGTCAGAACCACCAAGAATTGAATTCACCTTAAGAAAATAGAATTTGATATCAATTCAATTAAATTATTTTTCAAAATAGAGATAACTCTGTATATGGCTACATTAATAATATGAATTCTCAGTTGAGTCCTAATTCATACTAGTACAATTGATATCCTGGAATATAATGTATCGTTGTATTGTCGAGGTTCATGCACAATATGGATTTGGCATATGCAGCAGCTGACCTTGTCGTCTCTAGAGCTGGTGCAATGACTTGTTCTGAAATCTTGGCAACTGGGAAACCTTCTATCCTGGTAGAAATTTATTCCATCCATACTTTTTAATTTGAATTTATTTTATTCTCTTCTTCTTTTTAGAAAGTACCATGATCTTCATTAGAAATCAAGATTGAGTTGAAATTTTACTATTCCATATGATTTGAAAGTAGGAAGACTTTTTGTTTGTTGACTCTTCCATATGGTTTTGCTTAGACAGTGTCTGCTCCTTGATTTATATGATCTTTTTGTACTCCTGAACACTTGGTGAGAAAAACTTGATAAGATTTAGAAGGAAGAATATAAATGATCTCTCATGCTTACAAATAAGGAATAGGACTTTCTAATAGTCAAGTTCAGATAATTTTTATGCAATTTTTCTTGGTAGGTTTGGAAAAACATGAGATCGAGATTTTTATTTTGATGAGGTGTTTTAGTTTTATAGTGGTGTTATATTGTTATGTTTCATAGGGTAAGATTTTGAATTTGGAACTTGAGTAAACTGGAACTCGATAAGATTTTTGGGCCCATAGTAAGAGTATATTAGTTAGATCATGTGGGCCTGTTGTTAGATTTCATCGACTCAAAAACTGGATTTTAGTCTCAAACTGAGATCTTAGACTTTGCTAGAACTGTCGCGGAAGATCCATCTTTTTTTGCTTTAGATTGCATTTTAGATTGCAATATATTTGTTCATTTTCCTTCTCTAGCTGCCCCTGTCTTGGATCCTCAATATGTTAATAAAAACTCTGACTGATCAACAGCTCTTTATTCATCATGACTTCTTTTAAGATATCTATTTTCACCATGTAATCTGAAAATCTGTTCTCTTCCTTTTTTTATTTTTTATTTTTTCTGTAGATACCATCAGCGAATGTTGCAGAAGGACATCAATTTAGCAATGCTTCTTTAATGGCAGATTTAGCTGGTTCTAAGGTCATTACTGAAGATGAACTAGATTCCACCACCCTTGCAATTGCAATTCATGAGATATTAGGTAAATACCTCTCACATCTCTTACATGAGATATTGTGTACATGAAATCTTGTTTATTAATGATATTTACCTAAACATCTTTCCCTGTATCCATTGTTATTGTATCTGACAGGGGATGAGAATAAAACGGCAGAAATGTCTGATAGGGCTCTAAAAGCTGCAAAGCCCAATGCTTCTGATGAAATTATGCAACATGTTCTGTCCCTTGTCAATTTGTCATCTGCAAAGCAGAAAGGCTGATCAATGGCTGAAAAGTAATCTTCAGCCTTCGCACTGGAAGAAGGGGTAATTCTGGCCCCCAAATCGTCGGTATGATGTGTTCACCCCAGGTCGGACCATTTTAAACAAGCAATGAGACCTAACTATTGTTGTCAGGATACTTTCTATCAGACTGAAACTTTCTGATACATAACAATGGAAGGATTTTTGGGATGCTTCCATGGCTGACCGGTCTGAATACTTGGATTTTTTTTCCCATTATTGTATTTCCTCATTCTATTTCTTGCAACTTAAGACAGGAGCCTTAAGTTTTTTTGTTTTGTTTTTTTCGTTTGGTCCCTTTATCAGTTTGACTAATATGAAGATTACTGCCTAGGAATTTCTATTTTAGGGCCATGAAAAAGTTACTTTGTGGAAAACATCTTTGAATTGGCAATTTATTACATAATTTGGAATATGTATTCTTGGTAATGGTAGTAGGGATTAGGTATGCAATTTCACCACACATCACTTTCTAAATATCTACACCATGTCAAATGTCACCTTTTAATTTCTTATATCATGCCACCATAGAAATTTGCCAAATTCTACTTGAATTGTCATTTATTATTAAATCTAGGTTTAATTAGAAAAAAAAGAAGCATAAATGATATAATTAAGATTTAATGCTATATCCCAATGAATTGCCCTCTTTATTACAACATCCAAATAAATTTGGACAATGACCATAAATATTTTGAGTACATGTTTATACTAAACCTCGCGTCTCGATTTTCCTTAAATTATTTGGGTTATAAAAGGTTATAAGTTATAACTAAATTTTAGTTAACTTTGGTTATTTATCATTAAGCCTAAAATTATTTAAAGGGAAAAAATTATTTTAGAAAATTATTCTCTTTTTCTCTATATAAATTATTTTTAATACAAAAGGTAAGGTTTCAAAGGTAATGGCCTTCATAGAGTTCAAGAAAGTGTTTCGACATGAGATTTCAAACAATTTTGGAAAAGGTACATCATTTTATCAATTACTCTAGTTAAACTTAACACTAAAAACATGCAAGTGTATGGCCGGTATATTCTAGTATAGGCACTCTCTACAACCGTTGTCCCGACCAAGATTGAAAAGTACGGCCATCCACTACCATCATTGTTAAAATCGAAAAACAAAATTGCATCTACCTTAATAGATATGATGTAATCAAGGCCATCCCATAGTAATCTATGGGCTTGAATTCTTGTATACGTAAGTGAAGGGTCTGGTTCCTGTCTTTTTCTTTGATCCAACCATTCCAACTTTTTTGGCCCAAAAGAAAAGGAAAAATCCATACCAACCTTCTTTAAATTCATGACAATAAACATGTCTATCAAGAGGGGGGAAGAGGTTGAGACTTAAGACTCGCCTTACCCCACTCTTCATAAAGTTGTTTATCACTTTTGGTAGGAAGGAGTGAAATAGGATATGTAGGTAGAGTGAAATTTGGTCCAAATAAATCTTGAAAAGTTATTTTGAGGAGAAAATAATATACGAGCTGGTGAGAGATATATCCACTAGTAATCAAGGGTTAACTAGTTGTATAAATACTTCTATTTTATTCTAATATGAATATTATATATATATATATGTATGTATGTTGATGCGGATTTTTGTTTTAAAGAATGAACAAGGAATGATGTTGGGGTGACGGCATGTATATTCCCTTCCAACAATCAAATCAGTCCAAGTTTTCTATAGAAAAGTTTAGGAGGCAACGATTAGGGTTCAAAAAATGTTCTACCTTTCTTGTGGGTTAATATTAATTTGCATACATTTAGTAATGGGATAAAATCCTAGTGGGTCTAAATATGGGCTAAGTCAGTGTTGGCCTACCCTTATATTATATGGGACCCCCTATTCTCCTTGATGATAATGTTCTATTATGTCATGTCATGTTCAACTCAGAGAGTCCACCACATCAGCCCTCAACCTCAGCTACCAGTATGAGCCATGTGTGGACCTTCCTCATTAGGGTTGAGGATGAGGGCAGGTACCCTTGGTGGGTCAACCTCATCCTTAGGAGCCATCTGTGGGCGATCATCCTCATCCCCATGAAATCGCATCTTGGTTTGTGTTAGGATCTCAGATGGGCTTCATTAGCCGACGGTGAGGCCATTATTTGGTCGACAACAATAGTTAGCCCCTCCCTTATCAAGTTCAAAGATGCAAGGGACATATGGCACTTACAAAGGTCATCCACCTTCCTCAACATTGGGTAGGTCAAGCCATCAATCTTGCTCCCTCGAGGTAGTGCTACTTCTTTAAACGCATGGAGAGTCGAACCACTCCCTCTTACACATTGAAGACTGTTCCAACCCCCCTGACACATATGATGGCTATCTATCTCTTATGGCATGATTGTCTAAATAACCGAGGTGAGGCGAGGCATTTATTCCTGCCACGCACATTTCTTTTTCTAACTAACGCGATGTCTCATTTCCCTCCATGTGGCATCCATATTCAAAATCTTTTGAATAAAATAATTTTTTTCTTCTTTTCTTTCTTCAACTTCTGAAACATATGAACATTCTCCTCCTCTTTCTCATTTTTATCTTCTATTGAATCTTTGTTCTGACGACCCTATGATTTTTTTTTTTTTTAGTTTTGTGAAAGTTTAGCTGTAAGCTCCATCGTGTCTTTGTCTACTAAGCATCATCTTTGAGAGAGCAAGTAAGTTTTCAAATCTTGCCGACTTTGTGTTTTTTTTTTTTCCAATTTTTGGTTTGATGTTCTTCTTCTGATCTCCTAGTTACGGCTGCCCCGAGGGTTTTCGTTTCCTTTGATTGGCTTGCCAACATGGCCATAATTAGGGTTAGTTAGACTTAGATGAATCTTTTGAAGTATAGATTACCTGACCTCTGGTTCATTTGCCCTCTCTTCTTGACCTTTGATTCGACCCCTAGCCTCATATGGTTCTCAATCTCTCTTCAGCCTGTTCTAGACCTCTGCCTCAACTTTCCTTTCCATATGTCATATACCTCTCATTTCTTTATGAGGTTGACCCTTCTTTCCCTTGATTATCATATTCGAAGAACTCATCTAGTTCCGTAGACTCGATGAGGTTTGGAGCCGAGTAAAGGGAAGATGATCATCTCGGCCTTAGACTATTGATCATTTTGAGACACTCAAGTTTATAATCTCTCAAGATGAGTCTGGAGACATGCTAATAAATTACGATATGCTGACCATCATAGGCCTAAGGGTCCTTGAAGACTGTGAGAGGATTCCTTAGATTGGAGTAGGGATGTCGACAGACACAAATATCTAGCCATTAATGTTCAAGTGCTATTTTAGAGGCTCACTTCATCATTACCTTCATTCTCTTCTCTCTGCTAAGGTGCTCCCACCAGGTCAGTTGATGTCGAATTAATGGCAGACACTGTTGGGTTATATGTCCTCTTCTAGGAGGAGACTCGATGTGAAGCTTGAGTCACCTTCTTCTTTTTTGTTATCGGCCTTAGCCACAATACTCAGGGTTGGTACTGCACCCCCACTCTTAAAGGGAGTCCCGTGAATTGTCTTCCTCAGTTCAACAAGCATTGGAAGGAAAAATGATGCACACTAATAGGAGCTTTACAGTGTCCTTATCTAACCTTATAGTTCCTTCCTCCTAAAGACATTATACATCCAACATAACTTTCCAACTTTTAGATGAGGTAAAAATAATATGGTAGACAATTATGGCCAAACAAGCTGCGGAGCGACATTAGGAGGCGATACTCACTCCATCCCGTCTCAAGGTTTGTAGTCTTATTGACACAAGTCCTCCCATAGAGGTTTATCCCCTCATAATGATTATGAATTCTTAGGGACTTTCAGTTGAGGGTACTTTGGCTTGGGTGAATGGTAAAGCATCACTCTTCTAACCCTATTTTCTCTTTGTATGGAAAAATCTTATCATCATTTTCTAAATTTTTCTTATCTTGTAGCACTTATAAGGGTTGATCTTAACGCTCTTGTTGAAGCATGGCTTGAGGCTGAATTAAACCTCCAGAGAGAGAAGAAGAAGACTCACCCACCCTAAGAAGAGGGCTCATCAAACTAAAGAGATGGGTAGGAACACCAAAAGGCCCTAAGCCATCCAAATCTCCTCGTCTGGCTATCCTAGAGGAACTCTATTACAGGATACTCCCTCCCCCTCATGCTCACCATTCAGATCATTACCTCCCTAGGTGACTCATCTTCTCTGAGCTTGCGAAACTAATTAAGAGGTAGAGATCCTCATTGCAGAGAGGGATGAGCTGGAGAGGCTGAAAGCCGAGCATGCGAAGCTGAAAGCCGAGCATGCGAAGCTAAAAGCCCTAGTCGCTTATATCAAAGAAGCTGATGTCGTCAAGTTCCTGGAGTCTAGGGACTTCAAGAAAAAATTAGTGGGTGCTCAGCATTAGGTCTTTTGGATGTCAAATTAGCCTACAGGGATGCTAATGTGTGCACAATATCAGGAAGGCTTCCATCTACTATGAGGAAATGATTATGACTTCAATTTATGGTGGCATAAAATCTTTCCTTATTCGTAGTTTGCTCAAAACCTTTAAGTACATAAATTAAATTTAAATGAATAAATAAAGAATTATTAAAATATGAAGATAACTACTCCACCTCTTTTTTATAATAGACCTTTAGATGTTCGACATTCCAAGGATGGTCAGCTCCTTGCCTAACTTACTCCTCACAACTTAATCAAATTGATTAGATCTGATGCTTCTACACGAATTCGATGGTGGCAACTTTAGTGATCCTAGTAAGCGGCTTAACCTCAACCCATTTGGTAAAGTAGTTATCGGCCATAATTGCATCCCTCTTCTGATTAGGTGATTCGGTTAGAGAACCAATGATATAAATTGTCGACTTTGCAAATGGCCACAAGCTAGTGATCGATATCAAAGGCACCGAGAGCCTTCTTGGGATGCTGGCATGGATCTGACACTCTCTACACTCGCGGTTGTTATGTTTGGGATGCTTCCTAAGTGTTGGCCACCAATAACCTTAGCGCATCACTTTCTGCATGGTTTCTAACCCACCTTAGTGTCCCACAAACATCATCATGCATTTCTCATAGCAGAAACTCAACCTTATCCTCAGCTACACACCTCATCAACGACCTCGTGAAACTTCTCCAATACATCACATATCCAATCATCACACACATGGTTGACTGCATCCTGACCATCCATTCTTTCCCCTTATCCGTAGGCTGTTTAGAATTAGTTAAATATATTTTTGCCACTCAATCCATCCCCTTCTTCTACCACCATCATATTAGCTTCCTTAAAAATGCATGGAACATCTAAGATTCTCCTCAAAACTCCTCCCGGGAGAGAAGTATGCGCTAAGGTAGCCAACTTGGTGAGAGCATCGGCCTCAAAAATATTTCCCCTAGGTGTGTACTACACAGTAATTGTTGAACCTTTTCAGTAGAAGTCCAATAGTATTGCCTCGAAGACTCCCTTCACCTATGACACCACTACCAGAAAGTCACTCCTTATCCATATCATTTTTGCCCCTACTTCCTTTTCCCACCACTAACTAATAAGAAATGCTTCATATTTTGCCTCATTGTTGGAAGCCTTGAAGTTGAACCTAAGGGCATACTAAATCTTCATCCCTTCAGGTGATTCTAAGATCAACCTTGCACATCCCTCCTTGTTCCCAGCTTTATCTACGATGAGGATCTAATATAGTAAGTTAACTCTAAGGGAACCAGTCCTTCTCCAACGAATTATGAGATGAAATTAGCCAATGGAGTTACTGACTTGAATTGTTGTTGTCTTGGATTATTGTCAAGAACATTGTTAAGTATTTGAGATGAAATAAAGATTTGTTTTTGATTTATGGAGGTACTAATTTGAAATTTGAGGGCTTCATAGACTCAAATTTTCCGTTAGATGTTGATGATAGTAGATCAATTTTAGGATTTATCTTCACGCTTAATGGTGGAGTGGTTTATTGGAAGAGGTCCAAAAAGGAAATGACCCATAGATTCCACTAATGAACCCGAATACATTATAGCTTCAGAAGAAGCAAAAGTGGTCGTTTAGACAAAGAAGTTCTTAACTAAACTTGGTGTGGTTTTTTTTAGGCATGCTGCCTAAAAAGCATGTAACAAGTATAATTTTATGAAATTAAAAGTAATTTTTTTCTATATAATTATTTGAATATGCTATTATTGAATAACATGTATAAATATCAGAAAATTCCAAATTCATTTATATAAATATAATTTTGTATTAGTAGATATGATTAAGATGATAGATAATGAATCAAATTGTCCGCAATATATTAAAATATGAAATCTTTAATTAATAGTTGTTAGTGTAGTTCACTAGCATTATGAATGTAAGTGATCTAGATCCGGATTACTGATGTAGATATACATCTTAATGAATGTGCTTTATATAATTGGATTATATAAGACTTGACCTGATATGAATTAATTATTTATCAACATAACAATCGCCATAAAGAATTGTATTCATCTCAATAAACCATATACATATCAATCTGAATCCTGAGTAGTCATGCACTCCTGTTTATGTCAACTAGATTTTTTGATTCACTCGTCATAATTTGTTTGTAAAATAGGCTAAAGACTTTTGTTTTAGAGATTCATGTGGATAAGCAGCTGGGAACATGATTTACCGATACAGTATCCAAATCTTTTTCATAGAAATATGTATATTAGTTCCCTTAAGGATAATTTTGGAACTGAATGGTTTTGAGCTAAAATTTATATTTAAGTTCTAAATTGATTGTTCACTAGTGGATTAACGGTATTTAAGGATAAAGAGATAATTAGAAGGGTAAAATAATAATTTTGATCAGCTCTAATTATTGAAGTTTGAAATTATAGGTCCATAGTTTCCAAGTTGCCTCCATAAAATAGTGTATAAGGTAAAAGTGACATAAAGGTAAGGAAATAGTTTATTTGCAAAGAAAATAGTTTTTCGAGGCAAATATATAATTATCAGATAATTTATGTTAATTAGTTAATTAAAAAATTAATTAACTAAAATATGTATTAAAATATTATTTTAATATATAGTGATTTTTGAAATATACTATATATAAAATAATAATATATTTAATTTTGAATTAAATATGTTTTGTAATATTAAGTTGTTATGAGATATTATTTAATATTATGATTAATAAAGTCAAATTTAATTAATTTGAAAAACTAATTTAATATTCAAATAAAATATGATTTATGTTAAAATAGATAAGATTCTATTTTAAATTAGATTTGAAAAGATTTGACCAAATAAATGGTATCACTAAAAAATATCTCATGATTTTGTTATTATTTAATATTGTGTTTGAATTATTAATTCAATTATTTTAAAATGTTTAAATTAAAAATAATATTAAATAGAAAAATTTAATAAAACTCAATAAATATATCATATTCTAATTATTTTAGAAGATGATGAGAAGAGATCACCCTAAAGAAAAAGAAAATTTGGTCATCTCTACGTGCTCACACACGTATTAGTGTGTTGAGGATATACTTGAATGGTTGACTTGCGTACACTAAGGTATGATTCTTCAATCAAGTATTTAAGATTGATTTATGTATATATAAAGGATTGCTAAAAGATTTACTTTTGGAAAAATTTTGATATATACCAGGACGAATAATTGCTTCCGCTATAACTTTTTGAACCCAATTTCCAACAATTCTGAGTATCATTGGTCCCGTAATAGTGTACTATGATAACATTGGTAATAGCACAAGCAAAAGAACTTAGGTCTCATCAGAAATCCAAACACTTGTTGCAATGTTATTACCTCATCTAAGAGATCATTGGAAAAGAAGACATCAACATAGAAAGGATCGACACAAATGGAAACATCATAGATCTATTCACTAATGCACTTTCCCAACAAAAGTTCGATCACCACCTTGACAAGATGAGAATAAGATTCAAATATGATTGACTTTAGTGTAAGTGAGAGACTAAAAGTGTATGCTTGTCAAACGAATTATGTTTTGACTCGATAGGGCAAATTATTTGATGTGATACTACTATCTTTATGAGGATATTAGCAACACAATGAATGTTATGTTACTAATTATCATTTATGAAATTTAGTTATTTATCATGTTTATTAATTTTGTTTGAATTAATATTATATATTCTATAAATGTATATCATGAAAAAGCTCAATGTCTTAAGTTGTGCATTTTTGAGACCATGATAGAAATTATGCTAATTGAAAAGCTCTTACATGGGCCGCCATTGAAAAGCTTCCCACTTTGAACAACTATCAACAAGGAAAAAAAAATACGTGGGTCATTGGGTTAGGCCCGATGACCTGCATGTTTCTTCCTTAGGTGACGTGGCTTACCTAGAGCCATCAGAATTATATGGATGACTCGGATTGTTGGAACCGCATGGGTGCCATACAATTTGAGCTCTATTGTGCGCTCTCTCTCTAATGCATGTATTCTTCCTCCATTCAAACCCACCGTCTTCAGCTAGCTATTTCCAAAATTTAACCTTGAGGTCAAAGTGAAAGTGTTTCAATAGGAAATTGATAAAAGTGAAATTGCGCAATCCGACGTATCGGCAGAGAAAGGAAACGACAACTCAGGAAAGAGGCCAGTCAAGAGGCCCAAATGGTGGGGTGATTAATTTAGTAGAACAATCTGATCCCAAGAAATTATCTGCAAAAGGAGTAACGAGATGTACGTTCGTTCAAGAAGTCAATTAGCTTGTTTACTGACTCTAAGATATTCCTAACTATTGAGGTCAAATTAATTGAGGAAAATTATAAATCATTGAGATATAGAATTCATAATAAAACAGCTTTGATGTAACTGTAAAAGTTAAAAGAATAAAAATCTCAAATATTTCCTCCTCTCTAAACCCCTCATTGTTGTAATGTTGTTTAGAGTTTCGATTGAACTCGAATAACTTTATCATGTACGTTAGTGTATTTCGGTTGTGAGGTTTGTGACGACAGGTAGATGATATCGTCCCAATCAGAAAACGACCCGATTTGTTAAGCGTAGTTATTGGGGCTCATTTCATTCGAAAAGAGCATTGTTATACCACGTTAATTTTTACATCAATCACTAAGAAACAGCCACGTGCACATATTTTGTAATTTGCCTTATTACGTCAGCTTCACCCGTTCATTACTTTGCTACTGTAAATCGGATCGTTGAGAAGAAAAACTGTTAACTGTAAACTAAAAATCATGAATGTTTGACGAGCTAGCTAATGTTTTACAGTTGCTCTTATTCGCTACAGTATGCATGTACAGAACTAGTTCATCCAATGCCAACCAAACTGTGATTGATCAGATTCATCTGCCTATTGAGGAATGTATGACGTGGCAATTACCCAATTTGCTGGATTCCTATTTGTTGGGAGGAGTATCAGGGTGGGGTCCACCTAGCATCATTTCAGCCTCGAGTGTGTCGATAGTATTACGATCATACACCCTCTTAGAAGCCCAAAATTGTAAGAGTTGCTTCAATTTAGACTTGTGTTCCATCCCCAGTCCAGGATTATGATAAATCTTTCCAAGAATTGATCCTAAAAATGGCTTAAATGCAAGAGCTTGATCACTAACTTCTTCAGATATGCAACTGCACATCAATGAAAAATTAACATGATTAACTAATCACGAAATCGACAAACACTTAGAACAAAATTGATGAGAAAAGTGGTAGTAGTTAGTACCTTTTTGTAAGAATGCAACTGACAACCTGAAGTATATGAATCTGCTTAAAAGAGTCATCTATGGCGAAGATTTTGTCTCTGATAACTTCAACCAGAGCCGGAGCAAGAGAGGATCTCTGAGCCAACCAAGATGTGACGTCTTTCACTGATTTCCAACCTTCAGAGAGATTGTCAAGCATGTTATTTAGCTCCATCACAAAATCTGAAGATAGAGATTCAGAAAGACAACTATTGGAAGAAT
Organism: Coriaria nepalensis; assembly: GCA_027186245.1. Taxonomy (NCBI): domain Eukaryota; kingdom Viridiplantae; phylum Streptophyta; class Magnoliopsida; order Cucurbitales; family Coriariaceae; genus Coriaria; species Coriaria nepalensis. The sequence continues at coordinate 2,924,903 of CP114499.1, read as the reverse complement.
TCGAGCACCGCTGAATGGATTCAGCTAATTGACGGTGGTCCTCGTGGGAAACGTTTAAATCTGGCAGAAGCAGACGATCCGCCGGCAGAGGTGGCGGTGCTATTTGTGGCCCTTGTTGATGATTGGGAAAATGTTGTGGCATTGAACGATGTGGATGAGGAACATGAATAAATTGTCGCTGTTCCAACGGATGTGAAGCAAGAAATTGATCAGGATGTCTGAAGACCGCCTGAGGATGATATTGTGGAGGAAGAGATTGAAGATATCGGATTAACTGTGGATGATATTGTGGAGGATGAAATTGAGGATGTCCGATTTGCAGAGAAAGAAGAGACTGCGCAGGCTGAAGTGGACGAACTCCTTGTTGCCGAAGAAGACTTAATTCATAAAGAGTTTGTTGGAGCCCTTGGATAGTATAATATCTGATCTGTTGTTGTTGTTGTTGTTCTGCTTGCGTGGGAACTTCTTGCCGCCGTCGACGAGCGTCTGACGCCATTGCAGAACCAGAAGCTTCTTCATCAATGTGATCTTGTTTCCTTTTCATGATCGATCAACCTTTTCTACGACGAATCACTTCTAGCATAAATTTTTCTAAGAGATGAGTTCTAGTTAACTTCTAAATCTTTTTCTCTACTCTTTCTTGATTCTTCTTGACCTTCTTCCTCTTCTATTTCGTGAGTATTTCTTCCTTTCCGATACAAAATGGCGGTTAAGGGGGCTTTAGTCGTTAGTAATTAATAGTCTCTATAACGTAGGGGATAGAAACGACATGTCGAGAGTTTTTAATTGTGAATTCTAACGACAGGTAGATATGTCATCGTTCTGAAAAGATTAGTTATGCTTCAATCGTGTCAGGTCAACAACATTTCAACTTCGCACGTCAACAATTTATAACAGGTCAGCTCCGACCTTCTTCTTCTTCTTCTTCTTCTTCTTCTTATCATTTGCAAAACCCTTAAAACCTCATCTTCTCCCTCCGCTAATCTCTCTCTCTCTCTACCTGCACAATCAAGGACATTCTCTCCTCCCTCCATTTGACATGTTCTTTTGCTTTATGCTTAGAATAAAAATGTTTGATTTGATTTTGCCGCACCGATTTCATCACTCTATTGTCATCTTTATATCTCACTTTAATCGGGTCGACCCTGTCTGGGAGCGAAGCTTCGTGGGAGGATTGCGGTGAAAATGTTTTCGTCAGAAGATTGATAAAAGTGAAATTGCACAATCCGACGTATCGATAGAGAAAGGAAACGACATCTCAGGAAAGTGGCCAGTCAAGAGGCACAAATGGTGGGGTGATTTATTTAGTCTAAATCCCAAGAAAGTACCCGAAAAGCACATTATATCTCCTTGACATCATTATATTGCAACAATCAAGTCTACCCGAAAAGTGTCATGAGATGCCAGAAACCAAGACTTTACAGTAATGAAACATCATAAACATAACTTACATCAACTGGATAGGAGGAAGAAGAGTAATTATAAGTCGGGCACCTAGAACAATAAACCACTTCCATAAGCAAAACTGGTAAAGAAAAAAAAGAGAAATAATGTTAGAACAAATGGGTTGCTTGCTAAATATTTAGAAACAAAACCTTTTGACGAACTGCAACCAGTAAGAGTAAGAAAAAAAAGGAGAGAATCTTCATTATGAACACACGATCAAAGGAGAGAATCTAGACTCAAGTCATAATTCAAAAGAAATAGCAAGAATTTAGAATCACTGACTTTATCACAACACGATTGGGTCCAAAGCCTACTTATCAGAGAGAGAGAGAGAGAGAGAGAGAGAGAGAGAGAGAGAGAGAGAGAGAGAGATAAATCCGTGGAGTCAAAAGTAGACCCTGAAATTTTTCACACCTTCTCATTATTTGGTCTACTTGTTGGAGTATGATAATCGATTTAGTGACACAATTACCATTTGTATTTTATTAATCCTACATTAACACATTCACGGACTAGTGTTCCATTTGGTTAATTAAAAAAAAAAAAAAAAAAAACTTAGTGTTCTTGCCTCCATAATAAAAGATAAAAGATTTTTAACCAAATTAACATTTCGGGTATTTTTAATATAATAAGTAATGATTATATATATAATAAATTATGTATTAAAAGTTTAGAATAAGCCGGTCCGTAGGTTTGGTTTTTTAAAAAAATTAAAAATTAATTTTTTTTTTATATATATTAATAAATAATATATAAATATTTTTATTAAAAAATTCACAATCTTAAAAAAGAAAAAAAATATAAAATATAAAATATAATAAAATTATAAATAAAAAAATAAATTAACAATAAAAATTCGTTAATAATTAATACTTTATTTATTAATAATATTTTTGAAAAGTTTTATATTGTAAAAGTATATTTTAAAAATATTGAATTAATTTTTTTTATTATAAATTATATGTTGATGAGGAGGAAAGATAAGTTTAAAAATTATTATGAGAAGAATATAAAATAAAAGAAAATATAAAAAATTAGGAATAAAATATAATAAAAAAATTAAAATATGTAAAGTGTCGAGTGACGTTGAAATTATGCCGAAAACGGGTTCTTATTATATAAAGAGGAGACGGAACTTCGAGCCGGAACATTTTGACACTTAAATCTCAAGTCTTCACTTTGCTTTGGTATCCGGTAACCATCCATCGGAGTTTACCTCAAATAAAATAATAATAAAACTTCAGAAATCAAGGAATTTAAAATTAAATAAAGCTCAAAAAGAAAAAGGTCAAAAAGGAGTCATAAGCACAGATTCCAATTCATTGGCCTCTCTCTCTCTGCTTTCTTTCCCTCACTCACTCTGCTCTCTTTCAACGCTACGTACCCAACAAGAAGACAAACCAGAGCCCACCCCCCATTTTCTTATAACAGAGAAAGACTTCATACCCTGTCACACTCTCTCTCCTCTCTCTCTCAAATGCTTTTGAAATCCTGAAGAAAATTAACATTCTTTCTCTTCTCAATCTCATAATCCCACTTTCCTTCTCCAAGCATTCAATTATTCATTTTCTCCCCTTTTTTTTTTTTTTGTTTCATCTCCTCCCCCTCCCGTGTTTTCCCTTAACTCTCTTCAGCAATGGCGGGGCACATGAAACAGAGACGACCTAGAACGCAATTCAGCCCTGTTCCCATTTCCGAATCAGATCCAAACCCTCCACTTCCTCAAATCCCTTCCTTAATCCAATCCACTCGCTGCAAGTCCAGCATTTCCTCTCTTCTCCTCTCTACATTTTCCAACGCCACTTCTAATGAAACCCTACCTACCGCCATTAACAGCAAGAAGAAGAATAATTTCTCCTCTGCAACTTTACGAGGGTTTGGCTGCACCGCCTCGGCTTCTCAGCAAGTTTCTGTTCCGGCAGTGATTAGGTCATCGGCTGATTGGGAAGGGGGAAATAAGAAGACGAGGAAGAAGAAGCAGAATATGAATAAGTCTAGGAACAAAACCCATCAAGAGATTTCTGTTGAGGGTTCTAGTTTCAATAATTCGAATTCTGGGTTTAATTCTGCGAGCTGTGTTAATGTTGATGTTCAAGATGTTTGGTGTGGTCCTGGAATTGGATTCTCTGCTTCGGATGCTGCTGTGGATTCTGTGGATTGTGTTGTTGCTAGAAGGAATTTTTCTGCAAGGGGCAAGATTGATGGGGAGAAGATTAATCATAGAGAGGTTGCTTGTTTTTATTTTCCCGTTTGACCATTTATTTCTTTCTCTCTCTCTCATGATATGTTATGTTTGTAGCATTTATTGCCTCCTTCTTGCCCTGAATTTGGCTGCTTAAAATTTATCTGACTTGTAGCATTTAGACTAGTGGTTTATTAAGAACTTATATTTATTCATTACATTGTTTCAGTAGCTTTTATGAATGTTTTTCTATAGAACTTTGTTTTGAACCATTAAATAAGAAGATGAAGAGGCTCTTCAGCTTCTTCCCCTTTTTATTTCATCAATCAACAGTGTTTTTTTAATTTGGACCTTTCCTCTTCAGTTTCTGTCAATTTGTTTATTTGAAAAATATGTACTTTTTAGATATGATGCTTATGAGTTCTTCTCAATATTTCACATTCTACAGGAAAGTTAATGTTATAAGAGAACGTAATATGGCTTCTGATATTTGCTCCAAGTAGCTCATAATGTTTCCTCTGTTCTTCTGCTCTATTTTTTTATTTTTTTTATTTTTTAACTAGAAACAACTATCTAATAGATTGAATGTGTTTACCATATTTTGATCTTTCCTTGGGGGAAAAAAGAAAAAGAAAAAGAAAAGAGACAGAAAAAGAGGTATTAAGATTTCAGAGCTTAGAAAACAAAATTGTTCTCTCTTTGTTAACCATGGTTTTTTAACCGTGCTTTCATCAAACATGGCAGCGTTCTTGCATGTCAAGGAGAACTGTGAACTCGGATAACTTATCGTTATTTGATTCTGACCTGTCGGAGGTTTTTGGAAGTAGGTATCATCGCCATGCCAGACATCCTTCTCCAGATGGATTTGCTGAGGTGTGTGGATTCTAATTAGGCATCTACTAGGGTTTATTTATTTGTTTATTTTTTTAATGGACAGTGGCTTATATTAATTTCTCTCTTTACTTTTCTTAGTTAAACACTTTTAACACATTTGTAGGTAAATATATTTAGATTCATTTTTTATGTCATCCCCTTTAAGAACGGCAAGAGCAAATATTGTATCTCTGATAAAATTTACAAGGCGATTTCTTTGATTGATTTGGTGTTTATGTTTTAAGGTTTTACAACGAACAAGACAAAAATCCTAATATTAAGCAATAGCATCTAAACCTTACCATTGCTTACATATGGTTTCCTAATTTGATTCCTTTTTTCTTCTGATGGCAACAAAATTGTCTAATATAACTGCTTGGATTAAAGATGACTATGATGGGTATTCTATGATTTCTCTTGTATCATATCAGATACTATATCTGGTCATGGAAAAATAAAGTCTAAAGTTTACAGAAAAGATAGTAAAATTGTGTTACGTAGCCAATCCGTTTGTGCAGTTAATGTTGTTCCATAGCAATTTGCTGATCGGTGGGAGAAGGGACGGACAGGATCTGTTTAGGGAGATGAGACTTGATGTTGATAACATGTCCTATGAGGTGAGTTGTCTTTCACTTAAAACATCTTCTCCAATCTAAAATCTATGTTCTAGTCTAGGGGTGCATTCAGTTAAGAGTCTTAAACAGGCATTTTTTTTGTTGGGGGGGGGGGGGGGGCAGGGAACCTGGCATTCTGAAAAATGAAAATTGCATTATATTCATTTTTTGAGGTAAACTGGGTTTACATTCAGACAACCTAGTTCATCTTTGGGCTCCCATATGTCGGCAATCAGTTACCACAGTTGTGGCTTTTGTAACGGCTTTGTTTCTGAAATGCCAATCTTACATCAAGTATACCTGTGAAGATAGACATGCATACATGTCTTTTTCATGGTCAAACTAACATATTCTCATCTTGGTTTGAAAACAGCAACTGCTCGAACTTGGTGAAAGAATTGGTTATGTTAATACTGGATTGAAGGAAGACGAAATAGGCCGAAGTGTCCGGAAAACCAAGTCCTCATCTTCTAAAGATCTACCTTCTCTTTCAACTCGAGTAGATAGAAAGTGCAGCATTTGTCAGGTAAGGGGAAATAAAAAAAGTTCTCTTTTTTACTTAAATCAATTATTGATTCCACCTTGTCTCGTAAAATATGTTTCTTTTTCTTGATCCAGGAGGAGTATGAAGATGATGATGAAATGGGAAAGCTGGATTGTGGACATAGCTTTCACCTAGAGTGTATAAAGCAGTGGCTTTACCATAAAAATGCTTGCCCAGTTTGTAAAACTGCAGTTACAGCTCGGGTTTGAGTTCTCTCGTGAACCCTACTTTGCTTTCTCGGCGGCTATATATATATATATAAATATATAAACATCGAGGCCCTTCTTCTTAAATATGGTGAAAATTCATTTATTTGTGTGAACCTTTTATTTTGTTTTGATCTGATTGGGGGGGGGGGGGGGGGGGGTCTTCCTTTTGGGATGGGAAAATTCCATGTAACAGAAGTAATGTCATTACTGTTATATATGATTTTATGAGTATATTCAGAACTGAAGTACTTCTGTGTTGTGGTTATGTTGAACTTCTTTTTGTTGTTATTTTTATGGACTGTCTTTGAGAGAAGTCAAAGTCATATATCTTAAAGTATTATTTTAAAATTTATTTATTAAAAAATTGAATATATCATTAAGAGCTACAAATTACTACAATTAATTTTAAATTTTCAGTGCAATAAATAAATTTTTGGGACTCTATAAATTACATTAATTACTACAAATTTTAATTTTTACTTTTTAAAAATCTATAATTACAAAAAATTGGTGCCTCAAAAAGTTTGTGGGCAGGTCTTAGTTGCCTTGCTCCAAGGTGGACCCTACTTACTTTGAGGTAAACCAATCCAAGCTATTATTAATACATATCGAATTGAGTTGTGATTACGCAAAATTTCTATGGTTCTATAATTGCTTCGGGAAAAATTTGAGAATGATGATTGCTATATATCTATTATGGTAATAGAATTAGGCTAGTTGGCAATGAGTTAGGATACCCTTTGAATGGCTTTAGCTTTCAAATGTGGAATGCATTATGTATCTTAGAATCTTCTGGTAATATTTGCAAACGATAGGCGGTTGGGCCAATCTTCTCTGTAATAAAAAAGGGTACAAAGTATCGTTCGGTATATGTTTTTTTTTTTTTGTTACAAAAAATGGTTGGCGGAGAGGCTGACCACTTTCACCAGCAGGGAACATTGCGCCCCGTACACCCACTCAAATATGGCTCACCCCCACCGCACCTATGTCGGGGCCGAAGCTTAGGGATTTTTGCCGTGTGTGGGGGCATGAGGACGTAGATATACTACTGCCCAAGTAGCTAGTGGCAACGAGGATTCAAACCTAGGACCTCCAGGCCGAATCCTCCTTTTGCCACATGAACCAACCCGAATAGGTTGGGATAAGGTCTTAAGGCCACATATAATTGGCAATAGGATATTGTAATTTCACAAACACCCATTACCCAACATTTAATGAGCAATCTGTTTGATGTCTTCAGCATGATTTGTAATTCTTTTTTGAGCTGCCAGCATGATTTCCTTAAAAGAAGAAACTCATATAGATGGAAGTCACTTATCAAAAGTAAGTTGTCAACATTCTGCACATGCTGAGGTGGCTCATGCTTTGTTGGGGGGGGGGGGGTCCTAAGCTAAATTATAGTTGGTTGGGGTGTTAGGCTACATTATAATAAGATAGGGAGGCATTTAGACAACTTTTTGTTATTATGGAAACTAGCTCCAAGAGCATCATTAAATTTTATTTTTTTTATTATTATTTTTTATATTTGTTTGATTTTATTTTTCCTAAATGTGGGCCTTTTAGTAAATATATACATATATATATATATAACCAAAATTTAGAGGCTCCACTTCAAGTGATTTTTTAGCAAGGACTTAAAGCAATTGTTTCTTTTGCTTTAAAGAAGAGTAAGTAGTGTGTGTGTATTATAAATGCTAAAATATATATTAACCTTAATTAATTGGGTGGTGGTTGATTTTCTCAAAACTTATTTTTCGGTTAAATTTTTTGGATTAAATTTACTAAATTTAAAAGTTAATTCGTAGATTTCGGATGATCGATTTAATTTTTGGTTGGATTAATCGGATAGCTAATTTTCTATATATTTTTAATAGTAAATAATTAGTTGGGGTAGTTTTGAAATTATCGAAATTTGGAAGAGGCAAAAAACCAATTTAAATAAATGTGATGGGATCAAAATCTAATTGATTCATTTTTTATTTGCTTTACCGGCTGTTCTATTCTAACGAGTAGTGGGTCTCTTCGAGTAAGCCACAGTCTTGAGCCCCATTCGAATTGACAAACCCTGCTGCCGAAGGTTCTTCTTCTTCCTCCAAGTTCAAAGTTCAAAGTGTGGGGGAATTGAGGCAAGGCATAGCAAGTTCATACCTTTTCCTTTCAACTATTGAAACCTTCTACGCAGCGGAGAGCACGATAGACCTTTGATATACGCCTTCTCCCCATGGAGTTGGAATCTTATTACGAAATTACTCGCACCGCCGACTTTATTCGCAGTCGGAATTTCTCCATCGTCGCATTGCAGGTATCGACTCGCTCCTATATTTTATTGGCTAACAAAAATTAGATTAGTGAAAGAAAAAAAAAGTGCTTCAATTTTCTTGTTCATTTTCTCCCCACTTTATCAGCAACCAAAAGGAGCAATTTTTGTTCTTGATATCTTACTGGAGATGAAAGGTCCTGTTGAAACTTCATTTATTTGGCTGATAAGCTTAAGCAGGGATTGGAACTCTTTTCAAGGGCTGTTTCGAACTTCTCTTCACCCCCCCCCCCCCCCCCCTCCTCCTTTAATCTCATTTTAAGAATTTTAAGGAACTCTTGATTGAAGAAATCGAGATTATGCTCGGATTGGTTACTCATTTGACTGAACAAAAAGTCCAGGATTTTGCTGATTATGTTCTTTTAATTGTGGTGTCTGTACATCTTAGTTCCCAGATCAGCTACTGAAGGATTCAACAAGAGTAGTGAGTGCTTTAAGAGATAAGCTTAGGGGAATTAAAGAATCTGATATCGATCAAGAAGTAGATGAAAATGAGATCAGATTGTTTGTAATGGCAGACACAACATATGGTAATTGTTGCATTGATGAGGTTGGAGCAGCTCATGTTGATGCTAATTGTGTCATTCACTATGGACATACATGCCTAAGTCCGTGAGTCCCTGCACTCATGATATTTACGTATAAGTAATTAAATATATATTTTACAATTGCCTAGCTTTACCAATTTCTAAATTACAAATTAGGACCTCTCATATTTCTTAATAATTTGATTGCCTAGCTTTAACAATTTCTAAATTACATATTAGGACCTCTCATATTTACTAATAATATGATTGCCGATGTTTGTTGTATTGAACATTAGAACATTACACAAGCACTAAGTACTTTTTTTTTTCTCCTCAGGACGACCATGCTGCCAGCATTCTTTGTTTTGGGAAAGGCTTCCATCAATGTGGCCAGTTGTGTAAAGAATATATCAGATTGTGTTTTGACAATTGGCAAGCCTATTGTGGTATGATAATTTACCTGAAGCAATAACTTTTCCTATTTCATGGTCCGATTGGTTGAATCCTACCATTATACTGTGAGACTAAACATTTAGAAGGGAGTCAGGGAAAAGACTGCTTGAAATATACCTTTCAGTTTTTTATGCAGTATAGTATCTCATATCAATCACATTGAACCTAAAGAAAGTGAAATGTAACCACATTCTCATTCCTCATTTTTACTATCCATTTATCTGTTAAACATAATCTAAAACTTCCCATCCTTAGTTCCAAAATACATTTACTAGGGGATTTTACAAGTTGGCTGCATCATATATTTCATCATAGCTCCATGTGTATTAAGATCTAGTGTTAGCTGATAAAATAGAAATTGTACTATAGGTAACTACAAAGACCAGTTACCCTGATAACATGAAAGGATAATTATGTAACAGACTTCCACTCTTCTATGCTCTTCCCCTCAAATTCTACCTATTCTGAAAGCAAAGTACAGTTTCTTCCTATTTTTTTAACATGCATAGACGATCTACACTTGAATTTGTTACTTTACATGTGATTTCATTTGTCTCTCTATGCTAGTTTAGGTCGCTGTCATTACATGAATTTCGAAATTGATATAATTTTTCATACTAATATTTTAGGTTTTTGATTTTCCTGCTACTGAATATCCGTATTATGAAGCTGACTTTAAACTTATATGACCTTAAACTGTGTGTTATCGGTGATTGGAATTGTTGATTGTTATTATGTAGGTATGGATAAATTTTGTTCTTGGCTTGCTGTATTCTTTGCCAATATAATTTCCTTAGAATTTGCTCATCTAATATATTTAATTGCAGGTCCTCTTTGGGCTAGAATATGCTCACTCTGTAGGTCAAATCAAAGAAGCACTAATAGAATCATTGGGCGCATCACAATCCAAATTAGAAGTCTGTTTTGCTAATGTCAACAGTTCAATCATGAATCCCTCAAAGGATAAAAAAAATTATGATGGGCTCCAGGGACAAGGTGGTGACTGTAGTGAGGATAATTATTTTCTGGAGACAGCTGATAACAAATACAACATTGGTGGGTTGATCTGGAACTTGCTGGAGGGGCTTAAAATTGAGGAGTACTTGATCTTTTGGATTGGTTGTGAAAATTCAGCATTTACAAATGTGGTGCTGACATTGAATGGCTGTGAGATAGGTAGCTAATTTGAAATATCTCTTAGATTAATCTCTTTTATGTTGATTTATGTGCATTCACTCATGTCCCATTCGCTTCTCATAGCAGTACTAGTGAGGCCTTGTTTGCATGCCATCTCTTATATGCCTGCATTAAGAAATATTCGTTTTTGTTTCTGTGCAAGTTGCAATTTTCTGATTTATTTGTGAATATTCCACACTTACATGTATCGATGGACTTGGTGAATCATTGTTGCTCAAAAATTAATATTATGGTGGTTGTATATGATCTCTTCTTCTTCTTCTTCTTCTTCTTCTTTTTCCTACTTTTATCTTAGTAAACCTTGTGAAGAAAATGTACTGATTCTAGTGCTTTTTAGTCAGATATGATGCGAAAGAAAATTATTTAGTAAAAGACTTATCTGAACAGAGAAGGATTCTCAAGCGCAGGTATTTGTGAAAAAACTTTCTCACTCTTTCCCTCACAACCACCTCCCCCCCTCCCCCCCCCCAAAACGCTCTCTCCCACCCTCTTGAAGTGACAATACTTTTCTTCCCACTTGGATTTACTGTGTCCTGTCACCCACATGCTGTTTGATTTACTCTGTTAATTATGTCTCAAGCAGATACTACTTGGTGGAGAAAGCAAAGGACGCTAATATTATTGGGATTTTAGTGGGAACTCTTGGTGTAGGTATATTTTTTTGGTGATATTTCTCAATCTTTCTTCTGCAAAGTTTCATTGGTTGGACTTAAGGGTGATGGTTTTACCTCAGCCTTTGTCACTGTAGTTTCCAATAATCCTGAATATGATTCTTTTCCTTATACATCTCAATTTGTTTTATTATTCCATTCCTAAATTCCTGGGGAGTTAATCATTTGTGTATTGAGAAGACCATTTACTATTTCTTGAAGCTCAATCTCTCCCTCGGATGAACCATATAGCCAAATGAAACCATGACCCAGAATAGAAGAACTTGCCCCACCCACGAGTAAATATTTTGCTGTGGCCTTATTAGACCATGCATCTTTCTTGGTATATCCAGATAATAGGTAGGAGCATAAACTAAAATATTCAGGAGCTTCAATGATATGATATAATCCTTGTGAAACTTCCGATAACCATCCATGTCCAGTAATGTTTATACAAGTTTCAGGTTTCAAGTATGATGAAATCCTTGAAATTTACTCCGTGCATCCGTGTTTGTAAAAAGTAAGTTTAGTCTGGTTATTGTTAATGCAGCTGGCTACCTTCACATGCTTCATCGTATGAAAGAATTGATCACTAGAGCAGGAAAGAAGGCTTATACCCTTGCTATGGGAAGACCAAACCCTGCAAAACTAGCTAACTTCCCCGAGGTAAGATCCCATCTTTTTGGTTATGCTGGGGGAAAAAAAGGAAGTTTTATAACAGGCAAGTTGAACTAATGAGGTCCTGTTCATGGCAGTGTGATGTTTTCATCTATGTCTCCTGTGCCCAAACTGCCCTTCTTGATAGCAAGGAGTATATGGCTCCAGTAATTACTCCATTTGAAGCAAAGCTAGCTTTCAGCAGGTACTGAGGGAAGTGCACATTTGAGTTGCGCTTAACTATTCTTTACTTAACCAACTTAATCAATAACAAACTGTGAAGCGATTTCGCTCTGTGTTGGGAGAACGAAAAGAACATGTCTGCTACTAAGTCTGATTGAACAAGATTACTTTCCCCCGATATTTGAATTATCAGTAGTTTGTTGTAATGAGAAATCTTCTCTTATAAAAGAAGCTGCTTCTGCAGGTAACACTTGCTAAGCTTGCACTTGTGGTCCACACCACTTGGTTGAGCTAAGCAGGAGAATTGCTTTTGATTTATTTCATTTTTGCCAGAAGATTATTCTTAGAAATGTCCCTCTGCCCCACTGATTGACTGAATCATTTATTAACATTCATTGATGATATATATATATATATATATTTTTTTTTTTTTTTTCCTTCAGTTTTTCTTGAATTGAGCTGGAAGGTTTAACATTAAAAGGCTCAAAATTTGTGGAAGTTTCCACATTCATTATGTTTTAAAACTTTTCATTTTTGACTGAATCATGTACTCCTTGCTCCTTTAAGTGTCCTTCTAAATGTTTCAAAACTGCTGTTTCTTTTTTATCTACATCCCGATACATTCTCTTATAAACTTATACAATCTTCCATCATTCCTTTCTTTCCCCTGTTCCTTTATTTAACTGTCCCATTTGTAGATGTACGTTTCAGGCTTGACTTTTTTGATCGTATGTTATATTTTCCAGAGGTAGTCAGTGGACAGGTGCATATAGTCTGGAATTCCAGGATTTGAGTAATTTGCCTTCAGTAGACGGAAGGAACCAGTCAGAAGAGGCACGGTATTCCTTCTTTCATGGTGGATATGTGGAAGATTTTGACACACAAGGTAGTTACCCCCTCCCCTTTATGATTCCTGCAATATTTAATAGCTACAAAATAAGCACACCTGAAGAATTTAACTGCTAATCATTGTCTTATGCTGTAAAGAAAGAAACTAACTTCTATCATGCTTCTAAAAAGCAATAGAAGAACTTGTAGATAATCAATTAATGTGTGAGTTGCAAGATCTCTCTTAAAATGGCTTTTGTTGGTCTTGATACCTTGTCTTCCACTTAATCAATGAACAAATGACCGAATAATAAGGGGGAAGATGATAATATCTATTACATTTTTCGAATAAAAAAGGGAGCACTATGTTTGCTAGAACCTTTAGATTGATAATGATGGCTATGGGTTATGGAAAAAGTCATGTTTCAATTTTTTGTTTTTTGGCTAATTAGAAAGTACTCTTCCGGTCAATACTTTTTTTTTAAATTTTAAATTTTATTTTTGATAAGAGCCCAATACTAGAGTATGAAATACTGAAATATTTGTACTTTGTATAAGTTTAGTCTCATTACTGTGTTTTACACACTTGATAAGTTTATTTCCAAAAACAGAGAATGATGACGAGGAAGATGGAGGAGCTCTTGCTTTGGTAAATGCAACAGAGAAGGCATTACAACTGCATGATAACAATAATTCCGTAATGAAAGGGTCATTCCAATCTGCACCACAGTTCTTTGCGGCTCGATCTTATCAAGGTCTTGATACAAACAGCAATAATTCCTTGCCTGAACCATTTTATATAGGTAGGAATGGTAGGGCAGCTGGGTATGCAGATGAAAAGGGCAGAAAGGATGAATGAATTATAGGATGAAAGATCTGAATGATTTTAGAAGAGAAGCTTTGGTTGGAGCTTCATGAAGCTTTGTAAGAGAAGTGTCTCCTATACCTGCAAAACGGGCGGTACGAGAGACGGTTGTGGGACCCATCAGAAATCAGGTGTATTAATGGGTTCTTTGATGGGCAAATTCTTAGGCTATCAAGAGTGGAAGAATGGGGTTTTATGTATTTATTTTTTCTTACTTGAGTTATATAAATGGCATCTCATAGGTTTTAGCATGTTTCCACAGTTGATCCAAATTTTTAGACAAAATATAAGTCTTGGATCTTTTCTAGGATCATTACTTCTACACACTGTTTAATTGGCGGCAACTAGTATAATTTTTTCTTTTTAATTTACCAAAACAAGTTGTCTAATTCAATAAGAATTATTATTATTATTTTTATTTTTTCTCTTGTGGGCAGTTTTGGTTTGTTTGGGGCTGGGTCTTTTTGTTTGTTTTTTTTTTTTCTTGCTTTCCTTTGTTGTTTTTTGTTTTGTTTGTTTTGTTGTTCAGCCTTTCATTGTTGGGTCTCTTATTTATGGCATCCTTAAAACGATGAATATGTGAATAATGAATTAATATTCAATGTGTATCTATTGAAATGGTTTAAAATGCAAAATAAAGGGAGAAAAATGTCTCACATAAAAGAGAGCAAATGGGTTAAGTATTTATATAGTGTTACCCGATTATTAATGGATAATAATGTACGCAAGAATGTTTTCACTTGCATGTGCATGCTGGGTGCAAATTTGGTCCAGATAGTTTGGAGCCTCATATGTGCCTATTCTTGGGTGTGTCAAATATTGGTCTAAAATTGACTCAGTCCGTCTTAGTCATGTTTTGGAATTTTTCTCATATATAATTTTTCTTAACTGTGGGAAGCCGAGCAATATATGATCAAATTTTCGGTTTCATCAAATTTAATTTTAAAAAATAACTAACTTAATCTTGTATTAAATAATGAATTTACTTTTTTTGCGACGTCTAGACTAATGTGCTTTAATCCTATCATTTTCCTCCTAACTAAAGTCTATAAATTAGCGTTCTTCCATTTGGACAATTCACACCGAAAAACACTCCCACTCTTCAGCAATTGTTTCTCTTTGGAGTTCTAAGTTTTGACTACGATAGCATTAAAGTATTTTGAAGTTCGTCAGAATTAGCTGGTGGTACAACTAGTGGTGTCAAAATAGACCGTCTGACCCGACCTGTGCTGGGCCTTGCAATATTTGGACGAGTCGAGCCCGCCTTTAAAAAATAATATCTGTAAGCCCATTAGGCTTATCCTTGGAATGGGCCAAGCTTAATAATACGAGCTCAAAATGGGCCTAACTCAAGAAACCAAAACGGACAGGCCCATGGCCCATGAATTTTTTTTATAATTAAATTTAAAAGTGAGATATGACTTTTCTAATTAAATATATAATGAAAATTAATGTGATTTATATTTTAATGTGATTATCGAAGATTTAAAATTTTGAAGTATTGAGTAATTTGTTAATTAAATATTAATAAACTAGAAATATGAGATAACTTAGGGATTATGAAAGATTAATTATAATTTAAAAGAATTTAAGAGAATAAGTATAGAGAGTAGAGACCAAGATTTCTTAGAATACCTTGGATAAGATTAGACTTCAGAGTATTTAAAGATTATAATGGTAATAATAAGAGTATCAGGAATTAGAAGAGTAGAGAATAGAGATTATAGAAAGAGTGTGAGAAAATTTGTGAGAAAGAATTAGAGTGAGAGGAGGTTTTTTTTAGCGAAAACTGGAGGAGGGGGGAGGGGGGGGATTTAAAAATTATTATGGGAGGAGGGAAAATAAAAGAGGGAAAAAGTATCAGCGTTAAAATTAAATAAAAAATTGAAATAACACTCAGGCGGGCTATACCGGGCCTAAATTTATGTTCGAGCTTGGTCCAGTGCATTTTAAGCAGGTTAAGTCGAGCCAGCCCAATGGACCTTGCCCATTTTGACACATCTAGACGCAACCATCTAATGAAACCATCTAGAAATGGGTCACTCAACATGTGGCAAAGGTAAGTGGTGTGGAACATGCTTGAGGTTCTAAGAAGATCCACAAAGGGTCTAAGTTGGGATCATAAAGAAGAGTCTCCAAGAAGCAAACAGGTTCAAAGAGAAGTGTTTAACTATGACAATATGGGTCATAAAGTTTTGAATTGTAGATTGTTGAAGAAGAAACATAATCAAAAAGTAAATATGGTGGATGACATCACCCAAGATGTTTCCGACATCAATCTTGTTATAGTGGTTTTACAAATGAACCTGATGGGGTCCAATCTAAGAGAATGGTGGGTTGATATTGATGCTACTTGGCATATATGCTCAGATAATGGAATGTTCGCTTTCTTCGAGTATATTAATAACAAAGAGAAGCTATGTTGATATTGTTTTCATGTGAGGACCAAAAGTGCATATTCTGAACCAGGCGCTCCATGTTAATACACTAAAATAATTATAGTGTAGTGTGGTGAAATGTGGGCATGGGATACGTAAATGATACTTCAAATGAACTAATTTAAGTAAAAGTGAAAAGCTTAGAAATGGATGAATTTAAATGATAGCTAGTAAATGATAATGAATATGACAAATTAAAGGACAATTGAAGCATGAAAAAAAGCTAAAAAAAGATTTAAACATTCTTAGATACATAATCTCCTAAGCAAAGAAATTACAACTATAATCTAATGACAACTTTGAAAGTGAAAAAAGTGACTTTATCGCTAAACGAACAATCAAGACTAATCCCATAAGCCAAAAGCCAATAGAGCGAAACTAAACATTTCTAAACTAAAAGAAATCACAAGTATGGAACATTGGATGAAATAAGTTTGAAAGTAAAGCAAAGATAAACCAACAAATAGATTTGGATAAGCTAAAAGGAGTGTTTGTGATGTTGATGAACAAGACTTTTGATATTGGTGTTGGACCCTTGCAATGTTGATAACATATTCTATTTACAGGGAAAGTCATGCGATTGAATGTGCTTTTTATTTGGCTGCCAACCTTGCTTGATAGGTAAGTAACCACTTCTCACCTTTCTAGAACTTATTCCTACATTCGCCTAATTTTTATGCAAGCCATTTGTAACTTCCTCAATTCTAGGCACGCACGGCTATTTTCTCTCCCACATTCCAAATGAACGTGGTATTTATTTAGAGTAGCTTAATTCCTTATGTGCCAATCCTTCGTCTGATCAACCAGTAACTTCATTCCTTAATTTTAGCTATTTGAACTATTATTTCTCCTTCATTTTCATGGCAAAAGTGATACTCATTCAAACTTCCTTGATTTGTGCGCCACTCTCCACATTTTGTCGAATCACTTGTAAAAGATGAAATCTTCTCTCTCTCTACATTCTAGCTGCTTGGATGGAAATAACTCATGTCGACTAGTCTACTAAGTAGAGCAAAAGATTGATTCGGTCGGCCATTCGGCCATCGGTTGACCCAATCCCAACCGTTTTTTAAAATTGGTAATAGTTACTCACCATATATCAAAATCATAATTTTGGTATCAACAAGCTGTTTATAGGGAATTCAACCACATCTAAGATAGCTGATCAAGATAAGGTGGTTCTGAAGGTGACTTATGAAAAATAGCCTGCTCTGAACTATCAAGTTTTGTATATGCCGAAAATTTGTAAGAACTTTGTTTTTGGATCGCTTAAAAATAAGCACCATTTTCGCCTAGTTTTTAAGTCTACTAAAGTAGCTTTTTCCAAGACTGAATTGTATTGGGGAAAGTGCTATGTATTTGATGGGAATTTAAAGCTCAAAGGAATGACTGTGATCCTAAAAATTAATAAAGCTAGTTCGTCTACTAATTGCTTAAAAATCTTCTAATGCATGCTAGATTAGGACATATTAATTATAACTCTTTGTGTAAAATTAACTAGCATGGATCACATATCAAATTTCCATACTAATTCAAAACATAACTACTAAACCTTTTTTGAGATAAAACAAACAATGTCATCATTTTAAAGAATTAAAAGGAATAGTGAACTTATTGGCTTAATACATAGTGATATATATGTCAACCTCCATATGCTTCAATCATAGAATGGATTGCCTACATTGCTATTTCAATCCTTACACTTTTATTTTATAAACCATTCAAACGAGGGGATTTGTTGGTCGCAACCTCAATATTCACTTTGTGTTTTCTCTATTCCGGGTTTAATTGATTATACTTATATTATTGGAGCAAATTTTGCATCAACACTTTAATCAAATTCTAATGTTTGTTTATTAGAACATTTATGAAATTTAATTAATTTAATAATAACAATTAATTAAATTAGGTTATAAAGCACATTGCCCAACCCTTTTCTCCAAGGCCTTGATTGTATTTTCTCACCCCCTCAAGTCTTGTCTTACTCAAAGCCCCAAAGGCCTGCACTCAAAGTCCACTAGCCCAGTTGCTGATTGACTGACTCCTCGACCTAGAGGCTTCGCTGAAAGAGTATGTCCGTCAGCCAATCGGGTATATACCTAGTACAATCTTATTTGTGAGTATTAACAATATTATTATTTATTAATCATTTAATAGTAAATGTATTCATTAATTTGTCATGTTCATTGGTTATGTTGAAGGTAATGAGTTATGTTTATTAAATACATATAATGGTAAATTCTTTTATCTTAAGTTATGCACTTAAAGCCATGATGAGATCATGCCGATGATATGAAAGTTGCTTAAAAATTAATATATGAATTGTTCATTGTCGTAGGATAATCAAAAAAGACATTAACTATCCGAATAGACTATCACATAATTAATTTCCTAAAATTATAAAGTGATTGTTCTCATAATAATTAATGTTATTGGAACATCTGAATGATTAAATGGGTGCTTAGTAGAGATTAAGTACATTGAACGTGGCATGAAAATAAGTCTTAATGGTAATAATATTAATTGTTAATGAGAATTATCTAATAAATATAATATATGTAATCATCATATCTGAAGTCGTCATACATCTTGTATGTAATGTTCTATATTTTAACTTTATCTTAATATCTTTTCGGTGACTGCTTACTTTTTTTTATCACTTATCGACACTTCTCTTTTTATTTATTTATTTATTTTTCTCTCTCCTCCTAACACTTTTTTCCATTAAAAATTAATTTTCTCTCTTACGTCCTAAGGTTCCCTTTCATTTTCTCTAAATTCTCAAGTTTCTCTCACCATTCTTCTCTCTTTCAATATCACCACTGCCTACGGTTCAAAGACACAAACTCATCACTACCATTCTCAGCCATCTCTCACCCCGTTTTCTTCCTCCATTCTTGACCGCTTACCGATGCTCTGAATATATCCCCCACCACCGTTCTCTGCCACTATCAAGCAGATCTCAGTCATTCGAAGAAGATGATGATGAGTCCACGATCACCACTGTTCTAGATCTTGTTCTTCACTTTACTTTTGGATCAGGCCTGCTCTTTGACATCCACCACCTTTATAAATCTGACCTTTTTTTTTTTTTTTTTTCAATCGTCAATGCTTGGTTATGTTATTTTTTAATTTTCATTTTGGATCTGCTATGTTTGATTAATTGATTATTTCCTTAATGATTTTTTGAAATATTTTTTCAAGTGGTTAATATTTTTTTAATTTAAGATGATTTGTTCAAAGGATGATTAAATTCCTTAAAATCCGGATTATCAGGAATAAATCAAATTTTCACTTATACCATTTCAATTTCTTTTACATCTACAAATTCTCTTCTCCTTCTATCATCTAGGATGAACTATCCTTCACACACAAAATTTGCAAACCAATTCACATAAATATAATACAAGTTAAAACGAAAATTTTGCATGCTTAAGCAAGTTTCCAGCCAATTAGAAAAGTTTCCTTGGCTATAACCATGTCTCCAGGTGAACAGTCGACCTAGTATCTCGACAATACTCGAACCCTTCTAGAAAAACTTGGACATCAAGTAAGTACAAACCTAATCTATAACACGAAAAAAAATATTTTCAGGCATTAAATGATTGGATGTGTAATGTTTTCTTAAAATGATATTATTGCTAAGTAAGCTGATTGTTGTGACTTCTGAGTAAATCACGAATGTTTGCCTCTATATGTTCCATAATGGCATGTGTTTCTTACGAGTTATGCAATTATCAGTCATGTAATAAGCATAGTAGACTATCTAATGTGATGGCGAAAACTAATTGTGATTGACATCATCAATGAATTCTATGTTAGCATATACTTGTTCTTGAATTATGCAGTTACCACCTCATATCCTTAAATAGGTAATTAAGAGGTATAATTGGAATAAAACAAGAGATAATATTGAGAAGGAAAGTGCCGTATCACCCGTTTGAAGGGCATGAGGCCTAATGATTGGATAATCTCCAGTTATGTCTAAATCATGTCAAGTTCAGTAAGGACCACATGCAATTCGGATCTGGGTTGCTCCCCTAACTTCCCATTGGCACATCTAGTACATATTTAGGGTCTAAAGCATATTGTTGTTACCAAGGGAAAGCACCATGTCTAGCTTCCTTGATAGACTTGCCGAGAAGGTGCAATATGTTGCAAAGGTGGTAGTGGTATCAAGACTCAATAATGCTATTAGACTTCTGCTATCATAAGTACTTAGATGTTCATATATATATTTTTTATAGTAACTTTGATGAATCAGGATTGTATTTTGTAATAAACTAAGTAATTGTTTTTTCGAGATATGTTATATTTTGTTATGAACATGAAAACCTCTTTTTTCTTAGACAAAGGTTTAAAATGTTTCTTTTGAAAACAATGATTTTATTATATCAAAGTATGTAAATCAACAATTCGATTTAGAAAAATAATTTCCAGAATTTTCAAGTCAAAATAAATAAAATAATAGTCCAAAGAACGCGGGTCGTTACAATTCTATACCCAATAGTTTATCCCTTTATGATCCTTGACTAAAATATTTTAGAGTAATGTCAAATCATAAAACCCTAAGTATAAAGTACCATAATGATCTCAAGTCTGAAAAGCACTATAATAATTACTAGATAAATCTTATAAACAATTTAATATAATTACCATTAAGATTATCTAATATCCAAGTTTAGTGAACTTAGTCTTTTACTACACATCTAAATATTTATATCAATATTCTCTAACATCAATGGTCATGAGATCAATCATCCTTAACTATTAAGGAAATAACATATGTGATAATCTAATCAAATTATTAATGTCCATTCTTGATAATCTTTTGACTATAAACAATTTAGATCTTTAAGCATTAGACTCCTTGAATCTCAACTAACATGATATCTATTATGGTTTCAAGAGAATAACTTAAGATCTTGAACTTTATCATGATATGTAATAATTACATATAATATTATTTCTAATAAAATAATAAACATGATAAATTAATGCATTTATAAGATTACTAATAGCTACGACAAAAAGATTGTTTCACACAAATTATATACATATCATATATACCCGTCTAGCTTGGCGGGAAAGTCTCTTAGGAACACGGACATGAAACACTATAAAATGAGAAAAGTGAGAGAAAGAGGAAAGTGCCAATGTATAAAGAGGAAAGATGGAAAATGAAAAAGGATTTAACAACAAATTTTAAAAGATATAAGGACTTACTAATTTTAAACACCTTCATGAAGCTGCCTTTGCAATTATGCAAGCCCTTTAGTTAAGCTCATCTTAACATTTTTGTATCCCGTGATGTGTTAAACACTAGATCCTATCATGTGTGCGTGCATAGTTCTAGAATAAAAACACCACTTAGATATGCATTCCCCGTATAAGATAATAAACAACGATATTTACACTTATTATAAGTCCCAACATGTCGTGGGCAACTTATAATCAATGTAAACACCCTACTTATTACAATGTTTGGAAAACGAGTCATAAAAATGCTTTTATGAACATACACAGCTTCATATAATCAAAGGAATGATTTTAAAACAAACATAATCTCATCAAATCAAACACATTTATATCATGCATCAACTAACTCATAGATATGAATATGATGTGAAAACATATTTACCTAGCAGACATATATATATATATATATGTCACATGATACATGTATAATAATACCTTAATATGCATCTATCTAATGCATGAACATTTTAACTTTCATATATTATGTTATTTTATTTTTTGATATATCATAATCTAAAGTTTATAGAAATCCAAATAACCTCTTAGATTTAATTAGTTTAGATTCTTGATGATCTCATCTAATTATATTCATTGGGTATATTTTAATTAATAAAAGACACAATAAATAATTAAAATATTTCCATTAACTCTTTAAGGACAATTCCTAAAATGTTAACTTTCCAAATTTGAAAAGTTTCCAAAAAAGGAAAGATGTTTTTTTTGGGAAAGTTTCCCAATTTAGAATTCTTTCTAAAATAGGAAAGTCTACCAAACTGGAAGACTTTTCTAATTTTGAATTCTTTCCAATTTAAATTAGTTATCTCCACAAAGTTTTCTAACTCGGAAACATTCCATAATCAGAATACAACTCTTTACTTTGAATCTCTTTCCAAAATTAGAAAACTAAAGTTTCATAATTCCGAAGTCCTTCTAGAATAAGTTAATTACCCAAAAGAAATTTTTTTATAATTTAGAACACTTAAAATATGTTAATTACCATAAAAACTTTTAGGTAACCTATCAATGAAATCAATTTCATTATTTAATATGATCATAGAATTTCTATATTAATAATATTACACTGTTAATTCTATTGATCACATTAAATCTTACAAAAAAATATTTTTTGTTAATGGAAGCAATTACCATATTTGATATGATTAAAAACTTTCCACATAAATATTTTATATGAATTTTACCGATCATATCAAAACTACCATAAATAATTTAAAGTAATTAATTGATTCTAAAAATTTGATTTCCTATTTTAATATGTTAATAAAGTTTCATATAAAAAATTTATATTATTAATTTTACTTACCATATTAAACTTATCAAATAAAAATCTAATGAGTAATTTCCAAAATCAAAGAAATTTTAATTATTAAATTAAAAATTAAATTATTATTTAATTCAAAAAATACCAAAACCTACTCTAATGAAGGTTACACCGCAGCGCCACTGCCACCGTGAGAGGCAGCACCATAGCCAAGCGCAGCAGGCAAGCTGCCACTGCACACGGGGAGATTGCCCAGTAATCTGCCTCAGTGTTGCCTTCCGTTCTTATTGCCTCGGGTATCCAATTGGCAATCCATTTGATAGGTTTTCTGGGCAATGTTGTATCTACTTGTATGTAAAATTTCATAACGATCCAACGTTGTAACTCCATATATACTAAATACCATGTTGTTGTGTAATGAGTCAAACTCGTTGTACAACATTTTTTTTTTCATTTCTAAGAATGATAACTTTAGTAAACACTAAAATAAAATGAAAAATAGAAAAATTATAACGATTAATTTTATCAATAGGCCCGAATTTATGTACAAATCCAATCCGCATATAAAGAATGGATTTAATAACTCAATCCATTTATAATAAGTTGGGTCAAAAATCCGATTTATTTTAACATCTCCATATATTGATACGAAAGAAATGATGGCCCCATTAACATACTCCATTATGTACTTTAGGTGTAATGGACTGTGGGCCTCATTCTCTCAAATGGCCCATCTCTTGTTGATGAGCTGCTTGGTTAGCTCTTGAACACTAATAGGTAACAACTATTATCAACCATTCTCCACAACCAAACATGCCTCTAAAGAGGGCCGGTCTAGACCGTTGTAATGCAATCAAGACGAGGGACGGTCCGGTCAAACGGTTTGTTTCTCGTCCGAGCAGCCTGAGAGGCCGCCTCTGCAGCAGCCATTTTCTGCTTCGAATACAGATTTTTAGAAACTGAAAGCTTAAACCCTAGAAAGCCATGAAAAAGTCTCTGCTAAGAAGCGTCTCTTTCCACGCTCGTAATATTCTTCTTACTCCCGTCACATACAAGCCAAACACTAACCCACCATTTTCACTAATGGCCGCGTCAAATCGACCTCCTCGACTCAGGTTCTTCTCCTCCGAGAACGATTCTCCGCCCTCCGGTGAAATCCCTAGCCCTTCTACTGAGTCGAACTTGAATCCCACCGAGAAGAAAGACGTATCTGTCGATGTGCAGGACGTCAATAATAAAGGTACGCTGTTTATGTTATATAAGGTGTTTGATTTCTGGAAAAAACATGGAAATGATATACTGTAGTTTTTGAGTCCTAGAAATGCAAGCTTTAATCCAAGAAAATTGCTTCCTGGGAAAATGGATTCCTGCAATTCTAGTTATCTGTTAAGTTTTAACGTTTCAATTTCTGTGCTTGTTATATATTTCTTTTGGATCATTGTGTTATAGGATTCGAATAATGTACATAATTTCTAGAATTTCAATGCATCTTAAGGTCAAACGTCATGCCATTCAAATCAGTTGCAACTTTTATGTTATTAACACCGGAAAACAAATTATTTGCAGCTTAACCTGACTAAATTTTTGTGCTCAGACCTGAAAACGCGGATAGAGAAGTATTTTAAAGGTGATGAAGAGGCACTCCCATCAATTCTCGAAGCGATTCTGCAGAGGAAATTGGTTGGAAAGCATGAGGAGACAGATGATGAGCTGATGGAAGAATTGAGAATGCAGCCACTGGATAATGTTCCGGACAAAGATTTCGAGTCAGATTTCGAAGAACTTCATGAGACAGATGAAGAGATTGACGATTTGTACAGTACAAGGGATATAGTTGTGAAGAGAATGGTGAAGGATGAATATTTTAACATGGATGACAGGAAATGGGATGAGCTTGTTGAGGATGGAGTGAAGCATGGGTTCTTAAAGGACACAAAGGAGTGCGAGGAGATTCTAGAGGATATGCTTAGCTGGGAAAAGCTCCTCCCAGGTATAGTTCTCAATTTACATGCCTATGTATTTTCTCAGTCAATTTTGAGAAGGTAATATTTCATAAGTCCATGCTGCTTGCATCTATTATGTTGGCTTACTTATTCGCTGCTGCTATATTTTGCTCATTGTTTTAGTTATAGAATTTACAGCTTTTTTCTTGTTTTGGCGATTGACATGCCAGTCATGTGCATGGAGTTCTAAATGTTTAGATCATTTTAGATCATTTTAGATCATTTTATTTTGCAATACTCAACCTTTTGATTGCCTGACTGACTGCGAGGCCGACAATAGTTGCAAGTTTTGGTTGGTCAAACTTTGATGTGTTCAAGTTCAACATCTTTAAAATTTGACCATGTGTGATTTTTGTTTTCCTTAATCATTTTCTATAGAGAGTAACCCTTAGATTGTTTAGCTTCACAAGCTTATTTTGTCTTTTTTGCTTCTTTGGTTTGCTTTCATTTTTTTTTTTTATAATTATAATTATAATTTTTTCCCTACACACTGGAACTAAAGTTTGAGTTAGTTCAATTGTTAAGCTAAAGAAACTGAGTTTAGTTCAATTTAGCTTGGCTTGTATTTTGAAAATCTTATAGTTAATAATGAAGTCTTCGTAGGATTCATTCTCTTGAATCTCTTTACAATGTGATCATATTTCACTTAGAACTGATTTGGTATTTCACCCCTCCTTAATATAAATGAAATCTTTTCACCAGTTGAGATGAAGAAAAAGGTGGAAGAGAAGTTTAACGAGTTAGGAGATATGTGTGAACGAGGAGAGCTTGAACCTGAAGAAGCTTACAAGTTATTTAAAGAGTTTGAGGATCAGATGGTCATGGAATATGGGAATATGATGGAAGCAGAGGCGCCTCAGTTTGATGACTCAGAGCCAGACAACAAAAAAGATTTAGATGACCCACCAGGTGAGGGACCCATACTTAGATGGCATACTCGGGTAGTTTTTGCTCCTGGTGGTGATGCCTGGCACCCGAAAAACCGAAAAGTGAAATTGTCTGTTACTGTGAAAGAACTTGGATTATCAAAGTATCAATTCCGTCGCTTGAGGGAACTGGTTGGAAAAAGGTACCATCCTGGGAAAGACGAGCTTACAATCACCAGCGAGAGGTAATTTTATTTTAGCTAACAAATTAACTGAATTTGCATTTTGATTAGTTGTTGAAGAAACTTTAGTTTTGTAGTCATAAACTAGATTGTTAGACCCAAAATAAATTTCAAAATTTGAACCAAATAGATTAAGCTGACCAAACCCTGACTCTCTTGTTTGGAAATTCGGAAATTACGATTATAAACCAGCTTTCTCCTTGCTTACGCAGTTTATAGAATTTCTGGTATGCTGTAAATATTTCAGATTTGAACACAGAGAAGAAAACAGAAAGGATTGCCTTCGGACACTTCTTTCCCTTATCGAGGAGGCTGGAAAAGCTAACAAGCTAGTAGATGAAGCTCGAGCTCAATACGTGAAGGAGAGGCTCAGAGCAAATCCCCAGTTCATGGAGAAGTTGAGAACCAAGACAATGAGATTGCAGGGATCAAATGCTCCTTCGGCTTGAATCTATTTAGCAGTGTGGGGAAGATTAATTTCCAGTTTTGGGTAGAGGATGAATTCCTTTTTAAATTTTCTCTTGTTTCCCAGTTTTAGTATTGGATTTGTGAAACTCATAATAATCTTTCATTAGGCAAAAACAGGTTTGGCAAACTAAAAAGCGCTTTAGTGAGCTAAATGCTGATGATGAAATTTACGCTATTTCATAAAAGGAGAACATGTAATAGAACATGTCATAAAAGCAAGTCGAAGTTTGTTAATAAAGTGGACAAATTAAAATATATTTTCTGTCAAGAATGGGATTCGAACCCATGCCCTTTCGGACCAGTACCTGAAACTGGCGCCTTAGACCAACTCGGCCATCTTGACTTGTTTGGTTGTCTGTTCTCTAGCTTATCTATAACTTAAATTATTTAAATGCCATCTAATATTGTAGATAAAGAACAGAACCTGGATGCATATATATATATGAACAGACTCGTCCCCAAACATTTCCGGACTTTAAGATAAAAATTAAAATGAGGTTTTAAAAAAAAAAAAATATATTTTTATTTAAAAATAAATATATTATTAAAAAAATTATAATATAAATAAAAAATATCTCTAACTTAATAATAAAGTCAATTATTTTATAAAAGAAATTTAATTATTTTTATTATTTTTATGTGTTATATAGTTTGTTTGGAAATTTAGATTTGTCGGTTTAATCTAAATGAAGAATTGTCCTCGTGGAAAGATCCACGGTCGATTACAAAGATTTTTCGATTGATTACTCAAAATTACTCTTGTACATAAAATTTGGGGTTCAAAATAAAAATAAAAAAAATATTTCAATTTTTTCATTTCAATGACACGTCAGCAAACCTTGTTAGTTGGAATTTGAATCTGCTGATGATAATTGAGAGGAGTTTTGAGCACATTTTTTAACCTTTTAAAATGTAGGGAATTTTTAATTTTTAAATTAAAAAAATAGATTAATTGATATTTTGATAAATTTATTTAATTATTAATTTTATTATCCGTACGATATATAGAAAAAGTAAATATATAAATACATATATATATTTGAAAATTTTCAAAATATTGATTATACACTTAAGATTGATTACTTATAATTAATAATTAATTACATTTGTTAGATACTATTATAAATATTAAATAAAGATTACTTAATGGTAAATGATGAAATTTTTACTAATTAGCATAAAATAATCAATTTTAGGGGGAATATATATAAAGAACTCTTCGATTTATTTAATTCATCTTAATAAATATAACATCTCTTTAATATTAAATATTAAATATTAAATATTAAATAATGTGGAAATTAAAAAAAGAAATAAATTGATGGATAGTGATGGAGGATGACTTGATTGGGAATGTTCATGTTAGATGTTATTGAACATTTGGGTTTCCTTTGACCATTAGATGTTAGATGTTATGAACATTTGGGTTTCCTTTGACTATTAGATGTTAGATGTTAGCAAATAACATGTTAGATGTTCGAGTTGAATATTGACATAAGCTTCTCTGTCATCATCAATGTATTCTTCAACCGGCCTTTCTACTTAATTATCTAGTTTATCAATTTATTTTTTAAAAACGATTATTTTTATAAAATGGATAGGAGGTGTATTATTTGTTATTTAACTTTAAAATTTTTTAAAAAAATTTAGGAAAAATTTAAATTTTATTAATGTTGAAATCCACCGTATAAAGAATTTGTTTCAAAACTTTATAATAAACATAAAATTATCTTATATATATATATATAAGTTTTTTTTTGCCTCTCATGTCTCGTATATACATTTTAAAAAACTGATCTTATTTCATTTACAAAATCTTAAAACTATAAATTTACCTTTATATTTACCCTATAATACAAGTAACTATTATAAATTAAAATTTCGATAAGTAAAAATCCTAACTCATATGTATAGAACAAACAATAGTCAAATTAATAGACAACTTAGATGAATTGCTCTAAATGTAACCATGCAAAGGACATGCTCTTCTCTTGCTTGGGGTCCTAAGGATGTTGTGTTGATATATCTTTAATTGATGAATTAGCAATTTTTCTTATGAGATTCGATCTAATTAATTATTTTTAAGATCAATGACTTCTTTAATGGGGTCCGCTCTAATCCGACAGCATCTCATATAATGATATGCTCGTACCATGTTTATATATTATAATTATTATTTATTGGTATAACATTAATTTTTATTTAATTAGAATCGAACGAGTGATATTTATCTTAAGAGTATATATATTTATGTAATATAACCTCTACAAAGCTTGATATCCAGTTTCATCATCAATTTATACATACAACATATATACAAAGCTTGACTTGACTAGCTAACTAGCTTTAGTTCTGAAAAAAAAAAACTAGCTCTAGCCATATGAAAAGCTAAAAAAACTAGCTCTAAGAGGGCGTTAAGTAAAAGCTGAAATGCTTCTTTCCGAGTCGATGATGAGCTTCTAATTTGTTATGACTATTGAAGGCATGCAACACCTCGATGTCTCTAGGTTGGTCAGTTTTCTTGGTTGTTGTATGTAACCAGTTGATGTAGTCAACCTACGGTTTCCCTAGATGTTGCTTAATGGTGTAGAGGTTGATGATAGGTAGCCTAGTAGTTTAGGATCCCATTCTATGACCGAGTCCATGAGGGCGATGTGGAAATGAGCTCATTACTCATCCTGTTCAACTTCATCATCATCTGGCTCTAGCATGGTTACGAGGATCGCGGGTTCCATCATAGCAGGGGATGGGGGAGGCTTGAACTTTCTTGAAAAGACGACATCTAGAACCCTTTATGTAAAAGGGCTCTCAGCCTCATCCAACTCTAAGTCGATTCCTTTCTTCATCGCAAATTCCAGTGCCTGAAGTTTTTTCTCCACTTCCTTCTCACAATCGTCCTTTGGCATTATATTCTTCATCTTACTTGGACTCGGGATCCCCACCAAGTCTTTTGAGTTGGCATGTGAATGTATGTCATCTTTTGCTAGCCGCTCACTCCTTCGTTGCACTAGGCTTTGAGGGCCTTGCACCTACACTTCATCCACTATACTCATTTCCATCAGCTGGACTTCCTTCCGTACCTCGGCACAAATTTATCCACTATCCAAGCGTGTTTAAATCATGTTCATCTCCATCCTCTCAAGGGCTCTTAGAACCTCTACTCCTTCATGGCACACATCTTAGTTATTGATAATCTCTATAGTATGTTTCTTTTCGTATTGTCTTTGAAGCTCATTTGACATAGATGCAAGTACAATATTGCGACTTCGTGATCTTTGGTTCAACCATTTATCCCAAGTGGCTTTCTCATCGACACTTACTCCTTCCAATGAAGCAAACATGATACCTTAGGAAAGAACATCAACAAGTATTCATGTTCAATAACTATTCTCAATTGCCTAGGTCATTCTGTATAGTTATATCAAACTAACTAATTTTGTTCAAAAATTAAATGCAATGAACTATTAGTTATGACAGTTTTCAAAGAATAAACAATGTAAAAACATAAGCAACTTAGTAAACTACATCAATAATTAAAATTAAGAATCTATTTAGTTTTAGTTAGGCTCCCACTATTTTATTACGATCCATCTTGAACCTTTTAAGTTAACCGGGAAAAACTCATTTTTTTCAAGTGAGTAAAGGACTCTAACATTGATTTTATGGTCCCACATATCCGTAGCAAAACCATAATGATCATGCAATGTAACAAAACAACTTTCATAGTTATATCTAATATAACTCTTTTCTTATCTCTAGACGAACATGGTCTCACATATTCGTAGCTAATAATAACTCCTAGTTTAACTCAAAACGTTTGTGTGGCATAACAACTATTCGAACTAATATTTCTTATGTGTCTATAGTTAAATAATAGTAAGAATATTACAATCACATGTATCTACATACATCATACCATTTAATAAACAAATGAACTCATATATTAATTGATCACCAACCTGTATGTGTCCATAGTCAATTAAGTGAATATTAATATTAAATTCATTTTAACATTTTGGAAGACACTATTTAAAACTTTCTTACATATCTTATAAGCTTAATATAATGGATTTTGATTTGTGTGGTCTCATCAAGATACCTTCAATATAATGAGAATTGACATTGAATCATTCATACATACATCATACCATTCATGCATGTCCCATTTAATGAATGGTCTAATATAGACCCAAAATCAATATGTCAAACACATTGGGCTCGATTAAAACCTAATCCTTTAAAACCGGAACCTATGCATTGTCTTTCTAAACAAATATGATCCTCTACCACCCAAGAGAGGATTTGGCCTCGACTCAACAATGTCGTCTCATCCTAGGTAGATGAAGCAGCCATGTCTCCCTCATAGAGCGGAGTACACATGGTGGTCGGCCACCACCATTGGCAGTGGTGGTGAGCCAATTTCACCTAAGTGTACATAATATTACCCTTTCCATTTTTGGCTCTTAAAACATGAGATCTCATCTCCAGGACACTTTTTAGGACAACTTTCAAAATCTTCAGAAAGCATAAAATATCCTAAAAGACTCATCCAAAATGCATGAAAATCTCATACAAGCATTTCACAGATTCAAGCGTGATTTTGTCATGCAACCATTAGCTATGATACCAGTGTAAGTCATTGGTCCTTCGCTTATCTGCTCCCCACATTTGAGAAGTGGGATCTGGATATCCGAACCAATGACTACCATCAAGATACAAGGTTGAATGTTATGTGAATTTCACATCCTGAACTCCCGATTTACTTTCAATCTCTAACCTAATCGATAATCTAGAATCAAAAAAGAGATTAAAAAAGAGGAAAAAGTGTACCGAGTTACCCATCCCTCTAAAATAGGATGGTTTTTCACTCATCTCCTATCTTTTTGATGGAAAAGTTACCTATCTCTTTAAATCCTAATAAAAATTTGACATACGTAAAAAAGAAAAAAAAATGTTGTCAAGTTTGGATCGAGACTGGACTGAGATTATAGATTGTGACCAAGGGTAGGTGCATTAATGAAAAAATGTTTTTGTTAGTCTCATACAGAAATATCATATTTGAGGCGCAATAAATAATCATATAGAACAAAAATGAAGGCAGGCATTCCCTATTTAGAAGACTCTCTTTATTAACACTATATTCTAATTTTTAGAATTTAAGGGATAACTTTTTATATAAATTTTGCTTTTTAATAATATTTATGTTTATTTGAGCATTCTCATTTAACAATTATTTTTACGTTTTACTTTCTTTTGTAACCACTTGAAAAGTATTTTTAAAATTATAATATAAAATTATATTTTAAAATATAAAAATGAAGGTAAGTTCATTTTCCCTTTCATCTTATTTAACTTGTTATCTACTTAATTTTGTCATTCATAGGAAAACTAACTATAGTATTATTTACTATTTACTTCTTATCCACTTGAATCGTAATTAGCTTGATAGACATGATAGGTTAGGATTGTATCCATTATTAATTTTAAATAATAAGGTACGCTTCCAAATAAAAATTACTTTAAATTATTATTTGTCTTTTTATTTGTGATTTTTTTGTTATGTTTTTGTCCCTTGATTTCTATTTGACTTAAATTTAATTCTTTTAATTTTCATTTTTATCATATTTTAGTCATTTAAAAAAATAAAAGAGAAAAATTAAAAATTCTAAAAACTTGCACTTAACTTTTATAAAATAATTTCACCTATTATTCTTCTATTTATTTTTATTTTTATTTTATTACCATTACCAAAACTTTGTTAATGCCACCCTCGCCGCCTCCCTTACTTTGCCTCCCACCTCTATTCCCCACCGCCCCAACTTTATTATGGCCGCCCCACCTTTGCCACTATTGCTACCATTGCCGCCCCACCTTAGCCCCCACCACCATCAATGGTGGCGGTGAGTTAGAGTAGTGGTAGCAACAACAACCATGGAGCTGGAGCAACCATTCTGGCAATGGTGACAACAATAGAGATGGAGCGAAGATAAAAAAGGAGGTGAGGTGGCGATAACGGTGGAGGTGGAGCAGTGGTAGGATGTAGTGGAGGTGGGGCGGCAGCTGCAACAACAGTAGTGATAGAACAAAAATGAAAGTTAATAGAGAAATTAGTATAATTTTATTTAATAAAAGTTAAGTAAAAATTTTTAGAATACTTTGATAGTTTTCTTTATATGTTATATCCAAAAAATTAAAATAAGGTAAAAATAAAAATTAAACAAATCAATTGAGTCAAATAAATGTTAAAAGATGAAAAAAAAAATGAAAATAAGGAGGTCAAATCAATATTTTAACTTTAGTTTAAATTTATTTTTAATTCATATATAGTTCAATTTATACAAATTACAACCTTTTATATTCTATCTAATTCAAATGAGTTTTTTTAGTTTGTAATCATTTTAGGAGCAAATTAAATCCTTGTCCCAATATCCTTGTCTATCCTTGCACGTAAATCTCGATTGTCCTTCTAGATCCAATGGTTAAAACAAATGCCACGTAATAAGAACTTAAACGAAACTCGTATTAATACAAAAACTTATACGGCTAATACTCATGTCGTATAAGATAATTGACAAAGCGAGAGATGTTTCTTTTACACAATATGTCAAAAGCACTTTCAGACCTAATTCTTCAAAATCAATTTCAACGTGACATCTCTTAACTTTTCCTAGACCAATCTCTCTTCCTAAACTGATATATTTTACCTTTTTTAGCTCGACTTCAATTTCTTCATTCATAGATTGAGTTCTTCATCTCCTTCACAGACTGACTTCTTATATTTATCATCCTTCCCAAACCGGGTTCTTTTTATTTCTTTCTAGACTGAGAACTTTTCTTCCTTAGAAAAATACTTTTAAGTCGGTGTCCGCGATCAAGGCGTCCCTTCACCATGAGGTTCTCAACGTCTCACGATGGAGAGGTATATAACTTCACTTATCTCTTGGATTAAGTTATTAGTGAGGTTGAATATTGAAGTTTGGTTTGTGAGGTTGATGAATGAATATTAAATATTTGTGACAAAACATGTGTTGCGAGGTATGCACATAAGGTGTTCGATGAAATTCTTATGAGAGTCTCAAACATGATTTATTTTTGTGGATGGAATGAAATTGATAGGAATTAAACATGGAATAGTTTTGAATTTATTGATGAGTAGTAGTTCACGATTTGGGACTCGTATGATCAATATCTAAGTTCTTTGGGAACCTAGATCGAGTATTTTATCTAAGATCCCAGTCCGAGAACTTGATCTGTTATTCAGGGATTCAAGACCGAAATCTTGATATGGAGTTCTTGATCTATCAGTCTTGACCATGAACTTAATTTGGAGTTCCCGGTCTGAGATCTCGAAATGAGAAGTTGATATGGGGACTCCCATTCTTGATTTCAAGTCCGAAGTCTCGGTCTAGAACTCGATTTAGAGTTCTCGATCTAGGATCTCAAAACAAGAGGTCACAGTTTGGCAACTCAGACCAAGTACTCGATATGGGTTCACGGTCTGGGATTGCAAATTGGGAACTCGATCTGAGTTTTCGGTTTGGGATTCCAGAATGTGAATTTAAGTCGAGGGACTCGGTCTAGGATCCCATAATTTGAAATCAGATTAAGAACTCGATCTGGGGATTTTAGTTATTGTCTTCAACTAAATTATTTACTGTTTAATTTATTTTGTAATTCCTTATTATTCTTTGTTTGTTTTTTAAGACTAGGACGTACCTAAACTAAAACTGATATTAGGTCACAATCGTCATTTTAGTTGCATGACTACTTTGAGATCAAGGCTGCATGAGATGATTTTAAGGATATTAAGGAGAATTTGAATGCAAGAGAGGTGGAAATGTTCAGGGTATCATGCTTTGGGCATTTCCTGGATATGGATCTAGCACCATTTTTTTCGGGTCGATTAACCTTTGCCTTAATACTCCATCTAGGTCAGACCCTAAAAAAGTATGAGGTATGGTTCTCCATCAACGGCTGTCCTCTACGGTACTCACAGTATAAATTTTCTCTAGTCACCGGAATGAAGTGTCATGACACCCTAACCGTTTCTAGTAGAATATTGAATAATAAGGAACCGGTGGAGAAATATATGGGGCACAAAATGAAATTTAAATACGACGACCTCATCGACATGTTCATGAAACTTCGTATAACCAATATGAGTGAAGACGATAGTGAAAAGGTCAAGATTGAAGAAGAGAAGGTCAAATTAGCCCTCGTCTACTTCTTCGTGTTCGGCCTATTAGGTATGTTAAAGAAGAATAATTTTCAGGATAGTTACCTCTCTATGGTCTATGACTTAGAATTTTTCGACAATTATCTTTGGGGTTAAGTAGTATATAAGCGAACTATAAAATACATAATAGGGAAGACCTCGCGAAGAAGGCCGAGACTGCTATAGGAAGACGTGATGGCAAGGAAGAGACTACGGATTTATACGATTTTTCGTACGCTTTTCAGGTAATTATTACTCTCAAGATTTAATTAAAAAGTATTTTTGTTATATTAACCAATTTTGTCTTTATAATATTTTTTAAATTACATTATAAGTATAAGCTTTTGAAGCTATTCCCAGCCTTGGAAATGAAATTGGGATTCGTTTAGAAAAAATGGTTAGATTATGAATCCTTAATTGGAGAACAAAAAAACCAAGGTATGTAAATATGTTTATGCCGTCGTGCAAGAAGATCAATGGGACTTTGGATAAAACAAAGGTTGGTTAGATTTTATGGTTTTTTTTCTTTTGTAGTTACTAAGTATATATGACTTTCACCAAGTCTAACATTAAATATATAGATTATATAGTGCATGGATTCTTAAGGCCATCAGCCGAAGAGGAAGTTGAGTCTTATATCAGCATTGTCCCTTTCAGCGATGAGGAGGAGAATATAAATATCGATCATGTAAGAGCTGTACTAGATCACCCAATGGAGCAAGAGGAAGAGGTTCAATAAGATTATATATTTGGAGATGAGGTGGAAGAAGAGGGTAGGGAAGAAGATGTTCAGGTGGTTACGGAGGAGCATAAGGGACTCGAGGATGAGTTACAACCTCCACCTTAACTGAAAAGAAGAAGAAACAAGCGAAGACATTTAACTAGTGAGCTGCAAGAGTTCATGAATAGAGAATAAAAGGGAAATTTGACAATCTTGGTCCAAAATTAGGAGCCCAGAGCACACCTTTAGCTAGAGATTGAGGGGGATGGAGCAACATGTCAAGGCAATCAATCACAAGTTAGATCGTGTGGTCAACCGGCCTGGCCCTTTAGTAAAGACGATGAAAGACGTTTTGAATAGGGCTCAGTTGGTCATGAATTTTTTCATTACGACTCGATAGCAGCACCTATCGATGGCCCGACATCTAGCCCCGATAAGTCATAGTTTTTAAAGTACTATTCTTAATATTATTTATCTACTTAAGTACTTAATAATTTTAAATTAATTATTTATGTTTTAAACTATGTAGATGTGTGAATGCTCCCCCACTATCGATAGAGGTCTCAAAAAATGTACCTGCGAGTGATGTCCAGGTGGTTGGACCCGGACCCGATAAGTTAATAAGTGTCATATTTTATTCTTCATATGAACTAATTATTTAATCTCTTAATAATTTTAAATTAATTATTCATGCTTTAAACTATCTAGGTGTGGATGCTCCCCACTACCCATAGAGGTCACGAAAAATGCACCTCTGGGTGATGTACTGGTGGTTGGACCCGAACCCGGTAAGTTATTAGCTTTTTTAATAAATCTTATATTTTATTCTTCATATGAACTAATTATTTAATCTCTTAATAATTTTAAATTAATTATTTATGCTTTAAACTGTGTAGGTGTGGATACTCCCCCACTACCGACGGAGGTCCCAGAAAATACACCTGCATATAATGTCTTGGTTGTTAGACCTGAACTCGGTAAGTTATTAACTTTTTTAGACATAAGTCTCATATTTTATTCTTCATATGAACTAATTGTTTAATCTCTTAATACTTTTAAATTAATTATTCATGCTTTAAACTATGTATGTGTGAATGCTCCCCTGCTACCGATAGAGGTCTCAAAAATGCACTAGCAGTTGATGTCCCGGTGGCTGGACCCGGACCTAGTGAGATATTAACTTTTTTAGACATAAGTCTAATATTTTATTCTTCATATGAACTAATTATTTAATCTCTGAATAATTTTAAATTAATTATTCATGCTTTAAAGTATGTAGGTTTGGATGCTCCCCCACTATCGACAGAGGTCCCCAAAAATGCATCTGCTGGTGATGTCCCGGTGGTTGGACCCGGATCCGGTAAGTTATTAACTTTTTTAAACATAAGTCTCATATTTTATTCTTCATATGAACTAATTATTTAATCTTTTAATAATTTTAAATTAATTATTCATGATTTAAACTATGTATGTGTGGTTACTCCCCCCCCCCCCCCCACTATGGACGGACGTCCTAGAAAATGCACCTGTAGGTGATCTTCTGGTAGTTGGACCTGAACCCAATAAGTTATTAACTTTTTTAGACATAAGTCTCATATTTTATTATTCATATGAATTAATTATTTAATCTCTTAATAATTTTAAATTAATTATTAATGCTTTAAATTATGTAGGTGTGAATGCTCTCCCACTATCGATAGAGTTCTCAGAAAATACACATACGGGTGATGTCCCGGTGGTTGGACCTGGACCTTGTAAGTTATTAACTTTTTTAGAAATAATTCTCATATTTTATTATTCATATGAACTAATTATTCTTAATTTAGTATTATTCATTTAGTGGCTGGATCCGATTTCCATTACAAAATATAATTGATCATCGTATTAAGTTGTATAGGCATAAGATGATGATATACATTTATAGACACATATGAGACTTTGTAGCTATAAACATTTATAAACATTTTTCTGTACTTATCACAATACTAACTCATCTTAATAATATTATATGAAATTAAAAATTACAATAGTAGCACAAAATAACTCATTTTAATCACCTGATTCTCATATTGTCGAAAATTATAATATTCATCCTATCGAAGTTGAGAGTAGTATGTATTATAGACATTGATGCTATAAGACTGTTGCACATATGAGTAAGGATATTTTTCATTTGTTAGCCACTATGATGGTTGATAAAACTACAAATAAAGAACGTAAATTGTTTTAAATGATACTTAATGAAGACCTTAATTAATTAAATAATATATATATAATATGATAGATGGTACTTTTGGATTATCTTGTAATTGTAGTTCCCAAGCTACTGGTTGGACACTTGAGCCTTCGCATTGCTAGTCTAATAACCTATAACCCGCCTCTTATGTCCACCATGTGAAGGTCTTAAATGCTTTTCATCCATTTGTTTCCCCGATGACTTGCCTCTCTCTCTTTAAATCCTATTGGAACTACATCTCAAGAAGGATCAATGAATGTGTCTAAAATATTTATACATTCCTCTACATTTAATGTAAGGTTGACTATTTCTAATTGATCTGAAAGGATACCGTGGGCGTCAACGATGGTAGGCCATGTTTCTGGTCCACACCGAATCTCTCTAATGTCAATGTGAACATATTGATATGTCTACTTAGAATTGCAACAACAACAATATGTAAATCTTCATTCGATGATAATGTGGAAGACTCCGTAAACTCTTCCCATGCCATTCTCATCCATCTACTCAATATATATGCTTCTGGTATTTTATAGTGATTTAGCTATTTAAGTCTCTAATTAATATGGGCACAGAGAATGCCTACATATTCAAAAACTTTGCACGTGCACTGATGAAACCCATACTGATTTATCTCGACACAGTACTACTTTATCCTCAAACAGTTGTGATATGAGCTATTACTATGATATTGCAGCAATACTTGTTCATAACTTAAAAGCATTCAATAAGTATCTTGATGTAACCAGTTCAACTTTCTCATATGCTCATTGAAATAGTTGTATATTTTTAGTATATATACTTTGCAAGCATGTATGGAGAATGGATCATTCACTTTTCAATGGCCACATTGTTCTTCATTGTAAAATCTGACTGCATCTCCTTATACTAAAGGTCATCCACAAATGCTTTAAATCTCTAGAGGAATCAATCTATATTCATGTCCGACTTCAAAAAATGATGCAGGTGCACATTGAAACTTTCACTTAATTGTGTTGTCCTTCTACCAACACAAAAAGCATTTCTCACATACGCTTGTGCCTACTTACAATGCCTCTCGTATATTCTTTGCAACCATGAGTTCTCATGAAGATCATATGCATCTAGCATCTTAGACTATTCATTCTCGAAATCATCCACTTCGTTGTTGAAAAGGAGCATATTCTAGTTTTTCTTGAAAGACTTATTCTGCATAAGCACACCACTATTTTTTACGGCATTTTGAGAGATATGCCACACATAAAGGAAGTGATGCGTGTTTGGAAAAATGGTTGGGATCGTAGCAGACATTGTTGCATCTTGATTAGTGAATAGAGATATCGGTGCCTTGCCTACTATACACTGAATAAATGTATGGAACAACTACTAGAACATCATTGTTGTCTCATCAAAAAGGAGGTGGGCCCCAAAAGTGGTTCTCTCCTTATGGTGGTTAAATCCCAGGAATGCACCTAACGATAAGTGTTTATCATTCATCCGATATGTTATATCAAAAGAGATAAAG
The DNA here is from genome assembly GCA_027186245.1 of Coriaria nepalensis. Lineage (NCBI taxonomy): Eukaryota > Viridiplantae > Streptophyta > Magnoliopsida > Cucurbitales > Coriariaceae > Coriaria > Coriaria nepalensis. The sequence continues at coordinate 2,886,127 of CP114499.1, read as the reverse complement.
TCTCTAAAGAGTGCATAGTCGTGCCATATTATATGGTCATCTCAAAATATATTAGTCAGTTTCTAGTCTTTGTTCGTCTAGACCTTTACAAAAAATTGTGAGTCATTCTTTTGCTCAAATCCAAACCAGTTGTATAGGATAGTGGCTACCCCTTATTCTATGACATGATTCTGTCACCGGTTACAATTTTTTTTAAGTCTCCACGAGTGTAACCCACATTATTTCTTCCACTAGCCAAAGCTGTCATAGATTATGTGCCTGCTTCGGGCAAATTCTGACTCTATCAGCTGCCTTAATCTCAAGACGCTGCTTCGAGGTTATTTTCTTTGCGAATAGAGTAAGTGCATTTTTGATGGTGTTATCAGGTCATGGTTGTGCGATGGGTTCCATCTGTAAGTATAGTACATCTCATCTTATTGACGTTGAACAGTGAAATATGCAGCACAACCACATCTTGTTTATGACCTATCCTTCTTCACCTTTGTTCGATAATTTTTGGCAGGATTTTGTTTTCCTTCCTTGTTACATGTGAACTTTTTAGTTGTTACTATGGTAGTACCCTTGCGTATACGTCCGTTTTTACAGTGAATGCTAATCCCAATTTCGCTTGCATAGCTATTATACCAGTTATAGGCATGGTAACACTTGAACTCCAAGTGGTACACATTAACGACCGACCCATCATCCACTTTCATGGAAAATCCTTCAAGTATTACTGTTTGGGTATCAATGTTATGCCTTAGAGCCATTTCAAGAAAAAATAAGACAAAATTAAGAATGATCTTACATTTGGTGAAATAGAATGGTTGAAGTAGAAAGGTGAAGTGGAAGGGTAAAATAGAATGCTTTCTGAAGAGTGGTGGAGTAGAATGCTTTCTATTGAAGTAGAATACCTTAGTCTTTAAGTTGAATGAATCCGCTCGGTGACAATATAGTGTATTGTAACATCAAAGTGTATTGCACATCACATATCTTGTCAGATTGATGACTTTTATCACATTACTAGCATGTGAACTGTGTTTCTATCCTTTTGTCTAGACCGGAAACTCAGTCTACAAACATAGAAACATGTTTCTATCCTTAAAGGTCTGGAACTTGATCTGAATCAGGAATTCAGACCGAGTTCTCAGTCTGGATCGGGAATTGAGATAGAAACATGTTTATGTCCTTCAAAACTGAGAACTCGGTCTGATTCTGTCCTTAAAGACCGAAATAGGATAATGTTGTCACATCATTATGTATTGTAACATTAATATGTATTAGCACATCATTATATCTTGTCATATTGATGACTTTTTTCACATTACTAGCATGTGAACCGTATTTATGTCTTTTTGTCCAAACCGGGAACTCAATCTACAAAAATAGAAACATGTTTCTATCCTTAAATGTTTAAAACTCGGTCTGGACTTGAAATGCATACCGAATTCTCAGTATGGACCGGGAATTCAGATCAAAACATGTTTTTATCATTCAAGACCAATAACTCGGTCTGATTCTATCCTTAAAGACTGAGAACATGATAATTTTGTCATATCATTATGTATTGTAACATCAAAGTGTATTGTCACTTCACTATATCTTGTCACATCGATGGCTTCTGTCACATTGCTAGCATGTGATTTCACTGTATATGCAAGAATGGGATGTCACTATCTTTATAGATCGAGAACTCTGTCTGGTTCCTGATAAAGACTGAGAACTCGGTCAACAAAGAAAGAAACATGATCGAGTTCTCGATGTACATGTGAGTTCTATGAGATGTCGGTCTGAGACCAAAGACTTAGATCTCACATATCAGTACATGCATCACGGATTGGTCTGTGTATCTCATGTTGGTATGTGGTCTCAAATCGAGATGTCACATGTTGGTGTGTGCATCTCAGACCGACATGTTACTATCGGTCTGAGATGCACATAAATATGTTATTGTTTGGATCGAGAACTCGTTCTGAACTGTGAACTCGATCTGCACAGGGAATTCGATATGGTCATCGTACACATTTCGATCTGACAAGCACCGAAATATATTTCTATCTAGATCGAGAACTCATTCTAGACCGTGAACTCGATCTGACTATCGTATTCAAAGAAAAAGAGAGATATTAGTCGCAAGTGTTAAAAAATATGGTTAATAAATTAGTTATATTTTAATCGACTTACATTTTATTTTGTTTTCTTATGACATGTCATGTTATTTAACTAGTAAATCTATAAAAATGACAAAAATTTACATACATAAATAAATATAAAAAAAGCGAACAATAATTGAATTAGATCCTTTTATATCGAAGACCGACAATGACAAACATAAAAATTTCCGAAAATTTATATTTTAAGTTGCATGCAATGTGATATTAGGTCAGAAGATTCGCATCTAACATGAGAAAAACAAGAAAAACAGAGCGAAAATTGACATTTGAACTAAACAAAAATACATATACGATTAAAATCCAAGTTCTCCGCTGTCAAGGAGAATAACAATGGCAGTTCCCCACTTCTTCCTCACAACCCAATGACAGAGATCCAAACCCCTTCGAATCTCCACAGCCGACTACTCAAACTCCCAGCTAAACAGTAGTAGCACCAAATGGTTTCAACTGGGTTTGATTTTCTATCCCAATCCCGGACACTGTCCTCTAATTTTCCCCTCTTTCCCACTCGAAACAGTAACTATGTAAAACCCATTTTCACCAGGATTTCTTCGACTGGAATGGCTACGGAGATTGCTTCAGAGAAAGCAACGAGCTTGGGGTTCAAGAATTTGATGGAAACGTATACAGTGAATGTGCAGAGAGCAGAGAATCGGCCGTTGAATGTGCCCTTGATCGCACCTTTTACGATCGCTACTTCTAGGCTTGAAAGGGTGGAAAATGTTGCCGTTAGGATTGAGTTGAGTAATGGGTGTGTGGGTTGGGGCGAGATTCCCATTTTGCCCTTTGTCACCGCTGAGGATCAGCCTTCTGCCATGGCCAAGGCCAAGGAGGTATGTGACTTTTTGCAGAGGAGTTCAGAGAAGACGTTGGATTCAGTTCTTCGGGAGATTGGTCAATTTCTTCCTGGACATGAGTTTGCATCTGTAAGTTTAATTATGAAAAGTTGACCTTTTTTTGGTTGGGAGGTTTCCGAAGGGGGGGGGGGGGTGAGTTTATCGAGATTTTAGTTGTCAAATAATCAACTGGTTCTTAGTTCAATCTTTATTTTTTTGTTGGTTTCTGTCCTTGATTTATGTACTAACTGTACTTGTTCAAATTGGTAATAGATCTCAAAAAGTATTAGGATTTGACTGCATTTATAGAGTGGAATTTTGCAACATGGAGAAAATTCCATTCTCATACTTAGGTTTGGGTTAAAAGTTTGAAACTGTGATTTGGATAAACTGGAGTTTTTGAGGAACTATATTTTCATTTGTTGTGAGGTGAACTGAATTTAGGATCGATGAACGCTCGAAGCAAACTATAATTTGTGGCCTAACTTGAATTGGATTTTTATTTTTGTTTTTGGCCAAAACTTGAATTAGATTCAAATTGTGGTGTTTAAATTGTGAGCTGAATGGAGCTTAGGTAGGGTGGATATTTTTCCTTTTTTTTGTGTGCTTGTAATGTGTAAAACTATCTGATTGATGAGCTTTTAGAACCTGAACCGATGTTTAATAACTAATTTCAAGTCCTCTAGAAGGAGAATCACTTGTATACACCGAGAGTATGTAGCTCCATACTCCCGGGTCAATGAGAAAATTCCATGTAGGATATCGAGAGAAGAAAAGTATTTGATATCTTCTCTATGATCAAAATTACCTTCCAATTTCGTAGCGATTAAGATTGTGTCAAACTGAAGGTAAGAGCCGGAGTTGAGATGGCATTGATAGATGCAGTTGCTAATAGCATTGGAATTCCTCTATGGAGACTTTTTGGTGGGGTCTCAAATTCTATAACTACTGATATTACAGTAAGTCCTCCCATTAAAGAATTCTTGTATGTGATCGTTCCATTTAAAGTCATGGCCCACAATAATTGTTACTATCTTTACACATTTTTCTCGTATTTGCAGATTCCTATAGTATCTGCATCTGAAGCTGCTAAATTGGCTTCAAAGTATTGCAATCAAGGATTTAAGACCTTGAAGCTTAAGGTGGGGAAGATTCTAAAGGATGATATAGAGGTTCTTAAAGCTATACGGGTGGTCCATCCCCATTGCATGTTTATCTTGGATGCAAATGAAGGGTACAACCCAAATGAGGCTATTGAAGTTCTCGAAAAATTACATGGTAAAAACAACAAGTCCTTCAAAGCACTTTGCATGGTCTACATTCTTTAGCAACTCGTATTTTTAGTTTATGGCTCCATTTAGGCTGCACTGTAAATGTACCCAAAATGCCGTTTTGGGCATTTAAAACACCCTTTTGGTAATAGGTACACCCAAATGAGTTAAATAAAAAGTTATAATTTTTTACTTTTTCTTTCAGTTTTTTCAAAATCCATTTTAAATTTACAGTTTGACTTAAATGCCATTCCAATAAGTTCTTCGAAATTGACCTGTTTGTTCAGCATTTGATACTCCAATTTGAAGCTCACAAAACTCTATTTTATCACCTCATAATCTAATTTTCCTATTTGATGCTGATGCAAATGCAAAAATCCAGCTGACCTCGCAATCTAATTTTCCAAAAAAGAAAAAGAGAAATTGCGGTTTGCATCCTCTAGTTTCAAAATTGAATGTACCTTAAGTGGTTAGGTGGAAAACAAAATGGGAAGGGGGAGGGGGGGGGGGGGAGAAGAAGAAGAAGAAAGAAAAGAGGTTAAGCAATTGATCTCTCTTAACTGCAGAGATGGGGGTAACTCCTACTCTATTTGAACAACCAGTCCATAGGGACAATTGGGAAGGTCTTGGACATGTTAGTCGAGTTGCAAGAGACAAATATGGAGTATCTGTTGCTGCTGATGAGAGCTGTCGGAGCTTGGCTGATGTCAAGAGAATAGTCAAAGAAAATCTTGCTGATGTCATCAACATAAAACTTGCCAAAAGTGGAGTTTTTGGGGCCCTTGAAATTATTGAGTTTGCAAGGGCACAGGGATTAACTTTGATGATAGGTGGTCTGGTTGAGACAAGACTAGCAATGGGCTTTGCTGGTCAGCTTGCTGCTGGCTTTGGTTGTTTCAAGTATGTATGATATAATCTACTTTACATGTGAAAATGAAACAATTTGTAGAATTCATGACTAGTTCTTTGTTTAATGGGTGAATTTTTTTGAACAGGTTTGTTGACCTGGATACGCCCCTTCTTTTGTCAGAAGATCCAGTTCTTGGCGGATATGAAGGTATACATATACATACATATTCTCAACCTTAAAATTTGTTACATTTCAAGGTACTTTTTTTTTTTAAATGATTAATGTTCTGAAAAAAATTTTATTTGAACATTCTTGACAATTTTAATGTGCTTTCATTTCTAGTTTCTGGGGCTGTCTACAACTTCACAAATGTTAGAGGTCATGGGGGTTTTCTTCACTGGGTAAGTAGTGAATTATGATATTGTTATCAATTTTGTGTGGAAATAGTGTTAGTAGTAATCGGAAATCCCCTCAAGAATGAGAAGATTTTATCTCGTGTGCAACAAAGTGGGGAAAATTGAATTGACTAACAGTTTATCCAGGACAGCACCTCTATATGGATTTGAGTTTAGGTAGACCACAGTTGGTAGCCATTCTCACGATCTTACTATTTTAAAATTCTCTCTTCCCATTCTAAAAGACCTTTTGCTTCTGTTGTTATGAGAAACTTTGAACATGACTATGGCACTCAACTTGTTGCCATTTGTACTAAAATGTTGTGCATACAGAATTGAAGCTTTCGTAGAATCAGGGAACAAGTGCTCTGGACTTGCAGGTAATACCGCTTTATTGCATTCCCATACAGGGGAATCAAATCCCCGATAAGGATCTCTTGGGTGGTTAATGTTCTTGGGAGGAGTTGGCCTTTGTAATATATTTTTAATTTTATCTCAAACTTGGATGCTTGGTTATTTGAACATTGCATCAGTGCAATTTTTTCAACAGAAAAAAGCATTTGAAATTATGCAAAAATTTGAGGGTGGAAACATTGTATCAATTTATGTATTCTATTGGAAATAAGACCCCTCGCCCATTTGGAATTGTTTTCAACAAACCACTAAAAACGTCATGTGTAAGAAGTGTATTAGGTTTTTTTTATTTTTTATGGTACTATTAAATCGACTTAGTTTGCAGTACCAACAGCCCAAGTAAGGTGACTTTGTCTGTTATTGTTTTTTGCTTTTTTAATAAAAGGGAATAATTGTTGAATTTATAAATATGATTAGGGTTGTTCAAACAGCGGATATGGATGTCCGTTATTTGCTATATCTGTCTGCTAGATTTTTTGTCTAAAGATAACTGCCCTCTCTGCTCTGTCATGGATAGGGCGGTTATCCGCACAGGCGAATATGGCGTTATCTGTTCGCCCTGTTTTTTTAATTTATTTATTTTTTAATATTTAATTTATTTATTTTTTTGGTTAAAGATATTTGTAAATGAATAAAGATATATAATTTAGGAGATTGGTCCCGTAATAAAGAATAATGATCTTACTTTTCCATCCACTTTTTGGTTCTGCAAGAGGCTCCTTCTCTTTTGCTCTCAATAAAATGACTACTACAGCTAGGTATGAGCATTGGGATTGAGTCCGACTCGATCCAACTAGATTAATGCGGATATCTGATGTTTTCGATCGGATTAGATAATTGTGTATCTGAGTTTTTTTTTATTTTTTTTTATTTTTTGAAAAGATAGTCCGTGACACTTGCCAAACCATTGGTTTAATTTTAGACGATGTAAGCCTAGGCCTGGCTGACAACTGCAAGGTCCTTGTTAACATTGAGCAACAAGGCCCTGATATTGCCCAAGGTGTCCATGGCCACTTCACCAAGCGTCCAAAAGACATCGGAGCTGGAACCCAAGGCCATACGTTTGGTTATGCTACTGATGAGACCCCTGAATTGATGCCTCTTTTCCACGTCCTAGTAATCAAGTTGGGAGCCCGCCTAACTAAGGTCTGTAAGAACGAAACCTGCCCTATCTCTGTTGAAGCCATAACTAAAGAGAGATGGGCGGAGGGAGGGTCGGTGGATGGGCAAAGGAAATGGGAGGGAGGGATGGGCAATATATGGATTTGAGGGAGGGAGGGGGCAGCGTCAGGTGAGGCAGAGAGGGGCGGCGTCAGGTGAGGGAGAGTGGGACAACGGATGGATTAGAGGGAGGGATGGGACAACGTAGGGTGAGGGAGAGAGGGAGGGGATGATTTTGGGTGGGGAGGGCGACATATCTAACATGGAGGGCCGACATTAGGTGACATCAGGTGAGGGAGGGAGGGAGGGTGTCGGATGATCGAGAGAAAATTGGTTGGATATGATACCCGATCTATTCAATTTTTGGAGGCTAATTATCTAACCCAATCCGTCGGATCAGGATACAAAGTTTTTGATCATCCTTCACTACATCACTATATATCTCTCTCTCCTTAAACCCCAAACATATTTTTTAGAGTGGAATCGGTAGTAATAGTGGTTTAACCCACTTGCTCGATTTCTCTTCTTTAGATTTAAAATTGATACATTTTTTTTTGGGGCATATTTTTTATTTAGCTTTTGTCTCTTGTTGCTTATTTATCATAAAAAGTGACCTTTAGTAACAAGAACAACCTCTTTATTTGTTGCTTATTTCCTCATTCGTGTTCCCCTCGATGCGAATACCAAGCAGAGAGAGAGAGAGCACCAGCAGAATGATGGTGGCTGGTGGTGGGTCCAGGCCGTCTAGTTAGTGGTGGTGGGTTTGGACTGTTTGGCGGTGGTGGCTGTCGCCGGTCACCTATGGTGGTCATTGGCAGCCTAAAAGAGAGAGGGGCAAGAGAGATCAAGAAGGATGAGATGAGCGAGTAAGGTTAGAAATTATTTAATACATATTTTTTAGTTAATTAGGGGTGGATATCTATTACTCGCCGAATATCTACTCAATTATCCAACGGATAATATGGCAGGATGGATATCCGCTAGCCTAAGAGGAAGGGTAAGAGGAAGAGAGTGAGCGAGGATGGTTAGGGAGTAAAAAAAGTTTGGTAGAATGATACATTTATTGATGGTTGTTTATGAAATGAGATTATATATATACACTACATTACAGATAATAACAAGGATCTATCTACACTCAAAATTAGCAAAATAAGAAATTCAGATATGATTTTGTCTCATTTTCAAACTCTGAAACTGTGTAAAGTCTTATCATCACGAAGTTATGATAGATGTTTGTTCGAATCAAGACCTGAAACCACCCAAAATTGAAGAATTAAGGGAGAGAGAGAATATTTGAGATGGAGAAGACTTTCTTGATTATTCATTGCCTCATTTGTACGAGTAAAATTGATTTATATATTGATTCTGGCAATTATTCCCATATCAAGTTGATATTTTGATCCAAGCTCACAGCAAGTAAACGGTTGATACAATATAGCAACAAGACAGGCTATTACGGTCACACTCTATATTTTCTGATCATATCATAGAAACAGATGCCCAGATTTTCCTTCTATTTTGAACCTATGTTTTGATGAAAGGAATAATTTTGATAACAAGTCCAGGAAAGATATAATCAGGGTCATTGATATGAGGATTGTACTCAACAATAAAAGGATCTCCACAGTACTTGTCACTGATTATATGCAAAGTCTCTCGTTCACAAACCACGTATATTTCATCACATCCCTTGTTCATGGTTCCTCTTCACCATATGGACTCAAATCTACTCATCATCACTCTCATTACTTGATTCGCAGCAGTTTAAAACTAGCATTAGTGCTTAAAACAAAGCATAGTGTACCATGATATCTTCTTCGCCATTGCAATCACATGCCATTTTTCTTGATTGATTTTTTCTCTTAACTTGTTTATTTCTTCATAGCATTATATAAGTGAAACGGGTTCCACTTCTTCGGTGGTTGGAGTGGGAACATCTTTTGGGCGGGAATTCAAACGGTTCTGTAACAAGTGTAGTAGGCTGGTGTCAGAGGGCAAGACCAGAGAAGAGTTAGTTTAACTACTCTATTCAATGGATTTTGCGTATTTGTGTGGAAAACATGATTTGCCTTATTGTGGGTAAGATCATTTTGATAATGCTAAGAATAAACAACTTTTATATTTTTATTTCCTCTGTACTTAAGATTAAGGCAACGTGGTTCAATAACATTCAGTAACAACTCAAAAATTATGTCTTCTCAGCTTCTATGGTTTCATTTGTAAAAAAACTCTACCTATTTAAGTGGATCTGCTTATAATTCCTATCCTAAGACGTTAAGAGGGATCTACCTATAATATAAATAAACCTCAAGGATTTATTTGTAATTTGCCCTAAAACTAATGAGTGTTAATATGCTCAAAGTCTACTTAAACAACTGCAAAGTAGAAGACTAGACCCTGCTGATAAAGAAATTGAATTGGAAGGAAATGGGCTGCATGTTATGATATTAGCCCATACAAAAATAGTAACAATTTGTTATGCCTTACTAATTATAATGGTTATAAATTATTATTTTATTTATCTAAAATGCATAATTAGATAAATTAGATAAATATGATAGTGATTTGATTGTTTATTTAGGGTTTTGGTTCGTTTTGTCAAAATTTCATAAATAAAAATAGCATAATATTTTTAATGATTATGAGATAATTTTATTTAATTATATATAGCGTATAACTCAAGATAAATTAACCAAACTTATGTGTTTGTCTCTTGATTTTACTTATCTTTCTTGATCGATTAGTTTTATTAAATTAAATTTAGAGAGCTTATTCTAGATTGTTTATTATTAGAAAGAGATTAAGTAAATAATTTATTTTACTTAATGAATAAGTAAGGAAAGATCGAAATAATTGAGTTTGTGATTATTTTAGGGTTATTATTTTTGAAAGAGAATGAAAAATAATTCTAATTAATTGGTTGGATCTTATTTAGTGGTAGCAAATGATTTCTTAACCATCTTTTTATTGTTAACTTTCATCATTAAATTCTTAGTTGAAATTCTAGTGCATTCAATACCCTCTATTTGAGGTTGCTTTTGAGCTCAAGTCAGGTATGATCCAAACTTCCATAGTTTTGTAGGGGAAGATCCAAACAAACATCTCAAAGAATTTTATTTAATATATTCAAGCATGAAACCAACAGGTATTTCTGAAGAACAAGTAAAGCTAAAAGCCTTTTCATTCTCTCTAGCCTTTTCATTTACTATCTTTCATCTGGTACTGTCAACACTTGAAATGAGATGAAGAGACTTTTTTTAGAACATTTTCCGGCATCTTAGGCTACAATCATCAAAAAGGAGATCTATGATATTCAACAAGGTAGTGGAGAGACCTTATATGAATATTGAGAATAATTCAAGAAGCTATGTGCAAGTTTCTCTCATTATTAAATTAGTGAGCAACTTTTAGCTATGCATGAAATTTTCAACACGTTTCCCCTATAGTAAACTTTAATTGTCCACCCAAATTTAATGAACCGAAGATGCAACAATCATATTAGCCTCAGTCATAATGCATATCTCAAAATCCAAGTATATCTCGTGACAATATAGTTAACTCTTTGGCTACTAATAGTTTATAATTTCAGATAGAAGCTGGGTTGACTATGAAAAATTTGGAGATATAAGTGAGTTAATTGGCTATTACTGTGGGTGGATTGGAAGCATAAAGATCATGAAAACTACCATCTCAAATAGTCATCAATCGAAGAGAGATGCAAGTGTTGTGACCTTGAAAAGTAGGAAATAACTTGCGAAACTTCTAAGGGCACCAAAAAATATTGATGAAACCAAACTGAAGCCAACTTAAGAAAGTGATCATGCCCTTGAGATAAATGAAGTTACAGCTCCCAAAGAAGTAGATGTGTCACGCGGAAATGAGAGTGTTTATATTATTATCCATTAACAAATGTAAATTCTATATAAACACTCAATCCACTTATTTCACTGTCCAATATGGGATAACTTTTTCTCATCTTATATTCACTTCAACCCATTTCAATGGTGCACTTGAGGGATCAATTTTTCATTCACCCATTCACCATTTTTAGTGTACCATATACTATTTTAAAACTCTCAAAGAGGAGAATCCGAAACAACTTTGACTTTTCACTAGGATTTTCTTGATCCATTATTCTATTAGTATAGAAGGGGATCCACAGTGTCAAATAGATGAACAGTTCGTCGGCCCTACGAATTCGCCAATTATGAGTTGGCACAAAGTAAGTCTCACTCAAAATTAAGCATAAATATAGCATATTGAAATGCTTATTTTTCTAACAAGGATTTTAGTAGACTAATATTGTTATAAAGAAAAAAAAAATTATTCCCAAAAGTTCAAGTCATTATGATGTAAAGTATTTTGAATAAGTATGTTAACGAACAACGCAAATTGTAATATTCATTAAAATATATAAATTTTTTTCATTTTATTCTTATTTTTTCGTACTAATGATAATTTACACCTAAAATCAAACTTAAAGTATAATGTAATACTATAAACTCTTGAAAATATAATTTACTCTAACAAACTCTTAAAAAGTATAAATCAAACCCAAATATCAAAGTATCAAATTTTATATTTAACTATTTCAAATATTGATATGAAATTAAATACTTCTTTTTATTTTCAACCCCAAAATTTTTGAAATAATATTTTAAATCCATTTAATTATTTGAAATCCTATTTTTTTTCTCTACATCCATTTACCACCACCTCCATTAACTACTTCACCGCCATCGACCACCCATGTCAGTCACCACTACCAGCAGCCGACCGCTATCAGAATTGTCGACCATCGTCACCACCGACCATTACTGTTGCCCATTGCCACCGACCTCATCACTGCCACCGTCGACCACCACTACTGCAGTTGGCGGGGTCGGCAGTGGTGATTGGTGGCAATGAGGGCCGACAGTGGCGGTTGCCAACAATGATACTTGGTAATGGTGGTGAACAGTAGCGGTAGTTAGCAGTGGTAGTTGGCGAAAATGGTAATTGGTGACAACGACAATGATAGTCGATGGCGGTAGTGGGGGTGTTTGGCGATGGCGGTAGTTGGCACGTGTGGTCAATAGCTACCGTAAGTGGTTAATAGAAATGGTGGTAAATAAATATAGAAAAAAAAATATTGATTAAGTATGTAAAATTAAAATTTTAGGGTTGAAAATAGAAAAAATATATATATTTAATCCGAGTCCAATTTGAAACAATTAAATACAAATTTTATTTTTCAGTATTATTTATTATTATAAAAAATTTGAGGGATAAATAATATTTTTAAATTTTTTTAATATAAAATTATAATTTTGATTGTAAATTTCTCCAACAAGTTAATATATACTTTATCTCGAAATAGAATTCAAATTTAATATATCAATTCAAAATTTTTTTTTTTTGAATTCCTATTGTAGAATCCAGTTGAACTAACTCCTAGTTTTGTTAAACGTACGTAAAGGGCAAGAGGAATGTACTATGAAGTTAGGAGTAAAAGAGATTATTTTATTTCTTACTCTTAACTTTTTGGTATTTTTTTTAATTTTATTTTTATTGTTTTTGTCATTGTCGGAAAACCTTTAGTTCTTTTATTGTTTTAATTTCGCAAATAATAGAGTGAATAACACATGGCTTATGGATGAGATACGGTGGTGCTGGTGCTGGTGCTGGTGCTGGTGCTGGTGCTGGCTGGTGCTGGTGCTGGTGCTGGTGCTGGCTGGTGCTGGTGCTGGTGCTGGCTGGTGCTGGTGCTGGTGCTGGTGCTGGTGCTGGTGCTGGTGCTGGTGCTGGTGCTGGTGCTGGTGCTGGTGCTGGTGCTGGTGCTGGTGCTGGTGCTGGCTGGTGCTGGTGCTGGTGCTGGTGCTGGTGGGTGCTGGTGCTGGTGCATGCACATTATAATATTTTGTGATTGTGAGAGCTTATCATTGCGACACCATCACTCCTACACTCACTGATGATCATTTCTTTATTCCTATTTGGGTCACAATCATTAGTAGTTATTATTAAGCATGAAGAAATAAAAGATGAAATGCATTATAATTTCGAAAGGCCCACGTAATGATATCAAACACTCTACTTTTTACTTCATATTTTAACCAATTTGACCACCGAATTATACACCCATAAGACATAAAATGATGATTACAATGCCTCTGCTCCAGTGAATTGGGAAATCAGTGAATTCGAGGGGATAGAAGTCCATCAATAATGTTTTGGTTTTTTTACTTCTTAAGTCCATCGTTACCAGCCCTTCTTTCTTTGAAAATTGGAAATTCAATATTCAAAATAATCGGAATATTTACTCTAGTTTAACCTTAAAAGAGGTTGGTTCGGTGATAAAGGTATCAAGTGAGTTCTATCTCGATGTCTTAGATTTGAAATTCATACAGTTTATTTTTTAAACTCAGTCATCGGTTCTGTCTTAAAAATTTTAGACTTTACACTTTCGGTGTTCACAATTATCTGGAAATTAAATAAATGACTAATTAAATATGAATAATTAGAAATATTTTAGTCTAATCTAAATATCTCTAATAAAAAAAACGGTACTATTTTCACAATAAAATTTTCAAATTCAAATAATAATGCTAGTTTATAATATTGTAACTAAATTTGGGTAACTTATACATGTTCTTGGAAATAAAAAACGAAGTATTTCACCCGTAATTCCTCGTATCGATGGATTAGGAGAAGGGAGTGCAGGAGGAATTGCCCCGTAGTTGGGACTGAAATGGCGAGGAGTTGGGATCCAGTTTGGTCTTTTAAAACATTATTATTGTAAGAGAAAAAAAGTAATGTCGGTCCAAAGCGGTAAGGATGTCAGTCTTGGACTAGAGAATTAGAGACCTTAAGCTACATAAAGAAGGGTTAGAGGGTGAAACATAAAAAATAATTTAGTTATTTTTGTCGATTGAATTACATTGGACATCCCTAATGGTTGTGTTATCTATTTTTACTTATTTTGATGTTCAGATCCATTTGAGAAGTTTTGGGTGTGCATGAATTCCATTCAACCACGAATCCAGACAAAATCTAGACAAGTCACTCGATACTCATGAGTTTTAATTAATTTGACTTAGTCGTGGATCAATTTTTTTTAAATCTAGAAAATTTGGTAGGGTGATGAGTTTAGGTCACATCCACCCACGAACTAGCAAAATATTGATTTTATTTATAATTATTTATCAATTAAAAAATACATTGCTCTAGGTTAATAGAATTGCAACACTCTTTTCTAGATTTCTTGACGTAGTTCTACATAGTAAAAGTTGAACTCTTCTCCTCTATGTTAGTTTCATTACTTTCTTTATTTCTTATTTTAGGTTCTTTAGTTTACTTCAGTTATTTGAGTTTCTAAATCTTGGTAATCCTAGCTCCCGGTTCCCATAATCTTTGAGCTTCACTTTCGCGCTTCAAGGCTCAATCATCTATTTCTTTCACCTCCGGCTAGTTAGAAGAAGGAAAATAAATAAATAAATAAATACAACCCTCATTCAACTAGTGGTTTGGCCCCGGCTATGAGCTATGTATTTTGACTGCGGGTCAAAAAATTTTCACCCGATTACATTTGAGTGACTTACGATCTTGGCCAAATCTACCTCTAATCGGTCATTACACATTTATATTATATAATCTTAATCGAATCTAAATCTAAATCGGACATTACACATCTATATCATATAGTCTTAATCGAATCTAAATCTAAATCAACAAGAAATTATTTATTACTTATTTTGTTTGTTATTATTGTTCGGAATATATATATGTAGCAATTTATGGTGGATCATAAGTGACATTTGCATATGATTAAACTAGAGTATAACAAAACTCAATACATAAGTAAATAAATAAAAAAAATCCACCGCAATATTCAGAAAGCTATGATTTCTTAAACAAAGATATACGTGAAGAAATGATCACTAAAGTTGTCATTTCCACTTCTAGTTTTCGATGCATCCAATATTTCAACAGTACAAATTAAGAAATTTTTTATACGTTCGGTCCAAAGTAAATCTTATCCTTTCCCTGTAGCTCGCTTGCCATAATTATTATTTGCATCTTTTCAATTTTTGCCTGACTCAAATAGTTAACTCCATTAACCATGGTTGCATCATATTTTTCTTTCATTACCCTCTTCCCTTTTTATTCTCACCCTTGATCTCACTCTATAAATTCTCTACAAACCTCATCACTATGAGAACCAAGTCACGCTTCTCTTTCTCTCTCTCTCTCTCTCCAGTATACACAACTTTAGCTACAACCGTAATCGAAGATCTGAAAATCATCATGAAGACATTATCATATACAGCAACACTATTCACCATATTAGTTCTTGCCCTTCTCTTGGCTGAAACAAAGGTGTCAACGGCGGCTGTGACTTGCAGCCCAATTCAATTGAGCCCATGTGTGGGTGCAATAACATCATCATCTCCACCTTCTGCACAATGCTGCAGCAAGATCAAGGAGCAGAGGCCTTGCCTTTGCCAATACCTCAAGAACCCAAATCTTAAGAAATTTGTGGACTCCCCTAATGCTAGGAAGGTTGCAAACACTTGTAAAACTCCCTTCCCTAAGTGCTAGATATAATTGCCTGCAGATTCCAACATCCCTTGTTTAAGGAAATTATCTCATCTCATCTCATATTATATTATGTGTTAGTTTTTATCTTATATTATGTGTTAGTTTTTATCTGTCTTTTTATATGTGCATCTTGGCGCGCATGGTGAAATGGGTAGAAGAGATAATTAAGAGAGGGAGTAAGTACTTGATTAGAATTTATCGTGTCTTAAAGTGTGCTTTAATAATTATGTCATATATAAATGCTTCTTTGTACTAAAAGAGAATCGTTTGTAATAGGAATAATTTCAGGTACGTCATGGTCTTCGTTATGTCATTATCATTAGTCTCTTGACGTTGTATTACTTTTACATATTTGGATTTGGATATGGATATGGATATGGATATGGAGACGAATGGGCCTTTTGCAAATTTCTTAAAGTTGCAAAAGCAGCATTGAATTGTTCCAGTCACACTTCATAAGCAAGTGATTTATATTATCATGTTCCAAACCACAAAACACACACTAACATTTTTCTTAACGAAACACCGGATTTATTAAATGGAGAAAGAGATTCCTAATATGAGGAACATATGTTTTATTATTCGCTAAACAAATCTTAATAGAAAAAGGAAAAGAGTACTCATCAAGAAAGAAATTAGATACATCAAAATGTAAATTAGCTAAAGTATCAACTATTGAATTACATTCTCAAACAATATGAGAGATAACAATGTGAAAAAATTTCAACCAAAACTGAATCATATTCTATCATCTCTCACATTCAAATCTGGACAAGCATGATTTATAGCCAAGATAAGACCAAGAGCATCACACTTCATTTGAAGAAGAAACTGGCCATATAAGAGCACTAGTTGAATCTCGTAAAACAAACTATTGATTTACGTCCTAAAACTTGTATCACTAATAAGCAGATGATAAAAAGCTCCACAAACTGCACCCACCATTTGAAGTCATGATCCAATTGCTTGATTGGAGGATCATCCAAAAATTGTTGACTTTTGTTTGGATTATTTTTCTGCATTGACTCCTCATAAAGAAGTAAGCCTATATCATTTCAAACTTGTGAGATCAAGTCCCATAAGTCAAGTTTGAGCTCCAATTATGTTTTACTATTGCATTAGCAGTTTTGAGATTATCTCAGATCTTGGCTGGTTCAATTCCTTTATTTATGCATTGGAACAAGTTTGAATTGATGTTAGCTTGCTGAAGGAGCTTTGTGCGGAGTCAGAATGAAAGTGGATCAAGTTATGGTTTTTGTTTTTGGTTCTCAGACAATGAAGTGTTTGAAAAATTCATTTTTTTTTTCTGGTTTTTAGTCCTTGTCTGTTTTTTGATTGTAAGTGACAATGCTCTTATTGAGTGTAAGTATTTTTCATGTTTTTGTATGGCCATTTAATAGTGCACTATTATTATACTTTGTTTATGGATGTATGTTTGATTGATCAATGAAAGTTTATGCTGATGTTTTTACACCTTTGCTTCAGTTTCTCTATTTTTTCTGGCTTTGCTGCTCTTGTGTTCTTGAGGGAAACACTTTCTGTATTTGTCTTTTTAATTCTAACATGGTATCAACAACATTTAAGATCAAATACCGTTGAAATTTTTTTGCCTCTCATCTGTTTTTTTTTCAAATAAAAAAAAAAAGCTTAAAGCAAGTTGAAGAAGAGTGATGGCTCCTAATCAAGGTGTCAACTTACTTTCACCTCTAGTATTTAGTAGTGATGGATATCAGTGTTGATCTGCAAAGATGACCATGTATCTTCATGCTCATGACCTTTGGGAATCAGTGGAGAATGGTTATAAACCACCATCAGAGCAGGTGAATTATACACTGGAGCAGATCAAGCAACAGAAGACAAAAAAATAGAATAATTATAGAGCTTTTGCCATCATTCAATCAGGGATTGATGAAAAGTGATTCACTCTAATCATTGGCATAAATTCAACCAAAGATGCATGGGATGCCCTATAGAAGGAATTCCAAGGGAGTGAAAAAATAAGAAACGTCAGATTATTAAACCTCAAAAGGGATTTTGAGAGGATAAAAATGAAGGAATCTAAGTCCATTAAGGACTATACTGGAAGGATGATGGAGGTCTCTAATCAAATGAAGACTCTTGGAGAGAATGTTACAGAAAAGATGATAGTTGAAAATATGCTTATAAGTGTAACTTCTACATTTGACTCCAAGATTGATGCGATTGAAGGTACATTCCAAGTGGAACACATGGGAAAACTTTGGGAGAAGTATCGAGGCAACGCCCCTCATAGTTCAAGCAGTTATGAAAACACGAAGAAAATTGGTTACTTTATTTACAAGTCAAAATCCCATAATGAGAAAACATGTCGATGGAAAAGGAAGTCTAAGTGCTATTATTGTAAGTTGTTTGGCCATATTATAGTTATTTCCGCTTTTTTTTTTATTTGCTATGTTTTTTGTTTTGATGGAATTATAAAATTATTTATTTTTTATAATTAATAAATAAAGCGGAGACAATTATATCCAAAAAACAAAAATTGTTTGTTTGTTTCTAAGAAACTTTACCATTGGAGGCCTTCTGAAAATTCAATTTAAGGATAAAAACTTTAAAACCTAGCCCATATTTACATATTTATAATTTTCCCTCTCCTCTACAGTTTGTTCGGGAAAGTCGGCTCCAACCTTTTGAAGAAGATTACAATTCCAAAATTTCAGCTTCAACTCTCTTCTACAGGCTCAAGGTGACTTTTGTTTCGTAAGTATACCAAAGAAGAATTTGAATGAATCATATTAAATTTCATTTAAGGAACAGTACACTAAGTTTCTACGTAGTTACAAAATTTGAGCTTATAATTAATTGTAGCGGTATTTTGAATTATTCTCGTGATGCCTGTACAAATGGGATTCAGTTTGGTGAGGATCCAACTACGAGGTTGTTTGTAATTCTGATAGTTTGCACACAAGGTGTTTGGCAAAATGCCTAGGTGAGCTTACAGTTGGCAACAGTCCGAAATTTTGATACTTGATCATAATTACTATGCCTCTACAGTCTCTACAGCCTCTACTTGAAAGAAAATATTGATTTGCTCCCATTCAAATCAATATGTATTGTGGCCAATACCACACTGTTGCTTCCTAGGAAAGTACTAAATGTGAACTTGTGGATTTTGATGGGTTAATCTGACTCGAACCTTTGACCAACTCTTATGACAGGTCCACCTTGTCCCTGCTTGAATTACTCTTATTCTATAAGCAAAGCCAATTAAAAAGGGGAAAAATTAAAAAAAAACGGTGGATATTCAGCTGCTTTTTGATTGGAACAAAGAAACCAAACAGGAAACCTTCCTGGTGTTGAATGGAGATGCGAGGGTGAGTGCCATGACTGCTCAATTGTGAGATATGATATGGAAAGATGCTGACCTGTTGATCAGAGTTCTTTTTTGTTTAAGACTCTAAGTTTGCATGTTTTTGAACTTATATTTGGTCTATTGTTTGTTTCTTGTAGTCATGCAGTATTGTTGTTCAAGCATGATTAGGAGCCAACCCAGTAAACATATCTTGTTTAGAACCCGAAGAGCAATAACAACTTTCACTGTGCCACTTGACCCTCCAGATACCTCTGCTTCACCTATTTCTACTGACCACAAATCTCTATGCTTTTCATTAATAGAGCAGCTGATTCGACGAGGTTTATTCTCATCAGCAAAACAAGTGATCCAGCAGACTATAAAGCATTCTTTGTCAGTTTCAGATGCTATTTCAATAGTTGATTTTACCACTTCCCGTAGTTTGGAACTTGATTTGGGTAGCTATAGTGCACTCATAAGGAAGCTTCTCCATTTGGCTCAGCCCCAGTTGGCTGAGGTGCTTTACAAGGAGAATATTGTTGTCAAAGGTATACATCCAGATACCTCCGTTTTGAATTCAATGGTTGTTTGCTTCTGCAGGCTGGGAAAACTTGAGGAAGCTAAGAGACATTTTGATTTGATTCTTTCATTAAATTATGTTCCTAGTAGGGCTTCGTTTGATGCTCTACTTGAAGAGCTTTGTGCACGAAACAAAATTTTGGAGGCATTTGACTATTTTGTTAGAGTCAGTAATACTGGTATCTTCCTAGGATTTCATTGCTGTAATGTTTTGATGGATGGGTTATGCTATAAGGGATATATGGATGAAGCTCTTGAGTTGTTTGATGTAATGCGTAATAGAAACCGATGTCCTGTTACTCTTCATTTGTACAAAACATTGTTTTATGGTCTTTGTAAGAGGGGTTGGGTTGTGGAGGCAGAGTCCCTGTTTGAAGAGATGGAGTCTCATGGTCTATACATTGATAAGATGATGTATACTTCTTTAATTCATGGATATTGCAGAGATAAGAAAATGAAAATGGCGATGCGAGTTTTCTTGAGAATGTTGAAGATAGGTTGTGATCCAGACAATTATACATTTAATACTTTGATCCATGGATTTGTGAAATTGGGTCTGTTTGATAAGGGGTGGGTAGTATATAACCAGATGGTAGAGTGGGGAATGGAACCAGATGTGGTAACTTATCATATAATGATTAGCAACTATTGTCAGGAGGGGAAAGTTGATTGTGCTTTTCTGCTTTTGAACAATATGGTCAGCTGCAATTTAACTCCTAGCATCCATTCTTACACGGCTTTGATTGATGCACTTCACAAGGAGAACAGGATTGTGGAAGCAGGTGAATTGTACAGAAGCCTTTTGGACACTGGGGTTGTTCCCGATCATGTTTTGTTCTTTATTACTATGAAAATGTGCCCAAAGGGCCATGAACTTCAATGGGCTCTTATGGTTTTGCAGACAATTGTCAGGAATGGTTGTGGCCTTGAGTTTGATCACCCAAATTATGGTAGGTCAAGTTCTGAGGAGGATTTGGAGAGAGAAATTGAATATCTTCTGGGGGAAATTGTAACACATGACTTGAACCTGGCTAATGTGGCATTTGCGGTCATTATTAGTGCATTGTGCGAGAGAGGTATGACCAATGATGCTTTGAATTGTTTGAATGAAATGATGAGTCTTGGATGCAAACCTCTACTTTTCACATTCAACTCCTTAATTAAGTGTCTTTGCAAGGAGGGGCTTTTTAAAGATGCCATGTCTCTTATGGACCATATGCAAGAGTGTGCTGTAATTCCAGACTTGGCAACTTATTTAATTATTGTAAATGAACAGTGCAAGCTGGGTGATTGGGTTTCAGCTTTTGATGTTCTAGACCAAATGAATGAGAGAGGAGTGATAGCAAATGTTGCTATTTATAACTCCATTATAGGCTGTTTAATCAGAGAAAAAAGAATTCTTGATGCAGAAAGTTTGTTTAAGAGGATGCTTGAGGATGGCGTGGACCCAGATGAGAATGTGTATAAAGTAATGATAGATGGTTACTCCAAGACTGGAAGACTTTCTGAAGCCCAGGAGTTATTTGGGTTAATGATGGAAAATTCTATCCAGCCAAGTTCTCATTCTTATACGGCACTTATAAGTGGGTTGGTGAAGAAAAACATGACTGAAAAAGGATGCATTTACCTTGGTAAGATGTTCAGAGATGGAATTGAGCCAAATATAGTATTGTATACCTCCCTTATTAGTCATTTCCTCAAGAGAGGAGAGTTTAAGTTTGCCTTTCGACTAGTTGATTTGATGGACCGGAGCCAGATCAAACGTGATCAAATCTTGTATATTGAGCTGGTCAGTGGTATTTGCAGAAACATCCTTCCGAGAAAGGAAAGATGGTACACTGTTTATAGCAGGCCCAATCAGGGGAAAGAAATGTTATTTCTTTTACTCAGTGAAAAAGCTCTTGTCCTGAGGGAAAACAAATCAATTTCTGCTATTTCTCCTGAAGAAATGAAAAGCATTGCCTTGAGGCTTCTCCGAGAGGTTAAAGATGTATATTCTATACCTAACTTGTACCTATGCAATGCAATAATCAGTGGATTTTGTAGGATAGATAGGATAGAAGATGCATATTATCAGCTCGATTTAATGCAAAGAGAAGGTGTGCGTCCAAATCAAGTGACTTATACTATACTCATGGATGGACATATTCATTGTGGTGATATCGAGTCTGCCATAGAATTGTTTAATAAGATGAATTCAGATGGTCTAACTCCAGATAATATTGCATATAATACTTTACTTAGAGGCTTTTGTCGGGCGGGAAGAGTCATTGATGCCTTGTTACTTTCATATACAATGCATAAAAGGGGACTCATTCCAAATACAGTTTCATATAGTCTTTTGCTTAGCTGTCTTTGTTCTGGAAATTTGAGCGACCATGCCTTCAAGATCTTTGAAGAAATGATCCACCATAACATCTTACCTCTCTGGTATAGCCACAAGTGGTTGTTTTGTATATTATGTGAACAAAATAAATTGTACAAAGCTCGCTTGGTGTTTGATTTGATGCTGGAGAGAGGTAAAACCTTAGATGGAGCGACAAAGAGGCTTCTGAGTGGATTAACTTAGCTGTCTATGAAACCAGGTAGGACTGTAAAGTTTGCATCATATATACATTATTTAGAAAGCATTTTAGTTTGCTAAGACATATGTTCTGCTTAAAACACCTGTTCGTTTGCATTGATTATTGCCCCCTTGTTCTAATTGATCAGGCAAATCCATAAGGACCTTCATTCAAATTAACTGTCACTCAGAGTCTCAGACGTGTGGAAGAGTGAGCCAATAGTGACAATCAATGGACTAATCGGGCTAATTCTTTTCATTTGCCCCCACTTCCCCCCTCCTCCGCTTAGGTAATGGTGTTGTTTTGCTTTTCTCTTTCCCACCTGTAACATTCATGTTTTTATTGCCCAAAATTAGTATTTAACTTGCTCAGCATTTTTTGCCTGCACAGGCCAAGTTGTAATGCACAAGTAAACAATTTAAGGAAGCAGTAGGAATCACAAGTGCAAAATCGAAAACGGCAATAGAAGTGATCAAGATTCTGTAACTCATTTATTGGTGTGTGGGTAAGATAATTCTTTATGTGGTGTTTTGTATCTCTGTAAAACAGATCAACCCATCTTTATTTTCCTGCAAGTAAATCGAAGTATTCAAACTTTGTCTTAGGAATATGCATGAAATTCTTTATCTGAGCTATCAGTTTAGGGTTTAGCCCTTTAAATTCTGCTATGTTAATCATGACGGTAACGTGTAGAGCATATAGTGATCTTTACCCCCCTCTTTTATGATAACTCATAGGGATCTCATTTACTGTTATTTTTCTTTTCTCTTGGTTTTTCTGTTTGTGACACTGAAATATTGAAGGTACTGGTACAATTAGTTTACTTCTACCTATTTTCTCAGATACTGAGGCAGCTGCTCATGCTCGGATGCAAGAAGAAATAGACATCAATGTTCACTTTTTGGGATCCTTGCATCTGGTTAATTCTCGCTAAACTGCATCAAAACTTCCTCAGGTGTGAGTTGCTGTTAAAATGGTTGTAAACTATCTCATACTGCGATAATCAGAGGAAGAGGTCGAGGAAAAGTAAGAATCATTACTCTCCTAATCAATTTTTTTTTTCTCCCTCTCTTTTGGATTGTAGGGTATGGAAGTTAGCTGGTGAATTATTATCATGATTGATGAGGTAAAGAATTAAATGGAACTTATGACCATTAGTTTAAGATTATCAAATGGTATTTTATCCGAAACAGAAATTCATTACAGGGGAGGTTTTATTAGATCACTTCTAGACAGTACAAAGAAAATAATTGGAGCAAAGGTTGAGAACAGCAAATGCTGTGTCTGTTCATTACAGAAATGTCGATGAAATGGTAGCTTTCTTTCTCGCAGTTTCTCCCTTACAGAACAGCAAAACATTTTACTCTCTAAGAGATTCATCTTAGGTACAATATTTTTTCATCACATAATAGCAATACAGATATGCCCCCCCTTTTCTTTAATAAGAGTTATAACTAAGTAATTATTTAAATCTGTGATAAATTTGATCATCTAACCCCCCTCTTGTTAGGAGTAAATGTACCATTAACTTGAAGGTTCTCTTTGAAATTATAAACATTATAGGTAATGGAGATTATGGAGTTAATAGCGACATTGAGAAAATCAAAATTGAATACGAGAACACTATGCGGATACATACGCGGATACATACGAACACTTGTCAGATACATACACTAATTTTGTACTCATTGGTTCATTCTCTTAAGATTACAAAAAGTAAGGAGTTGTGGTCCCCACACCAGCGCCGAAGAAAATGAACAACGAGACCCAGTCGGAGACTCCAATGCGGATAAAATACAATGCATGGTTCCTGCCAATTTGTTCTGTGAGCAACTGACAGTTCAAATTGTCATTGATATGCCAAATTATGTCAAAATTATATGAGAGAAAAATAACTAATTCTACATGATCTTTAATAATTTATTATCCCAAAGCCGTCAGTAACATTTGGTTTGCAAAGAAGAGCAAATAAATAATCAAGCTTTTGGATATAACTTAGGCAGCAACGCATGATATTACAAGACAATCAGTAAGATCGAGTTTGAAGTCTTATCAGCACAAAAATCATTAAAGAACGAACAAATTTGAATCAAACAATCAGAAAACTCGAAAGCAACAGGAAAATCTTAGAATAGTTTGTTTGAATGGATTGCACCAAAGACATGAATCTTCTCCTCTCTTTGGAGCTTAACATGTCCAAACATGGGCTCACCCCGAAATAATCGCACTTACAGGTTGGCAAAATGGGTCGAGCTAGCTGGCAAGAACATAAGTTTTCATGCTAGTATGGAGCACGATACGAATTTTTTGGGCTCGTGGGAGATTATTTTTAAAATTTTTTAATTTAAACATTTATTTCCCTTCATTTATTTCCTTTCATTTTTCTTTTTTATAAATACTGATATTTTCTTTCACAATTTTTACTTTTCAATAATTCAATAGTACTTCTACTTCTCCCTCTCCTCCCATCTCAAATTCTCAATCTCTCGGCCTATCAATTATCAAAGTTTTTAATGGATAATCATATTTTGGGACACAACGAATAGAATGAACACATTTGTGCAATAATAGGGGATCATTATGTCGTTGTGTTCATACTCAATCCAAATATCGGACAAAATATGTATTCATACTCATATTAGCATATTATTTATATAAAATATTAAATTAATCATGTATTAATATTGTACTAATCACTCTAAAATTCTTCTCTCATTTAAAATAAATTAAAAAAAAAAGCAATCCCAAAGATCGGCACGGCACCAAAGGCATGATGTACTTATGTCTAGCCCTTATTTTTTAGCAAGGGCACAGACATGACACGGATCGCCACCTCTAGCTGCACTATCATTAAAAAGAGTACATGGAATATCCGGTCCATTATAAACACCACAAGTTAATTTAAGAATCATCGGTCAAAACCAATAAAACTACGTCACTTACCTTCTCCTGTCTTTTTTTACACAGCCATTCGGGTATAATATTTGCAAATGCCAAGAGCTCTTCGGCAACATAAGAGATCATATATATGGGAACCTACAAGCATGCGTTGTCTATTACAAAAAAAGGAAAATATGTACCGAAGAGGTCTTAGGGTGCATTTGAGAGGTGTTTCTTAATTCAATAAAAGAAAAACAAGTTTCAGACTTCGTTAAAATCTCTTGACTGCTCTGTTTTTCAACGATTATGTTCTTCCTGGTTTGTGAGTTTAATCCAACTCAACGAACTTCGATCTTTAATATTTCCAACAGTATATAAAAAAACTCATGTAAACATTCTATAATTAACCAGATTTCTATATACTAGCACTGGTATATTTTGCAAGAAAAAATTGGCGTCACCGATGGGATGCCTATTTTGCGGGGCGTATCAAGGATTCATCAAGGATCCCATCCAGCCCGTTAGTTGGGCCAACTGGCATACCACTTATGGTGATTAACGCCCATCAGCAACTACCGTTGCAACTAACAGCTAGCAACTTCTCGTCTTGGCATGCATCAGTTGAATCTCTACTTCTCGGCTACAACCACCTCGGATACCTCACTAGTTCCTTCACACATCCCCCTCTGGGAACATTGGAATACAATCATTGGTTCCACCTGGATTAACTCCTGCTCTCAGCTTTTTCGGCTCCATGTCTGCCGAAGTCATATCTCTCGTTGACTCATCCTAAACCACTACTAGTACATGGTCCATCATCTTTCGCCTTTATACGAACCGTTCCCGCACTCGAGTCATGCAACGCAAGGAAGATCTCTCCCAAGCCACTCTTAGATTACAACACGAGTCGACTTTTCTTCAATATACTAAAGCTAAGGCTGATGAACTTGCAGTTATTCATTCTCTACTTTATAATGAACTTGCACTATTGGATTGCAAATTAATGGTTTAGGTGCTACTTACAGAGAGATAATTGCACCAATCTGTACCCATGAAACACCCCTTTGGTTTGAGGAACTTCACGACTTATTAGTCGCGCACGAGGCCTATCTCATGAAGTGCCTCAACTTGGCCTTTGCCACTCTCATTTCCACAGACAATCTATCCTCTCATCAACCAACATCCTCCGCCACATGGACTCCCTCTATCTCTGGCAACAGTGGCGGTCAAAACCATGACAATTGGCCTCAACGTGGTCAATGACTTGGTCACCTGTCCTCCAAGACTATCAGTTCTTTAGTTTATCGTGTTAAACTTCATATGTTTAAAGGGCTTATTACTGCCCCAGCTATTTGTTTTCCTTGCAATCTTAATAATAGTAATCAATTACCATTTCATGATACGAGCTCATTTCCTTTACAATAGATTTACTCGGATGTGTAGGGTCTCACTCGTGTTCCATCTATCGATGGACATTGATATTATCTTTTATTGGTCAATCATTTCACCAAATATTGTTATATACACAAAGTCTTAAGTGGCGGATCAATTTCCCAAATTCAAGGCTTTAGTGGAAAAATAATTAAACAGCACATCTCCAATTTCTATGGCGACAATGGTGGTGAGTTTCAAAGTCTCAAAAATTTCTTTTCCGCTCATGGGATTAGTTGACATACAACGGCTCCTTGTACTCCACAACAAGATGGTACCGTTCAGCGGCGCCATCACCACATCGTCTCTACTGGTCTCTCTCTTCTCCACCATGCACACATTTAGGACAAATTTTGGCCATTTGTTTTTATGACTGCGGTTTATCTAATAAATTGGTTGCATGCTCCCCTCTTGGACTCCAAATGTCCTTACACTTACCGCTTGGGACAACAGCTGAATTAGCTCAAGCTTCGGGTGTTTGGTTGCCTTTATTTTCAATGGCTCAAATCGTGTCAAGACTACAAACTTCAGCCTGTTTCTCGTTCGTATGTCTTTCTTGGATACTTTCCATCCCAAAGTGTATACCAATGCTTAGATATCGCACCTTCTCAGCTATATTTATCTCTCCATATGTGTTTTATTGAGCATCTATTTCCGCTTTCAGGGCCTCCCTCACTAGTAACTTCTCCTGCTCTGACTCTTTGCCGGCACCAGTCACTCGCCGGCACCATTCCACCTCTACTGCCGGAACATCCATCGCCGCCCTCTCCCTCCCCAATGCCCTTTACCAAGGTAGAACCACTGCGGTTTGCACCTTCAACGGCTGCTTCTATTGAAGCATTAAGTGCAAACCCGATCTTGCCCCATTCGAATCCTACCGGGTTTCAAGAACTAGTTACTCCTGTAATTGCTAATTCACCGTAAACATCCCCTTCAGATTGAAACTAAACCAACTTGTGTCACTCAAGCAATGAAGCATCCTCAATGGTATAAGGCTATGTCCGATGAGTTTAACGCCTTACTTCACCATGGCACTTGGGTCCTTGTTCTAGCATCTCATGTATGTAACTTAGTAGGTTGCAAATAGGTTTATCGCATCAAGCACAAACTCGACAGATCCATTCACTGGTATAAGGCCTATCTCATGGCTAAAGGATTTCACCAATGTCTGGACCTTGTATACTGAAACATTCAGTCCGGTTATGAAGCCAATCACCATCCGTACTGCGCTCTCCCTTGTGGTCATGCATGGTTGGTCAATTCATCAATTCGATGTCAACAATGTCTTCCTCTATGGAACTCTTATGAAGGAAGTCTTCATCACTCAACTCATCGAGTTCATTTACTCATCCCACCAAGACCATGTTTATCGCCTACGTAAGTCTCTCTATGGTATTAAGTAGGCTCCTCAAGCATGGTACCAAGCTCTGAATGCCGCTCTCCTATCTCTCGGCTTCATCCAAGCCAAATCAGACACCACTATTCATCTTACATTGTGGCTCATCGTATGTCTACTTTCGTGTTTGTGTTGATGACCTCCTCATCATAGCCTCCAATTCTCAGCTAATCTCCTTTATCATCGCCACTGTTAGCTTGTCATTTAATGTCAATGATTTTGGTTTCGTAACATATTTTCTCGTAGTTGAAGCCATTCATTTCCATGATTGTCTTTTTCTTTGTCAACACAAATACGTCTTGGATGTTCTTTCCCGCTAAAAAATGGATGGTGTCCACCCATTATTAACACCTATGGCAACCCCCATATCTCTCACTAAGGAGGATTCTTATGTTCCCGTCGATGCCATAGAATATTGTCAAGCTATTGGTCCTCTTCAGTATCTCACCTTGACATGATCGGACGTTGCCTTCCCGATAAATAGGCTTGCACAGTTCATGTCTACCCTCACTCTCACTCATTGGGCTACGGTTAAACATCTTTTTCGATACCTCAAAGGGACGATAAGTCATGGGCTGCTCTTACACAAATCCAACTCTTTCGAGCTCACGGCCTACTCGGATGTGGATTAGGCCGGCAATCCTGCCAATTGCTCCTCCACATCGATGTTTCTCGTTTTCCTTAGCCCAACCCAATTTCATGGAGTGCCTGCAAGCAACGTGATGCTGCTTGTTCATCGATCGAGGTGGAGTATCGTGCCTTAGCATGCACCAGATCCGAGGTACGATGGATTCAAAACTTATTTTCGAAGCTCCTATTTCCACTACCTCAACCGCCTATGATATTTTGCAATAATATTAATGCCCCTCACTTGTCTCTCAATCCGGTTCTCCATTCTCGGATGAATCACATCTCCATCGACATTCACTTTATTTGGGTCTTAGTTGTAAAGTGTCTCCTCACGGACTCTCATATTAGTACCATCAATTAACTTGCCGATTTGCTGACCAACCCATTTTGTCGTACACATTTCCAAATTCTACGGGATAAAATTGGTAACGCCAATGGGACGCCTATTTTGCAGGGCGTATCAAGGATCCATCAATAACTTAGCATACCTTTATGATTCTTTATTTTACTATCTATAATCTACTTATATTTATTGTTAATATTTTCCTATTCTATCTAAGGTAAATACCTGTATTAGTATAACCAACTCATGTAAACATTCTATAATTAACCAAATTTCCATATCAAATATCTTTTATCTCTCTTATTTTCCCAATATTTTTCCTCCCTCTCTGTTGTACCCAACTCTAATGTCTTCTTTCTTTTTTGTTGACTTTTATTTATTTTATAATTAGATCTTAATTTTTGGTGTTGTTTGAACATATGATGTTTGATCCGTTGGTAATGTGTCCGAATTTTGAACAATTTATGGAATTGAATAGAGAAGGGTAAAAATCTACTCAACTGATTGACTGGTCAAGTAGCCGAGCAAATAATGTTTTGACTTCTGGACTTAGTAGGACCTTGGTGGCATGTTTTGTGTTGACACCTGGTTATGTTTCGTGTCTTGTAATGATTTCACGTGTTCCTTTGGAAAGTCAACGGCCACCCTTACGATTATTTATACCAGAAAAGTCCCACTATTCCAACTCAAGATATTTTAAGTTGGACCATGTCAAACCAGCATGGCGTGATACTTTTTGGTTTTATTTATTTATTTGTTTATATTCCCTTTTAGTCCATAGATATGGCCATATATGGGTGTCAGTGTTTTTCAAATACGAAAAAAAAAATAATAATAAAAGAATAAAAATAATTATATTTCCTTAAAACAAATAAGAAAAGGTAGTAAATGCTTCGTTATTCTTTGAACTTTATTTTATTTGTTATTTCTAAGTTTTCACTTACTAAACTTTTGCCCTATCTTCCTTGTATTTTGAAAAACTGATGCTGGAAGTAGAAAATTTGAATTAGTATCAGTAACAATACTGATTATTCAAATCACCGTAAGATCCCTTACGACAACACCACTAATTAGTAGCTACTTGTAGAGCTGTGAATGGACTCCTTTTTTGGGCTGGTTGGATTGAGATGCTGGTTTAATTAATAAATGAGTTAATTTATTTTTTAGTTTATATATAATTTAATTTTATAATTTTAATTTTTTATAATTTTTTTTATTAATTTTTTAATTTATATATAATTTAAGTGAGATTTTTTATTTCACTCTCATAATTTTTAGACCAACGATAATAATATGACACAATATATTTGTGTGATACGTTATTAAACTAATTTATTTATTATTTTTTCATTACTAATCTTTTTTTGTTTCACTTTCCTCCCTTATAAATTTATTATTTTCTTATATACTTTAATTTTTTTAAATAATAAAAATGAAAAAATTAGGGATTAAAAAAAAATCCAGTTTCGTTTCTAAGGAAATATAAATCGAAATATTTTAATTTTTTTTTTATAAATTGATCAAAACGATTTGACTTCTTCGTAAGATATCCAAATTGAATCAGTTTGATTCTTAATGAAGAATCTAATTAAATTGATCCAATAATTCACAAAAAACAAGATCCAACCGATTCGATTTTTTCTCACAAAAATCCAGTTCTTTTCATGAGAAAGATGAAAAAAGAAAAGAAAAAAGAATTAGAATCTGAATATGATTACATTGATCCAATAATTCATGAATAACAAGATCCAACCGATTCGATTTTTTCTCTCAAAAATCCAGTTCTTTTCGTGAGGAAGATGAAAAAAAAGGAAAAAGAATTAGAACCAAACCTCCATTGTTGGAGGTCTGGGTTCGACTACCTCAACAATGGAGTTCAATTATGTTCCTTTTTTTATTTTTTTGGGTTTATCTTCCTCATGAAAAGAATCGAATTTTCACAAGAAAAGACCAAATCAGTCGGATCCCATTCTTCGTGAAGTATTAGATCAATTTAATCATATTCTTCACGAAGAACCATACCGATTCAATTTGAATATCTCACGAAAAAATCAAATTGTTTCGATCAATTTTAAATAAAAAAAAAACTGAATTATTTCACTTTATTTTTTCCCTAGATACTAGACTAGATTTTCTTTTCCTTTTCTTTTTTATCCCTAAATTTTAAACATTGGATTATATAAGGAAATAATATTGAATAGAGTAGAAAAGTAGAAATAATGAAATATTAAAAATGAAAGAGTAATAAATGACATGACACGCTGAAACTTCAGGCACGTCATCGCTGGTAGTTTGAAAATAATCAGAAACACGAAAAAGTTTCACTTAAACTATACAATGATTAATAAGTTGGTCGAATACTATATTTAGATGAATTTATAAAGATCAAACTATAAAATGACTAAGAAGTGAACTAACCCTTAATAAATCCCATTAAATAGAAATATGTAATCTCTAATAAATTTTTTATTTCATTTTGACAAATGTATTTCCAGAAAGAGCCCACAGCCTTCGTGCCATACTTGATCAAGGGTTTATTAACGTGGGCTAGTACAAACACGGCCATTCTTTTTCTCATACCGTCACGGCTCGAAAGGTACGGGTCTGCCGGGGATCAGGCTATGCGACCCATATTTGCACTACTTTAACGTATACTAAACTAAGTTTTGTAGACTGCATTATTATTATTAACCTTACTGAAAACTTCCAAAACACCTTTTTTTTTTTCCTACGTTACATTAGGTTGTTAGGTGCGAACATGCTGCATACAATGTACTTCTTCACTTATAGGCGAAGTGATGATGGAACTCTTATGGTCTTAGTGACTACTCCTAATACCTATTGCATAAATTTAAGTTGTGAATTAGATCTAACTTTCTGGCCCAAAAAAAAAAAAATTTGAATCTTACTAAGATTTTTGCATCTACCGAACTATATTTTAGTAAAACTTTGTGGGTTTAAATTAGATTTACATTAGATTTACTGCTAGACTTGGAGTAAGTTACTAAATGAACAACGTAAAATTTGGACCGAACCTTGAAGATATTTAGAATATTGAAATTAGATTTTTTTGAATTCTTGTGTGTGAATTCGATTTGAATTTAAGCATATTTTAATTTGTCTAAAAGCTAGAATGTACTAACACCAAAGTTTTAATCAATCTCAACAACTCTTTTGGTTTTGGAGCTTGTGGAAATAATTGACTACATCATTTTAAAGTTGAAGCAGTCAAGAGTAGAGAAACCCAAACCTCACAAGAACTTTCCATCACTTAAGATGACCAGTTTATCTTCTCTTCATCTTATTTTGAACTTTTTATAAACAAACCAAAGGCCCCACAAAATGAATAGGTAAGTTCTGTGACTGCATTTTTAGCCTCTTTTTTCTTTTTCTTTCTCCTTCACCTCTTGGTTCAACCAACCAGGGCCTCCTTGCCCAATTCCTCTTACAAGTTGTCTACCTAATAATCCCCAGTTGTTAATTACAATTTCTCCCCTCCTCACCCTTTCTGTTGAAGGTTCTTGTTTACTCTTACAAAAAGAAATTGAGAGAAAGCGTGAGATTAAGCATTCTTTTAGCTTAGACCCAGTAAGAGTTTAAGCACAGATCTTATGTAAGCAGCCTCCATGAGCCATCTTTCTTACCAAATCACATCTTTAACATGATCTTGTTTGTTTAAGAACAGGTTGGGACCTGTCACTTTCTTACACTCTTATATGACCTTTCTTTCTCCTCATTTTATCACATAAACCAAAAAGAAAAAGTCAACTCAAACCTAACACAGTATTTGACAAACTCTTTCAATGCTTCCATCTTTTTCCTTTTGCTACTGAAAGAAAGAAAAAAAAATGAAGTTCCATAATGTCTTCCTTAAACTCCATAAATCTTTCCATTTATGCTTTCTTACTGTCATCTTCATGACTACGTTAGCTTGTCCAACTCTATCGCTGGACCCGAAATTTGAGGCCTGTGCTCCTCAAAATTGTGGAAAAGTCAATATATAAGCTACCCATTTTGGCTAAATCATTCTGATTTAGCTAATCCCTTTTGTGGGCACCCAAATTTTGAAGTAACCTGCAAAGAACAAAACCCAGTTCTTAGAATCTGCAATGAAGACTATATAGTCAAAGAAATCAGTTATCCAACCCATTCTTTTCTATTAGCCAATGCTGAAGCCTACAAGCCTACTACATGCCCAACTCCTTTTTATAACATTAGTCTGGATCGAACTCCATTCAAGTATGTTTCAAATCATTCTGAGTTATTCTTCTTCTACAACTGCCCTTCAAAACCCGAGGGTAACGAACCTTACCCATTGAATTGTGCAAGCAATGGCTCTCTCCACTCTTTTGCCACTTTCGACATACACCAGTTGAAGGACATGGGCTATCAGTTTGAGACGTGCAAATCCCGGGTTATTCAGCCGCTTGACATTACTATTGATTCTAATAGGAATAAGAACCTTACTGAAAAGTTGAAGATGGGGTTTACTTTAAATTGGACTGCACAGAATTGCAGCAATTGTGAGCTAAGTGGGGGGAGATGTGGATTTGAGAACAATGATTTTGTTTGCTTTTGTCGTGATAAGCCCTATTATAAAACCTGCAATGATGGTAACTCTATTCAGATTTCTGATTTCTAATTCTTTTACAAGTATGTTATATTATTATAAATATTTATCTTCCCTTTGATTAAATCCTAACAGATTGTTTGGCATCAAAATTTTCTTCTCACTTGATTTGAATTTAGCTAGCACTTTAAATTTGTTTCCAATACAAGAATTTATCACTTACAACTTGTTTTACAGGCAAAAGAAATGTGAGAAAGAAGATTATCATAGGTAACAACTCCTGCTTATTTTCAAATATATATATGTGAAATGCTCTTTGTTTTAGCCACTTAAGTTCTAATACTAATATCTTCTATGCAGGTTTTAGCACTGGTATTGGAGGCATAATCTTAACATGCATAGCATTTTTCCTCTGGCTCCGTCTTTGCCAAAACAAAAATAAGTACACTCTCTCGAACTCAGCCTCTCGTAGTATTTCTTTCGATCCCTCCTCTTCAGCGAAAGAAATCGAAAAAGGTGGGACCTACTTAGGTGTACATTTATTCTCTTACTCCGAACTTGAAGATGCCACGAACAAATTTGATTCAGCCAAAGAACTCGGAGATGGAGGATTTGGCATAGTCTACTATGGTAAGAAACTTCTTTCCCTTTTCAGCTTCAGTCCAGCATAGTTAAGGGTGCATTTGGAAACTGAATTTAGGTAAACTAGAGTCTGGTTAAGAGTCTGGTCATATCTAAATGTGTTTTGGTTAATATTCTTTGAGCATTTAGGCTCTATTTGGTATTGCTATCCTGGGCCAACCAGTGTTTAGGCTCTCCAGATAGAGCAATACCACATGGTCTTGTAGCAAAATAGATTTTTTTGGTTTTCAGAACTGTCATCCACCTTAAATGTGGGATACACTCTGTCTCTCCCCCCCTCCTCTTAAAGAGTAGCATTCATTTGACCTTTTTTATTCTTCCTTTTTTAATTTAATAAAAATGATTATTTAATTCCAGGACATACCTCTTATATCTCCTCCTCTACTAACATTTTTTTTGGTAATTTCACTTTTACATAATCTAGTTTCAAAAGTTGATACAAATGACAGTTTATTACTTCTAAAACCAATTGTGGGTCTTGCATTGTTATGAAAATTTCAGTTTTGCGGAAGGAGAATTTAAGAAGTAAGGCAAAATAGAGCTTTAGTTAGAATTTGTAGACCGAAGCTGGATTTTTTGTGAGCCCTACTGCATAGTATCAAGCATCTTGATAAAAGACTTACAATTCTTTTTACTTCTTTCAAGGCATACTCCGAGATGGCCGAGCTGTAGCAGTGAAATGCTTATACGAAAACAGCTACAAAAAACTCGAGCAGTTCATGAATGAAATTGACATTCTTGCCCGTTTACGCCACCAAAATCTTGTTTCCCTTTACGGGTGCACATCCCAAAACAGCAGAGAACTTCTTCTTGTGTATGAATACATTTCTAACGGCACAGTTGCTGATCATATTCATGGAAACCGAGCAAAATGGGGCAACCTTCTATGGCCCATAAGAATGAAGATCGCAATAGAAACTGCTAGTGCATTGTCTTATCTCCATGCTTCTAGTATCATTCATCGAGATGTAAAAACTGCTAACATTCTCTTGGACCAAAATTTTTGTGTCAAAGTAGCGGATTTTGGGCTCTCCCGTCTTTTCCCGAATGACGTCACTCATGTCTCAACGGCGCCACAAGGAACTCCAGGGTATGTTGATCCGGAATATCATGAATGTTATCAACTTACAGAAAAGAGTGATGTGTATAGCTTTGGAGTAGTTCTGGTTGAGCTTATATCATCGAAGCCGGCTGTTGACATCACAAGACATAGACATGAGATTAACTTGTCTACCATGGCAATTAATAAGATCCGAAACGGAGCTTTGAATGAGCTAGTGGATCCAAGTCTCGGGTTTGATTCTGATTGTAAAGTGATGGAAACGATTAGTGCCATGGCAGAGATAGCATTTAGATGCTTGCAAGGTCTTAAGGATGCTAGACCTTCTATGAAGGAAGTGCTTGAAGAGCTCAAGATTATAGAATGTTGGATCGGGAATAAAGAGAAAGCAGAGGAGATCGATGTTTCTGCAGATGAGGTTACATTACTGAAGAGTGGTCCACTTCTAGTTTCTCCAGATAATAATTTATGTAAAACACCTAATGCAAGTGGTTGAGTTCCATGTCTTCACTGATGTTTAATACAAAATATGAAAGGAATGTATGTTATATTATATGAGATCTCTCATTTTCTGCAGAAAAGGATGCTTCCCATTCAATTCTTTAATTGATTTTTTCTTTTCCAATGAGATCTGAGATGCGCATCTCTCTTAAAAATTTGACTAGCAATCTTAATTTAGAAGGTTTTATGGACTCTGATTTTGCCAACGATACAGATATTCGGAAGTCAACTACTTGTTATCAATTTCTTTTAGGAGGCAACCATATCAACTAGAAGAACAATTGCAACAATTGGTTACTCTATCATCAATCAACTGAGGCTGAATATGTTACCATGACAAAAAATTTTAAGGAGAGTATTTAGCTTTAAGGGTTATTGAAGGATATTAGATTTTTGAATAGATGTTATACTATACACTCGAAAAGCCTTAGGGCAGTACATCCAAGTAAAACTTAATTTATCATGAATGAACTTAACATGTAGATATTAAGTTTTATTTTTTGAGGGACCAAATTTTTTCTAGAGTTGTGAATCTTTTGAAGGTACTACAGAAACAAAAATCTAACAGACATGAGAACAAAAGTGGTCATGTAACTAAGTTTAGACGTTGTTGAGTTCATTTCTGAGCTGTGATGGCAATCTAGATTCGAGTTCATATCATTAGAGGAGATGGGCTTGTACCTGGTGGTTCGGCTTCAAGGTGGAGAATGACGAGGTAAATTTGGTGAAGTCTAAAATTGGCAAGCCCAATAGTTTTATATGCTGGTGGACTTTCCTTAGGGCTAAACCAAATTGGCCCACTTTCTTTATAAAGCCTCATTGTCGTATAGGATCATCATGAGCCACAGCAAGGCTTTAGTTTAGGAATGAGGACAACATGATGATCAAAAGGGAATGTAGTGATCGGCTAGAGCTGGAAGAGGATCCCAATCATGGTGGATAACGGGAGCCTGGATAACGGGAGCCGTTGCGTGATGATATTAATGCAAAGTTCTTATGTAGAGATCTTCTTCCTCCGGAATATCATTAAAAGAATGAATATTTTCTGATAACCAATATGATCATAGGATTGAGATCATATTAAAAGTAAAAAACAAATTGGTCGGATGAAGAAATGATTAAAATTAATGATAACAAGAATAAGATACAGCTTGTTACTCCAAACATGAATACACTGAAGTATTCTTACCAATAAATCGATTAGAAAGAATAATAAAGAATAATTATCTTACTTGAAAACATGTGTAGGGTTGTGTATCGAAACGGCCGTATCAATCGGCCAAACTTGATCAATCTTCTTGGACATTAGACCATTAAGCCGACATGTAATATGAATAGTGGGCCAAAAATGCTATTTGTTGAACTCCATGACCTTTGGAGCAAACATCAGTAATCTACTCAAACCATGAGACATGAACTTCCTTGCAAATAAATAACAAACACTTGTCCTCTTCCCATTATACTCACAATCGCTCCCATTATTCCTCAATCTCTGCAACAAGTCCACGGTCACATCTCCCCTCATAAATCTTGTAGGGTGGGGCCCTCCTTTTGACCAATCAACCCAAGTCAAAGTTCTGTTCGAATTCCACTTCCCGAATTTGATACTAACCATTGTGGGCATGTAGTGCTCATCCGCATAGCAAGACGGCTTACAGTGTTTCTCAAACATGGGAAAATACGTCTGGTCTGAGACCACTTCAATGGCAAGCCTACGGTCCATTTGGAACCATTGTGAACCCTTTCTCCATTGATTAAGCTTAATTACTGGACTCATCTTGTAGTTGTATCTGCCTCGGCCTACCGGACCGGGTAAGTCGTAGGCCTCCACAAATGTTTGAGTTGACCTCAATAGATAATTGTAAATGGTCGAGAAATTGAATAGAGGAATGCATGCTTCAGAGATGAGAACAAATCGTTGGTTGGAGAAATCTAGTAAGGCGTTAGCTAGAAGGCGGCGCTCGGCCACCACCATGTTCGGCTGTCCCCATTCCACCACCTGAAATTTTGAAATTTAACTTGTTGACTATTTAAAAATAAAAACTAGATCTTTAATTAATTAGAAAGTTAAATTATCTATGATCGATCATTCATTAACTATAAGCCTTTTCGTGGGAATCGCCGGTTTTGATGTTAAATCCGGTTTCCTTTACTTGAGCATAGAGAAATGCTTTAGTACTTTTCTATTAACATTTTGCTTACTTTCTCAGCAACTAAAAGAAAATGAGAATATAAATAAAGCTTTTAAGATTCTTGTCTTTCAATGCAGTTCTTTTCCACATGTGAGAGATTGCTTGACGAAAATAATGTAGAAAAGTCTGATCAGGAATGTAGAAAGTAAATTTTAGGTCTCAATAGAATAAGACTACAAACAGAGTTTAGTAACATTTTGTTTTTCCTTAGTTTCTTCAAATTCATCAAACTTATAAAAATCACATTACATTCTTAACTTTTTATTACTAAACTGATTGTAATAGATTAGAAGAATTCTTAGATAGACATGTTTTACCATATGGATTGTATAAAGAAAACTCCATATAATAATTGATAAGAATTGAAGATGGATGCTAATGCAAGAAATCCTTGATAAACTCTACTCATTAATTAATTAATTAATTAATTAATTAATTAATTGATTGATTAATTGATGTTAACAGTACAGCTTGCATTTTTCATCAACAGCTTGAAAATGTCAAATAGTCGGTTCTAGCTTTTTAAATATTAAAGAAATTAATAGGGCAAGCTTACGCGTTACTTTATTTTATTCATTTTTCCGTTATTTTATTTTATTATAAAAATAATAATAACCATTTTAATCCTAGAAATTTATATATAATATTAAATTATGTTCAGACTTAGATCTACAATTTTTAATTATTCTTTTTAACATATTAATATAATTATCATGTTCATATACATAGAATCATACTTCAATTCTTCGTGGAAAGCCAGTTCTATACGGTGCTTTTTTGGTAAGACAGAAAAATACAAGCAACTTATTAAGTGGACAAACAAAAATATTGATTATATTTCTATATATATAACTACGTATACTGACCTTACTGGGGATCCGACGGCCATTAAAAACCGACGTTGAATCCTGCTCTGAACCGTTAAAAGAAGGATCGGAATGGACGTAAATGGAGTAAAGCTTCTTGTC
This sequence comes from Coriaria nepalensis, assembly GCA_027186245.1. NCBI lineage: Eukaryota > Viridiplantae > Streptophyta > Magnoliopsida > Cucurbitales > Coriariaceae > Coriaria > Coriaria nepalensis. Next base: position 2,847,386 of record CP114499.1, on the reverse strand, counting down.
AACTCCATTAAAGAACAATTCCCATAGCGGAGCTAACGAGATAGCGCCTTTCACCAAAAACATGAACGCTACTTTCGGCGTTTGCTTAAACGGTAGTTTCGGAATTCTCGGAGTCATTGAAGCTCTCCATAACAACTCCTCCTCCTCCATATCATGCATTGCTTTTGACGGCGCCGCCAAGAAATCTCTCAGCCCCATCCTGGAGTGGCTGTTCACAGGCGGCAGCGGAGGCGGCGGAAGCATTGGTGGAGAAAGTGACGGCGGAAGGTTGGTTGTGGGTAATGGGTTGATGAGTTGGAAGAAGTTGATGGAGAAGTCTTTGAGGTAGAAGCTTAGAGTGAGGCCAAGGGCTAAACCTGATCCAAAGAGGAGAATGTGGAAAATAAGGTTGTTCGGATGCATTACGATCATTTGGCCGCCATTTAAGAGCTTGGAATTGTAATGATCCGATGATGTCTTAGAACGCAGTTGTTGTTCTTGTTGATGTTGCTTCATGTTTTTTTTTTCCCCCCCAACCTTACCTGATTGTTAGGCGTAAGCGATGGTCCTGGTTTGTAGTTTCAATAAGATATTTTCGTCTTGCTGGCCTCTTAACTGGAATTTGGAGAGAGAGAGAGAGAGAGAGTTCTCGAATAGCTCTGTGCTAGGTAATGAATTAGAAAGATTAGTGTCATATGTAAAGACTTTTTTGAAAGGTTTTATGAGCATATATGGCTGGCTTGCTAGGATAGGTGAAAACTATTTATTCTTGTTAATTTTTAATTTATTTGTGTTGTGGGAATATATTTGTGATAATTAATTATCATTTATTATTAATTAATTAATTAATTATTATTTTTATTATTATTAATTAAGGCAACCAAGACTGGCTGGATGCTAAAAGCTTGTACGCGAGTTAGTTTTTAGTGAGAGAAGCTCTTCCCGCTCTCTATAACTTCCTTGACCGTTTTTTGAGTCCTCCATGGGAGGTTAGGTTAGATTTTCTTACACCATATTTTAGGTTAGATCTTCGAAGAGAGTGACTAGTAATGGAGCCGTTTTCATTTGATCTGGAGAGCAAGAATTCTATTTCGTATAGAGGAGTGATTTTGGGGAAAATCGTCACAAAGAGGAACATCAGTCGTACTGTGGTGCGACTGCCAATCTTACAGAGCCTTTGGGGAAAAGATATAGGAAAGCTAGAATTTATGGATGATTGTATTTTCAGTGTAGATCTGAAGAGTGGAAGAGCGTTAAGCAGAGTGTTGAGTGGTAGTCCATGGTCGGTGCGGGGTACCTGGTAGTTTTGAAGCGCTTGGATTTTGATCTCGCTCTAAAGGATGTCGTCTTCGACTCTATGCCATTCTGATCCAAACACAATCTCCCGTTCTCAATGATGAACAAGCAGAATGCAGAAAGAATTGGGGAAAAACTAGGTCATGTGATAGAAATAGAAGACGCTGGTGGAAATGTTGGATTTGCGACGGTTTTTTTTTTTTTTTTAATGTAAGAATCTGAGTGGAAATCAAGATTAATAAACCTCTAGATGTTGGATTTTGATTCAAGAAGAAGGATGGAAGAAAGGAGTGGGCAGATTTTTTATATGAAAGGCTGGTCGGTCTCTGCTATGGTTGTGCTTTCGTGGTCATGATATAGAAAGATGTGAGAAGGAGGAGAGGGTTTAGTGCGAGGAAAGAAGTTGTCCGGTCGATAGCTCCGCGATTAAAGCCAATCCAATTAGAAAGCTAAATGAAGGCAGTGATCTTGGATGGAGAATTAGAAAGGAAAATATAGAGGTTATAAAAGTGAACTTGAAGAAAGATGAGAGCAAGGAAACAGAAGCTTATAGGGAAGAGTGTGGGAGAAAAGTGATAAAAGATATAACAAAAATTATGAGTGATGTGGTCAATGAAAGAGGGGAGGGAAGATGCGTTAATGTTGTGGTCTCAGGTGCTGGAAGTTGAAATCAGTTCAGGTATGACGAGCTAACCTTGCACTACTGTTGAGAATTCTTCAAACGATTTACCTAGATCAATTGTGGTGTCTGATATGGGGACAAAATCTGGTAAAGAGTGTGTTGAGTACTATATTGAACTACCAGAGGATTGTCAAGTGTTCGTTTCTCAGGATAAGCCATGTAGACAGATCAAAATGCACACTAATGACTTTGAGATTTTACTGCGAAGGAAAAGAAATGGCTATTGGTTAGAAGAAAATTTAGAGAAGTGGAAAATCCAAAAAGTTGATGGATCTGAAGTAAGGGAGGGAACAAGGTTCAATAAAAATGTTGCTGCGAGACAGATTAGGGGTGAGAAGTGTGTGGGAAGGGCTCGTAGAGGTGGAAAGAGGGGTAGACCAAAGGTGAAAAAGGGTGAGGGTGGGAATATAAAGGGGGTAGAAGAAAATGTGGATGTTGGACGTCATCTGGAAGGCTGAGAATGGAGTTGGCTATAAGTTGCTTTAGTGGATGGCATTATGTCAAGAGGATATGGACTTTGTTAGAACCCTTAAATGGGTTTTAAATGGGTCTTCTTAAGTGAGAGAGAAAAAAAAGATGAGTAAAGTCGACAATAATGAGAAGGAGAATGGACTTTTGATGGAAGAGATTATGTAGATCCTATTGGGCTGGCTGGTGGTCTTACTCTTTGGTGGAAAAAGGATTATAGGGTTGAGATGGAAGTGTTCAAGCAACTGGATGGTTTCCACAACATGGGACAAGAGAGGGTTAAATAAGTACATATATTTGTGGATTTATGGCCACCCTATAGCTAGTGATAGGATGAATCTATTGTTGATCCTTACAACTAAAGTGTTAGCAAGTAATTGTCCTTGTTCACTGGTAGGTGGCTGGAACAAGATTGTTAATGAAACCGAGAAAGAAGGGGGTAGAATAAGAGATAGCTTGATGATTGGGTTCGTGGTTTTATTGATGAGTGTCATCTCATTGATGTTCCCTTTGAAGGAGAAAAGTGTAAATTAGTGAATCTTCATTTATTCAGAGCGGAATGCCATTTTCGAAAAATGACTTCCGAATATCTGATTTATCCGGTTACCTCAAAGTCTTTGAGTTGTATATTATGTTTCTTGAACATCTGGTTCTTCGGTTTTTCATTTCTAATCTATCATGTTTAGAGGTGTCAAATAAATGAACCATTAGACCTTAGAAATCATTTTAAGTCAAATAGTTAATATGATCATATTCCGTGATCAGTTAGCTCAAACCACCTCTAACAATGCATATGCATCATCCGTGTAATGAAAAGTATTAGAACCTCAACAAAAACTATAAATGACTATTACCGTACCAAATTGATTCTTGCATCTATTCATGATTCTAAATAGTCATATGGCTTAATTTAACTGTTAAACTTTACTAGACTCATCCTATTGAATTATATGATCTCTTATGCAACTAGATAATGAATTTATATAAACGTTTTTCATACCATATTACTTTACATAAAGATTTTTTTCATTGCATAAGGTATTTCATTCATAGAACCTTTTCATCATAAGATAGAAGTTATTAATCTCATCTTATTACCCTATAGATTTACCGTACAAGAACATAGATACAATGTTTCATCTTTAGTAACCTTTGGTTAGGATCACGTTGAATGATATCAAAGCATGATATCTCGTATGTAAGTATTGTTTTGATCTTAGATTTAAGAATCACAAGTACCATTGTCACTAGACAAATTTTATTAACAGTTAATGTAATTACCAATAAGATTTGTCAAGTGATCACATTTAATGATTAAGTCTATTCTAACCACCTACATGGCTATCTCGATATTCTCCAATATTGATGATCATGCGAACATCAATTTTTTTTTTTTTTGAAGATGATAACACATATAATAGTCTCTCTAGATTTGCATTATCTTATTATTACAATCTTATGACTGACCAATTTGGATTATAGACTTAAGCCAACTTAGATTTCATCAAGCATGATCTCCATTATGATCTTAAGTGCATGTCAAAGATTCGAGAATATGTCAAGTATGACATATAATTAATCATACATGCAATTTGCTATTTCCAATCTAATCATACCATGATAGATTATAACATGCTCTATTAAATGTTATGCATATAATTATGTTGATAAATTATACAATTCAAAATTGATTCTCATAAATATTTGACGTTATCGGAATCATACCCGAATGGCTTGACGAGCATTATACTTTCAAAATGTTCACCTGGATTAGCACGAGGGAAGGTAGCTTTGTTAAAAAAAGGTTGGACATGGTGGTTATAGAGGTGAATTAGAGGACTATGTTCACAAATACCTATGTTATTAATTTCCCAATAATCTGTTCAGATCATGCTCCGTTGCCTTTTGGCACTATGAAGTTTTCAAAAAATTGGAAGAAAAGTTTCAATTTCGAGATTGTATGGACATAGGATGCTTCTCGTGATGAGTTTATTAGGGAAGCTTGAAAATTTCTAGTTGAGGGTACTATGATTGAGAGGGTTGGGACAGAAAATGGGTGAGTGTAGGAGGAGGTTGATAAAATGGAGTAAGGTGAGGTTTCCTAACAAAACAAGGGTATTGATTTTTTGATGAATGAGATTGAGAAATTGCAAATGAGGGGTAGCAGGAGGATGATGGCATGCAGAATCTTAGCCTTGTAAAGGCTAAGTTAAAAGTTTTGGGGAATGAGGGAAAGAGTGAATGGCTCAACTTTAGGGATATAAATACTGGAATATTTTCACCAAATATGTTCTTATAGAAGGCAACATAACAAATTTTGAGAATAAAGAATGCTGAAGGGAGTTGGGTTGACAAAGAGGAGAATATCCTTGGAGAGTTTCGGTTTTCACTTCGGGAGGTCAAAGACATTGGGGTATTACATTGGATTGCCTAAGCAAAAGAGTGAGTAAGGATGAAAATAAAAGATTGATAAGACAAGTTTTTGGAGATGAAATTAGAAGTGTTACTTTCCAATTAGTAGCTTTGAAGACTTCCAATATTGACAGCTTGAATGGGGTGTTCTTTCAAAAGTATCGGGATATAGTTGAAAAGGATGTAACATGGGCAGTGGAGGACTCCTTTGTGAATGGTAATCTATTAAATGAATGGAATGTTACCCAAGTGGTTTTGATCCCAAAAACAATAAATCTGGAATTAGTGTCTCAATTTAGACCCATCAGTCTATGTTCTTTTATCTTTAAGGTCATTAGCAATTTATTGTCAATAGATTGAAACTTTGTATGGGTGAGTTAATCTCTAAAGAGCATAATGTTTTGGTTCCAGGTTGTTAATTCAGGATAACATTCTTATAGCTAATGAGACTTTTCAGTTCATAAACTTAAGAAAAAAAATGAAAAGAATGCTATGGTGGGAATGAAAATGGATATGGCTAAGGCTTATGATAGGGTTGAGTAAGAATTCTTTAAAAGGGTAAGAGGCCTACTGTCACCCTATATATATATATATTAACAGAGGTTTTATCTTGCCTTATCAACTGAAGTGTTAGGGATGAAAAACTAGTGGGTTTCAAGTTGGGTAAGGTGGTGATATCCTCCCTTGGTAGATTGAAAATTGTCAATCTCGCTCTCTTTGCAAAGTAAATTTAATATGAAATATTGTACATGAAGGTTGTGAGTGATTAAGAAAGAATTTATCGCTTTCGTATTTGGAAATAAGTCTATGAGTTGTATACTATATTGAACAATGAAATTCTTACAATGTAGTATCATATAAAAAGAGTTTCAGTAAATCTCTCGTCTATATTTATTAAAAATATAATAGTTCATATGATTTTTCTAATAAGATTTAACAGTTCATATTGTAGTGAATTTTGAAATTCACTTTATAAAATAATAATATATTTAATTTTGAATTAAATATATTATCTAATATTAAGTTGTTATAAAATATCAATTTAATATTTAGATTAGGCAAGTCAAATTTAAATTGGTTTGAAAATCTAATTTAAAATTCAAATAGATAAGATTATATTATAAATTAGATTTGAAAAAATTTGACTTAACAAAATAAGGAGATAATACGATCATATTATGACATGTGTCACAAGCCTATCACTATGCTTCCACAGTGATAATGGCTGGCCATGGGGTAGAAATATGGTAGTGGGGATCTTGTAATTATATTACAAGTTTCTCATTATTTTATTATTTTATTATTATTTAGTATTATGTTGAACTATTAATTAAAATTAATTTAAAAGAATGTTGAACTATTAATTAAAATTAATTTAAAAGATTTTTTTTAATTAAAAATAATATTGAATAAAAACCCTAGTAGAACTCTATACATACATCCTACTCTAACTATTTTAGCAAGGTTTTTTTTAAAGAAAAAAAATATAGAGTAAGAAAATCTAGTCATCTTTATATGCCCACTCATGTTCTAATGTGTTGAGGATTGACTTGAAAAATTATGGTGTGAGTCTCAACGATCGATTTGCGTAGGCTAGGGTATGATTTCTTCGTTTAACGTCTATGATTAATTTATATATACAAGAGATCACTAAAACTTTTTAGAAAATTTTTTGTTATATACTAGGACGAATAATCACTTCCGCTACGAATTTTAAACCCGATTTCCAACAGTTTTATGTACCGGGTTTCATACTTTGACATCATTCTAATTAGCCCAGCCAAAGGTAAACACAGGATGAACGATTGGGTATGAATTGTTGTACATGAAGGTTGTGAGTGATCAAGAAGGAATATATCGCTTTCGTATTTAGAAATAAGTCTATGAGTTGTATATTATATTGAACAATGAAATCCTTGATCAGTAAATCTATTGTCTATGTTTATTAATGATATAATAATTTATATAATTTTTCTATTAAGGTTCAATAGTTAAACCATGTCATGGGATGAATCGGGACATTAGCAAGATTGAAGAATCATTATTAGTCACAATAGGTTATTTTGGAAGATGCTTACTTCTCATCTCTCGGGTAGCCTCGACACTTTGCTATAAGTCAATATTGGCTTGAAGGTTTAAGTTAATTAATCATGAGATGATTGAATTAGTTATTAAGTTTAAAATATGTGTCAAAGTTACGCATCTAATTATGAATTAGATAAATCATAGTTTTATGAGATACTTCTACCGACGTGATGTAGAATCTAATCGATTACATGCATTAAAATTTAGAAGTAACTTAGTTAAGTTTTTTATGAGGATAAGGAAAATGGATAGTTTTGATTTTGGGGGGTAAAGTCATAATATATCTTATAGTATGACTATAATGATAAAATGGTAAATTATTAATTTATTAATGTCATGTAGCTCTACTAGCATAACCAAATATGACATTAATTTAATTAGAAATTAATAATTTATATTGGGACTATTTATTTAATTATAAAAGTATTCTGAAGGTTCATAATTGACAATTAGACATTAAAGAGTTAATGTGCTAATTTGTTAATTCGATTTTATAAGCTAAATTAATCAAATGGTTGATTAATATTGATGGGTTATGACCCATGGTTTAGTCGTTCATGATAAATGGGTTTGATCTATTGTTTTCTTAATTAAGGAAACCTAATGCTACAAAAAAAACCTAATGTGATTAGGAAACCTTAAACCTAGTGAAGTATTATTAATACCCCACTAGGATGGTCGAAAATCATATGCTATTCACTTGCCTCTTGGTCGAAATCATATAGTGAGAAAAGTAAGATTTTTTCATTTCCTTTCCATAAACTCTTTGAATCATGTGATGAATATTATAGTATAAAATCAACCGAGCGAACTGAACTGCGTGGATTATAATTAGAGGGTGGATACTTGAGGGCCTCAATCTTCTTATTAAATTTGGTCATGATGAAGGAGCAAATAGATTCATTCGGTTCTGTATTAAGATTGGTAAATTTTCTTAGATCTTAATATTTCAATTTTTTGAAAATTTTCTATACTTTTCGTTAAATATATATTTGATATATATATTTGTATGATTGATCTTGATGTATGTTTATGAGTTTAATTCATGTTTAGGATTAGATCCAAAAAATTTTAAATTATCACTTACACTTATTGATTACTTGTAGACTAGCGAATTTTAAACTATAAGCAATATCATCAAAACCAAAACCCTAAATTTTGATTAGAAATTTATACTATGTGAGTTTTATCTTCTCAAAAGTGTTCTTCATTATCCATTGATGATCGAATGAGTATCTTGACTACGGTAAAGAGAAAGAAGAATTTAATTGCAAAGAAGAAAAGAATTGATTGATGAAGAAGAATAAAAGATGGATGGGCGTGCCAGCTTGATGTAGAAGAAGACGGAGATTGTTGATGAAGAAGAGGAAAGAAGAAGTCCGGTTCGCCAAGGAAGAAGAAAGAAACCCATTCTTCTTAGTGTTTGAATCTTTAAAGGTTATTTTGGTCCTTTTCAAGTATTCTACTTTTTATCTCCTTTTTTACTTTTTTTTTAAATTTATTTTAATTATAAATTTTAAGTTTACGTACCCAAAAAAGGTGAAAATGGGTCTATCTAAAAAATTCATTATTCAAATAAAATTTTTTCAAATTATCTCTAAAAATAATAAAAATAAGAGATGAGAAAGAAAATAATATAAAAAAACAATCACTTTAGCTAATTTAGAAGAAAAGTTAAATATAAATAATTGAATGCTGGGTTTTTTTTTTTAAAATAAATAAATTTTGTTTAAATTTTTTAAAATTATCACTAAAATTTGGACTCTCAGCCAATCGAGTGTAAATGCTATTATCTCAATTAATTATACCATTCAATAATAACTTAAGATTGGCATCGTTTTTCTTTGCCATCTACGCCCAATATCCATCTCCATAAATTCACGAATGAACCTCAACGATAACCACCACCGAGCCAGCCCCTCCGTCCTCTCTATTCCTAAACCCAGCTTCAATCTTGGGCAGTACGTGAAAATGGACGCATCATATGTAGTAGCAGCAGTATTCTCATGGGTAGTGATCCTGCTGGCTCGGAAAGTGGCGGCTCCACCTCCTCCCGCATCATGCAACCCAACCTCACTGCTCCCATGTGGGAATACAATACTGTACGGAACAACACACATACTATTGTGTATCACATGTCACTCACAAATAGTTTGGACATTTGCTTCTGCGTTATCAACTTATCATAAGACCATACGAGGTATCACGACTTTTTTTTTTTTGTTTAAAGTATCACAAAACTATTGACAAAGGAATGGACAAAAAGAAAAAAAAAACAAACAGACAAACAAATCACCACTGAAATGAAAATTGCATTTCGTAATCTACAGAACCGAACTCAAAGGCATAAAGATAAACACGGCCTGAATTTCAAAAAATGAATTAAATTCTACAGCAACACTAACCTCAATGCTTAGCCGAAACCAGCTCTGTAGAGCAACTACAAAAGGAAATCCGGAATGACCGGTGCCTGTGAAGCAACGGCCAGAGGCATATCTGCTCTTTGTCGACCTTTGTGTCTACCATGCCTGTTACTATTACTTATATGTTTTCCCTTCTGATCATTTTGTTCCCTTTCCTCACCATCTTTTTCCTTACTTCTATGGCTCCTCCCTTTACGATGCAAACGCTCTTTTCTTCCTCTTGAACTTGGGTTTGGAAAGTCATGCTTCTCCGCATCATCCAAATTATCTTTCAATTGAGAGGAATGATCAATACCCACTTTCTCTTTCCCCTTGATCCTAGAGGATGACTTATCAATACCACTAACTGAAAGAACATCAGAAACAGCACCAGACAGCAAATCATCCTTCATCATTTGCTTTTTCGTTGAAGTAGGTGGTAATTCTTCTCCTTCATCCAATCTCACCACAACAGGCCTAGGCTTAGCATGGTTAGGCTTTTTCTTTAAAGCAAGTGTTTGTTCAGCAAGCTTCACTAGTTCTGCAGCAGCAGAAGCATTGGGATCATCTTGAAACTTAGGATCATTAGCAGATGGGTAAGATTCCTGTAGAATCTCATTCTTCTCTGAAGGAAGATAATATAGTCCATGCCTTTTACGGTGCTCAGTAAGCAGATATGTTGACTCGCTTGATGTTTCTGATTCTTCTTGGTTCTGAAGGGAAGAGACACCTTGTTGTATATCATTAGAATAAGAACCATCCTGAGAGAATGAACTTAGTGATGGAGGCTGAACAACACCTGAAATTGAATCCAACTCGTCAAGGTTCTCCTTGAGCTCCAAACCATTTGGAAGAGGAACTCTTTCCTGCGCACTAATCGATACTGGACCTAGTTCCATGGATATGCAATCAGATATCAGTTCAACTATTTTTGAAACCTCAGGTGCTTCATTGTTTTCAGCTCCTTCCTTTTGGACTAAACAGTCGGGCAATTTTTGCCTAATCAACCCAATGAAACTTAACAAGTTTCTTGATCTCTCAACTACCTCTACATCATGGCTCCATGATAGCGGTCCCATGGCTGATTCAATTAGTTTTAAAAGATTTACAATAGATTCAAGTGTGAAATCATTATTCACCAAAGAAGCACGTGTAGATAAGTTTTCTAGTGATTGATTAGAAACCCTAAGGTTGAACTCTTTATCATGATCCCATGTGGAAAGGGTACCACATGCTTCTGAACATGAAGCTTCCGCACATTCTCTTTCCAATTCCACCTTTGAAGTACCTACGGCCAAATTATCACAAGAAGGAGCAGAAATAGTACTTTCCCCAAGGAAGACGTAAGAATGTAAACAAAAAACTAATACTTTAAAGGCTGACTGAATGTAAACAGCCCTAACTGATGGGGGCAGAAGACTAGTCCGAGGTTGTAACAGTGCATCTATGACTTCAGAAGGCTTCCTTGAAAATTCCACATATTCCCCTAAATCCCAAGCAGAAGCAGATAATATCCTGTGTAAGAAAGGATTACCAAGTAATACGGGATCAATCAGCAGATCACGACAAACCCGAACAAGCTCTGGTCTAACATCCTTTACCCTTAAACCAACATCAATTAGTTGCTTCTCAATTTCTTCACCCTTTTGGCAATGTGGGATCCTGGCCATCTCCCCAAGGAGTGATACATACCAATCAAAGTCGACAATAATTTCATATACATTTCTAGAACATGTGTCCAAGATGGAGCACAGAATCTCATTACAAAACTCTGGATCAGACCTAAGGGCAAGATTAACCAAAACTCTGCTAATTTCCACCACATTATTGTCAGACACCATTGCCATCACAAGCCGCAAAGATTCAAGCTTAATATTAGGATCAACATCACTCAAAGACTTGATAATGACATCCTTACTTTCCAATACTGCCCACAAGTGTTCTGGCACAATGATAAAAAGCGCATGTAATCCGAGATACTTCAGGTTTGGATCATCATCAGATAACAATTCTCTAATCTTCCCCACTGCAAGCTTCATGGCTGAATCATAATCACTCAAGCTAGTAACAACAGTCCTAATACACTCAAACATCAAAGATTTTGCCCCTGTTCTCCTCATATGATCACATATCGGTTCAACAATCCTCTTTGCCAACCTCGGCTCCAATGGTGCCAAAAGAGAAAAGATTTTTAACACTTTAATTAGCAGCCAATTGTTCTTAGAATTAACCAAAATCCTATAAAACTCAGGAGCAAGAGGAAGATAGGACCTAGGATCATGGGAAGCGAGCTCACAAAAGACACCAACAACAGCAGAGACAATAAGTGGATCTGAACTATCTAAATTCTCAACCAAACGCTTAAAACAAACCCTAACAGCATCTGGATATTTCTCAAAGATTTTCAACAACACACCAATCGCCTTCTTTCTAACCAAAACCTTACTACTAGACAGCAATGTGAAAATCTCAGGGGTTAAGTCTCTAGCGAGATCAACAGTTCCAATTACTGATAAGCATTCAAGCGCGAGGCTTACCTCGAACTCGTTACTGCTAGTTAGATCCTTGCGAAGCTGGTTAGTAATGAGGAGAAGAACAGGAGTGGTTTCATGAAAGGATTGCGAAGCAGAAAAGTAACCGATCCTCTTCTGAGCGAAACGAGAGGAAGACATGACCTCGACGACGTGGAAGGCGGCCCAAGACATGTCGACGCCATGAACGGAGCTGAGATAGGAGAGCTTTTGGAGCGCAGTGGACTTAGTATGAAGATCTGTGGACTTGATCTCTCGACGAATTTCATCCATTGAATTGGAGATGAATGCCGATTCGCCGATGAGCTGAAGACGAAGGCCTTTGATGAGATCGTCCAGACTGCGTTGGAAGAGTGTCTCCATTAAGGAAGATCCCGCCATTGTTGAGAGTAAAACTTCACAATTCTTGCTCTGTTTGGCTCGATAATCAGATGGAGATTCGAAGAGGTTTGAGCTCTGAGGCGAAATTGGGGGAAGGATTGGGGTATTGATCCCGGCGAATCGCCGCCCAAGGGAAAGGTAAATGGAAGGGGAAGGAAAAGGCAAGGCGGAACGGAAAGGGAAACAGAGGAGATTTTCTTTTCCTTTTTTTTTTTTTCCCCCTAAAGTAGGATAAACACCAAAAATTTGTATAAGTTATAATAAAGAGTCAAATTTATTCTATATAATAAACAGCTAAAATGAAACTCAAATTATAATACACCGGAGAATTTATTTTTAAAAATAAAACCATCATCAAAGTTCTTGATAAAATGATCTTGTAACTGACTTTTGTTGACTTTTTTTATTAGAACATAAAAAATATATATATAATAACTAAAACACCCCAACTCTACGGTTAACTTAAAAAAAAGAAAGAAATATAATTTTTTTTTTAAAAAGAGTTAATGGATTAATGGGTTTTATTAAAAAAAAAAAATTATTTAACAAAAAGTATTTAAAAAGAATTTCTTTGTTATTTAGTCTTCTTAGTTTTTATTTCTTTAAAAATTAATTAAAAAATATGAAATTATGAAACTGACTCCATTTGTAATTTATGATTTGTTCTAACGTTGAGAAAAAAAATTAAAAATCTAACCAATTTTATTTCATCTAAACAGACCGTTCGAAAATCTATATTTCACATTTGTGACATTTCTCAAATAAATCATACTTTGATTCATTTACTTATTTTATCGGTAAGCTTTTGAATTTTACTAGTTCGAACGCGATTTGAATCGACAAGTTTAAGGTTTTTATTGTTGATTTTTCTTTGAATAGCTGATTGATCATCATAATCGAAATAAAAATATATATTCTTCTTTGTATTATGTTTGTACGTGATTCTTGTTCTGCAACGTATACAAAATAATTTGTATCCAGTACTCCATGGCATGATTTGCCATCGGGTCATCGAGACGTACTCGATGCTTTCAATAGATGGAGTGCTCGACGTACTAAACGCCTTCAATAGGTGGAGTGTTCGACAGGCTCGATGTCGATGACTTGACGGATACTTCACCCATTAGGCCCATCGGGTCCTACATTTATTTTTTCTATTTTTTCTTCTTTTAATTTAAGATTACTGATTTCCATTTAATCATTTTTACATAAATGGAGTGTTTTTTCATAATTATATGCTTCAATGGTGAATGGAAGAAGAGTATGAACAAAATGAGAATCAAAATTCATGGTATTGACATTCAAATTGCAAAGAGAGATCGACAGGAGCTTCGATAGAATCTAATATCACTTACAGTCAGTTATTGGATATCGTGTACGATTCTATCAACATTGATCGAAATGAATTTAGATTGAAACTATCGTACAAATCTATTTGTACATTGTGGTGTTCACCGTTATATATAAAAAATGACCAAAACGTGAAGAAGTTTATTCGGCACTTGTAATGTAAAAAAGAAAAATCTTCACTATATGTTATGTTGCTTCTGAAGGTGGGAAGAGATTCATGTGGTGGAGAGAATCATCAATTTCCTAACCCTTGTAATGTTCATAGTCTTTGTAAGAGTGATGTGCCTCATATTAATAATCCTCAAGAGAATTATAGGAGTGACATACATGTGGTTGCTGCAACTAATCATGATGATTTTTTTTTTAGAATGGTCAAGGTAACAACATAAATGACATCGAGGACGAGAATGCAGAAGAAAGTGATGATGAAGAGACTGAGAATGCGGATGATCACAACGAGTGTGAGGGAATGGAGGAAGAACATGGTATTAATAACGACAATGAGGACAACCATGTGAATCAGGGGTACGATGATAACTTCTTCATGGGATTAATATTGATGAAGACTTTACTGCCGCCATCAGCCCATACATCACTGGACAAGATGCAGCCTACATCATCGTGTGTTCCACGTACAACTGATGAGATGCCTCTACCATCACCGCGTTTAATTGATAAGATGTCTCCATCATCGCGTGTACCACATTCGTCTAACGATATGCCTCCACCATCACTGCGTGTACCAGGTTCACTTATTAAGATGCCTCAATCATCACCGCATATACAACATTCATCACAATATGCAAATAATATTGAAGATGATGATTTTAGTCTTCCCATTGTTACCCATGACTCCACATGCATTGCAAAGCAATTCAATCTCGATTGTCTCTTGCTAATCTAATGGAGGTGCATTTTATGTTAAACAATATTTTATATCAAATAACGAATTAAGGGCTAACCTACATATGCTCGCTATGCAACAAAATTTTGAGTTCATGATTATGAAGTCGAATAAGACTACATTTGTAGTCGTGTCCTTGGATCCAAATTGCAAGTGGTGACTTTGTCATATGGGAAATAAGAATTTTTTATTTTTCCAAATTTCAACATTTAAAGAAGAGCACAAATGTTCTTGATTATTCAGGCAAGGCAAGCATATGCAAGTCTCTAATCTCACATCTCGAGGGTTTGATGGGTCTTGAAAATACCCATTGAGCAATATTTATGGCTTATGGTTTAGGGAGAGTCAGTATTAATATTTAAGATTTAGGGTTAGGGTTTAATAATTATGATTAAAATTTAGGGTTATAGTTTAGAGTTTATGCTTTATTATTAATATTTATGATCTAAAATTAAGGTTTAGAGTTTGGCAAGGTTAATAATTAGACTTAATATTTAAGATGGAGCGGAACCAGGTCCAATCTAACTCAGACAGTTGCGTTAATATTTCATTTTTATTTTTTAGTTGTGAAAGTGTTTTCAACTTTTGGTAAATGAGGTCAGCTATAGGTTTGTGCAAATGGCGGATATGAATATCTGCTATTTGTCATATCCACCATTTGCACTAACGGGCGGTTATACACCTGTTTAAAAATTTTATTTATAAGTATCTACCTGCTTTGCCCGGCCATAGAGCGGGTGGATATCCTTATTGCTTATGTTTGCAACCGACCGTGATTATATATATTGCTAGATTTTGTTCTAAATCTATGAATCTGGGTTTTTTCTACATCCTGCCTGCGTTGGGTTTTTTTTTAATTCCTTCTTGGCTCTTTTGAGTTTGTTGCATTGAGATTAGGCTATGTTTATTTTTTATCTATTATCCCTATTTCATTCATTAGATTTTGGAGTTGGTGATCTGTTTAGCTTGATGCATTTATTTTGTTAAGACTGATGATTCTTGGTGATTTCTAAATTGAATAATCAAACTTTAATTTCTCATCTCGCTTTTCAGAGATATTACAAATTTTCTTTATGAATAACCAAATGATGGAATGTGAGTTCTATTATTTTCTTTGTGAATTATATGAATCACTTTATCATTGCTTTATAATAAGATGACAAATTTCATCTCTTTCTATCAATTCTTTCTTTGTCTTTCTCATCTCTCTTAAATTTAATAATTAAACTTTTGATTTCTTTGTCTTTCTTTGTTTACTTTATAAATTTAATAATCAAACTTTTAATTTATTATCTCTCTTAAAACTTTCTTTGTGAATTATGTGAAGCACTTTACACCAATGATGACGACTTTATGGATATGTTCTTACCACTCCTCAAACAGTGCAGGCGGAACTAATGGAGAGAGTTCCTCAAGTAATAAAAGATAGAAATTGAGTGGGGAAAAGTTGATTGCTGCATGACTGCGGCAGTAATGGAGATGAAGGATTCTCTGCATCTGATAGCCATAGAAATAAAAAAAGGTAAGTAATTTCTAGCACCAGAGAAGCTCAATGAATGTAGGAAAAATATGTTGAAGGAGATTTGTCTAATGCCTATAGACTTCAATGATGCATTGAAGATAGGAAAAATTCTTCTATTGACACCGTGATGATGGATATGTATAAGAAAGTTGGGTATTGAGTTTGCTTTAAGCTTTTCCTATATGTGAAGATGGAAACTTTTTTTTTGGTTGTTTATATGGAAACTGTTTTTTAGGTTGTTTATATTGAAACTGTTGGTACAAGGTAGAAACTAGGTCATTTGGTTGATATTTTTAATTATGTGTCAATATGGACACTATTTTTGTGACGGTTAATAAATTTCAATTTTTGGGGTCCATGGGATGTGTACATGAAAATTGGGCTTTTTTTTTTTTGGAATATTTGATGGTAAATAGTTTGATTTTTGGGAGGACAATGATAGTGAATATTTGCTTATGATTCTCAAATTGAAAATTGTTAACTAGTTGGAAATTATAATGGTCCGACGAAATATTTTGTGATTTTTATTTGGCATGTGCACGGGGCGGTTTCGACAATGTATTTACGAAATTTCAATTATTCGACCAAATAAATATGAATGAAAATAATATATAAGAAAATAAAATAATAAAATAATAAATATAAAAAAGAATATATCGTCCTCTTCCTTAAAGTCCTATAGAACATCCACTGCATCCACTTCAAATATCAATATCAATAGCAATATAAACATTCAATCATTAAAATAATGAATATCAATATTAGATGGTAGTTTACTATACAGGTCGAAAGCCCTATCAACCCGTCAAGTAAATTATAAGTTATGATACTCGACGGATTGAAGGCCTCATCGACCTGTTTCGACCAGTCGAGTATTATAATTTTTAGTTTATTCGACGGAACAATGAGGCTTTCGATCTGTCGAGTATCATAATTGTTAACTTATGAAGTGACTAATGATTCAAAGAAATGAGATTGTTAATACAATGTAAGACTATCTTGATATAATAGTTAAAAAGAAGAAGTCAAAATCAATACATGAACGATAAAATGTATTACTACACATTATTAAGGTTTTACTACATATTATCAATTTAACATATCATTAAAGTATCAAACGAGGATGAGAGATTGCGTTACCTAGTTGAGATAGATTGTATTAGCTGCAAGTCCGGTCGTAGGAATCACCTCTTAGAGTTCGCCCGCCCGAATTGCTGGTTGTGAATCGCGATAGAGATATGCGATAGAATTAAAGAGGGAAAAATACATTATCAGATTTAGGAAAGTTTTGATAATATGGTTATAAAATTGATGATAGTAAAAGTTGTAATAATGATTATCTGTAAAGGTAAAATTATAAAATATTATGAAAAATTGAGGATAAAATTATTAAATTGTGATATAATTAAATAATTCTTAAAACTAACCAAACGGTTAAATCAATTTTTTTGAAAAATTAATATATCGATTATTCGTGCAATCAAATATATAAATTGAATTACATCATTCTCATTCAACTAAATTATTTTCTACCTATCCTACCCTTTCTAATTCTACTCATAAATTGCAACCAAACAGCTGTAATAGGCCACTTTGGAATTAGGAAACTTTAAAGGCCAGCCAAATGTGTAAAGAAAACCAGCAGTGAAGAGGGATCGATGAAATTGTGCAGGGCTAGGAAAGTTTGGGCTAAAGCGTCCAATATCAGCCCAAATTCAAGTTAGGCCTCATTCAGGCCCAATATTTACTTCTTCTGGAGCTATATTATTAATTAGGGTTTGGGAAGAGTATTATGTTAAAAATTCTCTGCATTTTATGGGATTATTAAATATCCTTTTATATTTTAAAAACCTCCTGACATCCAATTTCCATTTATAATTTAGCATTTTCATTTTTATTTATTTATGTTTTCTCCCTCTAACTCTTTTTTTTTTTCATTTTTGTCCTCCCTATTTCATCGATCCATTTGAGTAAACCGGTTGCTGCCGCCGAAGTTAACAACCAGCCGACCACCTCCACTAAAGTCAGCTACCCGCCGGCTACCTCCATCTCCACCTCCATTTCCTCCTCCACCTCCTCCTCCACCTCCTCCTCCACCTCCATCTCTCCCTCTGTCTCTCCCTCTCCCTTTCTCTCTCCTCCTCCCTCTCTAGATGACCCCAGATCGCGGATCCGGGTTCCAAGAACCCAGAAACGGGATCTGGGTTCATAGGGTTTCAAAAGCCTTTAACCCTCTCTATATATTAAAGCCGCTTTTGCGGAGAGAATATTCGAGCTTCTTCTGCAGAAATATCTCCAACCTCATAAGCAAACATGGTTAGTACTAACTTCTTCTCTCTTTCTTCTCGTTCTTTAGTGCTTGTGTATGTCTCTCAGTTAATATCTACATTTTCATTCCGTAATCATCGATGTTCTAATATCTTTTTATCGAACTGGAACGCTATTTACAGAAGAACGTTTCAATCCTCCTTTATGTTGATGAACTTGAATGTTAATTTGGTCGAGTACTGTATTCAATCCTCTTTTTAGGGCCGTGCTTTTCGTTTGATTCGTTGCTCTATATCGTATAAATTGTTTCCGAATTTCTCTTGAAAGAAAACTTTTGAGAATATAGCCTGAATATCTGTAGGCCTTTTGTACGTTCTGTTGCATCACTGATTTGTTCCTGGATTGTGGTTTTTGTTGAGAAAAATATTGTTATGTTAATTGATTTGATTATACAAGGTTTGAATCATATCTTGAGCTTTTTGGTTCTAATTGTATTAGAGCTATCGCATGTTATACTGGTTCTGTTGTCATTGGTTGAATCCTGTCATATTAAGGACTTGATGTTATAATAATCGAGGATGAATACACACTTGTATGCATATTTTTCAAAAATAAATTATTGTATGCAAGTATCTCCATGTTTTTCAATAAGAACAAATATATTTATGATGCTCATTCTGAGGTGATTCAGTCATTTTGGGATCCTATAGACTCTGTCTTTTATAATTTCATTATAATCTTTACTTGATATCTGAACTCTATGATTATGCTATAACAGGCAAGAGGATTGAAGAAGCATTTGAAGAGGCTCAATGCTCCCAAGCATTGGATGCTTGACAAAACTCGGTGGTGCATTTGCTCCCAGACCTTCATCTGGACCTCACAAATATAGAGAATACCTTCCCCCTGTCTTTATCCTGCGAAATCGGCTTAAATATGCCCTTAACTCCCGTGAATTCCAGGCCATTATGATGCAACGCCATGTTTTGGTGGATGGGAAAGTGAGTACCAACAAGGCATACCCTGCTGGTTTCATGGGTACAGTTCAAACCATACAACTTTTCATGTTGTCAGAAGTAATATTCTTTTTTTGTTATCATCTGATTTTGCTCATTTTGTAAATGCTGTCTCCATTCCTAAAACCAATGAGAATTTCTGTCTCCTTTATGACACCAAAGGTTGCTTTTGTCTTCACTCTATCAGGGATGAAGAGGCTAAGATTATATATGTTTCATTATTTTTTTTCTGTTTGCAATTCCCTTTATATCATGA
Source organism: Coriaria nepalensis (assembly GCA_027186245.1). NCBI lineage: Eukaryota > Viridiplantae > Streptophyta > Magnoliopsida > Cucurbitales > Coriariaceae > Coriaria > Coriaria nepalensis. The sequence continues at coordinate 2,827,834 of CP114499.1, read as the reverse complement.
AAAATCTACTTAGCTCATTCTGATTTTTGTTTTCCCGCTGTTTTCTGTAGTTTAAGCTTTGCAAAGTCCGCTCTGTTCAGTTTGGACAGAAAGGCATTCCATATTTGAACACATTTGATGGTAGAACCATCCGGTACCCAGACCCTCTCATCAAAGCTAATGACACTGTTAAGCTAGACCTTGAGTCTAACAAGATCACTGAGTTCGTCAAGTTTGATGTTGGGAATGTTGTCATGGTCACCGGTGGAAGGAACAGAGGCCGAGTTGGACTGATCAAGAACAGGGAAAGGCATAAAGGGTACTTGTGAGACTGTTCACATTCAAGATGCTACCGATCATGAATTTGCTACCAGATTGGGAAGTGTGTTCACCGGTGGCAAAGGCTTGCTGTCGATCACTTCCAAAGGGTAAGGGAATTAAGCTGTCGATCATTGAGGAGACTAGGAAGAGGCTTGCTGCTCAGGCACCAGCGACAGCTTAATAATAATATAAGGATTTTGTTTAATTTTTGCCCTTGACATCAACTTTGTTTGAAGAGGCTTCTTTGCTTGTAGCTGTTTTTCAGGAACCCTTAGTTTGTTTAGCAATTTTTATTTTTATTTTTTTCTAAACTTCGTTCAATTCCCCTCCTGTCTTGTCCTTATTGTGAGATTGTCATCTTTACCAAATGGAGACTGTTAGTTGTACGATCTGTTTAAGCTTGCTATGATATCACAGATTGGTTTCTTAAAACAACTTATCAAAAGTGTGAAAGAAAAGACATCCAAACCTACCCTCTAACCAAACATATTTCAGTTTGTTTTTCCTTCATCTTATCATCCAATAAAGTTACAGAGAATCCCAAGTGGTTGGTTGGATGAGCAGTGTCTCTGCATCGTAATGCACCGTTGCAAACTGCTTATTTCGGCGCAGTGCGATCAGGGTTTACCAAGACAAAATGGTGCAGTTTGCAGGGCCCTGAACTAAAAAAAAAAAAAAAAAAAAAAAGGACCCCACCCCACCCCCGCACCACCGTCGCCCTAAAATATACCAATACAGTTTGATTGGGGAGAGGGCAAAAAATAAATTTGATGTGCGGTTGTGGGGCCCCAAAAACAGAATTTGCAGTGCGGTCGAGGCGCCAAAACCACGTCGGGCTCACCCATAGGTCCAATTTGTGTAAGATTAATCAGGTATTAATAATTATGATATTTCTTACTAACATAAATACCTCCAAAATGATTAAAAAAACAAAAAAAAGAGTAAGGTTATCAAGAAATGGATCACACCAACTCCATGATTGCTCTGAAAAGCTTACATAGATGGTGAAACTCTGACGAACCACTTTCACTTATATCCGTAGGTAGCGCATGTCGTAGATGTGGATACGGAGGGGCAAAGAGAGAACAAATAAACATACTTCCGTGAAGAAAGTAATTAATTAGTTTGGTGGCTGACCAAATATAAATATTGGAAGGTGAATCCATTGGCAATAACAGATCCTACACTCATATCTTAATTAGCGCGGCGCGCAAAAGTGGCCTAGTATATATCATGTCGTGAGCCTTCAATCTATGTCCTATGCGTATACATATATCATATTTATAGTAAATTCTTTCTTTTTTTTTTGGGGCCAAATACTATATATAAAATTAGGGATATATAAAATTTTAATTCCCTTTTAAGTTAAAATACTAATTTTTAGAAAGTTAGAGACGTTAATGCTCTTTGATTTCGCCCCTGTAATATATATAATTAAGAACAATTTTTTTTTTCACCAAATATAATTAACGATATTGACGATTTATTTAATTATCTGCAATTTATATAAATGTTTATAATAATGAGATAAAGAAATTAAAAATAAAATAAAATAAAATAAAATAAAGTCAATATGTATAGTGTTAGTCTTAATTAAGTAGAAGTAGAATTTAATGTTTTTTTGGATTTAATTTGAAATATGATATGAACTCACAGACATATATCAAGATAGATTATATAAATATATATTTAATAAAAAATACATAAAAGTCTTAGAAAATAAAAAATAATTAAGATTTAAGAAAACTTATTAATCTTAATACAAAATCGAATGAATCTCCTTAAGATCTAAGAAAACTTATTGATCTTAATACAAAACCGAATGAATCTCCTTACTCTTTCATCATGGCCGAGTTCAGTAGGAAGAATCAGATGTCCAAGTGTACACTCTTTAATCGTAATCCACACAGTACAGTCCGCTCAATTTTTTTCTACTCTAAATTAATCACATGATTCGAAGAGTTTGTGGAAATGAAATGATAAAGTCTCACTTTTCTTACGCTTAGGAATTTCGGTCAAGAAGGTATGAGAAGCATAATTTTGTTTAGCCTTATATGAGTACTTGTATAGTGCCCTTTTAGGTTTTAGGTTTGTGGTTACAAATAAGTAACCCACAATTTTGACCCTGTTAATTGTAGACTTAGTCAAAAGTTTTCTTAATCTAATTAAGTGAACAGTGAGTTATTACCCATCATCTTATGACTGGCCATTCATTGGGTTTGTAGACCAAATTATTTGATCAATATTTTGATTAATTTAGCTTTTGAAATTCAATTAGTAAATTAGTCCATTAACCTTTTAATATCTAATTATTAATTACGGATCTTCATGATACTTTTATAAATAAATATTCCCGATGTAAATAACTAATTTCTAATTAAATTATAATCATGCTTAATTGTGCCAGCAAAACTGCATAATATTATATGTAATAAATTAATAATTTACTACTTTGTCCTTATAGTTATACTATCAGACAAATTATGATTTTATCCTTAAAATCAAAATGATATATTTTCCTTATGCTCGTAAAGAACTTAATTGAGTTACTTCTGAATTTTATTGTATATAACCGATTAAATTCTACATCAAGTCGGTAGGAGGATCCCGTAATACTTTATGATTTTATCTAATTTATAGTTAGACCCATTTAGCTTTAAAATACCTTTTAAACTAAACAACTAATTTATTCATCCAATGATTAATTAACTTAAACCTTCAAACCAAGATTAACTTCTAGAAAAGGGTCAAGGCTACCCGAGAGATGAGAAGTAAATATCTTCCAAAATAACCTATTACGTCTAACAATTGTATAATAATGATCATTCTATCTAGCCAATGTCTCAATTCCCTCTAAGGCATGGTTTAACTGTTAAACTCTAATAGATAAATTATATGAAATATTATATTTTTAATGAACATAGATAATGAATTTACTGAAACTATTTTCATATCATACTACATTATAAGGATTTCATCATTCAATAAAGTATACAACTCATAAAACTTATTTCCCTTTAATACAAGAGTGGTAGATTCCATATTGATCACTCACAACCTTCATGTATAGTATGTTATACCTAACAATTCATCTCATTTCACCCTTAGCTAGGGTTTATAGGAATAATGTCAAAATATAAAACACGGGACATAAGATACCATGGCAATCTCAGATCTAAGGACCACATGTAAAATACTTATTAGATAATTCTCCATAACATTTAATAGTATTATCTTGATATTCCACTAATATTAATAGTCATGAGAACAATTATTCTTAATATTTTAGGAGATAACTTATGTGATATTCTATCCGAATTATCAATGTTCATCTTGATAATCCTATGACTATAAACAATTCGTATCTTAGCCTTTAAACAACTTCCATCTCAACTCATATGATTTCTATCATGGTCTCAAACACATAACCTAAGATATTGAACTTTATCATGATATATAATAAATGAATATATAATATTCATTTCTATATAATTAATAAACATAATAAATAGATAAATGCATTTACTATTATTGAATAAGTAATAAATAATAAACAATAATATCGTTAATAATTACAAATAAGACTATATCTTATAAAATATATACTTCTCAACGTGTTGAGAAGATAATATTTATCATATAAATTTATGCACTCCCCAAAATCTTAATATGATTGGGCATGTAGATAAGTATTAGAAATATAAAAATTGAGTATTATCATTAATATAGAAAAATAATGATATATATATACCAAATATAATTGAAGCTCTCGTAATAGAAGTTTTAAGCTACCAATAATTTAGAAGTGATGCTAACAAAGGATACTAGATACATACTAAAAAAAAATAAGATTACAAGTTTAAATTCTTTATATAAATTCAAAAGAGATGAATGAAGAGTGTATATCTCCATTCGTTATAATTATATTCCTTGAAACTTTCTTAAGAAAATAACATTAAATACCTTAAACTTGATGAATAAACCCCTAAAAATTCTATATCATCCATATATCTAGTTATGAAAAAAAAAACCCAAAAGTCTAGTACTAATATCCAATATATTAATATCGAATCTACTAAAATTAAAAAAAAAAAAATATATATATATATATATATGGAACGGAAATTAGTGAAGTATTGTGGCAATTCTCTATAGAGGACTTAAGGAATTTCCTCAATGAGAAGTTGGGAGAAAAAGTCTCAAAAAAACCCGAGGCTATCTTGACTCCACACATTAGGCTCAAAGAAGATTTGACTCCATTCAATAAAGAAGACCACTAGTCGAATCTAGAGATCTTTCAAGATTCGTAAGACCCTTAAGAGGAATACACTCTGCTAAAGGAATCATCGCCCTAAAAAAGAAAGGATTTAGATAAAGAAAAGATGATCCTTTAATTTTCTAAAACCTTAGCTGTCCCGGGACCACTCGACTCCAAACTCATATAGGGGCTTACCCCTTCTCAAACTAGAGACGCTTGTCTTCATTCTTCTTTTCTTTTCATAATACATCTCCCTAATTTTTAACACCAAATAGGACTCACTCTGGTCTTCTAATACCAGGCTAAAGAGCCCATGGAGTTTCTACAATTGAATAGGATTAGACCCATTCCAAGCTAAAGTAAATAGGAAAAGGAAGTCCTCTAAACCTAACTACTCTCGAATATAACATTGAGAGAAAGGAGGGAAATACATCCCTAAAAAGAGGAAAGCCTTTAGGAAATATAAGCCTAGAGAAAAGGGAGTGTCATCTTCAAAGGCTAAGAAGGTCTCAGTTTGCTTTAAATGTGGTAAGCCAAGACACTATCAGTATCAGAGCCAATGTCGAATGCAAGACAACATTAATGAGCTCTCCATTGATGAAGGTTTTAAGAAGAGCTTTACCATATTTTTCTAAACGAATTAGAATCAGAGGAAGAGGCATTTGTGATCCTTCAGATTGAGAAAAGTTCATTCTCTGAGTTTCAATCCTCATTAGAGAGTGACTAAGAATGCATGTGTGGAGGAGTCTGTCAAGACTGTTTGGTCAATGCCATAATGGGCATTAATGGTCTATTGTCACGACCTAATTTACCAGTTCTGTGACAGGTATGAGAACTAAGTGACTGAAGATAACCTGAAAACCCGTATATAAAAATCTATGGTCACGCAACCCTCACAAGCCTCTTTTCTTACTTACTTCTGTATGTTATAACATAGAAAATGTTCATCTCAAGATTTTTCATCCATTAGAAATCAAAATCTATATTGCATAACTCTAGTATGCAGCTAAATACAAAATCAATTGCTAAACATATCAAATGAAGTAAAGCATAGATATACAATATTATACATCTACTATATTTTACACAATTTCTAATTATACGGTGAATCGATTATGGTCGTCTTCAAATAACATCCCACTAAGCAGAACATTATCGAGTTCTACTGGCAACCAGCAAGCAAGTCCCCCGAAGGCTCTATTCCTTCACTACTCTGAAAATATTTTCACTAAAATGAGAAGTGAGTATAAAACTCAGTGAGTATAAAACTCAGTGAGTAATAATTATAACATGTTGTGAGTTTAAAACCATGAAAATGCAACTAGTCAAAACTATTTCAAATCATGCATTTCCGTAAAACTATACAAACTTGCATACTTTCTATAAAATCATTAAAAGCCTATCACTTGCATCTATAGGTTTGCATCAAATAAGACATAACTATAATTTCGTAAGACAATACAGTTCAGAATTAAAAACTAGTAGAAATGTCACTCTTAAAAACGTTTTTGGCAAGCATTTCCATAAAGCATTATAGATCCACATTTGTGCAGAAAGTCATGAAAATATATAATTTACAATTCAATATTTAGCATATACTTGAACATACTTATACTTGTTTTCAAAAATGGAAAACATCATCAAAAGTCATGCGAATCCATATCATTTATAAATCAGTATATACATATATATCATTCATAAAACCATGAGTGTAAGAGGCAAGAGGTGATCACGTGGTACTTTGCTCCCACTTAGGACTCAAGAGGTGACCCCCATGTCACTGTGCTCCTATTAATGTTTTCACAAAAAGTTTTAACTGTGAAGGGCCAGGAGGTAAGGTGTAATCCCCCAATATCTCTAGATTAGGTATAGTAGTGGGAAAATAAATTTAAAGTGGACTTATTAGTAAATTTTAATTTCCACCTATACCTAATTTTAACAATAGAAATAATTAGGGACCATTTTATAATTTTAAAATTTAAAAAGGGGCTTAAGTTTAAATAATGATAATAATAATAATAATAATAATAATAGTAATAATAAATAAAATAAAATAATGCCACGTTGTTACCATTTGGCAAACACCTTAAGCAACATCAGCATTATGGTTGCTGTTTCATCATAATATGTGTCATGCAATATGCTTAATCACCACATAAGGTGTCAATCTTAGGCATATTTGATTGTACTATATAAATCCCATTTGATGTTTACGGCAAAAGCATGTAGAGAGGACATAAGAGAAAGGGAGAGAAAGGGAGAGAAAGGAAAGAAAAGAAAGAAAGGAAAAAAAGAGAGGAAAGGAAAGAAAGAGAGGGAAGGAAAAAGGAGAGAAAGGAAAGAGAGGAAAGGAAAAAGGAGAGAAAGGAAAGGAAGGGAAAGAAAGGAAAGAAAGAAAAAGGAAAGTCAAAATCTCCGGTCAACTAATCTTTGTAAGTATAGTCTCACTGCAACACCCGGATATTGTTAGTTTATTATTATGGTTATAATTATATTAATTTAGGATAATATTAATTATTAAGCATGATGACTTGGTTATGTCTGCGTTAGGATTATAATTGTAACATGCTAAGTAGAAGTGAAATACTATGATTATCATGCTAGAAATAAGAATCATAACTAGAATGAACGTAATATAGCATGATGGTTTCATGAAAGTACAAACTTTAAACATTAAGTGCATATGTTCGTATTTTCAGAAGTTAATATTATGCTAAAATAAATAAAAAGAATAAGCATGCATAATATTAAAGTGAGGTGCTGCCGGGTCAAAAGAATGATCGCTTGTCGATCAGAAAGGACCCCAAATGATATTAAAGAAAAGGTCATAAGTGGATCGTTGCAACGGTCATAAGCGGACCGCTGATTAAATATCAGTTGACATACCGGTGGTAGCATCCTCAGGGCCCAAGTATGTAGAATGATAGGAACTTATGCATGTTAAATATAGGTCATAAAAGCAGTAACTCACGATAATCATAAAAGAATAGCGATGCGAGTAGGACACTATCCTTACTGAGCTTCTAGCTCATAGATGTCTACTCTGTGTTGTAGGAAATTACAAAGGTAAGGCGGTAAGCTAAGGAACAAATGAATGGAGGCTATCAGTCCGTGAGATTGTACATATGAGACCCGACCTTTGTAAGCAATGAGTTTAAAAATTTGCACTTCTTATTTATATATATATTCAAATAAAGAATAAGGTGTTTAAAAAGTTTTGAGATTTCTTTTCTATGACAAAGGCTTCCGCTGTATTTTCCAATTTATTAGGTATATCCTTCAAACCGCTTTTGGAAATAAAGTTAATTTTAAGGAACATAAATTTTTATAATCAAAAGGAAAAGTAATGCACCCACTAGCTGTATATGTTTCCTAAGAAAAGTATTTGATAACCTAAACAGCTAGTAGGGCGGGCGTTACATAAGGTCTCTATTGTTTCCTCCACTCACGGGGCGATACTTAAGGGAACAATTCTTCTTTTAACATACCATGCTACGTAGGTAACTTACCCTGCCACGCAGGTAATCATAACAAGCCATACCTTGCATACATCCCGAACTGCTAATCTCAATCCAGTAACATAACATTCTATGTGCATATAGCTAGCAATCCTGATGCTGGTAGGGTTCCCATCACAAAACTTAATGCACTTCAAAATTCATACATTACATAATTTTCCAAACATAAAGTATACACTTATAAAATCCATGAATTCAAATCTTCATTTAGATATGTATTCAAATCCATACATTCATAAAACCGTATATCTGGAACAAAAACTCATGAAATTCTCATTCAAATCATCCTCACTTAGGATTTTGTTGCTGTAATAGCAGACTTTACCTCGTAAATTCATAGACCCGTCAACCCTCATCGACCCCATCAACCTTAGGTAGTATTTCACAAAATTAAGGCATCAAGGTGTGGAGCCTTCGATCCATCAACCCTTCGACCCCGTCAACCCTTCGAAACATGTCAAAAGTACTTTTGGATCGAGTATTCTTCCTAGAACACTTACTTTTTCTTCCTAGACAGAGGTTTTTTTTCCTTTCCTATACCGAGGTTTTTTCTCATTTCCTGGACCGAGCTCTTTTCTTCTACCCCAGACTAAGCTCTTTTCTCCAAGACCGACGTCTCATATAACATCTCTCAGTCTACGTTCCCGATCGAGACTGAGGTCTCTTCTTCCTTTCCATACCGAGAACTGTTCCTTCCTTCCTAAACTGAGTTCTTGGTCTAAAAAGACAAAAACATAATTGAGTTCTCGATTTCAAATTGATTTCTTATACTTTATCAATTCTACTCTTAATTTTGACCTATTATTAAGAAACTAATGATTTCAAATCTATGAGCAGAGAAGGATTTTACCATAAATCATCCTTGACTGCTATGCTCTGTTTTGTCTTGTATATGATCAGAATCATGGTCTGTGCACTTTAGAATCTTGCTTTCACCTTCACTGATTCTCATTAAAGACGAAGGAAGGAATTTCTTTAGTTTTTGTTGGAATTTTCTCAAGGCTAGTGAGAGTGGAAATTTTTTGATCAGTGGAGCTGCTGAAGTTGTCCGTACTATATAAAGTTAAAGGTAAAGATGATAAGTTCGTAGTTAATTGTCTTATATGACCATGGTTTATATTAATAACCAAAATAATATATCTTCATCCTTCTCTTATACCATGAGAGAGAAATGTGAGCTAATGAATCCCACCACCTCATCATTTTTGTAGTGTATATTATACCATAAAAATATAACCCTTTTCATTATATTATTATCATTATTAGCTTAATAACTTAAAGGCTAATTGCTTATGCCAAAAAATAATCGGGCCTCACACCTATCCATCAATGTGCTGACATAAGAGGAAGGAGACATGTTGGAAATATTGGATAGTATTCTAGAAAAGGAGGTAAAGCTTAAATTGATAAGAACCTTGATGAAACAAGACATTAAGAAAGAGAAGTCTCCACTTAAGCAAAATATTGAAGAAAACACTTCAATAAATCGATTCTCGATTAAAGAAATTCAGCAAAGACACGTTGAACAAAAAGATAAATATGTCAAAAGGGAAACCTATGTTGATGACTTGAGATAGGAAATCGGCATGTTAAAGGGAGAAGTGAAGGATTTGAAAAGGATGGTCGCAGACCTAGAAGCTATCAAAAATTTGAAAGAATTCGACAACACCCCTTCATCCCCTAGAGAGTAGGCAATACAATAGGCACAACCTTCCAGAACCAAGTTCCAAGAAGAATCATCCTTACTAACAAAGCACTCTGCCAAAATCGTTCAGCTTAGTACTGAGGTAATGTTCCTTCAGTCTTGACCTGATTTAATTTGGATAAATCAAGTAGAAAGATAATCAAGAGTGGTATTCCCCAATTACTATTGTAGTCAATAGGTAATTTTCGTTGAAAACTGAGGCTCTAATAGATTCAAGAGCTGATTTAAATTACATTAATGAATGAATGATTCCTTCAAAATATTTTAGAAAGATCATTGAGATTTTGAATACGGTCAATGGTTCCAAACTAATGATAGAATATGAGTTGATAGATGTTACAATCTGCAACAGTGGTATATGTTTGTGTCGTTTATTATGGTCAAGAATCTTTCTCAAGGAGTTATTTTGGGAAATCCATTCCTGCATATGGTGTACCATATACATCAGATTGATGATAAAGGGATTGTTGTAGAGGTACAAGGTCATAAGCTAAATTTCAAGTTTTCTCAAAGGCCAAAGTACCATAAGGTGAATCTGGTTAAGATGCAAATTCAGAAGAAGGAAAAGTTCTTTCTGTCTCTCCAGGAGGAAATCACCTCAAGGAGAGTAGAAGAGCATATTCAATCCCCTAAGATTAAACAAAAGATTAGGGATTTGGAGAAGAAGTTCCAAACAGAAATATGTGATGAAGTCTCAAATACGTTCTAAGAAAGAGAGCAACATATGGTGGGATTACCCTATGAGCCTACATTCTCATAAAAATATATCCCTACTAAAGCCAGGCCAATAGCCATGAATGATGAGTTGTGAAAGTGTGTAAAAGGGAGATAGAATAGCTCATTCCCAAAGGACTATTTAGAAAGAGTTATTACCCTTGGAGTTATACAACATTCTATATACAGAATGTCACTGAGCTTGACTGAAGAGCACTAAAACTTGTGATAAATTATAAGCCCCTCAATCAAGCTCTAAGATGGATTAGATATCTCATCCTCAACAAAAGGGACCTTCTTAATCGTCTTTTTGCCGCCAAAATTTATTCAAAATTTGACATGAAATCGGACAACTAGTAAATCCAATTAAGGAAAAAAATCGATACAAAACAACCTTCATAGTCCCCTTTGGATACTTCGAATGGAATGTCATGCCATTTGGATTGAAGAATGCTTCATCCGAATACCAGAATATCATGAATGAGGTATTTATTTCATATGGAGATTTTATTATTATGTATATTGACGATGAGTTGGTGTTTTCACATAATGTAGACCAGCATTTTAAGCATTTAGGAATATTCTTAAGTATTATGAGGAAGGCTGGACTCGCAGCGTCAGCCATAAAAATGAAGCTTTTCTAGATATAAATCAAGTTCTTGGGCCATACTATAAAGAAGAATACTATCGTCCCAATCTAGCAAGCCATTCAGTTTGTGGAGAACTTTTCTGATGTCATCCTGGAAAAGACTCGACTTCAAAGGTTTTTGGGAAGTCAAAATTATATTGCAAACTTTTATCAAGACCTCGCAAGGAATAACAGCCCCTTATATGCAACACTTAGGAAGAACCTCTCCGAATGGACTGAGAAATGCACAAAAGTGGGATGTAAAATTAAGTTACGGGCCAAGGAGGTCCCTTGTCTCAATATGGCCCATCCAGAGGCATTTAAAATTGGGGTGATAGATGCTTTAGAATTGGGCTTTGGCGGAATCTTGAAATAGAAAAGGGATGACAAGGAAGTCCTAGTATACTTCACCTCGGGCGTTTGGAAATGAGCCCAACATAATTATTCCATAGTAAAAAAGGATATATTATCCATAGTATTATGCGTCAAAAAATTTGAGCCAAACCTTATCAATAAAAGATTCCTGATAAGGGTAAACTGTAAAGTGGCCAAAGACATTTTATTTAAAGACATGAAAACCTTAGTGTCGAAGCAAATATTTGCTCGTTGGCAAGGAATTCTCTCTATCTTCGACTTCGACCTCGACCTCGAGGATATTAAAGGTGAAAATAATCCCCCTCCAGACTTCTTAACTCGAGAATTTTTACAATCAGATGGCAACAGGGAAAACCTCCTTAAAGATAGGAGCGGAAATCATAATGGATCCTAGAAAAGCCCAGAAACAGCCAAAGACTTCATCCCCTGAACTAGGAAAGAAGAGTGATCAGATTCACTCTAGAGATGCGTTGAAGGATGCTCTTCCTACTCATCTAGACAGTGAAAATGATAACCCCTATTTCCCACTGCATGAAGAACTCATCTACCTCATAGAGGAATCTGATGTTCCCACAATTGGAGAAGGGGAAAAATTCAGGGATATTGCACAAAAATGGTTGTGCGATCATTTGCTCCCCATCCACCATTCAAAATCATGGATATAGTTCGTGTCCCTCCTAGAAGAATCAAGTTCTATCTAGGTGGACACAAAGTTCAAAAACAATCAAGTGCCCTTCTCTAAATTGAGAATTTTGCAAGTGATTCAGCCCACCGAATGATTCAAAGGAGCCCTTTAGAGAATAAGGCATTGTGAAAGGGAACCATGAACGTCTGACTACTATGATTATATTGTGCTTGGAATCAAATATTGCTAATCCAAAACTCTAAGCATAAACACAGTTGGTGGATATCCTTTTACACTGATCAAGTAGAATTTTCTAGTTGGTTCTGAAATTGGTTTAATAATTATAGTATTAAGCCTCACTATTATCCTATATATGTTCCAAAAATATTTGAGTTATTTTGGGTTGAGAATGGTATTCCAGACGATTATTTATATGTAGTTCTAACATTTCAAATAGTCTATAGAATACCTTGAATCGTTAAATGGGAATATATAATATGGTACGATGATGATGCGGCGTACGACATTTTCCCAAATGTCCCATGGCTCATGAGGATATTGTATATAAAATGGTGGGACAAGTATCACTTGAAAAACTACCATAGTGTGTATCATTATAAGGGAATTATAAAAGTCCAAAGGACCCTCCCTTCATCTTCTACCTGCCTTCCGTCGAGAACGGAAATTAGTGAAGACCTGTCGCAATTCACTATTGAGGATTTGAGGAATTTCCTCAATGAGAAGATGGGAGAAAAGATCCCAAAAAAATCCAAGGCCGTCCTGACCCCACACACCAGGCCAAAAGAAGATTTGACTCCATTCAATAAAGAAGATCCCGAGTCGAAATAGAATCGTTGCCCTAAAAAAGAAGGGATAAAGGTAAAGGAAAGATGATCCTTTAATTATCCAAAGCCTTAGCTGTCACGGGACCACTTGACTCCAAACTCATCTAGGACTCGCACGCCCGACAGTAAGAATCTACTTTCCATAAAGCAATTCGTCGCATTTGGAAATAATGTGTGTTCTCTGCTGATCATTAAATTTTAAAGTATTCAAAATTATTAGCTTTCTCTTCCCGCTTTGTAAGAATCAGTGTAACAGTTAATAAAAAGAAGTTTGAAGTTTATGTTTATCTCCTATTTCTTCCACTTCGCCTTTCTCTTCATTCGTTTCCTCATTCATCTCAATCTTTTCCTATTTGCTCTCCTCACTCTCTCTATCTACTATCAATTTCCGCTGCTTATATCATTGTTTATATATATTTAAATCATTAAGATTCAATAATATCAAAAGTATACGGTTCTACATTTTTTTCATAGTATTTCATAGCTTATTATTGGTATACCTATAATTTTGAGATTGACATATTTTCAAATGGTCATTATTCAAGACCTAAAACTCAATAATAAAAAAACTGAATTTTTTCTTTAAAAAAATAAGAAATTAAACCTCAAAAAGAGATGAAAATACTCCAAAAAAAAAAAAAAAAAAAAGGAAGGAGTGAAAATCTGTCGTTTGAGAGCTTTTTCAAGGCTAGATCAAAAGAGAGAGAGCAACGGGAGGGAGAAAAGATATAGTATACATTTATATTTATTTGATCCACTATTTTTTATATCATGTTTACTTAAATATATCTCTTAAATAAATAACTCGAAAATATAGATATAGTGTAGATCATTTCTATTTGGTTTCATATGTCTTGTAATTTGTAACGTGTATATATAAATATTTAAGATTATAATTTAATGTTAATTGATAATACATAAATATGCTCAATTTTCCAAAATTGAGCATATTGTATATCAATTTTGATACGTTTCTTGTAGTATTCATTAATGCATTGTTTGGTTTTTATTATTACTTAAGAAAGTTGTTTAGTGGGAGGGCTAATCAGGTAGTTAAAGTGGACACATGATGAGATAGCAATTGGATTAAAATCAAACAAAAGAACAAAAACCAAAAACAAAAATTATCAATTTGAAACGACAAAAAAGTGGTGGTGGTATCGTAGTGGACTCGTATAAAATGAGTGAAAATTTAACCATATTTTATTAAAGTGCGAGTGTGTGAGTGTGCCTCCCATGCTTACCATAACCATCTTAGTGATTCCACTTGGAAAAGTGGGTTTAGTTTTATTACACAAATCTTGTGCGGTATCTTACAAAGTATCCTTACGCATATCTTTATGTTAACAAGTTAATATAAAGAATTCAACTAGATATCGTTCTCGGGTCCTTGTAGTGAGAAGTTGAGAATGAGAGCCTATTGGCACGCCGTTTTTCAAAAAGTCCCAAATTAATACTTTTTTCCTTAAAAGGTCCTAAAAAGTATATTTAAATTAAAAAATTTTAATTTCAAACTAAAATAATATTAATCCGAAAATTTTGAAATTTTGAAAATTTTCACGAAATACTAAATTGAACTTTACCCATTGAACTTGTTGAACCAGTTAACAAACCATTGATAACATGTTGAGAAAATCGCTTTATATTATGATTTTATTTTTAATTTATCTTTTCTTTTTCTTCGAATATTTTTTTCTTCTCCGCACTCTCTTCTTATTTTCCCAACACCACCTTCTCTCCTTTTTTTCTCACCTTATTATTCTTCTCACTCTTCTTCCATCAACCCGCGTGACATCAACCCTTTAAGCTCTATCAATCTGAACAGTACATCTCTTCATCTTCTCCATCACTTGAAATCAAGAATATGGAGATGATTTCCGATCAAGCAAGCCATGAGCATGAAGATCAAAAATAAAATCCTTAACCTTGAGCTGTTATGGTATGATTTTGCGAAATTAGAGGTATTTTTACGATTTGATTTCTTATATATTTAAAATGGTTAGAAACTAAAGATTATGATTGAATTGGTGTCTATTTTGAATGAGATTGAGATGCTTTTTTTCTAGATATATTGAGATGCGCAACATGTTTGTTTTGCATACACATTGAGCTATGCTGCCAAAAACGACCATGTTTGGATGTGGTGCATGCGGATCTTCATGAAGTCGTGTACTCAAGTCATGCAACCGGCCAATTGTAGGTTCAGCTTAAGAAGCTTTTGGGTGAACTCAGCGACTTACTTCCCTATATAGAAAGCAAAGTGGAAAGAGATTTCGAGTGCTTAAATATCTTATCGAACATGATCAAGAACTTAATAATTTAAAGATAAAATGGGATAGAATCTTAGATCGACAAGGCTACCTCCAAGAACTTTATGTCAAATATGTTGAGGCCAACTCTCAAATCGACGAACTCAAGCTTTGACTTGCCAATTTACGGTCGAAGCAGTTTGATATTCAAGAAGACATCTCCAAAGGTCACTTGTTATCATGATATCTGGGATGTTAATCGTACAACCTTTACTCTATCAAAGGGCTGAACTACCGTTGAGGCTCTTCAAAATGACATGATGACGACCACTAAAATTCTTAATGGCATCGATCCTTACTAGGAGTCTCTTGTAAAAATCGTACACTCGTTGATATAATTCCTACTACATTCTTATTTCCTTCTTTCCTTTTTCTTTTGTCATTTAAGCCGATTTAAGGCCGAAATAATAATGTAATACCCGATGTGATTCAAGATTTCGATAAAAATATGAAATTTCCTTTATTCCTTAGAAAATCGATCAGAGATTTAACCCCCAACCGAAACAAATTTGAAAAACTCCTTAGGGGATTTTCCTCTCTTGGAATCACCTCTAAGATTTTATAGAAAATAACCATAATTTGAAACCTGAATTTCCTCATGTGACTCAATCAAGAAATAGAGCAACTTGTCTAGCCAAATCATCCTTCCTTAGGTTAAAAATCGATTGTCTGAAATGGTTTTTCTCCTTCTAAATTTTGGCCATATGAGTGGTCTCATACAATTTGACCAATCATGATTGAATTTCTAGGATACATCATACCCTTCTTACACATTGTCCTTCTCTTTCTTTAATCTCCATCAAACTACCAAGTCTACCCTCTAATCCTTCCCACTCCTATCATGGCCAGCCAAATTTTGGCTTGGTTTTTTCCCAAATTTTGGCTATAGATGGTTCTCACTAAGCTTGGTTGAAAATTTCCTTCTTTATTATCCAAAATTTCAATCAAAACTGGCCTCATTTCCCTCATTTTTCAGCCAAAATTTGTTCCACTTACCACCTTCGCCCAAAACTTGTTGTTTCAATTATCATTTTTGACCACCAAGTCGGAATGGGTGGTTCCCACTTTGATCTTGCTGAAATTTGATTGGAAAAGATGAGGTTGTACTATCTCTTACACCTTTCATCTCTTTTCTTATCAAATATCTTCGAATTTTGCTCCATATTTTAAACATTTCTTCTATAATTAAAATGCTTCAACTTCTATCTTCTATTAAAATCGAAAACCCCTTTGTTTTCATCCATTCTTTCACCATCAAGCTCTTACATATTTTAACCTATCTCTAGTTTCACTCGTCGAAAGTTTATTCCGACCAGATAATCTTCATCGTGCAAGTTTGCTCTTTATGTTGTTATAAATTCCATCCAAAGAGTTTGATTTATGCAAAAACGTGCTTAGTCATTCCTCCATCAACAACCTCTTCAAAAGCTTCCTAAATAAGTAAGTATCTTCCTCTTTTAATCCCTGATGTCTTAGATAATCACAATTGGCCATTTTTAATCGCTTGCCATAATTTTTTACTTTAAAACTGCCCTTTTTTGTAGGTTTTTCTTTTTGGCCGTTTTTCATGGATTCACCCACCTTGAAGACATTCTTTGATGGGAAGATGGTTGACCTAAGACATAGGATTGATTGGTTTTCTCGCTCTTCGGCCATCAATTCATGATGGCATGCATCTTTGTAAATAAACCAATATGGAGTATCAACTTTTCTCTAAAAATTCGGCCACCTTCCCACTTTTTGGGCCCTAGTCGCTCTTTTGGTGAGATGACTCTTTCATTTTCATTTCTAATTGAATCCGATCGAAATAGAGTCCGAGTTCATTTAAATTAACTTCTCTCTCTCTTCCCTTTCATTTCGGCTGAACTCCTTTCATTCCCCCTTCATTTTCGGCCACTTTCTCCAGTTGATTAAATACTATATGATTTCAGAGTTACTTTTTTGAAAATGTGAAAAGTTTTTGTTAAGAAAACGATTTTGTCCGAAATTCCTTCTGCCTCCCTTATGTTTCGGCCAAAATCCACCTTCCTCTCTCTTTAATTTCAACTGAACCTTGTATGGTGAGGGGATACTACTTTATCTTTTCTTCGGACGGTCGAGATTACGTCTTGAGTTATTCTTGTGCCTTTGATCAACAGTCATCCTTATGTCATATCATTAATCTAAGTGTTTCCTTATTTCTTTGATTATTTTATTATTAAATCAAATTTTATCCCTTTAAACTCATTCGGTCGACTAATATTAATTATTATTCAATTTAATTAATATAATCATTTTAATTGTTATATTTAATTTTTAAATTTAAATTTAAATTTAATCAATATTAAATATAACCGGTTAATTATTAATTTTATGAAACAATTTATTCACCATGTAACACATGTCTCATATTTTTTATGTATCAATAATATATATAATATACACTTGATTAAACATAGAACATGATTTCCTTACCACGGAATCAATGGAATTGGATCATCCCGTATTCACTCCATAATGGGCCAAGTTAAAGCAGTTATTGTGATAAGATTCTTCTGGTAAGAAAGTTTGTGTAAAGAAAAGTTGTACACAAAGAAATGTATGAAAATAGGGATTAAACATAATTGGATGGGGAAAATGATGCGACATATACCCAAATTGACTAGGGACTGTGAGGACGTACGTGGGTACGTGGGTTAGTCATGTGGTCTACTCAATGCCACCACCGCATAGCACGCGCATCATGCGTGCGCCGAGGCGCCCTTATTTCCGTCACTCTTCATTTTCGTGCTTGCTTAATTTGCTTTGTCATTTATTGCTTCTTTTTCTGTCTTTTTCTTTTTTCTTTTTTTTTTTTCCCTTTTATATTTAATGTTTAGGTTCGTCTACTCTATAGATCTATCGAAATATTATATATTATTATTTTTTATATAATTTAATATATTTTTTATTAATAAATATTAAGTTTTAAAATAATATGTACTTTGTATTTAAAAATGCTTAATTTGAGAGTTACCTGGTAGAGTGGACATTAAAAAAAAAAAAAAAAAAAAAAAAAAACTATTTAAGGAATGGATTTTGAATAAAATAAAGTAGAAAAATCTCAAGACTTTTCTTGGGGTAGAATATGTATATCAAATAATTAATAAAGGAAAAGATATACAAAAACAATAATGTTAAAAGACTAAAATGTCAAATTTGCATCTATAGATAGAAAAGGACTGTGACTTGCGTGGGTTTGTCGCGTGGCAGGCTGACACTGCAGGAATCACAGCACGCACATTCTGTGTGGCTCCTTAATGCCACCCCGATGTTGGTCTTTGACGCATCATTAACTACGATGCACTAGTATTTACTTCATGGATTCTTCATTCTTGGATTTCCTAATTCTAAATTTTGTGCATTTTATTTAATAGATTAAAATTTAGGGTTTCGATTCAAATATTAATACAAAATATGGGTTGGGAGGGGAATTAAACTTTGAATGGCACTCAATTGTTTGTAAATTTGAATTTAAAATCCTCAAATTTTGAGGATGAGTTACTTTTGTTTGATGGGGAATGATCAAAATGTAAAAGGTTGGAGTATCTTATAAAACGTGATTAATGTGAGAACATTATTAGTTCATTAGTTACTAATAGTCCTCGTTATAAGCTCCTATTTATAAGTGCATTATATTAGTCTTTATTATTAAAGAAATAACAAGAAAGGAAGGGCACGTTTGATTTGATTTTACGAAGGAATAAGAATATAAATAATAATAAGAATATAATAAGAATGAGATTTTTTTTTTGTCTGTTTAATTACATAATAAAATAAGAATGAAAATGAAAAAGATAAATAATAATTGATTAAAATGTAATATTTTAATATTAAAAAAGTTCTAAAAATTCGATTATTATAATTTGATTTGGTCTTAGATCAGCCTAAATTCGATTGAATTTATGATTCGATAGAATTCCGACCGAATTCATCCCCTTATTTTTTGTGGGCTTTATTATTATTATTATTATTATCTTAACATAATTTATCCTCATTTATTAAGAAATAAAAGTTATTTCTTTTGTAAGGCATTTCTATTAAATGAATCTTCCATTAATTATTTCTTAAAAATACATATTTTTTTTTATAAAAAAATTCAATTTTCTATCAATCACATTTATTACTTTATATATTTCTCTCTATTTACATTAAGTAAATTAGACTTTTACCTGCTAAACCCTTAAACAATTAAACTTGCATCCTCAAATTTAGAATAACTAGAGAGAAATCCTTATTTTTATAAACTAGACAGATGTTCCTACCGGTTAGCTTTTTTCACATTTACTCGCTGATATGACATGATGCTTAGTAAATAATGCAATGTCAACAAATATTATTCAATAATCAGTATGATTTTTCTTTTAATTTATTTTAGCCCTTTTTGTTTAAGTTATTATTATTTTTCACCCTAAACTCTTATATTATTATTTTTCCACTCATCTTCATTCTTCATCCCCTTTATGGTCGCCGGAGCCACCCACCTACTGTTGTTTATCCGCTTTATGGTTACAATGAAGCATTGCTAAATAATTTTCTCCATATTTCCAACCATAAATATTCAAACACGTTTTTTTTTTTTTTTTTATAGCGTAAATGAGCTCTACTGTGTAGAACAAAACTGCACTTGGATTATTTTATTGTCTTCGAATGAGGTTATATGTGAACTATATGAGTTCACAGCCCAATTATATATGAAGCTGGGTTTTCATGATGATTTGTATATGAATAACAAATTACTATCGCTTTATGGTAAAAGCTTTGGACTTAAACAAGCACACCACCTGTTCGATTGAATGTCTCAGAGAGAGATTGTGTATTAGACCCAAACGCAATCGGCTTATTTTAAGAACATAAGACATAATGAGGCACGTCTTTTTTCAGCAAGAATTTTAGAAGGAGGCTTTAAGATGTAATGTGATCAGGAAAAAAACAGAGGAAGCTTCCAGTTTTAAAGAAATCTAGCCTTTTAATTTAAGAGCAATGAAACTATAATATTTCCCATGGTTTGTTCGTAGCAAAAGTGAATCATCAGCGTTTCTCAATTTTAAATTTGGAATTTTTTTCAATTTCTATCGTTATAGAAATCTGGAAAATTTCAAACTTCGAGAGAAAAGAAAGAAAAAGAGAGAGAGAGAGAGAGAGAGAGAGAGAATGTGAGAGGAAGAGGGATATATCATCAATGGCAGTTGGTGGACAGATCCTCTTGACTCGTGAGAGGGGATGAGAGGATGTAGGTGGAAGATGAGTGGAAGAAAATAATAATATAATAATAGTCTGGGGGAAAGATAATAATAATCTAGACAAATAAGATTCAAATAAAATGAAAATAATTTAGATTGATTATTTAATAATATTTGCTGATATGGCATATCTACTAAGCATATCACGTCATTGCCAAAAAAGTTGACCATCGGGATTTATGTGTAAAAATTATAAGGACTTATCTTTAATTATTATAATTTTGAAGATATAAGTTTAGTTGTTAAAGAATTTAGGGGTAAAAGTCTAATTTATTTATTTATATTTAATACTTATTAAAATATATATTTTAATTAATTTCTATTTAAAGAAAAATATTTTTCGAATCTCAAATATTGACTACAAATTATGGCTCGATGAAAAAACTCTCGAGGCAAAATAGAGAAGAAAAACCCTAACATTAACTACGTTACATGATGTTTTGCTCCTCCACGAATCACCCGAGTGAACTCTACTATTCAAATATGAATTCTTATATTGAAAAAGAAGAGCAAATATACAAGATAGATTAAGAGTATAAAGAGAGCCTTGATAATTATTGTCTTGTTTCAATATAAAATCTAAAATGGATGTACATATTTTTATCTAATCAACTAAACACATCTCCATTCTAAATTGGTAAGCGACCTAATCCACGATGCAATTTAACTTTGTGTCTTAAACCCAAAGATAAGGGGATGTCAACAAGGAAATACTTGTACAATCTGATCTCTTCCACCATTAAACCGACTCTCCAGTCCACAATTGCATCTCCACCCTTCATCCATTCAATAAGCACTTGGTGGTAGTCAATCCTAAGAAACCGTCCTTCTAAGTCCCAAATTTGCTAGAACCAAATATTGGATATTCAACCGTCCTTTTAAAAAACCGTCAACACTAGAACCAAATTTCTTTTTTTTTTTTTTTTTCCTAGCATTACCATCTACGTGTTATAGACACTCCCTCAAGTGACTTGTAGTTGCTTACGTCAGCATCCACCCTGACAACAATGATCCACGTGTCACCGAGCGCAGTATATAAAGGGCCTCTCTCCTGCTCTAGCTATCTTATCGACCTTGCTGTAACAGAGGTCCCCTTCTTTTCCGTTGAAAGATTAAAAAGATTTAAAGGGTGGGGGAGAGGGAGAGAGAGAGAGCGAGAGAGGGGAAAGAGAGTTTTAATAGCAAAGTAGAAGAAATTAGAGAGAGGGAGAGAGTTTTAGGGAGAGGTAATTTTCTTGAAAGGCTCTTGAGAGAAAAGGGGGAGGGAGATGGCGACGCCGTTGGCCGGTATGCAACACAGGGACGGAGGTGGAGGAGTTGCGGTGCTGTCGAATTCTGTGAATAAGGTGGATTCATCGTCGTCTTCGAATGGCTGTTTGAGGAGCTCCGAACCTAAGTCTCCGATTCTGATTTTCTTATTATTTCACAAAGCGATTCGCTATGAGCTCGATGCGCTTCATAAGCTGGCCATGGCGTTCGCTACTGGTCAGAGAACGGATATCGAGCCTCTTCTGGACCGCTACCATTTTCTGAGATCGATTTGTAAACATCACTCCAATGCTGAAGACGAGGTACAGTTTCTGGTTCATTTCCGTAAGTGCTTGTACTTTCTACATGTACGTATGTATGAATGCTTCTCCGTATCTGTGCTTGAATTTTAGAAATATAGCACTTCTTCTGATTATTAGAGCTTCATTGATGAGAAAAATCTCGAGGCAAATGTAACATGAAGCTTGATTTTTGGTTTTAATTTTTCAATCGATTTCTTACTTCCTCTGTGCAGCAGACCTTGTGTTGTATTCATGGTACTAATTATCAGGCTGCAATACGTTCTTTGAATAAAAGAGCATTCGACAGTGAGAAAGAGTACACATGAAGAAATTAAAGTCTTATTGTTGCACACTCATTTCATAAATTTTATTTTTGTTTTGTACTAAATTATTTACTCAGGGTACCCATTCCTGATGTATTTTGTGACTTTTCTTTACCTTTTGATGGAAACCCCACTTCCTTAGTTGTGATAGATCTAGTATGCTGTTTTTGTATGGAACTTCAGTAGAGGCACCAAGAACTCGTGCAATATTCTTAAATGTCGCTTCATACTAAGCAAATGACATTTTGTCCTATTTATTGCGGTTTTGACATTTTGGCACATTCATCGAACTTCCGAAGTGTTATCATATTATACAATTATCAGAAAGAGACTTACTCTTGTGAGGTTATTGTTTTGTTAAGCAAGACTTGCGATGAGGCCATGTAATGAACTGTCATTGCCCCCAACAACATGATTTTGGGCTTGCAGGTAATTTTTCCAGCACTTGATATACGTGTGAAGAATGTGGCAAAAACATACTCTCTTGAACATAAGGGTGAAAGAAATCTCTTTCATCATCTTTTCGAGCTTCTCAAATCAGATACACAAAGTGATGAAAGCTTCCCAAGGGAGTTAGCGTCCTGTACAGGAGCTCTACAGACATCAATTAGCCAGCACATGGCTAAGGAAGAAGAACAGGTACTTTTGTCCGTGATTCTCTGCATTTTCATGTATTATTTTTGAATTTTAAAACCGGATATCTGAGAATAGAATGCTTTGGTAGCATACCACAGAAGTGTTGGTGTGTATAGGAACTATATTTGGTTATGACGGATTCCAGTATCTAGCTGCTATTTGATAGTGAACAAGACTTAAAATTTCTAAGAGGTGTTTGATGAAGAAGATAAATCAGGAAGTACGCTGTTATTACTAGTGTAATTGAAGGAATTTTATAAAATGTTGGACCAGTTGAACTGTAATTAAGCATTTGTTGTGTTAATCATTACAATGCCTTAGTTGGAATATTGGGACTTTTAAAGAATGTTAGGTCAATTTAGTATCTTACTACTACTCATATAGATATTATTACTCTTGTTTCTAGAATTCTAATTACCTTATTGTTTGATACCTCAGCTGAAATAGTTGTGTTTTAACTTTAATATGAATTTGGTAATATCAAATTAATTCCGTTTGTCTCTTTTAATTTCCTCTTATCAGTTTAGTTTTCTCTAGCTCTACATTACTCATTTTTCAGCATTCGCTTGTCCGAGAAATAAAATAAGTACTCCCTTGTGTGGTATCAAATTTAGTTACTGACTTGAGCACAATCTTCTCCCCCATCCCTGTAGGCGATGTTAACCTGCCTTTTTATCTGAGAGGATTTCTTACCACATTGCAATAGCCTATGAATTTAACCCATCTGTATCTAATTTTACAGGTCTTTCCCTTGCTTATTGAGAAGTTCTCTCTCGAAGAGCTGGCATATCTGGTTTGGCAGTTCTTGTGCAGTATTCCCGTGAATATGTTGGCTGAATTCCTTCCCTGGCTTTCATCATCCATTTCATCTGATGAATATCAGGATCTGCGAAAATGTATTAGCAAGATAGTTCCTAAAGAAAAACTTCTTCAAAAGGTCTGATTTCAGATTTTGTGTGGAAGTGTCAAATTTATCTGCATGGTAGAGCTGATTATGGCTATTGTATATTTTAGGTCATATTCACATGGATGGAACAAAGAGGCAGTGCAAATATGACTGAAAGTTGTATAGATGACAATCAGGTCCGACGTCTTACAGATTCTACAGCTAGCACATCAGACCATCAAATAGAAAAAGGACAGTGTCCATGTGAATTGACTGGTACTGGAAAAAGGAAATATCTGGATTCAAATACTGATATATCAGATACCATGGAGACACATCCAATTAATGAAATATTGCTATGGCATAAGGCTATCAAAAGAGAGTTAAATGAGATAGCAAAGGAGGCTAGGAAGATACAGCATTGTGGAAATTTTAGTAATCTATCGGCCTTTAACGATAGGTTACAATTCATTGCTGAAGTCTGTATCTTTCACAGGTATCTGTCACTTATTCCTTTGTCACTTGGAAATTGGAGTATAGATCTATATATACATGTGTTTTCCATAGCCAGCTTTTGGACGCTTTTGGACATAGTTATTTCAAATATCCCACCTTTTTATCTCATCTTGTGACTACCTTCATGTAACATACTTAGTTTCTTATGCTTATATTCCACATGGGACCATATTCATGCAACTAAATGCATAAGGAACAGAAAATCCTTTTCCCCTATACAACCGCACCAAATTATTGTGGAGATGTTCGTGAACGAACATTTCCTACAAAAGTGCTCCCTCAGCAAGGGAAATGGAACAAAGAGGTGAAGAAAAGGAAAAATAGTATTAAATCAAATATAAGAAGAAAAGAGAAGGGGGAATAATGGTAGGATGGTCAAATGGTCAACCAAATGAAGAAGAAAATTAAAATTCCCAGTGAAGAAGGATAATTTATTGCTGGTGTTAGGACACCATACTCTAGAAAATAATATCTTACCTTCATATTAAGAATTTTTGTTGCTATAGAATTGGTAGGATACAGGAAATACTGTACTCTGTTGTATATGATTATGATTTTCACGTTATTACATCTTCCCTGGATTATCTATTGAACATCTGTTAGTTTGTGAAGTTTATTCATCCTCGTTTTAATTTGGAGTGTCACTGCTTTTCAAATTGCAGTATTGCTGAGGACAAGGTAATCTTTCCTGCAGTAGATGGGGAATTCTCTTTTCTCCAGGAACATGCTGAAGAAGAAAGTCAGTTCAATGAGTTTAGGTGCTTGATTGAAAGTATTCAGAGTGAAGGAGCAGTGTCTTCTTCTGCTGCAGAGTTTTACGTGAAGCTGTGTACACACGCTGATCAAATAATGGATACCATACAGAGGCACTTCTACAATGAGGAAATTCAGGTGAATTTTATTGTTGAAACAAACCATTTTCCGGGCATATTAGGTGGGTGGTGTGGAGCCATTTTTGGCAAGTAAATATATGCTGGTATACACCTGAAAAAATTAAATGTATTAGAAGGGTGTTTATAGGTTATCTCAAGGAAATAATAACTGAAAGAAATGATAACTACCAAGAACTTAATAGATTGTTATTGTACAAAATTAATTAACTGAAGATACTATACAACACCCTCTAAAACTGCAGAAGTAGAAATTTGAAGCAGTCTTGTTCCCTTTTTGATTTTTTGCTTCTGAGAGGCATGCTAATCCCCATATTTCTAGGTTCTCCCACTTGCTCAAAAGCATTTTAGCTTCAAAAGACAGCGCGAACTTTTGTATCGAAGCTTGTGCATGATGCCACTGAAATTGATTGAGCGTGTCTTGCCCTGGCTAGTAGAATCATTAAGTGATGATGAAGCCAGAAATTTCCTCAAAAACATGCAATTGGCAGGTTCGTTACTATACTTACTGTGGTGCTTAGTCACAAGACGAGCTCCACACTTAATTTCTGGTCATTTAATTTGGCATCTGATTGGTGCAAGTTTTTTATTCAGCCCCAGCACCGGATAGTGCTCTGGTGACACTGTTTTCTGGTTGGGCTTGCAAGGCTCGTAAAAAAGGTTTATGCTTGTCTGTGAAGGCCAGTGGTTGCTGTCCTGTTAAAAGGTTTACTGATATTGAAGACAATTCCGTTCGATCGATCTGTTCATCTGATTCTGCATTGTATGAAAGAAACCCTTCAATCTCAGGTCAGACAAACAATGTTGAAAGGCCAGTGAAACGAAATGTCTCAGCATCATGTAAAAGCTGTGATGTCCCTAAAAATTTAGAGATTACCAATGTCCAGCAACAATGTTGTAATGATCAATCCTGCCATGTCCCAGGTTTGGGAGTTAACACCAATAATCTGGGGTTGAGTTCTCTTTTTACAATCAAATCATTGCGCTCTGTATCTCCCAGCTCTTGCGTGCCGTCACTTAATTCCAGCCTTTTTTCATGGGAAACAGATTACAGCTTATCTGATGCTGGGTCTGCCGGACGACCGATTGATACTATTTTTAAATTCCACAAAGCCATACGCAAAGACTTGGAGTATTTAGATGTTGAATCCGGAAAGCTTAGTGAATGTGATGGGACATCCCTTCGGCAATTCATTGGAAGATTTCGCCTGCTGTGGGGTTTGTATAGAGCTCATAGTAATGCTGAAGATGATATTGTGTTTCCTGCATTGGAATCCAAAGAGACGCTGCACAATGTTAGTCACTCGTACACATTGGACCATAAGCAGGAGGAAAAATTATTTGAAGATATTTCCCGTGTTCTCTCTGAACTGGCAGTTCTCCATGAAAATTTGCAAGAGTCCACTATGGAGGGTAGTGAATTTACTGGGAAGTATAATGAACTAGCTACAAAGCTGCAGGGAATGTGCAAATCTATAAGAGTCACCTTAGATCAGCATATTTTTAGGGAAGAACTCGAGTTATGGCCATTGTTTGGTAGACACTTCTCGGTGGAGGAACAAGACAAGATTGTGGGCCGCATAATTGGAACAACAGGTGCAGAAGTTCTCCAATCAATGTTACCATGGGTTACTTCTGCTCTTACACAGGATGAACAGAATAAATTGATGGATACATGGAAGCAAGCCACCAAAAACACTATGTTCAATGAATGGCTCAATGAATGCTGGAAAGGAACTGCAGCATCTACTGTACAGATTGAAACATTAGAAGGTATTCTAACTCGAAAAACTTGCTTTGACCAATTGATGTTGGGGATTATTGCAATGTTTCACATTGATTTGCATTTGTCCTTTCTTGTTTCTACTTGCATTGTTTATTTCACATGATAAACTAGCTGGTTCACTAAATTAAGCTCATTTAAACTTGTATTTAGTTAGTGGTACTGAGTTTCAAGAAAGCTTGGAACAGAATGACCAGATGTTCAAGCCTGGCTGGAAGGATATTTTCCGTATGAATCAAAATGAGCTTGAATCAGAGATCAGAAAGGTTTATAGGGATTTGACTCTTGATCCAAGGAGAAAGGCATATCTTGTGCAGAATCTTATGACCAGGTTTGCTTTAATACGATAACCCATTTAAAGGATTATTTAAGATCACTGTCTTTGTCTCTCTCTTTTGATGTAATGGCCAGTGCAGTAAAAGATGCTTTACTCTCTGTTACGTCAATCTAAAGCATATTTGCTGTTATTTGATTTTAGTCGCTGGATTGCTGCTCAGCAGAAGTTACCTCAAGAAGTAGTAGGGGAGACTTCCAACAGTGAGGATATAGCAGGCCGCTCGCCATCATTTCGTGAGCTTGAGAAAGAAGTGTTCGGATGCGAGCATTACAAAAGAAACTGCAAACTTCGTGCTGCTTGCTGTGGAAAATTATTTGCATGTCGGTTTTGCCATGATAATGTCAGTGATCACTTGATGGACAGGTAAATTTCTCAAAATTTCATGGACATTCAAATTGGGTTAATCGTATTCTGAATTTTTTGGTTTTGGTTTTGTTTTTGTTCTTGATTTTTTTTTTTCTTTGGGGTTGCCCCATCATTGCAGGAAAGCAGCATCAGAAATGATGTGTATGAACTGCCTAACTGTTCAGGCAGTTGGGCCTATATGCATGACACCTTCATGCAATGGACTATCGATGGCAAAGTACTTTTGCAGTATTTGCAAATTTTTTGACGATGAAAGGTACATAATTTCTTCTCATATTCTGTCTCTTTATGTTGCTGTCAGGATTTTGCCATGTAGTATAGAAGAGTTATGGTGTTCATAGTTTGATATGCTGCTGAAAACTCCTTGGAAAATATTGAGAATTTGTGTGTAAAACAGTGTACATGAAACTGACATTCCTGGAATAATGGAATGTTTTTGCATATTTAGAAAATTGACGCTTCTCTCTGTTGTCATTGTTGGTTTCCGGTACCATATTTTCATTTCTGTTTGAATTCTTACACCAGTCTTCTTGTTAAGGAGATATTGAAATTGAAGACTTGAGTCTGCTATTGTATCTCGAGTACAAGTGAGAAAATAACTCTAGATATTTGATATGAATTATAGTTCATGCCCCAAGTTTAGTTGTGAGGTAAAGGAGTCAGTCATCTGATAGCTGACAATGAGGACTGTCATAAAAGTGAGATATGCAAGACAGGTAAGAGGGATATCATCAATGGGGGAAACTTACTTGTACTGTCACTAAACCTCATGGAAAATAATGTCTGAAAGCTTAAATGAATTTATCCTCTTAATTGACCACAAGCATTCTAGTATAACCATTTGATTCAAGTATCTGAGAAATTAAGATTCTAAAAGTAGGTCGGAAGTTATATTTACTGTGTCATGTCTGAGATCTTCTTCTTAAATATTTTATCCATTCTGACTAAGCTCAGTGATTCATCTACTTGTCTTTTGAATGACCAAGATTTAGATGAGGAGTCTAATTTTTTCCTAAAATGATTAACAAATCCTTGCTTCTAAGCAGCAAAATCTTTCGGATTTATTGATGGAGAACCATCCATGAATCTCAGGAAGTATTTAGGAGATTAAGAAAATTAGGGATTTCGTTTTATAGGATATTCTATATTGGTTTGTTATCTGTCTTTGTTATTTGATTTGATTTTTTTTTTTTTTAAGGGTTCCCTTTGTCTTTCTTTCTTTTGGTATAAGCTTTGTATCATTTTTCCTCATCATTGCTTTACTTTTCAGGAATGTATATCATTGTCCATTTTGCAACTTATGTCGTGTTGGGAAGGGTCTTGGCATTGATTACTTTCATTGCATGACTTGCAATTGTTGCCTGGGGATAAAGCTTGTGAACCACAAGTGCCTGGAGAAAAGCTTGGAAACAAACTGCCCTATCTGCTGCGACTTCCTCTTCACCTCCAGTGCAACAGTCAGAGCTCTACCTTGTGGTCATTACATGCATTCAGCTTGCTTTCAGGTTGAAATTCTTTAAAAATCATCTTCAGTCTATTTTACGTTATATTACCATTTCATATATCATTATGTTAACTGAATTCAAATGCAGTTGTTCTTGATTACGTATCATTCTTCATTCCTTTCAGGCCTACACGTGTAGCCATTATACCTGTCCAATATGCAGCAAATCTTTAGGGGATATGGCGGTAAGAAACATTCTCTCCTTTTTCTCTGTCTTCTTTTGGATATGTTTTATTATCTAGGAAATGTATAAGATTGATTTGTAAGTTTTCAATGCAGATATATGAATTCACCAGCAGTGATCTTGAATTTAAGTAGAAAACTTTGACTATTTTGGTTTAGTGCTGACGTAACTTTTGGAGATTTTGGGTGATGATAGGACTGAAAATGGAGGAAAAATAATTCTTGCAAATGATTCTTTCCAGTATGGGATTTAGATTTGGTTGAATTGAGTGCAATGGTATACGTTAAGATGAATTAAAAGCTTTTCTTTTTAAATAGATTCATTTTACTAAGTATCATACGATGGTTTCCTCGCAAGAGGCGATATCTTATGTTATGTTTTTTTTTTTTTAAATTTAATATCATCTTTCTACAGAAGGATAACTTCAACCATTATTGCAACAGAGGTTGTTAATTGTTTCTTCAATGCCTACTTAGGTTTATTTTGGCATGCTTGATGCCCTCTTGGCTGCAGAGGAGCTACCGGAAGAGTACAGGGATCGTTGTCAGGTACATTGTTTTTATTATCCATGCTTTTTCCGAAGAGTTTTTTAATAATATTTTTGGCCGGAAAAGAGTATAATTAAGAATGAAGTTACCATGTTTTAACAAACTTATAGGATATACTTTGCAATGACTGTGACCGGAAGGGATGGTCAAGATTCCACTGGCTATATCACAAGTGTGGGTCCTGCGGCTCATACAACACCCGTGTGATCAAGAATGAGACCGCAATTGCGGACTGTTCAGCATCAAACCAATGAGAGGTTTTCCTTTTTTTTTCTGTTCCTTTACTAAGCCAAGAAGTATACACGTTAGTTTGTATATACTTGTGTTCTATATAACCACGAAAATTTGTTTTTTCCTCACCCCCCTCTCACATCTAGTACTACTTTCACGTATACATTACTCAAATTTTCATAAGAGCCTTTTTGTTTACGGACATGAGATTGAAAATCTAGGGAACATCTGTCATGTATAGAAACAACTTATGCAATGCACATTGCAGACACTTATCTCCATTCTTTGCATTACTAGATTTTTCCAGCAAATCTGATTTGAGTGTTGACGTTCTGGTTTATTGAGAAAGTTTCTTACAACTCAGACGAGTGTGATGCGTCGAATACATGTGGGTTCCACTATCCTCTCATTGTGTGGTATATAGTGGAAAAAAAAGAGTTGAATGTGTACAATGTAGATTGAGATAATAATTATTAATCAAATATCCAATATTTATTGAGATAATAATTATACTACCATACCGATCCATTTCTTAATTCTACTATACTGTAGATTGTAGTGGGCCTTTGATTTTCGATCGATTGTCCTCGACTATACGTTTTTCTAGATATGACAGAAAACATTATCAGAGATGCTTTTAGTAGGTTGAGGGAGCCTTTCTCTCCATTGTAGAATAGAGAGCCTCGAAATTCAGTCGAAGGCTCTTGCACACTTCTGGGGATAAGTCTACAATGGCACATTGTTTACCTTTAATCTCAGAGATTCCCGAGTAGTGATTTGTAATAAACAAAGAGCAAATCAAGTAACCAAGGATCATACTGTCAGTTGTACATAATGCTCAAGATGGAAACATCATGAATGTGTACAATGGAGAGTGGCGTATCAACAATACTCGTTTGGTATCTCTATATGAGATTTCAATTTGAAAAGAATATGCTAAATGCCAAACCAAATACTAAATCCAAAATACTCGACACTAACAAAAAGTTCATTATAAAACCTCTATAATTTTGATAGTAAAAATGCGTGTTCTTCAAGTTTTAGAAAAACTAGAATAAGGCCTTAATTTTGTTTGAGGAAACTATGATTAACTCCAAAACTTCATATAAATTATAATTAAGTTCCAAAACATTTTAAATTTATAACAAATACCCAAAAACCAAACTTAAATCATAATAACACCCAAAACATTTATAAATATAATGAATGCACAAAACTCAAACAAAAATGTAATGAACTCCTTATTTTTTTAATGAATAGATTTCAAATCATTAAACTGACCCAATATGATATGAT
Source organism: Coriaria nepalensis (assembly GCA_027186245.1). Taxonomy (NCBI): domain Eukaryota; kingdom Viridiplantae; phylum Streptophyta; class Magnoliopsida; order Cucurbitales; family Coriariaceae; genus Coriaria; species Coriaria nepalensis. Next base: position 2,796,246 of record CP114499.1, on the reverse strand, counting down.
TTGATCCATAAGATAAAAAAAAAGAGTTAAATAATTTTTATTTCAAATCATTTATTTTTCCAATAATTTTTTATTTCATTTTTCTAAATTTTTCCCAAACAACCTACGATTTTTGGTTGTTGTCACCAAGCTCTGCCGCTAAAAATAATCTAATTTCTTAAATAAAAATAAAAGGAAAATCGATTTAGTTTCTTTCGAAAAAAAACCCATCCAATTTCACAAATTGGCCAATTGAATTGCTTTAATTTTCGTGAGAAACCGATTAAATCAATTAGGTTTCTAGCAAAAAAGAAGGATCTAAACAATCCATTTCTTTGTGGGAAACCAATCAAGTCTATCCGGTTTCTTTGTGCGAAGAAAATAGAACGAATTAATAAGATATCTTCACACGAAGAATGAGAAATAAAGCCCATGAAATTATTTTGAAAATAAATAAAATTAATTTTGATAAATTAATGAATTATTTTGAAAATTAAAATTCATTTATTCATTTATGGGTCGGATCATGTTCTATAGTAGTGTCAAGCTAATAATTTGTAACCGATAGTTGAAAAAATTGGGAGTTCATCATAAATTTTGTGTAAGTTTTGGGTATTCATTATTTTTTATAAATTTTTGGATGTTTATTATTATTTAAGATTGATTTTTGAATATTTGTTATAATTGTAAAATATTTTGGAGCTTTAATTATAATTTATACGAAATTTTATGATTAATCATAATTTCGGATGACTTATTTTAGTTTTTTTTTTTTAATAAAGGGTGCATTCTATTTATTAAAACTATAGATAATTTATTCTAATTTTAAAATATTTCAGAAAGTAAATTAATAAATATATATATTTTTTAAATCTAATTTTGTATATATGTTATAATCTGATTTTTGAAACTTAATATTAACGATCTTATAATATTATTATAAGTTATTTTAATTTTTAATTTTTATATAATTCAATTTTTATAAATTTATTTATATATAATATTCGGTTAACTTTAAAAGAGTATTTATGTCTCTTAAGTGTTTCATTCTTTCATAAAGTTTGATCAAAGGCGTGCTTTTATATGGATTTGAAAAGCATATTATAGTAATATAATTTTCAGGGACAGAAAGGTAAAATAGCTATTTAATTGTAAATTGTAACACCAGGCTCTTGGCATTATAAGTAAATAAATAAATATATATTTATAACAAAGAATAAACGGCTAAAAATATCCCATTGAACTTGCTACATACTTTGGCCAAAAAACAAAAAGACCCGCTACACCCGGAATTAATAAATATAATAAATATAATAAATATAAAATATAATAAATATAATAAATAATATAAATATAATAAATAAAAAATATAATAAATAAAAAATATAATAAATAACTAATATAAATACGCTTCCCGGTAAATTTCTTTCATACAGAATACCAAAATTCCATTCCATCCTCCTTCTCTCAAATCTCTGAAGAAAATTTTCCCCCACGAGTTTTTCTCTCCGAAATTTTGCCAGAAAGAAACAATTATTGCGATGCACAAAAGAATAAAAAATAGCTGCGAAGAATTGCGAGCTTAAGAAAGTGGTAGGGAAGAAGAGGAGCTCAAGCTTTCATGGCTATGGCGTCTGAAAGGTCGAAGCATTTACACAACTTCTCCTTACCACAACTCAAATGGGGATCTCAAAGATTTCTCAGATGCACAAAACTTTCTTCAATCGCCGCTGATTCATCTTCGCCTTCCGATTCAAAATCCTTCCAGTTCCGAGAAAAAATCGTCAACTCTATATCAAACCCTAATAATCAGAACCGTAGACCTGAATCCATTACCCCTAACGATGGTAGTGAGGAGCTGCTCACTGCTGCTTCAATTCGTGAAGAAGGTGGTTGCGAGGAGGAGTTGGTTGTGGCGAGGCCGTGGAATTTGAGGACGAGAAGGGCAGCGTGTAAGGCTCCTCAGGAGGAGAAGAAAACGAATTTCTGTTTATCGCCACTGAAGGGTGAAAAGAGGAAGGAAATGGCGAGAGGTATTACTAAATTTTCTGTTTCTCTTTTCAAGGGTGAGGTGGAAGAGGATTTCATGGCCATGGTGGGGAGAAGACCGCCTAGGAGACCCAAGAAGAGACCTAAGATAGTGCAGGAGAAGCTGGATGTAAGAAAGCCGAAATCTTTTCTTCTTATGTTTTGTTGATCTTTTGTCCTGTTTTGGTCGCTCAGAAAATGAGGGAATGCTTTCTTTACCTTGTTTTTTTTTTTTTTTTTAACTTTTTAGGAATTTCATTTGAGTTGGATTTGGAGTTTAATTTTTAATTTAATATCGTGTTCCTGTTCTCATTTGCAGTCAATATTTCCTGGGTTGTGGCTCTCCGAAGTAACACTAGATTCATACAAAGAGAGGTAGAGTGCTTCTTGGCATGGAAAAATGCTCATTCTTATATTGTTCTTGTGTTACTCACATGCATGAACCTCTTCAGCTGCTCATACTGTTTAAGGTAAGAATTTGTTCTGTTTTAGACACTCTTGAGCCAAATAGCTTTTTGTTATCTTGTGGAAAAATCTATTCTGGAAATGATCTGTATTACTAGAAATTCATGGCTTTCAAGGAGGCAGAGATGCCCTTGATCAGATCTACTCTATTAGCATCTTGATGTACATAAAAGTCATTTGGGTGTTAGCACCAATTTGAAGGCATAAAGGTAGGTAGTATTTGCTCTTTCTTGTTATAGAATTATATGCATATATGTAAAAATAATTGGAAGCTATATCTTTTTCTTTCACCTGGATGCATTCAACCATTGAAGGGAATTCACTTAGAAGGCATAAAGGTAGGTAGTATTTGGTATTTTCTGCTGGGTCAACTTCTTAAGTTGCAGTAGGAGAAAAGAAAATGAAGGTACTGATCTTGGATTAAAGGTAACTTTTATACTGCACACTGTATAAATTGCTGAACGTGGTCTGCAAAAAATATCATGTTTGGAATTTTAGGTAACGATAAAGACATCTTCTTGCTCTGTACGTTTTTGAAGTCTATTTGAAGATAAAATTCTAATTTTAAGTTTTAACGGGAAATGCCTCCTTGCCCCTGTTTGTAACGGCTATATATACAGGGAAGGAGATGCAATGGCAGTTTTAAAACGAGCATTCGTTGGCAATGATATATATATATATATCAGTCCACAAGGTTACATTATTCTGTAGTTGGTGTGTTTTCTGTAGTTGGGTCTAGCCCATGGGTGTAGCTATTTACTTCTTGTGATTCGGTTTTAACAGGTTCCAAAGTTTATATACAGAAATAAGTTGGGAGTTTTATAAGCTTGGAGTTTTGAATCTTTTAATTAATTGACGTGTATGTTTAGACTTGGGGATGAGCAAAGTGTTGGTTTTCGGTAAAACCAAACTGTGAAAATGCAACTAAACCGCATTTTCACCGATTTGCCCCAAAACAACCGACCGTAACTGAAATGGTATTAGACTGGTCGGTTTTTGTTGAAACCGGTTCGGTTTTTCTGTTTTTTCAGTTTTTTTGTCATTTTTTTTTCCTTTTTTATAATTCCACTTAATTTTTATATTATATCATGATGTATATAATTGATGAGCTTATACATTATTTAATAATTTATTTTGAAATTACTTTTAATTAATATCATATTTGATGAAAATTCAATATTATAACAACTAAAAAATATCATTTTACTCTAATGTCATAATCAAAACAACTTTCAAATATATTATAAATTTATGATTGATTCAATCTAGAGGTATAAACTATGGATTGTGATTGTGCCTTCAATGCCCTATCGTAAAAGTAATCAATGTAAATATCAGATGCTAGTTTATTCTATATGTCAAAAGCCCGTAAAGTAAACTAACAGTTATTATACTTTGCATGTCAAAATGTCGAAAGCCCCATTGACTCTTCAAGTAACATAAGTTAGAAACTTATAATCATAATTATTAGTTTACTCCAAAGGTCGAAAGCCCCATTGACTCTTCAAGTAACATAAGTTATAAACTTATAATCATAATTATTAGTTTACTCCAAAGGTCGAAAACCCCATCGACCCTTAGAGTAAATTAATCATAACTACTAGTTTGCTCGAAGGGTTGATGAGGCCTTCAACTCACAGAGTATCATAAGTTATAATCATAATTTCTAGTTTACTCGAAGGGTTGATGAAGCCTTCGACCCTTTGATCCGTAAAGTAAATAAATAAATAATAGATTTTCAGTTTTCAATCAGTTCACCGAAATCGACCGAAACTAGATTTTGACATATAAAACTGATCAAAAATTATTGGTCCAGTTTCTTTTATTCACCCCTATTTAGACCTATTAGAGCTTGAATTTGAGCTGAACCAGCCTCGTTAAGCTCAAAACCCTCTTTCAAAGGGTGGGTTATTTAACCATGATTCATATACCATTTTCCTTACATTTTGGAGGTTCTTTAGTATAGTCCTAAGTAGGAATTGGAACCGGCCCATAACTTAAAGACATCTTTTTCTTCTTTTTTTCTTCACACACCAGCTCCATATCATCAAGTTTCTAAATACTCTATCAATACTCATCTGCCCGCCCAAACACTATGCCCTTCCTTTCCTGCTCGTATTAAAGTAAGTATTTTTTCATTCTGTGTTTTTTTTTTTTTTTTTTCAGTCGTATTGGGCGATATCGATTTGGTGATATGCACTCCTTGACCAGATCTCTCCTTCACTGTCAATAAAGTTTGTTAATTCAGAGCCCCAATCATCCATTGGGCCACATTAAAAGGATCCTTGTCTACTTAGGTACTCCATTATTAGGCTTCCACGTTCAACCCTGATAATCAATTGAACTTAGTATTTTTACTGATGCTGATTGACTTGTTGACCATATGATTGTCGGTCCACAACGGGTTGCTTAGTCGGTCTTGGGCCTAACTTAATCTCATATAGCTCTTGCAAACAATATAAAAATTCTTGCTTGGAGGCCGAATATCGATCTCTCACAAATTCTACCGCCTAAATCATTTAGTTAAAAATCTCCTCTCCAAACTAGATATCAATTCTCATTGACCACAACTATTTGGTGTAATAATATTGGAGCTACATCGCGGTCAATTTGGTCTAATACATAAAAAAAAAAAAATATGGGTATTGATTTTTATTTTATTCATGAAAATGTCGTCCATCGTGAACTCGGAGTCTTATTCATTTGCAGTAAAGATACCGGTCAACTTACTTACAAAACCCTTGGTCGCCTCTCATCTCTCTTTTCTCTACAACAAGCTCATCCTGTCTCCGACCCCATTAACCTTGGGAAGGCCTGTGCGTAAGGGATACACCTACAAAGAAAGAATCAGCCCTCAATGAAGGCTCTCAATTACCACCACAATCATATCAACGACTAGTAAGTACTTCACAATCAAACCAATTACTCTCCCTTATATTCTATACTTGTTAACAAATATGTACGATCGATTTATTTCACTATTTTGTATAATCATATACTCATATTGCAATACTCAATAAAATATTGAATATTTTAAAAAATCACTGTTTCAATTTCTTGAATTAGGTTCATAAAAATTGTGACCGCTGATGCCCGTTTTGGTATCGTGCCAAACTGACTTTAACGGGATCAAGCCGATGCCAATAATTTTGGTACCATATCAGTATGGTAAAATTGTGATCGAAGCTGATAACATCCAATATTAATTCCGGTGGGACTTTACCCAGCCCTATATAATGTGATACACAATTTATGAAGAACATTGTGTTTCAATAATCGTGAGTTGAAGATCGCAAAATGTGTCCATCCAGTGAAATCAAGGACAAATACTATTGAATGATAGAAGTCCACTTAAGTTAAAATGCACTCTCCAATGATTGAAAATATGTTCAATTATTGGGTTATAAGTTTTTCCTCTGGTACAATGTTACAGTGCTCACTCAAACTTGAATATACTTCCTTACTAACGCAGATGCTTGAATTCCTTATTTTCAGAATGTTCTAATCAAATTTCAAGCTCATTATAGTTCAATCAGTTCAATCAATACGTTGAAAAGATTTTAAATTATAGTAAAAGGCATTGATGCTCGAGAACTGCTAAAGGGAAGCAAATTTCAGAGATTTCAAAGATTAGGGTTATGATTATGATGTAAATAAATATACATCTTGAATTCAATCCCAAATCAGTCCGCCTAAAACGAATGAGAATTCAAGCCATAAGAGCAAAAGAAATTCTACTCTAGCAAAGTCTTATCTTGCTCTCTCTCTTCAGCAAATTAAAACCATCACTTTAAATCCAGCATAGTCCGTAATTTATTTCAAACCATTAATTTGAGCAAACTAACCTGACCAAGAAGAATCGAAGGTTTCCGGAGGCGTGGCGGGTCACAGGTCGCGGGAGGCACGGTGGACTTCTTTTCTTTTAACAGACTTTTCCTTGAGTTTCATTTGGGGGTATTTTGGTAATTTTAAAAATATAAATGAGGTAATATGTAAAATAAATGAAATTACATGTGTATTTAAAAATTTGTCACATCTAACCTGAAAAATGATTAGAGATTAAAAAGGTTGATCTCAATAATATGGGAATTAAAACATTAGCCGAAAATTTATATATGGACAAGTTCGTAAAAATTATATTATATATAACTAAAAGTAAAATTTACCTTTACTTTAGGGCTAAAGAAAGATATTTGGAAAATTACATCGGCACCCAGATATTTGCTATAAATGATTGATCATTTCATCCCACCCGAAAGTCACGTTGAGAATTAATGAATCTATTTAGCTTGATCATAGAATAAAAATATTAAATCATTTCGACTCCATTACAGCTCTGGAAATCGAACCAAGCATGCCATGCAATGCTTTGGATGAATTTTATATTATATAGATATATATAGCAACTACGAAATAACTATAAGTAAACAAACATTAAAACATGTAATCAAATTTTATAAAAAATTACTACATAATTTTATTAAAACATATGACATTCTTAGCTAATTGAGTTGGTGGACGGTCGGGATGGGCTGTTTATGTGTTATTTGTGTCATCACTATTAGGGATGAGTATAATTGAGTTTAGTGATTATTAGTTTTCGGATAGTCCGATTAACATTTAAGTAAATATTATTGTAAGAATCAAAATGTAACTAAATTTAATTATTTTGATATTAGCTTTGTTTGATTTGATCGATTTAAGCTGGTATAAGAATTTTGAGGATTCTAGTGGAACAAAGCAAACCCATCGAGCCAAGAGCATCTTTATATAAACGAATTTACAATAGTTGATCATGTCTTCCAAATCATAAGTTTCTTTCTACCACATTGTTTTAATCAAATTTTGACCATAAACTCTAGTTTCTTTTCAATGGTATGTAATTGATTCAATTATGGAATCATGAAGTTATTGGTTCGGTTGGTACATAGAAAGAGAAAGTCTAAGCAATAATTCAATTTATTTCAAACGAATATTTTTTTACTATAAATTGTATGAATAAATTGTTTTGTATGACTACAATCTTAACAATCATTGTTTAATATATATATATTCTAAATTCTATGATTTTCAATAACTTGTTGATCCTTATCCCTCTTCCCGGATTTCCAAATTTTTCGTTTTTGAATTTCCTTAATTTTAGATTTCTATTGACAATATTCTATACTATGAGATACTATGAGTATAGTATGATGGCAGTCGGTCAAGTATGCCCCCATCGTCTAGTGGTCCAGGACATCTCTCTTTCAAGGAGGCAGCGGGGATTCGACTTCCCCTGGGGGTAGGGTACTACGAAAGGAAGTTGATCATGGATTATCAATAAGCCAGGAATTTTTTCTTCCTGGGTCGATGCCCGAGCGGTTAATAAGGACGGACTGTAAATTCGTTGGCAATATGTCTATACTTTATTTTTTTCATTGAATGCCTATAGGTGTTTCCAAAATCCATTTTCAAAGTTCTGGAGAGGAAGATGCATCTTGGATTGATATGTAGTATGACTTGTTAGATATATTGGATCATATGAGATTTTCCGTTCTCTCCCCCAATCAAGATATCCTCTCTATATCCCTAAAAAGATTGATTGAATTATCGAAAATTTGGTGCATGAAGTGCAATTAGATCTATTTTTTAGAAAATCAATTATACAACTTATGTCATTAAATGAATGTGTCTGATTAAAAATCAAATAATAAAGTTAAAAATAATTTAAAAGTTCAATGTAAACTAAAGGAAGACTCTGGATGATTTAAAGCGACAATCTTTAAGAGAAACATGTAAGACTAAATTTAGTATATGTTTTGGGCATTTAGCCTGGTGATGAATGATTTGTACCAACCCTAATTATACCACCGACTTTATTAGGCATTTGGTTCGCCAAGTGTTGGTTCTTTTGAATAGATTTTGAAATGTCGGCTCTAATTCAGCATGAAATCTAGGTGCAAATCCCAAAATCGAGTCTGGGATTCCAACCAAGATTACCGAGAGAGGAAGTGTGGCAGCAGTTAGGACAATGGTGGCGGTGGATACGGTGGAGCCTAGGCTAGGTGTTGAGGGGGGTAAATGAAAGAACCAAGGAATTATAAACAAAGTTTGAGGGGGGGAAAGTACAATAAAATAAAGTGTAAGTGGCTTAAATAAATAAAAGTACAATTTAAAGAAATATGCTTACGTGGCAGATCGATTTGGGTCGGGGTTATCCGTTGAAATTTAACCTTTTAGAACAAATAAGTAACTCTTAACGAATAGTGCATGCATGGAAGAAAATCTGGATTGACCACATACCAATGAAATTGGCAAGAACAATAATTTCTTTACAAATAATGAGCCTTTCCAATGGTCGGTACATGACCAGAAGAAAAACGGGGAAGGGGGAGGGGGTACTAATACCAAACGTGGGCCCCACATGTCATCTCTGTTCCGGTCGTTGGAATCCCCCTTTTTCGTTTACACAAAAGGGAGTGTAGACTAATAATATTTCTGAAAGAATTGTCCTACTGATTGTACATTCATGCATACACAACATATGAACAGATTTGAACATTTGACATAGTTCAGTATCATACTCATTGAAATCTCATCATGATCACGATTTCCGGAGATCAATGACATCGAATTTGAGATTTGGGTCCACATAAACATCCGTGCAGGTTTTGTAAATGGGCCCGCCATCCGGAGGCTGACTGTGTGGATGAAACCCACGCTGCTGGCATTGTCTAATTACTGACATCCCCCCCGGGTTTGTTAACCGGAAAATGCCATGTTTTCTGCACATAAATACAAAGAGGTCCATACTCAATTGATAAAGTACCCAAGCAAAGATTATATACTGTTTAATCCAACTTTTTCCATACCTTGAGTTATCTCTAGGCGCCATTACAATCGCAACTGCCTCGGGCAGCATAATCTAAGAGTAAGCATTATAAATGGGAGCACAATTATATATATTTGGTCTTTTGACCAAAAAAAAGAAATTACATATATATATATATAAAGAGAGAGAGAGAGTGAGTCTGGGAGAACTTAGCAAAAGGCCAAACTGAAAACATTTGATATACGTTTTGGAAAAACTATTAACAGGGCAATTCAGCGCCATATAAAGGATAAAGTTCGTTTGCAGCGCTAGTAACAATTATATCTACTTTCAAGAAATAAGAATATTTTCCCCTTCAAAGCACTCTTGAAAAAATAATGATAGATACAACTAGATAAATTGAGAGCTTCAAGTTTTAAAATGTTAACATTTCTGTCAAATATTTGGTAGAAGCAGGGGCAGTAAGAAAACAGACCAAATGAAGAGTACAAAGGTTTCAGGTAAGAAATGAAGGAGACTAATTGTGTTACTAATATATTAATAAAGGAAGGAGCCCAAACCTGATAAGAGTAATGAGTATGGACATCAACTGATGACATAAAACAAGACTGCGTAGGATGTGTCTGAAAATTTAAAAAAATGGTAAACAATAAATTTAATCAATTTAGGAAGATAAGAAAAAGTAACTAGAAACATACACTAACAATATATTAGACTGGACTCTGAACTAGAAAGAGTAATCCTTTTATCACAAATTTTATATTTATAATTTCCAATAACATGAGCAAATGACGGAGAGAAGATTTTAGTGCTAGCTTATTTATACATAGGAAATCCTAGAGTAGTTATGGTAAATCTTAACAGTTTATTTACAATTGTGCTTTAGAGAAATATTTGAAGATTTCTCCTAATAGAATCTAATCAATATCTTTCCATACTTTCCACAATCCCCTCAAGCTGGTTCAAAGATGTCTTGTAAACCCATCTTGCATATAAACTTGTCAAATTGAATTTTTTGTAGTCCTTTGGTAAAGATATCTACCGCTTGTTGCTCTGTGGGAATATAAGGCATACACATTATGCTTTCTTCCAACTTCTCTTCAATGAAATGTCTATCAATCTCCACATATTTAGTCATATCGTGTTGAACGGGATTATGAGCAATGTTGATAGCCACTTTGTTGTCGCAGTAAAGTGTCATAGGAATAGTACTAGAAATTTTTTGGTCTTCAAGTAGCCTCTTAAGCCATAATATTTCACAAATCTCATGAGCAACCGCTCTAAACTCAACTTCTGCACTACTTCTAGCTACTACATTATGTTTTTTACTTCTTCAAGTCACTAGATTTCCACCAACATAAGTGTAGTAGCCTAAAGTAGATCTTCTATCGATCACACTACTAGCCCAGTCAATATCTATAAATGCTTCAATTCTAATATGACCATGATTTTGGAATAGCAACCCCCTTCCCGATTTTCCTTTTAGGTATTTGAGAATTCTATAAACAGCATCAAAGTATTCTTCTATAGGTGAGTGCATGAATTAACTCACAACACTTACTGTAAATGTTATGTCTGTCTAGTATGAGATAGATAGATAAGTCTTCCCACTAATCTTTGAAATTGTTCTCTATTCACCACCCTATCTGAACTGGCTACCTCCAACTTCAAGTTTGCTTCCATAAGAATTTCAACCGGTTTGCATCCGAGGTAACCTGTTTCCTTAAGCAGGTCAAGAACATATCTCCTTTGAGAAACAAAAATCCCCTTCTTAGATCTTACAAATTCCATGCCTAAAAAATACTTTACAGATCCAAGATCTTTTATCTCAAATTCCTTGGCCAGAAACTTCTTCAATTTTTCTAATTCATCCACATCACTTCCAGTTAAGATCATGTCATCTACATACCCAATGAGAATCGCAATCTTACCACCCGTAGAATGCTTGACAAATAACGTATGATTAGCTTGAGTTTGGTGATATCCACGACCCTTCAAAGACTTAGTAAGTCAATTAAACCATGCCCTAGGTGATTGCTTTAGGCCGTACGGTGACTTTCTTAGCTTGCAAATCTTCTCTAACCCATAATGTTTTTCAAAATCAGGAGGTAAATCCATAAACACTTCCTCTTCTAATCCCCCATTAAGGAACACATTTTTCACATCTAGCTATTGTAAAGGCCACTCAAGGTTAGCAACAAGAGAAAGTAATACTCTAATAGAGTTTACCTTAGTTACCAGGGCAAATGTTTCTTGGTAATCTATTCCATAGGTTTGTGTGAAACCTTTCGCCACATCAATCTTCCCATCAGCATTGTATTTCATAGTAAACACCCACTTGCAGCCTACTATTTTACCTCCATTAGGTAAACTGATAATCTCCCGAGTGTCATTCTTCTCAAGTGCCCTCATCACTTCTAACACGGCCATTTTCCATTCTGGTTGACTCATTGCTTCCTAGATATCTTTTGAAATTAAAACACTAGATAGATTAGCAGTAAAGGTTCTATAGCTAGGAGATAACCTATGATAGGAGACATATTTAGCAATAGGATGCATAGTACAAGTGCGGGTCTGTTTCTTAAGGGCAATAGGAATATCAAGATCAATAAGAATATCTAGATCAGAGTTTATCTAGATCAAACAATATCAAAAGTAGTATATGAGATTTTAGAGTGAAATCCTTTGGGATAGTGATTGAACCTTTCCCTGCAATTGGAGATAAACTCTCATCTGCTATACGAATTTTAAGATTACCAGTACAAGTAGTATATGAGGAGAAAACATGAGATGAATTTGTCATGTGATCAGAAGCACCATAATCAATGATCCATGGTTCTAGATTAAGAAAGACAGTTGAAGCTCTGGGAAAACTACCTTTTTGAGCAAAAAAACGTGGACCTGAACTAGAAGTAGGAATCCGACTAATTATTTTGTATATCTAATCAAGTTGTTCTTTGCTAAGGGAAGGAGATGGTGTCTCGGTTTCAACATAAGCATGCATTCCATGACTATTTTTGCCTCCACTTCGGTTGCCCTTCTAGTTTTGTGGCTTTCCATGACTTTTCCAGCAAGTAGCCCTAGTGTGTCTAGGCTTGTTACAGTAATCACACCAGACCTTCACCCTCTCATCAAATCTCAAGGGTTGGCCATAAGAGGAATTAGATCCTCTTGGCTTAACACTGTTGTTGCAGTTACCATGGTTTCTATTGATATCGTGGTGTTAAGGGAAAAATTTTCAAAAGTTTTTATAGAGCCCTTCTTCCCCATCATCATGATTTTACGACACTCTTCCCTTCTAATCTTTGGAAAAACTTCCCTTGTAGAAGGCAATGGTTCTTTTCCTAGAATTCGACCTCTTACTTCATCTAGGTCAGGGTTGAGACCAGCCAAGAACTCAAACACCCTATCTTTTTCTACCGTTTTCTTGAACTGTGCAGTATCTCTTCCACATGCCCAATCAAGATCATGAAACAAATCTAGTTCTTGCCATAACCCTAACATCTTATTATAGTAATTGGTGACAATCATCTCCCCTTATTTCATTTCTCGGATCTTTGTCTTGATCATATACTTGTGCTGAGTTTCCCAAGTTTGAGAAAGTGGAGGATACTGCATCCTAAACTTCCTTTGCAGTAGGAAGATATATGTAGTTTTGACCAATATCCACCACCATGTAGTTCATGAGCCAAGAGATGATGGTATAGTTCTCTTCTTCCCAGGTGGCATAACTCAAATCCTTTATACTAGGTTTCGTTGTTGTTCATGTTATATATCTCATCTTTCCTCTACCTCAGAGAAATAGTCTCACTGATTGAGACCATAGTAGAAAGTTATATCCATTCAAAAGGTAGGTTGTGATCTGGATGGTAGACTTTTTATTGAGGCTCAAGGGCAACGGTTTCTTCTCAATGATTGTTGGAAAATCATCACCCATGTTGTTGGGAGTTAGAAGAATAAGTCTTTAAGAAAGGTCTGGTTTTCCGAGACAAAAACGAGTAGAGGTCACTGGCTGATTAAGTCAGCCGTTATTGACCTTAGAAGAGCTTTAGCTCTGATGCCATAAAAACTTTAGTAATCTGCTATATATTTCACAAGTTACAGTGCTAGGCTATTTATACATAGGAAACCTTAGACTAGTTATGGTAAATCTTAACAATTTATTTACAATCGCATACTTTAGGGAAATATCTAATCAATATCTTTCCATATTTTCCACAGATTTCAAAACTGCTTTCAAAGTTTCAGGTAATATATGAAAAAGTTGTTGATAGATATGGTGTTCAACACCTTAGTTTTGCCTACATATTGTACTACTGCACGAGCCATCTCAAAAAGAGAAATGACACTTTGCAAAGGTAGGAATCATGTGATCTTTCTTTTTCCTATTTACAACCCTTGCTCGTTTAGGTGCTTTTTAGATGTACTGACATAAATCATTATCGAATATATTACACTTCCACATCAGACTCAAAAAAAGTATAAAGATATCATAAGCAGTGACACTGTCACCTTACAGACTTACATGGATCCACCCAAGAGTGAAAAGAGATCGTGTATCCTGCACTTCAAATATTTCTTCCTCACTTATTGTATGACACTGATCAGAATTCGGGACATTTTAAAAACAGGTTATAGATATATGATTAGGAAAATAGATGATAAGAAACTGAGAGTATATTAATGGAAACAGCCATACAGTATCTGATGTTGATTCCTGCTTGGGAATGATTAGCGTTGTCACAAAAAATTTTCTGTTTTTCTGCAAAATAAAAACTGGTGATATTAACAAAAAAATAACAATTTAAACCACAGTATGAATGCCAAAAACAACAATTGTAAATCCTTCAGTTATCAGAACTTACAAGTGAACCTGCAAGTACACCACAAGTTTCTAAGTTCTTATCAGTATTTGACTTGGCCAGCCTCATAAAGCCCTCCATCATCGCAGTTGACTACAGAGAGAAACAATTGCTAGGATGAAAAATTGTGCAAAAGGGGCTATATACTTTTATTTTATTACTGGCAGTAAAAAAAAAAAATTCAAAAGAATCGAACAATAGTAAGCACTGAAAATAATCAATAATTAAACTCTCACAAGGTGCAATTGCAACGGAGCTTCAGCATGAACAAAACCATTTGGTAATGTGGACACCTCAGCACATTCTGTCCCAGTAACTTGGGGTGCCATTGCAGGAATCAAGTCTTGTACTTCTGCAAGTACAGGGGGAGGTGAAGGCTGTCTGATAATTTGAGGGGTTTCCATGGTTTCAAAGGAGATCAAGGAAGAAGGTTGTTCAGTATGACATGTCCGTTTATCATCATTCTGGTTTATGATTAACTCTAGACTTGATCTTTCTTGTTCTGAGTCGCAACGATCTCTTTCAGTTTGAGAATCATTTTCTTTGGACTGCTGCAGCCTGTTTGGATGGAAGAGAACAAGATTTTTACATATCTATTGCTATAAAATAGTCTAAAAGTAAAATGGAATCATAAGATGGAGACCTACTCGCCCATTGAATTTTGTTGGATTTTTTTGTACCAATAATAATAAAAACAATAACAACATATATAATAATAACAATAATTATAATAATAATAACAACAACTTAAAATTAATATTCTTAAACAAAAAAAAAGTTTCCTGCAGACCGTGATTCTCACAAAAGAAGAAGAAAATAATTTACTGTTATAACTTGATACAACTTGAGCAAAAAACCAGGAACAGGAATTTTCAAGCTCAAACCTAGGAATTTCAATAGGAGTCAAGTCCACAATACTTGGATAGGACACCTACATCAAGAAAAAGTAAAGTCAGTGTAATCTCCAGACTAAAACCAAAGGAAAAGAGTAGATAGAAATATACCCCTGTGACACTAATAGGCGGCTGCCACTGCCCATGAAGCCCATTCGGACCCAATATAGAATGTTTGGAAAGAGTTTCCTCCTTTGGGGGTGGGATACGTAGAGTTCTACGAGAAAATAAGTATTAAAGAAAGAAACACAAGTAAAAACAAACTCAGGGGTTTCAAGAGACTAGACCATATGTGAGCACAAAAGCTTACAACTTTCTAGAAGGTATGCACTACACTGATTTAGTTATTCAACCTCAAACGTTTAGCAAATATTTTTGGAACTTCTTAGCACATACAGTTTTCGGAGTTGTTCTTCCACACCAAGGCCAGATGAAAACTGTTGAGCTCTCTGACTTTGATATATCGATCCTTGAATAGCTGGTCTAGCCTCCTGTTGGATGAAAAATAAGCATATAGAGACAGAAATTTGATCTTGGTGGGATATTACCCAACAGACACAGCATATGAAGATGATAGCATGCTTTTTAAAAAGGCATGGTAATTTTCATGAAAGACTGGGATGATAAAAAGAGTCTACCTTTCTCATGTGATAATTAGTAACTATTTGTTTGCTGACAAGAGGCCACTCCAATGAGTCATTTTGACTGTAATCACCCAGCCCATTTGCTTGATATACTTGATTTTTGCTTGATTCACTGACCTTCCGTTGCACTGCTGGCTTCAATTGTTCGAGCTCATTTAAGGCAATCAATAGTTTCTACAGCAAAGAACTGAATTTCATCACACTTCACAATACTGACGTGCCACTCTTATATAAAATTTGAATTCTAATGGGGCGGACTACCTTCTTGAAATAAACCTGTTGGCTTTTAACATATGCTCCATATTCTCTATGGTGTGGTATCGTCTCAGTGACCAAACTGTAAAAGCAGAATCCAACCCTGGTTTCAACAAATATTTCCCAATACTGAAAAGAGAAAAATACATTGTAGCTACACCACAATCTAGCAGGCTATATGAGTAAAAACCAGCTAAACTGGATAATATAAGTTAACATAGAAATCAAGATTATTTATTCATTGTTTTCTACCTTCAGAAATAAGTCAGCTTAAATAGATTATAGAAGTTTAAAACAAGAAATCGAGATAATTTTTCACTATTCTCCTACCTTGAGAACCTCAGTAGCATGACATATAGATCAATAATATTCTTCTCTGCACGAAAGATGTCTGCCTAAAGGTAATAACCATGTTAGGAGCTGAAAAATGTTCATAAAATTCCTTTCTTGCACTTTACAGAATTTGAACAATGTATAGCGTCAACAAGAAGAAGTAATATAGCACTTCCTGTATTGAATAAGTTACCTAGAAGAATTGCCCCATTTCAAAAACCCTAACAAATTCTGAAATTCCTACTACAAACTAGTGTTACAGAATTGGATAATCAAATGATTTTTCTCAAGTAAAAAGATACCTGACGGAGAATACTATCGGCGATCCGATAGTAATAGCGGAGAGAAATCCGATTATCAACGTCGAGCCTCTGAGCACATGCAGCGATGTTAATTCCTTCTGCAGAAGACGTCATTTCTTTCTATCTGAGAGAATTTCGTTCCTTTTGATTCTTCCTCGGCACACAGGTTCGGAAATTTTGCGTTTCCCCTCCGATCAGTAAATTGAGGGAAACAGGACCTTGGTGAAAGTGTCCTTCAAAGGCAGCTCAGGTGACGAGGGAGAAAGGATGCGAAACGTGGGAAATGTCAATTTTACTTCTCCCAAGGGTAAATCCGGAAAAGCAGAAATTTATTAAAAAAGATAAAGATAATTTTCTTAAAGTTGATATTTATTATAATAAACCATTGTATAATTATAACTAATATTATGATATAAATAATTATAAATACTATATTTCCAGCATTTTAATTTTATATATATATATATATATATATATATATATCTTAAGGGGTGTTTGTAATAAATAAGCTAAAGCTCTTTCAAATTTTAAAAATTATTAAAAAATCTTCTCTATTTCTATTATTATTATGTACAATTTGAAATTTTTTTCGAGTTTATAATAAATATAAAAAATAGATATTTAGAATTAAAAAAAAAATTAAAACGTCATAAATATTGTAGAATTATGGATAATTTTATTAAAATAAATAAAAAATAATTACAGAGTTTATTATAATTTATTTTTGTATCAAAATGTTGATTATAATTATATATATATTTAGAAATTTATTATAATAAATATCAATTTTAGAGGATTTATTATAATATAGAAACATTAGGATTGACTCCTCAGAGTACATATAGATTACACAATTTGCATATATTTTAATCCACCACAAGAACTTTATAAAATACTTGAGGATACTTAGTTTTAGTAATCAGCTAATGCAGTAATTTTTTTGTCATACTAGTTTGAAGTTCAGAAAATGTAATCCACCGATTCTATATGCTTTGTCACATCATCAAAATCAAATATAATTTTAATTTCTTTCACTGATTAATTTTTATTAATTATACCTTTCTTCCAACAAAAAAAAATATATTGTTTATCTTTGTATTTCCTCCCACCAACCATCACCGGAGACCCGCTGCCGATGTCACACAATCTAGACACTACCAGCAGTACCTCATAATAAGTTGCATTAAGTTTTTAGTGTTTTGATTATATTACTTAAATTGTTAACGCTTCTAATAAGTTGCATCAAGTTTTTAGTGTTTATGAAAGCAAGTACAGCAACTTACAATCTCAACGAAGGAAAAAAAAAATAAACCGAAGATATATTATTGTAGAAAGTACTCTCAAAGTTAAAGGGTTCTTCAAATTCAAGTCTAGGCAAGATAATCCAGTTTTGGAATTGGTGACGCCTTCAAACACAACTGGTGGGTCTAGTAGTATGCAATACGCGAGCTTTCAAAATGTCTTCAAGGTGATTGGGATGACGAAAGGGACTTGAAAATTTTGGAATGATGGAAGTTAAACTCATTCAGGTTTCTAATATTAGCCTGATTGGCACGTAACATCTTAACTATTATAGTTTCAACAATTTCTTCAGAAGCAACTTTTAGTATATGTGGGCTAATTATTACTGATCGAAGAACATCATTAACACCAGATATGGTGAAATTATTATTGTACCTATTGGATTGGGAATGTGCCCTAAAAAATAATCAACATCGCATAGAAAATGAAGACTTAGTCGGAGCTTTTGATTCTTTATACCTTGAATACGAAAATTCTAGTTCTAGTCAGGATGACGTAAAAGATAGTTCTGAAATTTATAGAATTTGATTTGTAAGTGTAAATTTTTATTTTTTATTTTAGATTTTGTATCGTAGGTTGATGACTGGTTTTCCCCTACCATGGCTGGGAGGGAATTTTTCACTAGAAATTATTTTGTACGTTGAAAATTTTTCGATCAATGCAAGATCTATTTTGGCCAGATAATATTTTTTATATTTTATTTATAATTTTAATTATTAATGGTGCTAACTTCTAATTTACTGAATAATAACTATTAAAAACGATTATTTATTAATTTATTTTATAATGTGTAGTAAAATAATTTATTTATTTAGTGGTATAAACTTCTAATGGTCTAATTTATTCATTTTGTAATGTGTAGTAAATTAGTAATGCATATTGTCATCAATGATACTCGATGGATTGAAGGCTTCATCGTCCCATCGAGTAAACAAGAAGTTATGATACTCGACGGGTTGATGAACCTTCGACCCATCCAATATCATAACTTCTTTCTAGTTTACTCGACGGGTCGGCGAGCCTTCGACTAGTCGAGTATCATAACTTCTTGTTTACTCGACAGGTTGATGAGACATTTGACATGTTGATTATCATAACTTCTAGTTTACTTCGACCCATCGAATATCATAACTATTAGGCTGTTAGCCTATGAAGTGAGTAATGATTGAGTAATTTGAGTCTGATTTCTGAATATCTGATTCAAAGAAATGAGATTGTTAAAAAAAAAGGCCCACAGGCCAGGCACGGCACGACACGTTATAATCCATTATTGTGTTCGTGTCGTGTCGTGCCCTTATTGTTAGGCAAGGGCACAAGACAAGCCAATCTGTGTCAGGCACAACACGCCACAATCCGTGTCGTGCTCAAGCCGAACCATGCCATGTCGGGTCGTGCTGGCACGAATTGCCACCTCTAAATTGAAACACACCATTTTGAGATTGGGAAAAAGACATAATCATCATTTTTAGGTCTTCTTCTTCCTTGGATCAAACTTCTTCTGCTTCATCCCATTCGTTTGCTCGAGTTCACCGAAATTTTTGCCACTCCTACAATTCTCGAAGTAGTGTGTTCTTTTCATAGTTCTCCTTCTTCATTTGGTTCTCTTGACCAAATTTCTACTTCAATGGATTAGGTCTTCTTTTTCCATCAAGCATACATGCTCCCGTTCGCAGATAAATTTTCTGCTATTTGCCATATTTGAATTTGAGGTTCAGTCCGAGTCTCCAGGTCCATCCTCCTTCATCTCGTACGAGTTAAATTTGTTTAATCCATCCTTTATCTTCATCATTTTTATTTTAGTGTAAGCATACTTTGATGCGATTGAATCGTTCTATTGATAATGTCATTAAAGCGAACTCACATGTTTACCTTACATTGAATTATTTGGTTGTAGGTGCTCACCTATTCCATCCATCCGACTGTCCCGTTGAATCAAAAGAGAAAGGTCGAGCAGTTTAGACTAATTTGCCATTAAAACTCAGGTGTGATTGTTCTCTTCAATTGGATTTGTAACAAAATACTTATACTCAAAATAACTTAAAGATAAATTTTTGCATGATAAAGTACATTTGGGTTTTATTCAATGGGATGAATTCATATGTTTCTATTAATTATGGGAAATTGAGATTGCTTACTTTGATTTACTTCTTACACTTTGGTTTAACTTTTAATTGGAATTGAATTTTGGTTATTATATGTATTCAACTTCTATTATGCATGTGTTGTGTATGCATTTTGTGCCTTGGTCTTAACTAAGAAAGTTGTGCTTACCTATATTTATGTTTCATGTATCTTTCACAACTTTCTATTTTCCATTTTACAGATTATTTTTGCATAGTCCTTTTTAAGTATTAGACATTATTTGTGAATTTTTCCTCAAACTAGTCACCTAGAGTTTTCCTTTAAACAAATACCTCTATGTAATGGATTGGCCTTTAGTAATTTCTCGAGTTAGTTTGGATAAATAATTTAAGCTACTGATCAATGAAACTATAATTTAAACTATTGCCTTATAGTGGGCCTAAACTTTGTTTTCCATTTCAAATTCTTCTAATTACTCAAAATATTTTGAAAGTCCCTTCTTATTCTCGAATTTAAGATATAATGCTTGTAAATATATCTATTAGATGTCCTACAAAAGGCTCTTTAATTGAATATGAGCTCATCCCCATAGATCAAATACCAAATTATGATAATGACTAAGCTAGACTCGACGGTGGTAAGAGTATCATATAAGAAGTCCCGGAGTAAAAGAACTTGACGGTGGTAGCATGGGTAACCTAATTTTCGGGGAAATAGCTTGAAAGTAAGATGATACGTAAAAGACTCAAAATAAAGGATCAAAATATGATAATGATCAAGCTAGACTCAACAGTGGTAAGGGTACCATGTAAGAAGTCTCGGAGTAAAAGAACTCGACGGTGGTAGCATGGGTAACCAAATTCCTAGAAAAATAGCTTGAAAGTAAGATGATATGTAAAATACTCCAAATAAATAATCAGAATATGATAATGATCAAGCTAGACTGACGGTGGTAAGGGTATCATGTAAGAAGTTTCAGAGTAAAAGAACTCGATAGTGGTAGCATGAGTAACCTAATTCCCAGAGAAATAACTTGAAAGTAAGATGATATATAAAAGACTAAAAATAAATTATCATAATATGATAATGATCAAGCTAGGCTCGACGGTAGTAAGGGTATCATGTAAGAAGTCCAAAAGTAAAAGAACTCGACAGTGGTAGCATGGGTAACCAGATTCCTAGAGAAATAGCTTGTAAGTAAGATAATAAGTAAAAGACTCAAAATAAAGGATCAAGATATGATAGCAATTAACCATATACATGACGGTGATGAGGGTATTGGGTAAGAAACCCTGAAGTAGAAGTATTGGACGGTAGTAACATGAGTGACCCAAATTCCCAAAGATATAGTCTTTAAATAAGGATATATGTTCCTTACGGGGTAAGGAAAATATTGGAAGTGATGTTCCCAGCACAAAATAATTAATAAGACTATGGAGGAGATTATAAATGATCTCAAACTATTTAAGAAGTATAGAGATTAAGTTTTAACATTAATAAATTTCGAGGATGAATTTTTTGTAAGGAGTAGAGAATGTAAACCCCTTATACTCGAACAACCGATAGTTGATGGGCAAACACATTATAGAAATAGTATTGTCCATTGGAAAGAAAAAGGGGGATATATATGTATATATACATATATAGTAAAATCTACAAGTATATAAAGTATGTATATATATTAACTTAGTCATGTTTCTGTCTATCTAGACTGAGTCCTCGGTCTGGATCGAAACTTAGACAAAGAGATATCATATTAGGTTTTGGTATGAGAAGGAAGACAAAGCACTTGGTCCAGATCGGGAACTCCGACCGAGAGACATTATATTAGGTCTTGGTTTAGGAAGAAAGAAAGAGCACTCGGTCTGGATTGGAAACTCAGACTGAGAGATATTATATTAGGTCTCGATCTAGGAAGGAAAAGTACTCGGTCTAGGAAATATACTCTGTCCATGGTTAGTTTTGACATGTTACATAAATATATATATATATATATAAACATATATATATAAAGCCTATCAAGAGTGAAATCGCCATTGCTTCACTAGCAATGATTACGCAACCGTTTTCTTTTAACAAAATTACGCCTTCTACGTTGGTTAAATACACGGTCAACCAAAGAATGCCATGTTTCAAAGCTAAAACATCAAGAGTATTACCCAATTTTAATGGGGTCATGTAAAAATCTCTTACAGTAGACACTCATCTCTTTTAATAAGAAAGTACGCTTCCTCTCTCTCTTGTTAGTTCCCTGCTCCCTTTTAGAAACAAATCAGGAAATTAAGTGAATAACGATAGTGGCTCCTTGCCAGACATACATTCAACAAACATGGTGAATAGCTATTGGAATGACTTAATCATCTCATCAAAAATTAGATTGACCTCAAATAAAACCCTTTTCTTATGGTAGTTCAAACCCACGAAAATCCCAAGAGGCATATTCTTATTGTTTGTTTGGTATGTCGTATCTAAAGAGAGTCTCTAAAAATTGCATAGTTATTTAGCATGCAGTGGTTTACTAAAAAAATATTGGTGATGTGATTGTCCTCATCAAATTGAATTCTACTAAAAAATTAGGAGTCATTCTCATGTTGATTGCCAAACCAATTTACAAGGACGGCGCCCACACCATATTTCATATCCAGACTTCGTCGATTACTGAGATAATTTTTTAATTCAGATCGCGTGAACCCCACTCGATCTCTTCCACTGAGCATAGCAATCATCAAATCATAAGTATGCTTCGGGCGAATGACAACCTCCTCCGCATCGTCAATCTTAATTTGTTGGAACTTTTTAATACCTCTTTATGACAGGAGTAAATTCTTTTTTGATAATGTAGTCATCTCATGGTTATGAACCAGGTTCCAACTATAAGTATAATACTTCCCATTTGGTTTTAGTGAAACTTGAAAGTGTGCTACATAATCGTACATTGTCTCTCGTCGTTCCTGCACAACATTGGTATATGGATCTCTCGGCTCTCTTACCTTTTCCTTGTGGCAGAGAAACCTCTTATTCGTCAATCTGCCAATTCTTACACATTGGTCACCTTTGTGAACGTTGAACCCACTATCACTTGCATAGTTGTTGTACCAGTCATATATATCTTCGATGTTATCCCATTGTAGATGCCAAACATTTGCGGGGGTTCCGTCCATTGCTTTCACAATATTTCTTGCATAAGTTAAATTGGTTGGATGAAACAACAAATTTATTTGCAAAACTATATCGACTACATAAAATATTTACAGTAGACACCAACCTTCCAAGATCGAGAAAGTATCAGAAAATATTTGTGGATCAATATCTTGCCTTAATGCCATTTTGTCTAGGAACAAATTATCGAAGTGAGAAAAATTAGAGTGCGAGTCTTTTTTAATGGTTTCTGCTAACTTGTGATATAATATACAAGACTATTACCTTTAAATATTTATTATAAATATGGATGGGTAGTGAGGAATTAGTAGTAATTTGTTGTATAGTTTTGACCACTTTTCACAGACATTTGACCACTTTTAACCGATATCTGAGAGTCGAGGGGTTTCGACCTGTGAATAGACTTACGACCTATAGAGTTACTGGAGAATTTTAGAACACTTACCAAATTACTCGAAGGAGGATTTTCTGGTTGATTCTAGCACCTCTTTCAACCTCTTAACTTCCTAAGTGAGATTAAAAGATCATCTTCTTTCTTTCTTTTTTATTGATCTTTCTTCATATTCCTAACAATTCAAATCATTAGAAGCTTTCAAAATGCACTAAATTTATTTTCAAGAGAAAATAAGTTAGCGACTACTGATAAATACATTAATAAAGGAGGTATGAAAGAAAGAAAAGAAAATGAGAGGAAAGAAAAAAGAAAAAAGCAGAGGGAAAGAAAAAATGTGATGCAACTTGCTTAGAGACACCATATCGGCAAGGACGGATTACATGGACTGTATGGGCACCATGCAATCCGATCACCCCTGAGAACATAATAAAATAGTGGCTAAACTAGAATTTAGCTTCTGTAGTTAGATAAGATTAGGATTAAACTTTTATAATATAGAGAAAGAAAAAAAAGATAGATCAAGCAATGATCAAAACATAAATTAGGAATAATTTCCAGTTTAATCAACCCACTACTACAACAATATAAACAATGTAGAGATTAAACATAGAAGTTCATTTAATCTTCTTTTTCTCCAGTTCGATGTTCCTCAAAAATGGAGCCGCTGGCACGAGCAGGTGGACTCTGCATACCAGCCTCACTAAAGGGTTGATCATCATCGTCATCAGTTTTATTGATGTTTCGGATTAGCATCACAACTGCAACCAGAAAGACGATAATGTAAACTGTCCTGATTCCGATTAATGAATTGATAAAGCCGATAGCTGATGGACCCGCTATTCGATTTTGTACTGTTCTCCCGTCTCTATATCCTTGAATGAATTTTGAGATCTGTGATGCCTGATCGTCTTCAGTGATGCTTTCTGAATCAATAACCTATTCATTTTTCCGAAAAAGGGTGTCAGCAACGATGCAAGAAATATCTTTACTTGTGTCAACATAATGCTATGCTAAACGCAACATCACCTCCATCATCATAGTCATCAATTACCTAGATTCAAGCATATTTATTTTCTGAATACAGATTCAAAATAATGATTAGTTTCTTGTGATAACGACTTACAGTGATATAGTCCTCCTTGCCATTCCAAATGATCATTTTTGGAAGTGCTGTCTTTTTATTAGCCCCAAAAGTATCGGCAAACTCTTCCCACTGTTCAACCCCAACATAACCAAATACCAAGTCACGATTTGCAGATGCTGCAGCCTTTAACACCTGAATCAAATTCTTCGTTTTGTCTCCATTCTCATCTGCAACAATTGCCAGTGCGATTTGTCTCTCATCTTCAGTCAATAGCTTAAGTGTGTTGAGGTTTATCGGTACAACAAGAGGAAGCAAACTTTGTTTTATATAGTCCTCCAAGAATTGATCTGCACATTCAAGATGTAATTTAAGTCATTAATTCTCAATGAAACCTACACAATCAAATAAAAGTGGTTATGCTTTGAGGGACTAAAATTCAGAGATATATGGAGAAGTGTATTAATAGAATTTCCCTGTCTGTGCAAACTAGAGCCAAAATATGTACAAAACCTATGCAGGTAGTTATACTGAACAATGGGTGTCCAACTGAATAGATAACCCAATACAAGCAATCAATTTTCCAGTAATTTTCATCAACTAATCCAACACGCAAAGTTAGATACAGACATGTTGAACGTCTCTCTTCTTCCATTAACAGTATTTTATTTTACGTCTAGATATCTGATGAAAAATGCCATCCCACCAAAAAAAAAAAAAGTTTCCCCTTTATTATTTTTATTAGCGATTTTATCCTTCTGTTAATGGTGGTAAGTTAGCGTAACGTTCCCGTCCAGAAGCAAACTGAAAACTCGTATTGTTGATTTCTTGGTATGATTACATGAAGCATAACTTAGCTGTCTTGTGTGAGAGGTGGTTTTCCATAAATATATATGCATCTGGGTGTGTTTTCAATATCAATGCTGAAGAAAAATCCTTTAACCATAGAACTTCGAAATCGACAAGATGCATGTTATACAACTAGCAGGGTACCACATCAATCAGATAAATAGCTTGTCCTAAAACCATTTTCAGCAAGAAGAAACAGAGAAAAGGTTTCAAATTTTCAATCAATTTCAAAGAGGCGGTAAATTAGCTGTTTAAGCCGAAATAAACTAACCTTCAAAGGGACCATAAAAAATGCTCTTCTCATTGTTGTAATTAGGATGAAGAGATACCAATGCAGCAACCTTGTCAAAATCATATCGCACCATGATATCCTCTGAGAAATCCTTTGCAACAGAAAACCATGCCTTCTTTTTATACTTTATAGCTAACTTTGAAATCACTGACTCGTTTAAGCCAAAACCAATATAGATAGGAAAGTAAGTGCTAGCAGCTTCAACAAATTCAATAATAGCAGAGTCAGAATCAAGAATGGAGACATCGGGAGCGACAAATTTCTTTAGATAGCGGACAAGTGATTCCGCTTTCCTTGGCCCATTATATTCTACAGGGATGCCATGCATAAAGATCTTCAGTGTAGGATATGCACTATATCACAGAAAAGTTGGTCGCTCAATGTTAGAAGATATTTATCTCTGGAAAGATTTTAAAATTTGAATATTAGGCATGCAGACAAATTATTTATTTATATTGCGATTCAGTTCAATTATCCATGCATCCATTTGAATAATGGATGGAGATAAGTTCACAACATACTGAATTTCATATTTTTGTGCGAGACGAGCAAACTTTTCAGCATTTAGTTTAGCTATCACCACGGGTTCCTTCAGGCCAGCAAGCAAAGGGGCAGCAGCATCTAACTGCATTGCAATATAATGTCTTTACAGTCCATAAAGCAAGCAGAAAGTGAAAAAGTCTCATTAAACCTAAAAAGGGGAATGCAGAAACTACCAAACAGCTCAACTTACATGAGAAGAAATAAATAAGAGTGAGATTGGCATTTATCCATGGAATTTATGCATGCATGACAAACTTGTAAATATATAACAGTCATCATGATTAAATAAAATTGAATTTAAACTTTAAAGGCACCACTAGAACCATTCAGCCCTTTCAAGAACAAACAACCATGCATAGGCTTCTCCCTATCTAGACATCCCAGACCAATTATAATTCCAAATGATATATAACTTCTAAAAAGGAGTTGTTTCAAACAGCAGGGTGCCATTAAATCGTGAAAAATGAGGTGTCAAATATCAACCAATATGGTGGTAGCAGGTTAATTGCTATGTTAACAGCCATACAAGAAAAAAGAAAAAACCGCCAAATTATATGTAAAACTCTCGGCCTTAATAAACTACTTTATGGTATTAATCCATATACTTTCAAGTGTTTCTCAATTTAGTCTGCAAATTGTATTTTATCCCAAAATGCTTTACTATTTAAGCTGATCTATTTTAGTGCCTAATGATATTTCAATTAAATAGCCCAACAGAAAATGCTGACATGTTGCTAACGTTGCAATAACATTTGTGGGTAGTTGACATGTCATTTAGATATCCTTGTCACACACCCCATCAATCGTCCACAAAAATCTTCTCCACCTATGCATGCCATGTCAACTCTTCTTCCTAACCTCCCACCTCCATTTTTACAGTCCCTTCACATAAAACTAATCAGAGAAATATGAGGGAGGGTGGAGAGGAAAAGATAAACTATAAACCAGACAGGAAGAATCTATTATGCACGAAAAAGAATAGAAGTTTTCACTATACCGAACCTATTTCTTATTTGATCTTCTTTTTTCTTTTTTTGGCCCTAAATTTTTTTCTTTTAAATAATTTAATTCCCTTCCATTGTACTTTTTCTCTCTGTTTTTTGTACCCAAAATTAATAGGTTGACCTAAAATTTCATTCGAGTCAGAAGTCGAGCACCAAATCACCAGAACACAAACCCATTTGCTGCAAAATCTTTTACTTGTGCTAAGGTCGAGAAATTATAGATAAAAATGAGGAGTTTATGTTGACATTTGGTGTAATTATTTCAAAGCTGGTGCACTCATTATTAGCTGTACGAAACAATAGGCTAGAATACCTAGAATTATTAGTTTTATTTCTTTCCTAGATTAGACAATGTTGGAATACAGAGATAAATTATGTATATTAGGAGAATTATCTTCTCCTCCTTTATAGGGCTAGATTAGCTAAATCCCTAATTCTAGGGATTTCTATAGATTTCTTAGGTGTGTATTTAGCCTATAAATAGGCCCCGGTGTCACCTCCTCGGAACAGGGCCTGAGAAGGACCCGAGGTTCGTAATGTGGGATGAAGAAGATTTTAGTCATGTCATGGCTTTGGAACGGTTGGAGATCTGTCTTTACAACTATCAAATTCTTCTACAAATAAAGACCATATTTATCTTCACCATCTAAGACTAGGCCATCCCTCGTTTCAAACCCTTAGCCTTATGTTTTCTTTGTTATTTAGAACTGCAGATATGAAACAATTACATTGTGATGTTTGTGAATTTGCAAAACACAAACGATTTCCTACAAGTAATAATAAATCAGTGAATCCATTCCATTTGATACATAGTGATGTTTAGGGTCCTCATAGGGTGACAAATGTTTTGGGAGCACGTTGGTTTGTTTGTTACATTTATTGATGACTGCACCCGAGTTACATGGGTATTTTTAATGAAACAGAAATCAAAATACCTTTAGGGAGAAGCTGTCCTTATAGCAACTTTCCCGAATGCCTACTCAGGTGTTAGACAACCAGAGCCCGTGGGAAGTTTTTTCTCAACACTTTCCACCCTACACCTTGTCAAATAGACTACCCCTAAAGTGTTTGGTTGTGTAGTGTTTGTACATATACATGTTCAAAATCAAAGCAAACTAGATCCTCGAGCCCTTCGATGCATATTCATTGGATACTCAGTCACACATAAGGGTTACAAGTGTTATCATCTGCTAACTCGCAGAATATACACCACAATTGATGCTAACTTTGTTGAAAGTGAGCCTTATTCTCCTCATTCTTCTCCTCAGGGGGAGACTCTGACCGAAGAGGAGAAGGACGAGAATGATGTTTTCCCAACATTCCACTGCCACCACCTCAGCCTTCATCATCAGTAAGCCCACAACTATCATCACTACAGCCTGAATCTCCAATACTAGCATATGATCCTACAGTTACTAAACCACTTCAAGTCTACTCAAGGAAGAAGGGGTATCAGACCGATCCAAAACTAGTCCAAGAGTTGGAACCGCAACAAGGGACCTGAAACTACTGAGGAAGAGGACACGACACAGGTAACTACTCCCTTCTTACCTGATAAGACTGAATCAAACCTACCCATTGCCCTTTGAAAAGGTACTAGAAAATGCACACAACATTCACTCTCACAGTTTGTCTCTTGAAAATTTCTCTCCATCACATAAAGCTTTTTTAACCCATTTAAACTCTATAAATATTCCTAAGACATTGATTGAGGCATTAAGTAGTAAAGAGTGGAAATAGGCTATGAGAGTTGAAATGCAGGCACTCGAGAAGAATAAGACTTGGGAGCTAGTTAAACTGTCGGAGGAGAAGAGACATGTAGGGTGCAAATGGATATTTTCAGTAAAGTATAATGTAGACGGGTCCTTGGAAAGAAATAAAGCAAGATTGGTGGCAAAGGGTTATACTCAAACATTTGGCATTGACTATGAGGAGACCTTTGCTCTTGTTGCAAAGATGAACACAGTAAGAGTGTTATTGACATTAGCCACTAATTTTGGGTGGACTTTGCAGCAACTTGATGTGAAAAATGCATTTCTTCACGGGGACCTCGAAGAAGAAATCTATATGGAGGCGCCTCCGGGTTTTGACACAAAGGAGAAAATGGTGTGTAAGTTGAGAAAGGCCTTGTATGGACTAAAACAGACCCCTCGAGCTTGGTTTGGAAGATTTGCACGAGCTATGTTAACTTAGGGATACAAACATAGTCAAGGAGATCATACACTCTTTATAAAGCATATTGTTTCAGGGGAAGTCACTGCACTACTCGTATACGTGAATGACATAATTATTACCGGGAGTGATCAGATAGAAAGGGAGGCTCTTAAACGAAAGCTAGCTAGGGAGTTTAAAATAAAAGATCTTGGTTAAGTTGAAGTAGTTCCTAGGAATTGAGGTCGCCCACTCGAAGGAGGGAATATTTGTCTCACAACAGAAGTATGTAATAGATTTACTGAAGGAAACCGAGAAAACAGGGTGTCGACTCATGGAGACACCCATTGAACAGAATCATAAACTTAGAGAAGCGGTTGATGATGAAATGGTAGATAAGGGAATGTACCAAAGACTTGTTGGGAGATTAATATACTTGTCTCATACCAGACCCGATATAACATATGCATTAAGTGTGGTAAGTTAGTTCATACACAATCCAAAGGAAATAAACCTTCAAGCTGTGTATCGAATCTTGTAGTATTTGAAGTCTAGTCTCGTACGAGGGTTACTAATTAAAAAGGGATCCAGAATGAACCTAGAAGTGTATACGAATGCAGACTATGCGGTATCGGTGCTAGATAGGAGATCAACATCAGGCTACTGTACTTTCCTTAAGTGGGAATTTATTAATGGAGAAGCAAGAAATAGTCTATGGTTGCAAGATCAAGCGCAGAGGTTGAGTTTCGAGCTATGGCCTTAGGAGTGTGTGAATTACCATGGTTGGAAATTATACTGATGGATCTCTGGGTTCTAGTGGAAAAGCCAATGAAGTTGTGTTGTGATAACAAGTTAGTCATCAACATTGCACATAATCCAGTATAACATGATCGCACCAAGCACGTGGAAGTTGATAGATACTTTATAAAGGAGAAACGTGACAGTGGATTGATTTACACACCATATGTATCGACAGAAGGACAACTAACAAATGTATTAATTAAAGGATTAGCTAGTCACAATTTCCAGAGATTGATTAGCAAGCTAGGGTTGAAGAACATCTATTCCCTAGCTTGAGAGGGAGTGTTAGAATATAGAGATAAATTATGTATATTAGGAGAATTATCTTCTCCTTATTTGTAGGGTTA
The DNA here is from genome assembly GCA_027186245.1 of Coriaria nepalensis. Lineage (NCBI taxonomy): Eukaryota > Viridiplantae > Streptophyta > Magnoliopsida > Cucurbitales > Coriariaceae > Coriaria > Coriaria nepalensis. Next base: position 2,765,669 of record CP114499.1, on the reverse strand, counting down.
GATTAGCTAGATTAGAGGCATGATTAACAACATCCTTAATTCTAGGGATTTCTATAGATTTCTTAGGTTTGTATTTAGCCTATAAATAGGCCTCGGTGTATAGAATACAATATATGAAAAATTATCTTTTCTCCATTGTTTGTGACAGACAATCATAATCCTAAGCTTTAGGATCTAATCCTTTATACGGTGGCTATTTATGCTCACCGATTAGCGTAGAATAACTTTTCTCAAACCCCAATATTTTTGACTTGTTATCAGAGCCTCCCGTATCACCCGTATCAAATTCTAAACTCCTTTTCTCATATCTTCCTTGCACTATGACTAATAAAACCCGAGTCATTTGTACCTGAATCCTCCTATGTACCAATTATACATGTTCAATCAGAAAGTCTTGGTTTCACCACTGGAATCATCCTTACTAAAGCCAACTATGATGTATGGTCCCATATTATGGAGATGCAAATTGATGCACATGAGAAGCTTGAGTATATTATGGGCAAAACAACCCCTCCACTAGATACTGATGCTTCCTATTCGAAGTGGTATGCCAAAAACCAAAAGGTTAAAGGATGGTTGTGGACTTCCATGTCACTAGAGATTATGAAGAGCTATATTGCGCACCGCACGAGAAATCTGGAATACTCTTGCTAAAGCTTTCTATGATGGATCGAATGAATCACATGTCCTTGCACTGAATCAACAAGCCTTTTCTAGATACGTCTGGTATGGGATTATTTGGACGACAATCTCAAACTAGATTCTAGAACAAGATTTGGCGCGGTTATTGCGCTTACACTTAAATGGTTTTTATTTATTTATTAGGAAGTATGGGAGTAGTCTTACTTACCAACTCCATTTATTCTGCCTTTTCATTGGGACTAGTAGCTGCTTTGATAGGCGCAATTGCAGTGGCTCGCCAATAATAAATCTTTAGAACTACCAACTGCAATCTAAATTTAATACCAAACAAGTTGGCCCTTCTTTATATATTTATTATGGTGATCTTGTAGAGATTTCCCAAGAACTCGATCATCTGACAGGCTTATAATGAAAGATTAGGATGAAGTTATCACTTATAAAAAATTTGTTGAATGACTGCTATGCACTTCTTTCTAAATGGGTTGGATGCAAAATTTGAACAAATCTGAGGTGAGGTTCTCAGAAAAGATCCTGTATTGGATCTTGAAGAAACCTATGTGTGTGTACGTCATATTCTGTTTGTAGAGCGATACTCAATAGTTCCAAAGTCATCTCCCATGATGACTCATTAGTCCAAGCCTCAACAGACTAATCCAAAGCCTGAGAGAGTATCTAGCCCACTGAATCATACAATTGGAGCTGCAAGATCAACACATGTGAGTACTCATCATGGAGAAACCGGCCACACTAAACCTCGGTGCTATGAGGTGATTGGGTATCCAGAGCGGTGGGATCCTACCAAGGCACCTCGTAAACTAAATTCAAAATCAAATCACCATGCACCTCGTAAACTAAGTTCAAAATCAACTGACCATGCTTATGTTGATGTGGTTGAACCTTCCAACAATATTCCTGAGAAAGCCACCTCTTTGATTGCTACTTCTGGTAACGGTGGTAAGGTTTTTCATACATTTGCTCCTACTAATGATACATGGATGATTGATTATGGTGCTACAGATCAAATGACCTTTGATGAATTTGGATTCAGTTTTGGTCGTTTCCTACCCTTAACTAGAATTTATTGCATGTTGCTCAAATAACATGGGTATTGTGATTTTTTGGCCTAACCTTTGTGTTTTCAAGGACATCCGGACTCAGTAGACGATTGGTTATGGTGTTAGAAGGGGGAAGCTCTATTACCTTGATTTAACCTCAGCAAGCTCAAATCAGTTCAACCTTTTGCGGTTGATACACCTGACAAACTGAAGAATTCAAAATTTTGGTTGTGGCACAAACATTTAGGTCATGCATCTTTTCGATATTAAAAAAAAAATTGTTTCCAAAGTTGTTTTCTCACTTGATTGCTTTGGATTTCAAGTGTGACATTTGTGAACTAGCTAAAAGCCATCGTGTTTCATTTCCGATAAGTATGAATAAAAGTCCAATCCCTTTTATGGTGATTCCCTCAGATGTATGGGGTCCAGCACATACTTGTTCCATGAGTGGTGCACGTTGGTTTGTTTTATTTATTGATGATCACATTCAAATGACTTGGGTTTGTTTAATGAAATCAAAGAATGAAGTTAGCTCATTATTTCATAAATTTCACAAGATGATAGCTACTCAATATCAATCTCATATACAAGTTTTTCATACTGAAAATGGTGGTGAATTTGTTAATCAAGACTTGAAAGTATATATGAATTTACATGGCATTGTTCATCAAATGACTTGCTCTTACTCACCCTAGCAGAATGGGGTTGCCAAACACAAGAACCACCATCTTCTTGAAGTCGTACATGCTTCCTTATTTGAAGCTCACATGTCGACTAGGTGTTGGGGCAAGGCCATCACTGCTGTAGCTTATATCATCAACCGTGTACCTTCCATTACACTATAATTTCAGACTCCATTTAACATTCTTCATGAGGCTACTCATGTGCTAAATCTGCCACCTAAAATATGTGGGTGTGTCGCCTTTGTGCATCTTCACAAGCCCTTGAGAAATAAGTTGGAACCTCAAGCTCTCTGATGTGTATTTGTTGGCTAAGCCTCACATCAGAAAGGATATCGATGTTATCACCCCCCTTCTCGAAAGTTATATCTTACCCTTGATGTTGTATTTCATAAGGATGACATGTATTATTATGCCTCTGAGTCTCCAATTCAGGGGGAGAGTAAAAACGAATTGCAGACTAATTACTCTTTGGACACCTTAGAGGTTATAAGCGGAAGAAACTTAGATGATAGTGGGCACACTTTTGAAGGTGAAAATAGTGTTGACGTTTTGGAGGATGAGAATAATGTTGAGCGTCAGATGAAGTGTTAGCACCAGCAGCTTCAAATAATGATGAGTATCAGATGGAAGTGTTACCGCTACTAGCTTTGAATAATGATGAGTGTCAGATGGAAGTATTACCGCCGACGTCCTCTCCTCACGATGGTTCCCCCCTTCACAATGGACCATTTAACCAATTGCTCTCTCAAGTCAATCGCACCTCTTAGTCTCAGATTAACTCTGAACCCCACTTAAAAACACTATCCAATAGAGTTACAAGAGGAATACCTAGAGTAAACTATGAACTTGTTCTTAATTCCAAAGCTAAGTATCACATAAGTAACTTTGTGTCTTACCATAGATTGTCAAAAGGAAAATGATGCATTTGTGAATCAATTATTTGTTGTATCTATCCTTAGTAGTGCGCAGGAGGCCTTGAAAGATCCCAAATGGAAGGAAGAAATGACTAAAGAAAAGAAGTCCCTCTAAAAGAACTCAACATGGGAAGTTGTCGACTTACCAGAAAGGAAGAAACCAATTAGATGCAGGTGGGTTGTCGCCCAGGGATATACTCAAACTTACGAAATTGACTACATGGAGACATTTGCACCACTGGCGAAAATTAATATTGTTCGTATCATACTATCTCTGGCAGTGAATCTTGATTAGTCTTTACATCAGTTTGATGTGAAAAATACAGTTTGCATGGCAATCTCTAAGAAGAAGTATATATGGAATTACCTCCTAGATGTAATATGAAATCTAAAGAAAACAAATGGGTCTGTAAATTGAGAAAGGCCCTGTATGGTTTGAAGCAATCTCTTAGAGCATGGTTTGGAAGGTTCACGAGTTCTATGAAGTCTTTTGGATACAGGCAAAGTAACTCAGATCATACTCTCTTCTTGAAGTAGAATAAGGAAAAGATCATTGCTCTCAGTGTGTATGTCGACGACATGATAGTGAATTGGAAATGACCCAGAAGAAAGGAAGGCGTTGCAGGATCATCTTGCTCGTGAGTTTGAAATGAAAGACAACGGCCACTTGAAGTATTTTCTAGGAATTGAAGTGTCAAGATCAAAAAAAGGTATTTTCTTGTCCCAAAGGAAATATGCCTTAGATTTTTAAATGAAACTGGTATGGCAACATGTAGTCCGGTTAGTACCCATATGGAAGAAAATATGAAGCTAGGTACTTATGCATCCAAACCAAGTTCCTACTAATAAGGAACGTTATCAGAGATTAGTTGGGAGATTGATGTATCTTGCACATACTCATCCGGATTTGGCTTATGCTCTAAGTGTGGTTAGTCAATTCGTGCACCCTCCAAGTGAAGAACATATGAATGTAGTCATTCACATCCTGCACTACTTGAAGTCATCTCCTGGAAAGGTAATTATGTATACAAGAAGGGACAACTTATATATTGAAGGCTATACCAATGCTAATTGGGTTGGATCAATTGAGGATAGACGGTCTACGTCTGATTATTTCACATTTGTATCTAGAAATCTAGTTACTTGGCGACATTGCCCATAACCCAGTTCAACATGATCGAACTAAACATGTTGAGGTTGACAAGCACTTTATCAAAGAGAAACTGGAAGCAAAACTTATTGAAGTGCCTCATGTTCGATCTCAAGACTAACTTGTTGATGTTCTCACCAAGGAAGTATCAAGCCAAGCGTTTAATAGTTGTCTCGACAAATTGGGCGTGAGCGCCATTTATACACCAACTTGAAGGGGAGTGCTGACATTTGGTGTAATTATTTCCAAGCTGGTGCACTCCTTATTGTTAGCTGTACAAAACAAGAGGCTAGAATCTCGGCTAGAATATTTGTAATTATTACTTTTATTGCTTTCCTAGATTAGACAATCATAATCCTAAATTTTAGGATCTGATTCTTTGTACGGTGGCTATTTATGCTCGCCAATTAGCATAGAATACAATACAATTGAAACTTTCCTCAAACCCCAATATTTTTACTGTTTGTTGTTGGTTCATCTAAAAGTGGTGTTAGAGAAGCTAAGAATTTCTTGAGTTTTCTTTTTTACATAAATCGATGTCTTTCTAGTATTAGGCAAATTTTTATAGGTTCTCATGAAGTGTTCATTAATGAAAACCCACCCGGGGGGCACATCTGCCTTTTCCGCTAAGTTCGCTAACGGAAGTAAGAACATGGACAAAAATAGATCAGCTCATATATTACAGGGACCAAATAAAGTATAGGGAATAAACTGGGAAAGAGTTGAAAGTATAAGGACCAATACAATAATGTAGCCTTCAATAAAAGAGTGATAGTGGATTACATTGAATGGAGGGGCAAAATCTAAACATCTTGCTGATTCAGAGATGTTAAATTGGACAATCCTAGGCTACCTCACACACTTAAAGGCACTTCTAAGTAAGACAAACTCATGCTTCTCTTTTGTCACTAATCTAAGAAAGATGGATTATAATAGTTCATGTATCAAATGTGATGGACAACAACGTCAGAAATTCTGTCTCAACACCTAGTCCACCGTCCTCCAAAAAAAAAGTAGAAAAATGATGAGGAAGAAGGAGAAACTAAAAGAAAAGACCAAATTGTTTTCGAGCACCAAAGAGTTTAAAGTTTCCTAGAAAAAGGGATCTTCAACTTTCATGATAATTCCCAATATTCATGCTTATAAAGGAGACAAGGAAAAGTAGCAGAAATGGAATACAAGGGCGTAAGAGTTCACAAGAAATCAAATACGTGATGCCACGTGAAACCAATCACTTTCATATGGTATAATATATCTGCATATGGATCTATATATTCAATATTAAACTTGTACCGTTTACAGTGGAAATTCATCTTCTCAGTTCATTGCAATGAACTTTTTTTTTTTCTTTTCAATCAAATACATTTAAACAAGAGTCCAAAAACATCAGGAGTTTTAACAATCACATGAATTAGCCCAGATTCTTCAAAATCAATAAAGAAGATTTGAATTCGTTGCAACTCTCGTGGCTTACACATATACTGGTAAGCGAAAAACCTTACAGATTTCGGTGGAGATTGTAACTCATTGTAGTTATACAGTGTTAGAATATGAATTGCAGCACTAGTCAATTTTCAGAAAAAGAATCCAAATTCAACAATGAATAGTATATTTGATCGCCAATCAAAGCTTACGGAAGTGTTATCACACGAAGATCAGATTGGTTGAAAAGGTGAGGGAGTGTTACCTGGGGAGAGAGACGCTTGCAGTGGCCGCACCAGGGGGCATAGAAATCGATAAAGATGAAGTCGAAGGATGAAATGGCGGAATCGAAGTTGGAGTCGTCGAGCTCCAACACCCTCCCATCTGCTTTCAATAACTGCTCCCCATTTGAAGAAGAGGAGGAAGAAGAAGAAGAAGAAGATGAAAGCTGTGAGATCGAGATAAAGACAAAGAAAACAAGAGGAACAACCGGTTTCACCCTTTGCATGTTTTAGCTCTCTCAGTCTCCCTCTCCCTCTTTTATTCGGCTTTCTGTACTAATGTCAAGCTCTTAGGTCGGACTGGAAACCAAAATTTTGGCTAAATCACCATACCTCATAATAGTTCCGTACTTTAATTTATTTATCTTTTTTTTTTTTTTCCCTTCGAATCTCAATACCACGTAAAAATTAAATTCTGATTATTAAGTAGCAGTATTATTGTAATTTGTATTATTATTAATATTACATTAACTTGTATAATGTCAATATAGAAATCAAGCATTTATATATGAAATTTCGTCGACCGATTTCTATTAAACCGGTTCCGACTTTTATGTAAATTGAATTCATCTAAAAATCTCTTTATATGAAAATAAGGGCAGATAAAATTTAAGTTTTTAACTATAAAGTATATATAAAAGTGTAATAATTTTCAATTAAAATCCTAATTTCAATAAAATTGAGAACGAGCAATACCGTAGAGCAGGAAAGTAGCGGATTTTAATGACTTAACAGCACAACTGAATGGCTGGCTATATACATACGGCAGCAAAAATGCTTTGTCATAAAGCCCATGCAGTTTTCTACCTCTTGTCTGTCAATCACCGATTATGTATATGCTTCACTTAAGGATTTTTCAAAATTTCGAGTCGAGATTTTCACGGATGGTTCTAGACTTGGTTCTATTACAAGATTTGATCTGCTAAATACATTCTATAAGAACGCAGCATTCGCATAATCTAATCAACCTACTGGCACTGCTTTCTGTATAAATGCCCCCCCTCATAAGCACACTCATTAATCTTCTATCTTCTCCTCAAAAAAAAAAACCCCTAAATTCTAACTACAAACAAGCAATCAGTAATTGCACATGTTACTCGATCTTGGCACGCTTAGCATTAGTTTCGTTTGCATGGGTTTCCCTCATCCATTCCAGACACTCTTCTTTGGTGCCGGAGGGATACGCTAGCTGCCATGCAACCAGTTTTTGTTGCTGCACATTTTGAACACAATGGATTCTATCAATCTTTTTTTTTTTTTTTTTTTTTCATTACTAGCTAAATACAAAGCTTGAATTTAGTAAATTATTTTGCCGAGCTGAAAAGAAAATTCGCTTACCCACTCCCTTACATCCGGTCCTGGTTTCACCTGCAACATGCTCAATATTTCCTTCCCATTAACCAGGGGTTTCAGATCCCATACTTTATCAAGACCTGCATTTTAAAGTGAACCAGAAGCAACAAACAGCATCAAAGAAGAGATGCATGAATGTCATGGGACTGCCGCATACTTCATTCAATCCTAACAAAATCCTTAAAAAATTATAAAAAAACTACATGAATATGATGCAAGATCTCTTATAAGTTTTCTAAATGTCAGCCTACTAAACATAATTCTAAAAATTGCAGAATTTTCTCGTCTCCATTGCCATCTCATTTTTTTATATGGGCAGGTAGATTTGATTGATTCATATTTCAGAAAGCAACGCTATAGTCTAACTAAGAATAAAAGGAACTTGAGAAAATATGAAGTGCCAAACCGGCAATCCGTTTCAAGAATGCCAATTGAGGAGAAACATAGAGAACTCTTCAAAACTTGACTGCAGAAATTACCCATTACCTAATTTAACAATAGTATTTTCGACGACATTGAACAGGCCACTTCGCCTATCCAATTCAAGCCCCTTGTTTATGAGATCTTCACTTGGATATAATAGAGTAGCCAGTAAGAGAGCAACTCGCCAAAATTCTTTGATTTCTCTCAAAAGAAAGCCTGAGTATGTTAGAATGAAAAGTTTTGTCGTAAGAAATCAATGAAACTTAAACAAAAAATTTCATTATCTCATTCAATAGCATTTAAATTATTTTAAGAATAGGTCCAATAAAAATCCAGCTGAGCAGAGGAAACCAGTAGAAGATCCCATCGAGGTATAATGTGAGAAGATTATATAAAGGTAAGCTTCTAGAATGATTCGCTGCAATCAACTTTAACTATACACACACCACTTTGCCTATCCTGAAAATAGCATCATAAAATGGAATAATTACACTCTTCCACTTCAAGGCCAAATAACTTTAACCAGGTTGAGCTTTGATATGGTCATTTTTAACCCTACATCAGATGTTTGTCAAAAGTGTACCATATCGACATTCAAATAAGAATCAAGCTGTAACAAACAGTACTTGATTATCTAGCTTGATAGACGAACTTGACCCTTCTCTTTAGTAATCAAGCTTGATTTGTTTGTTAAGAAATAGATCCAATATTTATGATTGAAGTTCAATATTAACAACCTCTACAAGTATTAATATATTTACTTCTTGACCATATAGCTACGAATAAAATACCATTTATATAGCCTATATGACATGGATCCAGATTCCATACAGTTCCTATAGGAAAGTATAGTGTCCAGTCCAATTTTTATTTGTTTTCTGGATTAAAGTTTGTTTCTGATGTTTTAAATTTCACAATTTTTATATTTTTCATTTTTTAACCCTAAATTAAATTACTGATATCCCTAAATGTGATATCTTTAATAACTAATCCTGATCTAATTATATTAGAACAAAACCTAAACTAAAGTACTCTACCCTTAAAGTTGATATCCCTACACAGTAAAGAATGAATAATAATAATATATAGATATCACATACTAAAACTTAAATATACAAGAATGAGCCCTCAACATACAAGAATAAACAATAAATACTAAATTATTTCCTAAAGTTGATGTCTCTAACCACTAAATCTTGAATAATAGTCCATAAATATATAAGAATAAACCCTAAATTATCATCTTTCAAACAAATGTTTGAAAAAACATATAGATATTCTGCTCTCGGGCCTAAGGAATGAGCAATCAGTTGGAGGGGAATCTGTTCCTGAAATGCTCCACACGGTCATAGATAAGTTTCCTAACTATTATAGATGACCTTCCAAAATAATTCCCATTTGGTCATTCACTTGGCCAATGAGATCAGGATAATACTGTTTGTTCCATGACTAATGCTTCCATAAGCTTCTCATTGAACGAATAAGCCCACACTCACTCAATTCCATTGTTGAATACCGTTCATCCTGGTATTTGGTGAAGAGAAACTGTAGATAGCTGATCCACATGTCTTGAGATTACTGGTTGAAGTTCTTAAGAAAGGATTGCAGAGACATATCAAACGTCTATTGCCAGTGGCAAGGAATTTTGCAGTCAGCCCTTGATGTCGTTACAAACAGGCAAGTAAATTTTTCTGATGCTACTCTTCCTTTCTGGAAAGAAGCCTACTATTCCTTAGCGAATTAGGTGTGCATTCTTGCATCAGAAAGATGGAGACATCCATGCCACAACTAATAAAAGAAGCGTGTGAAAGTATACAAAACTGTTTGGGAAGTCGGAATTTTGAACAAGTTTACAGCCAGATCAAGAAGACTCTAAAGACCAGAAGGGATAAGACAAAAAGGGATGCGAGAAAAGGTCATAGCTATTGTGAATCAAATGAGTAACACCAAGAGGAAGGAAATTAAGGATTGCAGCTAAGAACTGGACCATCTAAAGGAGGAAGATAATGACATCCAAACTGTCAGGATAGCACCCTTTCAATAGTGTTTTTATTTTTCTTTTTGGGTCAAGAGATAATCCCAACAGTTATGATGAGGTTGCTATACAACCTTGTAGAAGAAATATTTAGCTTTGCAATCTCACATCCTAATAGGGAGGAGATATATGTGAAGTGTAAGAATTTCTTGTAATTCTTGAAGATCCAAAATCTTGTACTATTAAATTTTTTTTTCTTAAGAAAAATAAATATTAAAAACTCTAAACAAGTAAGCTGATCCTTAAATCAGATATTCACAAACTATATGTAAGACTAGTTATGAGAACATGAATGAGAATGCTCAAAAGCTTGATTAGTTGAGCTTCAATTAACTAAGCCTCAGTTGCAAACCTTCTTTCACTAATGTATTGAACAATAGTTGTGCTGAATCTATGAACCATTGAAACACAACTGACTTAATTGGGTATGGCTAGAGGTTCATGACGTATAAAGTAAGCCCATCCTGACTCAATCAAAGGTTAACTAAACCAGGCTCACCTAGTCAACCTCTAAAGATTCCACCTAGTTATAGCGTATGAGTACACAGTCGCAAGTGCGCTGACTTTAAGCATGAACAAGACTGAAAATTGTAGGTTAAGGCACCTCAATGCACGCAACCCTTTGCTAATACTACTTGTTAACCTCATGAGCAGGCATGAGCTAATATTTATCGAACCAAAGCAACTCATGGGTGACATGGCGCATCCAAATAAATAACCCAAAAGAAACTCATCACCAAAATATTTGAAGGAGTATCTAATAAAATAACAGATTGGAAACCCAAGTTGACAGTTAATATTTACTAGGAGTAACTGCCCAAAGCTTTGCATTTTTTCTAAGGTGGCATGTACACTTGATTTGTAGATCAAGCAGACAAGTAATTATTCACAGAGGAATATCACCAAGCAGATATAGGTCATTATACCAGTCAATACTCGGAGTTTTGAAGGTAAGGGATCAGCAACTTTTCCCCAACCAACTTCATTCAGCTGGATTTCCTCACCAGATTCAAGAGAGGGAATCAAAGATAGGAATTTCTCCATTGCATTATGAACATTAATGACCTATATGGCAAGAAATACCAACCTCTTTTATCATGTGTGCGGAATCAAGAATCTCTTAAAAATGAACAATGAAACTAACAAGATTAATGAAATCTACAAGAGAAGTAATCGGGCATACTGTTTCAGCATCGCTGACTTTTCGCTTGAGTGAGTCCCTGAAAATGTAGTTTACAACAGGAATCTGGGTAGCAAGAAAGAGAAGACACAATTTTTAATACTTACATGTAAAAAATAGTACTTTGTGGACTCAGAATGAATAAACCTTCTTCCCATTTTCTGTTTCACATATTTTGAGGAAAAAAAAGTGGTGGAACAGATTAATGATGTGATCCTACTTCCTTTATATGACTAATATATGCTTTACTCATAAAAATTTGGTATAATAATGTGATCCTTCTTCCTTTATTTGACTATTACATGCTTTACTCATAAAAAATTTGGTTATGGATACAATTTTTCCTGAATCAAAGAAATTCACTCTAAAATTTCCCTGAACGCAACCTATATAACTAGCATGCTCGCCCTTCAATGCATATATCAAAATATTGAACTTCAGATTGTAATGACACAAGAACAGGAGAGAGCAGTACCTTTTTAGATTTGTTATCCTTATAAATGGTCTTTCTAAAGGGGAGGAAAAAAGCAGCATACAGGGCAAGCCTTCTATGTTCATCCTAAAGATAAATGGCAAACAATACAACAATTCAAGTGTTGGCACAAGTACTAGAACTCACTAAGAGAGAAACTAAAATGACAGTCATAATCCAGCTGCCAACTAAGCAATGACAAATACAACATGTGGATTTGTCACTTACACTAAAGGTGGAGCATTCCTTTGATTTAATGAGATTCCATGTGGCATCCAAGCTAGCAACACAAAGCCTAGGAAAAGAAAACGAAACGTATCAACACAAAAGCCAACACAAAGGTTATAATTTACAGATGCTATAGTTTATTGCGAGGAGTATTAAGTTAGATCAACTAATGCATATTAGACACCACTACCACCAACAAGAAATGTTACTACCACCAACAAAAAAATTGCCGAACTAAAAGAAGTAGACACAAGTCCAAACATATGCTAAAGAAACAATCATCAATTGACAAGAAAAACTCTTTATATAAAGAATACAACCAGAAAGGAGAGATCTCCATGGCCTCCTCAAAAGGTGGTGCTAAACCAAATCCACTAAGATGGTGACTACAGGAGATGGAGAGGGAAACTGGGAGAGAAAGGAGAGAAGGTTATAAAACGCCATTGAAGGTAAGGAAGACACTGCTGTTAAAGCATGTGCATAAGTATGTACCCATTAATTGAAGCTCCATTCCATCCAAAGGTCTTCTTCAAAAGACTAGAAAGACATTGACATAAATTGAAGCATGGTTGATATTTTCAGTAAAGAAAGGGCGTCATGCTTATACTGAGAGAGTTCTAAGAAAGTTTTGAGAACAATTGGCTTAGAATAGAAACTTATTTTCCTAGAAGATTGAACAATGATGGGAAGAAGTTATATAGCAGAAGGCAAAAGAAACTTGCTAGGACTCTGCAGACATTAGCCACTCCAACCCAATCACAGGAAAATAAATCCCTGTTCACAACAATGTTCTTACTTAAATGGATCCAAATTTCATCTTTTTATCAGAAGGACATGCGTTTTCCACACTTCGCATTCTGTATTGATGAAATTTCTAAAACAACCAAAATTGTTGCTTTACTAAACTTGGTGGCCCCAAGTTGCTTGGTTATGAAACATTCTTTGGTCAACCTGAGTTCAACCCTATTGATAGAAAGCCATGCATAGTCCCTCCAGATTCCTTGCCGTTGGATCCCACAACCCCAATTCAACTTCACATTCTCATTACATAGCCAAGAATTCAGGGAAAGAATCTGGACCATAATGAGACACTATATAGCAGTTCCTCATTGCTAATGCATACATTGAAAGCCCAAGACTCCAGGAAAGAATCTAGACTACAATGAGAGTCCATATAGCAGTTCCTCTTTGCATTAGCATACATTGAGAGCCCGAGACTCCATAAAAAGAAAGGAAACCGAACAGAAAAAGGACCATACCTTGAGTTTGAGTTATTGCATTTTGTCGCTCGGACATATCATCCAAGCAAACCAAAGGCTAAATATATTTCTTTAAAGTTGACTTTTCAATCACTTTATCAATTTATTTTCATAATATCTCCACTCAATTTAACAATAGTATCAAATAATAGAGAACTACAGTAGTTATACTTATCCATACGTTAACTCCGTATGGAAACATTATTCTCAAATGCACCTAGTCAGATAAGCGAGACGCCATGTGAGAAGGAAGAATTAAAAATACCTATCATATCTTTCGGACAGCTCGGGCTCAAACTTAGGAGGAAGGGAGAAGACCACTGAAAATAATGTGAACTCCGAAATATAGCTCATTGCTTTAACTGGTTGATTCCCAGAAATCATGAGATCAATCTGGATGAAAAAACAGCAACATGTGAAAAAGTTTAAAGACCGGCAACAAAAAACATAGATAAATAATTGGAGCTATAAGGAACTGTAGCATGCCCACATAAAGAAGAAAGGTTCCCAAAATCATAGGTTAGGTAGAGCATCCACTACGTAAGTCATCCAAGGTATGGAACATACTTCAGTTCCAATGCGCTCTCTGCTAATTTTAGCCTTCAAAGCATCTTTTACTTTATCACATGCAGCAGCCTCTTTTAGTTCTTCATCTAATGTAAATTCAAATCTAGCCCCTGGGAAACCACAATTATAAGAAGTATGAATATACATGACAGAACAATAAATAGAGAACTTTCCATTGGAAATGCAAACTAGAATAATGAGCATAAGAAGCTACACTTCCCTCTACAGTTGGGAAACTTGAAGCCAAAGTCTAACTATGGAAGATATTTCTCCATTCCAGAAATTTTCCTGACCTACTTCCTTATATTCATTAGATTGTGAAATCTTGAAATTGAAACACAGACATCACGTTGTGTGTTGTCTCCCAAATGTAAACAGATATTTTGTATTATTATTTTTAGGTATATGCACACTTCTTAAGGAAATAAGAGAATTCCTCCAATGATGAAGTCATGAGAACAAATTATTCTAAAAGAATTAAAAACACATATACCAAAGCGAATAGCGCGAAGAACGCGTAGTGGATCATCCAAAAAGGTAGCCTCTGCAGGTAGTGGAGTCACTATTCTTCCATTCTTCAGGTCTGAAATGCCTGCAATGAAAGCAAAAGAAAACAAATAAAAATAAACAAAAATAAAGCAATTCCGAAACAGAAAACTATTGAATTAGGTAGTTCCCACTAATAAATGCAAAACAAAATGAACCCCACCAACCCTTTTTAGTGAAATCTTCTACAGAGCAGGTGTTGATATTGTAGAACAAACTGAAAAAAAAAAATTAACAAAAATAAAAACACAACAATCATATTCTGAAGAAAAGGAATCTTTGCATGAGAGAAAAATTGAAATTCAATCAGGTTCTGATTCTAAACCAAAAACATCAAGAAAACTATGGTAATAATCAGTGCACTAGATATTAAATTCCTCCACATGATCATCCGCAAAGGAAGTACCTGTTAATAGTTAAATCCCTTCTATAAGCATCCTCCTCAGCTGTCCCAAACTTTTGCTGCAAGAAAGAGAGAATTTTTCACCAAACAAAGAAAATAAAAATTATAACACTAAACATAAACAAGAAGGCAAGGGTTTTTTCAATAGAGGTCCAAGCGTGACTGTATGATAGTCTGTGTAAATTAATACATTTTCTTTGCTCATTAAAAGTTTGGATTAAAAAATACTGCACTTTTACAGATGACTGATATAAAACTCTTATAACATAGGTAAGGAATTTATAGTAAGCCGTACCATGAGCAATTTTCAACTCTAAAGCATCTTCTAACAGAGATGCTGAATTAACTCAAAACTAACAAAAAGGCATATATTTTACAGCAGATAAGTACCCACCGTAGGAATCCGGCTATCTTCACAGTACTCCTCACACCTCAAGTTCACAAAATCAATCCACATATCAAAGATGCGCATCCTCGCTGTTTCTAAATGTTTTGACTGGTCAGGATTACTGGAGAATAAAAATTGAAAGTCGAATGCTGCCAATCATTTTCCACATTGTAAAATAGAATATCATATATGTTATAAGAGAAAGAGGTATATAATTAGTAAAATTCAGAACAGTGAGGAATCAGAAATCATATAATCCATCCAGATCTCCAGTTACAATCTCAACTTGAATGGTGACCCAAATAACACCTTTTGAATCATAGTCAGGAAGATAACAATTGAAATTACTCCTTGTGAGGCTACCTTTATAAGTTAGGGAAAATAAAAATAAAAAACGATATTCATTCTTCAAAGAAAAATGAAGAGTAGTGAGATAACATACTAAACTCATAACCAGTGATTCCTCAAATTTCTATACTTAACCATACATGCAATTATATATGTTAAGAAACGTGAAAGGCCACAGAATCGCATACCAGGGAATAACAGCAACTCCTTGGGCCTCTTCCCCCACAGATAACAAGTACTCTCTAACCTTTTCAACGAATTCGCTGCCCATCATACTGTCCAAAGCGATATCAATGTCATAACAGTCTTTGCCAAGAAGCTGCAAACAAAAACCATCAAAATCCCACACAACTATATACATAAATATATATATATATATACTCCTTAAAAGTATATAGCCTTAATGATGAACGACCTTGTCTCGGACCCAACCGCCTGCAACTCGGAGCTGATTTTGGAGATCATAATGATGAAGCGTTCCAAGAAGTCTATCAAAAATCTTCTTCTCGACCTCGGTCAATTCAATCTTCTCCCTCACTTGGACGACAGGCTGCTGCAGAGAAGCCGTCATTGCTCTGCAACGCAAAAAGCCTTTGCTTCTGGTTATTAGGGTTTTGGGGGGAAAGTTCAGACTGCTGAAGAAGATCGAGCTGCTCCGTAAATGGATAGGAAAAAGGAAAGCGTTCAGGTTTAGCGATAATTTACAGGCAAATGCTACGCTCATGGCTTTCCCTTTTGCCTCTTCGCTCCCCTATTTGTCATTCCATTCCGGTTTCCGTTATAAATAACGAGCCGTTAATAAACCGGAATTGATCTGGTCAGTGGGTCATTGACCTATTATCTAATGCTTATTGATTTTAAGAGAAATTAGGAAAGTGCTTTATAATTTGCGGTTGAAATTTAATTTAAAGGAACAAAAGTTAATATTGATTATTTAAATTTACTAAATATATTAATATAATATTAATATATTTAATAAATCTTTTATTTTTAATAAAATTATTTTTTATTTTTTTAAATTAAATATAAATCTTAAATTATATTAAAATATATGATCTAATATTATATTAATATATTTAATAAAATTAAATATTTAAATATATATATATATATATATATATATTATCCCCTTTAATCATAAATTATATCCAATGAAGCCAAATTACAAGTAAATATTTTAACAAAATATACTCGTTACTTTATTCAAACTCAAATTTGATATGAGCTCGAGGAATAGATAAACTCAAGCTTTGGTTTTCAGGGACCGAGCTCTAGCCACTTTTATGAATAGCTTGATTCAGTTATAATCATACTTCAACCAAATTATTAGCAGCTAGAGTAAGTTATAATTGAATCAAGCGGTTCAAGACCTATTCAAACTTGGCTCGGTTCGAGCCACTTTTTAAGCTCCTATGAATAAATGATCTCAGCTCACCCGACAAAGCAGTGCCATAAAGTGTTACACATTCCATGACCAACTTGTATTACATTGTTTGTATATTGGCTCGTTTGTATATTGGAACTTAATTCGTGTAATAGTTAAGTTGAAAAATTAGGGAAATTTGAATTGATTTGATTAGTAAATGTACAACAGCATGAGCTAATGGGTACATCTGATCATTACCATCTCGTCCAACTGCAGCTAGTAACACACCGCCAAATGTACTCTTCAAAAAACAACCATCTAATGAAATAAATGACCTACAACCAACTATAAGACCTTTTTTGGATCCATCAAGGCATACAAACATCTGTTTGAGCAAATTATTTGGGGCTACAAAACATATATAGTAGATCTAGGATTAGAAGTATTGATGGCCAAGTGATAATCATATAACTTTGCATACTATGCAACATGTGAACGTCGTATCATGTCATTAGCCTTCTTCTCTATTCTACGGTACATATACGTAAACACTTCCGCCCTATGATCTCGATAAACCTACCTTTCATTGTCTTATACTTTCATTCATGATCATCGTTAAAGTTGTGTATGTAGTTACTTGCAATCCAATTAGAGCCTGCCTTTGTATTTATTCATCTCTTGTATGCAGTTATGTTCCTTATTGCGCTAAGTTTTTATTTAGAATGATGTCCCATCTGATGACATTGACATATGAATTCGCCATCTACTTTTTTTTTTGTTTTTTTTTTGCACTCAATATTAATCTTCGTGGAGTAATTTTTAATGTAATCAAAGTTTATCCCTCTCTCTATGCAATACTACACTATAGCCTCTCTATGTTACTTGTAACTCGTGAATGCCATGCCGACTTCTAACTTTACATTATCTTTGGCCCTGGTATCAACGTAAATCCCTTCAAACTCTGGAAAGCAAGAAAGGCGATCATTATCTGAATCATAAACAGACATTAGTACATTACTATCATCATAATCTGACTCTAGAGTCTTATCAATAAGAAATATAGAAGTATTGGGATTTTCATTATATATATTTGGTGGCAATTCTTGATTAAGTCATGCTCGTATTTTTGACTTTACTATCCCAGAGGTAGAACTAAAACAAAGCTCTGAAATATCAGTGTCACTACCTAAGAGTCGTCAACATTTTCCCCTTCATTATCGATATGATCACTCTCATCTTCATCAGAGTCATAACATCTTAAGCAGGATAATTTAACAATGGATTAGGCTCTTCGTTAAGTAATTACATCCATACACTAAACTATATGAAGATTTGCCATTTAATTTATTGAATCATAATTGAACTCCTTCAATTTGGTCTCTCTCTATATTTAATTTGCCATTTTAATTAGTAATCTATATGAAGATTTTTAGGTTCTTGAGCAACTTAATTTGGTCGTTGTCAGTTTCTCTAAGCTCAAAAAATAAATATAGAAGTGGCTGAAAGACTTCCAATTTGTTTCTTCCAGGAGAAGGATATCACGTTAAGTGGTGAACATGTGAGGGAAGGGTTAACATGCATCATCTCAGTCAAGTTTCTGAATCCAGAGTTTGCATCAAATAGATAATATTGTAGCAAAAATATAGAAGAAAGTGTCACTGTGCAGTAATATTGTATGAGAAAATATGAGTGGTTCCCTTCCTTTTGGTCAATATTGCAAAAAATACTAATAAAGTGGTCCCTCTTTTTGTATGCAAGCTATTCCATTCCTTAACTAAAATATTCATAAACACCACTATTATCACACACCAACAACTATTCACTAATAGAAAATTACATTATTGGTTGCATATAAAACTCAACTCCCATGCAGATAATAGTTATTTAGTAAAAACTTCATCTAACAATTCAATTAACTATTAGTTTACTTCAATTTCTCAAAGAACAAAGAAAAACACTTACATGGTGGATAGCGCAGTTAGGGTTTCCGAAATATTTGCACTTTTGTGGTTGTGAGAGTGAATCTCGTGTTGGTTTGTCTGAGTCGTGCATCAATGACTGCAAGATTGTAGCTTTTAGATAGAGGAAGAAGGTGGAGCAGATGAAGAAGATGGAGAAGCCATGAACTTGACGTAAGTAGCTCCTATCGTTCAAATCTGGGGAAAATTAGAAGGGTTATAAATTAATATGGGTGAGTAGTTGGGTGGGTGTTCTTTGTATAGGATCCGACCCATATTAAGTTTTATTGCCACATAGATTCATTAATTGATGTTGAAAATCTGAATGGATTTTCATGTCGGCAAACCGTTGTTTTAATGGAAAATTTGACGGAGAGGGATCTTTCAGCCCTATTTAAAGAATATAGGGGTTCTTTTTATACATTCTAAAATATAAGGAACCTTTCTGCCCTCCTATCAAAATACAGGGGCTCTTTAGCAAAACACTGTAAATGTAGGGGCCTTTAGGCTTTTAATCCAAAAAAAAAAAAACAGTCTCCTAACCAGATAGTACAGATACAGATTCCTCGGCCTAGTCCTTCCACACCTCTCTTTCTCTCTCTCTCTCTCTCTCTCTCTCTCTCTCTCATGGCCGATCAGACCGAGAAACCAGAGCTATTCGAGCTCTGTAATGGAACCATGAAGGTTTTGATCACAAACCTTGGCTGCACGATCACTTCCCTCTCTGTCCCTGGAAAAGACGGTTCGTATTATATCAGCCATGTACACATCTCTTAGCATTTGATTTGTCTTTTATTATTAGTTATTAGTTTCTGATTAAATTTTCTTGGCAATTTTATTGTTACAGGTCAATTGGCTGATGTTGTTCTGGGATTTGATTCTCTAGATCCCTATCTGGTAAATTCTTCGATTCCCTTTTCCTTAAACCTTTGATTTTTGGATCTTCTTTACATGCATTCTTATTTGAATCGGCTCTTTTTTTTTCAAATTTCCCCACAAATTTTTCTTACATGATGACTGTGATTCTATGCACTTTTCTGAATCTTGAGAAGAAAAAAAATTGAATATATTTTTTTGTGTGTTGTAATCTGATTTCTAAGTCTTCAGATTCTCGGTCTTATAATATTATTATGCATGTTGCAGAAAGGGGTTGCCCCGTATTTCGGGTGCATTGTGGGTCGAGTTGCGAACAGGATCAAAGGTGGGAAGTTTAAAATCAATGGAGTTGAATATTCATTGCCCTTAAACAGACCTCCAAATAGTCTGCATGGTATGATATTGTAGAATCTTTTATTCTCATCTTTTTACTTGCTTCTGGTTCTTAAGAATCTGTGCAATTCTATACATGAATTTTGTGGAAAGGTGAAAAATCGAGAGGATAACATGGTACTTCTCTTTATGCACCCAAATTCTAAATACTTTTCTCTTCAAAACTTGTCAGCCCTTTAACTTATACCATAGGTTATGAGGTCTTCTACGGTCCTGATAATTTCTTGAACTTTGTTCAGCTCTCATCGTTTCCTCCATTTCTAAGCGCAACTTCTAATGGCTTGATTACCTTAGCGGTTTTAGAACTATATGTCTGAAACTGGATTTTAGTATATGATTACATTCAAATTGATGTGCCTTATTTATTTGAGAGTTTTGAAATTTTTAGTGGGTCATTTGAATGCTAAGGTAAATGGCCCTTAACCTTCGATTTCTTCTTAGGTGGCCAGAAAGGATTAGACAAGAAGATATGGGAAGTCACAGAACACAATAATGGAGAAAATCCATCAATCACTTTCAAATATCATAGTAGCAATGGAGAGGAAGGTACTTGCTCTCTCTTCTCTCTCCCTCTCTCTAAATTCATACAGTACCAATTATACCCTTTTCCCTACAGGTTATCCAGGAGATTTATCCGTAACAGCAACCTACACACTAACTTCAAAGACATCTTTAAGGCTAGACATGGAAGCAGAGCCGAAGAACAAGCCGACCCCCGTAAGCTTAGCACAACACACCTACTGGAACTTAGCCGGCCACAACTCAGGCAATATTCTGGACCACTCGATTCAAATCTGGGCTAACCATATCACTCCGGTCGATCAGAACACGGTCCCAACCGGTGAAATTGTGGCTGTTAAAGGCACCCCATTTGATTTCACTACCGAGAAGAAAATTGGTGCCTCAATTCATGAGGTGGGTCTTGGATATGACCACAACTATGTTCTTGACTGCGGAGAAGAGAAATCTGGTTTGAAACATGCTGTGAAAGTGCGGGACCCGTCTAGCTCTAGGGTCCTTGACTTGTGGTCTAACGCTCCCGGGATGCAGTTTTACACTGCAAATTATGTGAATGGGATTGTCGGGAAAGGAGATGCTGTTTACGAGAAGCACTCAGCTTTTTGTTTGGAGACTCAGGGTTTTCCTAATGCGGTTAATCAACCGAATTTTCCGTCTATTATTGTTCAGCCTGGTGAGAAGTATAAGCACAGTATGCTGTATGAGTTTTCGGTTGAGTAAAGTTGTAACTTGCAACCTGGACTTTTCAATGGGTGATCCATGTCGGAAATAATTTTTTTGTCTCCGTAGCCAGTTTGAAGGTTATTTATTGGCTTAGGTAATAATATGATACTTGGGAAAATTATCATGTGTGAAAGTGTTTTATCGGATTTGGTCTTGCATTTTGTCGGATTTCAAATGCTCTACTTGTGTGAAAGTTTCTGATGTTCTTTGTGAATGTTTTGTGCAATCTGAGGTGCAGAATTTCTATCAAAAGAACAACAGTGGTTTCCAAATTGAGATTTGGAGAAATTCTCGAGAGATGTCAGAAAAATATCGTACTTTGGAAAATTAGTTTTAAGTCACTCAAGCAGATATATGATGTTTTAAATTCTTAATCATACGATGTGTTAACTAAAAATGACAAGCAAATCCTAAAAACGATTAATGATTGACCGTAACTATTAAACTCGTCATGGACAAAATATCCGACATGAATCATGATAGGTTGATGCTTTGTGCGAAACACGAATCAATCAAACAGGTTAGAAATTTTCAACCAAGTCGCACTACTTCTTTTGACTTGAAATGTATTGCTTAATGTTACTCATTACCTGTTTTATTATATATAGTTGGTCTTTGATGTTTGCAACCCCGCTAGACACAACCAACTATTGTCTCAGTCAAGCTGGGTGGTCGACCTTAGTCGGCCATTGGTCGGATTGCGGTTTGACTGTTTACGGACAAAATGAGTTGAGCAATTTTAAACCATCACCAGAATGCCCAACCTGCCCATTAAACAACCCCAGTACCATACATTTGATCTACACTACCGTTACTCGGACTCGTTCGAACCGATATAGTATAGTTTGAGCAGTCAATTTGAAATCGGTTTGCTATCTTTAGGGTAATAATTAGGGATGAGTAAATTAACCGTTACTAACCATTTTGATCATTCATCCAAAATTTCTGAAACAGTCGGTTAACCAACCGATCAAAAAAATATTAACCGACTGTTAATCATCCGACCATTATACCATGCGAACTCTTAAAAAACTAGATTTAAGCTCTCGTCTATTAAAAAGCTAGATATGTATTCGTAAAAAATTGAAAAACTCAAGACATAACCCAGGTTATGGCCAACACATTTAATGTTGATTAATGAAGTTGTTTACGTGGTATCACATGCCTAATTGGCAAACAAAAAATACTAGACTTTACACCCTTAAATTTTAATTTTTATTCTTATTTTTTTTTAGGTTTCTTAAATTTATAAAATCGAACTTATTTCCTTCCAAATTTCATAAATTAAACAAATTTCATAAGATATATTCGGATCCCTAATTTCAAAATTTTGTTTAAAAAATTATGTTATCTGCTTCGACTTTTAATAACCTATTTTTCTTTTTCTTTCTTTTATTTTTTATGATGAAAAAAAAAAAAGTTATTAAGTATGAGAGATCTTAGTCTAGTTTTATAAATTTATGAGAGCTAAATCTACTAAAATAAAAATTTAGAGTACTAATATATAATTAACTCTTACAAATATTCATATTCATATTAATTCTTTTAACCCCTTATGTAATTTTTCTTTCAAAATTTCTCCTGAAACTTAAATTATTATTTCATTTTTCCCTCACATCTTCTACCGCCACCATATCCCCAACACTCCAACGTCGATCGCCGAGGTAGTGGTCGCACAGGGGAGGGCGGCAATGGTGCGGTGCTGTCTAAGGTGGTTGGGAAGAAAAAATACACGAAAAAATATAATTGAGTTTAGATGTATAATCTTTCTTTTTATAACATAATATTTAGTTTAAGTCGTAACAGTTGAATACACTTGTAGCTTGAATTAAGTCATAAAGTTCACAAACTTAAATGTTATTAATCCTTGTTCCAGTGTTCCTATAAATATATATATATTATTTGGCCATATTATTAAAAATATGAGAAATATCATAGTTTCAGTATAATTTTGAGGTTGATATTGCTTATCCAACTTTGAAACGACAATAACTAAACAAAACATGTAAGAATTGGCCCAAAAAAAAAAAAGGGGGGGGACATGGAAAAAACTTTAATTAAGGTACTTATTTTTGGCCCAAAACATATTGTCTTTTTAAAATTTATCTTTATATAGTTTTAGGTCAATTTTTAATTCAGTTCGAATGAGATTTTTTAGTTTGTATAATTTGATTTCAGATAACGTATTAATATGACGTTATTAAAAAATATATTTATTATTATTTCATCAATAATATTTTATTATTTTTACTTTTCTCTTATATTAATTTCTTATTATACTTTTCATCTAAATTTTAATTTTTCATTTTTAGAAATATTAAAAAGTAAAAAATTTAAAAATCTTGATACGATTTTTTGTATAAAAAAAAAAGGATCAAAATAGTCCGACTATTTTATAAGAAATTGATTAGATCATGTGATCTCTTCTTGAAATATCTAGACTAGAGGTGTCAAAACAGACCATCTCATCTGCGCTGAGCTTTTTACTATTTAAGATTGGGCCAAGCTCAGCCCCGTTTGTTAAATATATGCCTGGGGTTGGCCTAGAAAACTTTTTGGGTTTATCTCGAACCCGATCGGACCTAAAATAGGTTTGACCCGACCTTTTTTAAATAAAATAATAATAATAATAAATAACTAATTTTTGGCTAAATAAAGATTTTATTGCATATTATTAAATAATATATATTGATTAAACTATTATGGCTCAACTATCATGATTCCGTAAAAAAATCTTTCGGTCTTAAGGAAAAAAAAATTGACCTTACAATGAAATCATAAATAAAGAAAAATAATAAAATAATAAAATTTTGCTAGTAAATTATATTATATTATCTATTTATTAATGATAGTTGGTCATTATTAACTTTAAAAATTAATTACTTTGGACTTTAGTTTAATTTATGGAAAATAGAGGATTATGAATTAAAATTAAAGATAAGATATTGAGATTAATGATAAGAAAATTAAGAATTATGTAAGAATGAAAATTAATTATAATTTAGAGTATTAGAAATTAGAAGATTAAATAAGAGAGAGAGCGTGTGTATAAGAAAATGTGAGGAAGAATTAGACTGAAAGAGAAATATTTATAGAGAAAATTTGGGTAGGGAAAATTTAAAAATTATTATGTGGATAAAATTAAAAAAATTGAAAATTGAAAAATGTAGGTGGTGGATTGGGTCGGGCCATGCCGGCTCGATAGGCTTAAAAGTGCATCTAAGCTCAGCTCTTGCATTCGGGCCAAGCCAGGCTTCGGGTCGAGCTTTTTAACCGGGCCATAGGCCGGCCAAAAGCCAATTGGGTCGATCCAATCATTTACAAAGAATAATATTTGATTGTTCCACATGAAGAATCAGATCAATCAGATCCGGTTTGTCGTGAGGAAGAATCGGATTGATCGGACCCTATTCTTTACAAAAGATAAGATCGATCAGAACAAATTCCTTGCAAAAATAACTTCATTAAAAAATCATATTATTTGATCGATTTCTCATAAAATAATTAAGACCATTTGAATCCAATTTTTTATGAAAATTGAATCAGGATTTTTTATTTTATTTTCTTCGGACTAGAAAAAAATTTTCTAAACTTGAAAAATTGGATTATTAAGTATAATTAGAAATTAATAAGAAGAAAAATAAAAATAATGAAAAATAATAAATAATAAATAATAAATAATAAATATTTTTTTTAATAACATAACGAATTATATCAATATGTTACATTAGTACAAGTATCTAAAATTCAATCATAAAATTAAAAAATATTATTTAAACTAAATTAAAAAATTAACCCAAAATTATATAAAAATAAATTCATAAAATAAAAATTACTATAGACTAAAACGGTAATTAATTTTTTATTTTTCGCTGTTTTCGCTAACTGAAGATAAGAAAATTTATCGTGGAAGTGCCTACAGAATTGTCTGACATGTCAAAAGGGTATTGGAGAGGATGATAGCCATTGACGTGGCAAAGCATTTCATACTTTCATTGCTTTCCGAAATTTACCAAATTGTCCAATCCCCCCGCCCCATCGATGCTGCGATTCCCATTTCACTGCTCCTCCCGCTTCTGCGATCCCTTTCTCCTTTCTTCCTCTTCTTCTTCCTTCTACAGAAACAGCTAAAACGAGACTATGCATCTTCATACTCGCCAATTTTTTCTCTCTCTCCTCATTTTCTCTCTCTACCCTCTCTCTCTCACCGCCCGCCAATTCGTCCTCGTCCTCTCCCAAGACGATCTCAAAGACACTCCCATTTCCGATGACTCCTCCTTCGATCCTTCTCACCCCGACTCGCCGGACTGGGACGAGTTCGGCGAATCTGACTCTTACAAGTCCGACGATGTGCTCGATCCCGGCTCCTGGCGTCCGATCTTCGAGCCTGATTCTTCCGTAAGTGCCTTGAACCCTGAGGAGGAGCTATACTACACGGCCATTGAGAAGATTGTATCGGCGGCGAGCTCAGGTGATGGGAGGTTGATGGAGGACGCGGTGGGAGAGATTGAAGAGATCGCGAAGGAGAAGGCTGATCCACACGCGCAATCGGTTCTAGGTTTTCTGTACGGGATTGGAATTATGAGGCAGAGGAATAGAGGGAAAGCGTTTATGTACCATTTCTTTTCCAATGATGGTGGGAACAAGCAGTCAAAGATGGCTCTTGCGTACACGTACTCCAGGCAAGATGTATGAATGAAACTGACTTTTCATTTGCATTTTCGAATTTTCGAATTTTGGATGTTTAATTTTTATGGCTAATTTTCACTCATTATTAATTTTTCAAAAAAATGATGAGATAGTTTGTTCCAGGAAATAATTATATTCCTTGAATTTGGGAAATAGGGACTGATTAGAATTGATTCTATAAACGAATTTGATTTGAAGGGTTGATTCTATGAGTTCTTATATTATTCTATCAAATTTGTTCATCGTGTTCAAAGATGTACCTTTTGTTGCAGATGTATGATAAAGCGGTGAAACTTTATGCTGAATTGGCAGAAGTAGCTATAAATAGTTTTTCCACTTTAAAGGACTCACCTGTGATTGAACCGGTGAGAATCCATAGTGGCGCTGAGGAGAATAAGGAAGCATTGAAGAAGTCTCGAGGGGAAGAGGATGAGGACTTCCAGATTTTAGAATATCAAGCACAGAAAGGTAATGCTGGAGCTATGTACAGAATTGGTTTGTTTTACTACTTTGGACTGAGAGGGTTGAGGCGCGATCATGCAAAGGCATTGTCATGGTTCTCAAAGGCTGTGGAGAAGGGTGAGCCAAGGTCAATGGAACTTCTGGGCGAGATATATGCACGGGGAGCTGGGGTTGAGAGGAACTACACTAAAGCACTCGAGTGGCTAAGGCTTGCATCCAAACAACAACTTTTTTCTGCGTATAATGGGATGGGATATTTGTATGTTAAAGGTTATGGAGTGGAAAAGAAGAACTACACAAAAGTAAGATAATCTTATTCTCTGTCTTTGTATATAATAATATCTTAATTGTTAATCCATATTATGAATTTTGCATGCGGTCCTCACCTGATTTCCTTTTCCATATTATTCTTCTGCATCTTTTATTTTCTCCCAAGAAAATTTCTTCATAACAAGAAGTGTTATGTGACTTGTCAGTTGATTCAAATGATTAATGCTTCTTTTTCAGCTCTTTCTGGTGCCGAGCCAACTTTATAAGAGTGGAAACTATTGTGCTATGCTTAATCGAAAATGATTCCGTGTAGGTTGTTTGTAGTTCAGAATAATTTCATGTATGTAAAAGGTTCATGCCAACTTTTAAGGTCTCCAGATTCATAAGAATCTATAATTTTATTTTGGTAAACTATTTTTAGTTCAGTGATCTTGTATCTAGGATCATGTATGTATCTCATTTGATCTAGCTTCTTTCTTTTCCTTTTGCTCTCATCTCTATGCTGAAGTGCCTTAGCTTATGACTATTAAATTTATTGTCTGAAGTGAAATTGATCGGTTCAACTTACAGGCTAAAGAATACTTTGAGAAGGCTGCTAGTAATGAAGAGGCTGGTGGGTATTATAACCTTGGGGTAATGTATCTCAAGGGCATTGGGGTAAAGAGAGATGTGAAAATAGCATGCACTCAATTTATACTAGCTGCTAATGCTGGTCAACCAAAGGCATTTTACCAGCTTGCAAAAATGTTCCATACTGGCATAGGGCTTAAGAAGAATCTTCCAATGGTAAATTCACTGAAGTTATATATTTCTTTTATTTTTTTCTTATTTATTTTTGTTAGTCTTGGGATTTTGGAATTCATGTTCTAGTTATATGACTGTCTTGCCATTACTTTCTAGATTAGGATGTCATCACTTCATGGAAGGGCTATATTGTTTTTTCCTCAGATTTTGGTGTATACAAATAGTTATAGGGTATACAGAGCAAACATAATGATTGATTGACCTTCTTCTGGTGTACAGGCTACTGCATTATACAAATTAGTTGCTGAACGGGGACCATGGAGTTCACTTTCAAGGTGGGCCTTAGAATCATACTTACGAGGTGATATTGGCAAGGCATTTGTCTTGTATTCAAGAATGGCTGAACTAGGTTATGAGGTGGCACAAAGCAATGCTGCATGGATTCTAGACAAATATGGAGAACGTAGCATGTGCATGGGAGAAGCTGGATTTTGTACTGATGCTGAGAGGCATCAACGTGCACATTCATTCTGGTGGCAAGCATCTGAACAGGGTAATGAACATGCTGCTTTACTAATCGGAGATGCATATTACTATGGTCGGGTACGTATAACAAGTGTTTTATTTGATTCAAGTTTATTTATATGACCCAAGTTATTCAGGTCTGTTGATGTCCTTTTATGCATATCTGCATTCTTTTTCAGGGCACTGAAAGGGATTTTGATCGCGCAGCTGAAGCTTACATGCATGCCAAATCTCAATCTAATGCACAAGCTATGTTTAACCTTGGTTATATGCATGAGCATGGTGAAGGACTCCCATTTGATCTCCATCTTGCAAAGAGATACTATGATGAAGCCCAGGTGACTGATCCTGCAGCAAGGTTGCCAGTCATGCTGGCTCTTGCCAGCCTGTGGGTACGAAAGAACTATGCCGGTAGTTTTCTGGTGAGTTTCTTATTTGTTCAGACTTTTGATGCACTTTGTTTTATCATTTGTTGCGGTTGACTATTAAATTGGAATTTCAGCAAATTAGAATATATTTTGGCGAATTCTATGGGGCCTAAATT
Source organism: Coriaria nepalensis (assembly GCA_027186245.1). Lineage (NCBI taxonomy): Eukaryota > Viridiplantae > Streptophyta > Magnoliopsida > Cucurbitales > Coriariaceae > Coriaria > Coriaria nepalensis. Next base: position 2,737,251 of record CP114499.1, on the reverse strand, counting down.
GGATTTTTCTGTTGGTCCAAAGTAAGTGTTAGACCCAAATAAGGGTTTCAAAATGTGATCCAAATAAACCTAATACTTAATTTGTTTGACTTTCTAAAACTGATCGATTTTCCCCAACTCCAGTATGAAAACCAATTCAGCACAACTAGCCCTAATAATTCACAAACTCTATTGATTTATGTGTTTTGTATTTCTGTAGGTTCATATAATTGATTCATTGCCCGAAATGTATCCAAAAGTGAAAGAATGGGTAGATAATGTGATCTTGGAGGAGGGAAATGCAACAATACTTACTCTTTTCGTTTGTCTCTTAACTGTCTTATATCTTCGAGAAAGGCAACGTAGACATGCTGTTCCTCCTGCTGCTGATGCGGCAGGCCCGCTCAATCCTGTCGAGCATGCTTTGCCTCACCCACTTAGATGATGGTCCTCGGAATCCTCACAACTTCCATGACCGTTTTGTGAGAGAGATCCAATCTGCAAGTTAATGTACAGAAATCAAAGAAACTTTGACTATGCCTTAGTCAAAATCCCTGTATTTTCAATAGAAGATATGCCCCCCTGCCCATATGCGCGCTTTACTAATTGTTTACTCTGCTTTAGATTCACTGATACAGAAGAAAAAGGTTGGTGAAGATGTCCATGATTTTATGGCGGGAATTTTAGTAATAGAATCTAGATTTCTTTGATTTCTGGTGTTGTTTCGAGAAATAAACTAAGATATTGCGTCATCTATGGCATTTGTCCGTGTGGACGTGCTTTTGTAAATTGAAATATTTGGGTTATACAGCCATCTTTGTGAAAGCAACCTTTTGAGGTTTGAATCTAAGGTTTCATTATTTACAAGAGGTAAATGCCATAGGTGTTTGAGGCCTAACCATTTTCATGTGCAAAGAGGAGAAGATTCTACTTCCGCTGAAATCTCATAACTCAGCAGAAAATTTGTTAATAGTTAAAGCAACAATGTAATTTTGTATTGAAAGTTTCTTGCACCGAGTATACTATGCGGTCACATGACGGCTCAAATCTCATGAGAACTATGAGATTCAACATGTATTTAGTGTGTTCACTAGTTTAGGAACCAACCATATGTGACTACATCTGTAGTACTGTTTATGGATCATGGATTAGACTACCATAATTTGGCGTGAGACAGAGAGATGGGATTGGAGAAACATTCTTTATGAAGTTTACCTGTCCAAGTCTGTTTGTCTCAGATCTAGATATGCTTAAACATAACCCTCTTTAAAATGTCCTAAAAATAAAATAAAATAAAACCCAAATAATGCCCACTTCTTTTAGCAGACTATACAGTCATATATTTGGCAGCAACCAGTAGATTTGTAAGTATTTGTTCGGACTGGCTTCTCAAATATTCTAACAGTTCCTGTTGAAATTGGTAACGGCAAAAATTGTATCTCCTCAAATAAATAAGAAGAAAAAACCATTTTTATAACCAAATAACTTCACTAAGTTGTGCCGTATCTTTTCTCTTTGGATGCCAATTGTTGCATCCACAACACCCAGTTGGTCATTTTACGAGCTGTAATTACATCATTATCATATCCCATATGACCGCTCCGCTAGCATCCATTCCAACCATAGAGAGAGTGAGTTGTCCGTGTCTTCTACCATATCTATTCATGGCCAGGTCGCCTCCATAGCTGTTCGTCATACTCATTACTAATCCCTTCCTTGGGTCGTTTACAGTTACACTTGAGGCAAGCCATGTTCTTTTTGTAATTTAGGAAATCACATCTAGTAGAGAAAGAAGGCTCCACGTCTTTAGAGACATTTTCCAAATATAGTAGTTAAAAGCTAGAAATTTTTACATGGGCCAAACCTAAGATCAAGAACATTACTTAGTTACTTTGACGAATGAAAATTCCCCACGTGCCACCTTTCACTAAGCTCTTCTTTATACTTACAACAGTAAATGGGAAATTTTTATTCGTCAAAAATAGAGTAGTTTGTCTTAGATATGATTCATGTTAAGATTTCTCGTTAAAATACGTGTCTAGATAAGAGAATGAAGGAGAGACTTACGAGGGGCATTCCCATTCACCAGGATTTAGTTGTCTCTTGGGCCTATGCTCTCTACATCGCAAGCACTTCTTATTGCTAGCAAAATTCATGAAATCACATCTGCAGAAAAACCGAAAAGGAATGGATTAGATAATCAGACAAGCTTTTAAATTCACCTCACTAGCTACTACAATTTATTTGTTTAACAGGGATGTGGATGAAGTAGAATCAATGTGTTTACGATTATAAGGTTCATGAGGACCTAGACAACAATAATAACTACAATACAACTATTTGATATCTCCTGATTGAACTTTACCAACAAAGATTCCATATCCAGGAGAAATATGCTTTGAACAGTATGATTATCTAGTACTTTTTGATTTAAGAATATTATAATGTTAGATTACCCATTGATAGATGTGGGAGTTTTACTTCTGGCTGTGAAGACAAAATCGGCCCCAAAATAAATTTATTTAAGCAAAACAAGTCTAAGATACTAACTTTGGGCAGTTCCAATCTCCTTTTTTCATCTCCACTTTATCTCCAGAAACCTTTACAGGCCCCTCTGCTTCGCACTTCAAGCAACGACGATTTCTAGAAAAGTTCATGAAGTCACATCTGTGTAACAAACCCAAGGGGCACAGTGAGAAATATATAAAGATATCCTACTACAAGAAACGAGAATCCACAGACAGATCAAGGTTAAATGAAATGAGAATTCTCAAGCCAAAATTGCAGTCCCAACCCAATATGTCTCATCAATTCAGATGGATGGCTTGAATTATTATTGTCAGCAAATGGCTTAAATATGTGTGCCATCTAAGAGTTTCCAACTGAAGATAAAAACTAAAACACTAATCTTTAAGTCATGACCAGAAGTCAAATTTTAGGCATGTGATGTCATCAGTGTTGAAGCAACATAAAACTTGGTCAGTACAAGTTAGCTAGGATTTAAGCATTTTAAATCACTTAGCAATGCAGACTTCATTTGTGTCACCAATAGTGGACTACTTAAGTCTGATGTTGTTTGTATAGCACCTCAGGAAATATTTTGTGCGTGGTGTTTATGAGAGAATAAAAGTATCTTGTTGTGGTAGTATCTTATATATCTATATTTTGTTTTGTATTCATAGAACTACTCGACCATCACCAGTGATGGTATCTACGAAAGATTGTGTAATAAAAACATGATAATGGTGTTCAAGATAAAGCAAAATTTAATATAGTCCAGAACTACTGAATAATAAGAAACCCAGAACCCAATTTTCACTCCAAGCTTTAGAATCAATGTTTGTTGTCACATGCAAAAGTTTCTATCCAAGATCCTGGTAGACATGCAAATCATCAATACAAATATTTTACTGTAGAAGGTTCACAGTATCACTGTACCCCATAAGTCTATATCTGAATGTGATGAATCAATACTTAGGAGTAGAAATTTGATAATTGATGTTGACAACAAACAAAAGGTGCTGAGAAAATATACTTTTATCATATAGACCATTAGTTGGGATAAGAATCAGAAAGTATATTGATTAAAAAATCGTGATGCCCCCACTTTGAAATTGAATTATAATCAATTGATATAACAGAGAAGAATCTTTTTAACAAATATGTCAAAGGATTGATTCTGAGGCAGGACAAAGAGAGCTATAGACACTTACTCAGGACAGGTCCAATCCCCAATCTTCATTTCAATACCATCTGCCCCAACTTTTTTGGGGCCGTCTCCATTACATTTCAAACACCGAATGTTTCTTTGAAAATTTAAGAAATTGCACCTACCAAGGAACAGTAAGGGACAAATTAGGACGATAAGAACTAACGGGTTACTGAGATTTACCAACCATTATCATAAAAAAGTTCCTAATTTATAGCTTTTCGATGAAAAGCTAACCAGATAGAAAAGAACTTTGACAATTAATAACTAAATACTGCATTCACTCCTTCCATTGACATCATAACACATCCTCGATGGCTCAGGTGTCAAGCTGCTAACAGTTTTAATTTATTCTGTAAATCCATTGTTACTTTGATCTGCAACAGAATGAGGTACAACCTTCTTTTCCATGTCAAAATTCAATATACTACTCGAGCCAAAAGACCTGATGATCTCTAAAAAAGTAACTACTTCATAGATCACTTACTTATGACACATCCAATCTCCCCTCTTCATCTCAACATCATCGGACATGCTCTCAACAACCAATCTCTTTGACTTTTCTTTCCGTACAGGAGCTTTAAGATCAGGCTTTGGTAATGCTGGATCACGGGATTTTCCACTAACCTCAGTTAACTCATAAAGCAATTTCCTTGCAGATGATTCAACAAGGTCTCTACCAGGAGGTTTATGTCCTTCCGAAATAACTAGTGGATCTAGTGCATAGAATAACAATAGACGCACTATATCCACCGTTCTTGGTCCTGCTTCTGATTCCTTCAAAATCACATAAGCTCTATCACAAGAACCTCTCAGATTGCAAGCACCACAAACCTGCACATAGTTGAAAATTCAGACATGGAGTAAAATTCTTATCTCCAGGGGTGAAGCTGGAGAATTTGTTCAGGGCGGAAAAAAATTTAATAGTTTTGTCCATAATTTTCCATCAACCAAATAAAAGGGATTATTTTTACAATAACATAAAATATAGGGGTATGGTTTCCAAATACATAAACTCTTTGAGATATTTTTTTAAAAAGTAAGCATATGAGGGTACATTATATTTGGATAAAAAAGGGCACGAAAAAATGGATAATTAACCAAATTTAGGCGTTTATTTTATAAACACTAAAAAAGTAAGGGTGAAATTTTAATATGGGGCAAGGTTAGGGCAGGCAATGCCCCCCTTAGATCAGGCCCTTCTTATCTATATAGGTATATGAGAAAAGAAACCACATACATCCCCTTCATCCTGATGCAAATAGGCTCTCAACCTTTTAGCTGAGTTGACAGCTTTCCGGAAAAGATTAGGACATCCCCCCTGGACAACAGTTTTGATATCTTCTGAGGACAATGATCTGAATAAGAATCAAAGAAAAAGGAAAATATAAATCAGGTCCTGATAAGATCATTAGACACTTGCAGATCTAACTCGACTGAAGTGAAAGCTAGTTGAGTATTTCAAACTTCAGTGTTATGGGTCTGAATCCCAGTTTAAAGATATTATCTCAAACGTTGATCAAAATGCAAACACATGTACAGTAAGCTTGCACACAGCACAGACTCCAGTTTACCTCAACTAAAGTTTCAAACAGAACCGAAAACGAAATTCACTGGAGAGAGTAAAATGCAATAAATAATGATAGATAGCATTTCATGTAGGAGTACATGTCAGCCAAGAAAATTTCGATCTTCAATTATATCTTTCACCTAGTTCTCTGATTCACATGCACGTTAATTCCTTCTCCAGCATTTCATAATCAAGACAATTTAACATTCAAGGCAGTGTAGGCAAACATTCACTTAACAGAAGCAGAGGCAAAATAAAATACTAACTCACCAAAATTACGATAACCTCCACTACAATCTATTCCTACATTTTCCTAGAAACCAAACACTGAGGGAGAAAAAAAATGAGAAGAAAGAAAGCGACTTACTTGAAAACATCGTAGCGGTCACGAGCAAAGCTGAGGCAAGCATCCTTCAAGACATTCATGTCATTGTAAACACTCTCAGAGGCAACAGCACCATCGCCATCGCCATCGTCATCCTCGTCTCCATCTTTCGGAGTGGATTCGGCAAAGTAACCCTTGGTCTTCAACGAGTCGACGAAGGTCACCCATTCAGGCCAGGGATGATGTTGAGAAGGAGAAGAAGAAACAGAAGCTTCTGTGTCACCGCCGCTGGTTATGGTATCAAGCACAGGGGAGGAGGAGCTGTACGGGACGAAGCGCAGGGATTTGGAAGGACATGGTTTGGAGAAGAGGATAGGGGAGTGAAATCTGGGACTAGCGCGGGCCAGTGCAGAGCTCAAATGAAAGAATTTGAAAACTGCCATTGTTATCCGCTTTCGTTGAGCTTGAAGTTGGAAATGAGAAGGGTTTTTGGCCGAGGGATGGGGTTTAGAGGAGCGAGAGGAAGTGGAACTGTAATCCCGACCCATTTTAGTTGTTATGAGGTAATATGAACGGGCGGTCCAGGCCGTAAACCCGACCCATTTTTAATTGACCTGTCGGGTGGTACGGGATAAAACCCAATTCCGAACGACATGTCGTCTACACCCGCTAATATGAAACTTAACTAGTTTAGTTCAGTGACATCGGACTCATCGCCATTGATATAAGACACTTATTTCTTTCTCATCGAACTCATCGACTTCGTTCGTCTTCTTCTCCTTCTTCTTCTTCTTCTTCTTCTTGCTCAACCTCATTTTACCAACCAGTGCCCCTTCCATTTTCACTCCTCACTCTTCTCACTCTCGTTTTAGCCGCCCCTTCTCACATTACGCTCACCAGGTGGTAAGGGGGTTTTCTTTTTCGTTGTCGTCGTAAACGCCTCTCCCCGCCAGCAACCACTCAGAGCGTCTCAGGTACCTCTCCTCCTTCATCTTTGTCTCTGTTTCGGTCTTGCATTTGGCATCTATGTTTGTGGCAGCCATGGATTGTGAGCTGATCCTTCTTTCCCTGAGAAAATGAAATCTGACCCTCCTTTCTTTCCTTAGATTTTGTATTTTTCCTTTTTCTTCTAACTTTATCCTTCTTTTTTCCCTTTAATACGCTTAGGTCTCTTGAATTTTCGTTAAATTATGGACAGTTGAATTTGGAATGCAAATGTCCCATCTGCAATGAATCCGTACCTAAACTTGGAGCAATTATTCCCTACATTAGTCGCCAGCATTATAGTGATTTAGGTATCGTAGTTATCAGCGACCTTCTCAGTTTATTAGCGCGTAAATTTTTTGATAGAGAACTTGGAAAAATCAACTGTTAAAGGGCGTTAACTGAGATAAGGATTTGTTGCCAAAGACGATTTCTCTTGATCTTTTCTAATATGGTTTTTTTTCTTCTTCTTTTGTGTGTGTGTGTGCGCGTGTGGAAGTATGATTTCTTTCAGTTACTGGATTATTGAAAATTAGATCAGAAATCTGATACTTTTTCAATTTTGTAATCATTATGTTATAAACTTTTAGTTATCGCCCTAAGTGTTTTATGGTATTCTAACTGTAGTTTAGGTCCTTATGTTTTCTATAAAATATTTTCAGATGGCAACCTCAGCAGCAGCTTCTAACCTTGAAATGGCAACAATGAGAGCTTTCCAATTCCCCTCTCGCCCAGGTGTCAAGGCAGGTGCTCTCGGTGTAAGCCAGGCCAAAACTACATCATGGGCTAATTTTTCGAGTTCTTTCAATGTATCATCATCATCTTTATGGCCTTTGCAATGTTCTATTACCACCTCATCTACTATGAAGTATGAGAAGATGGTCGCTACTAAGGCAATGTCTGAGTCTAGTGATAGCAAGCCGGTTTCTGGGCTCCCTATTGATTTAAGAGGTCTTTATTCTTCTCTCAATTTGTTAGCCTTATGCCGTGCTTTGTTCAATGTTTGAAACTGTAGTTTGGGTAAAAACTAGATTGTGAGAGAAACACAAGTTTGGTTTTTGATCAATGTTTGGGAAGTAACAATTAAAACTATGCATTGTAAATATGTAATTTTTTAGTTTTAAAGATGAATTGAACTAATAATATAACATGTGCAGGTAAGAGGGCATTTATTGCTGGTGTAGCTGATGACAATGGTTATGGATGGGCAATAGCAAAATCCCTTGCTGCTGCAGGCGCTGAAATTCTTGTTGGGACATGGGTCCCGGTAAGTAATAAGCCCTATCTATTCCCTTTTTTTTCTTTTTATGAAAGCGGAATAAGAAGAAAAGAAAAAGAAGATGTTTGGTGGGTTCTTCATTTTGTAAATTAAAACTTGTGAGTCTGCTCGTCTTACTAACAAGGGGAATTGATCTTCGTGTAGGCCTTGAACATCTTTGAATCGAGCTTGAGGCGTGGAAAGTTTGATGAATCTAGAGTGTGAGAATTATTGGTTTATTGACTATTACTATTATTATTATTATTATTATTATTATTATTATTATTATTATTATTATTATCATGATTATTTTTCTGTGTACTAATTTTGCTGAGTAGTCTCTCTCTCTCTCTCTCTCTCCACTAACATGGATTTGATGTTTCAGATTGCCAGATGGTTCCTTAATGGAGATTTCAAAAGTTTATCCTCTAGATGCTGTTTTTGACAACCCTGAGGATGTTCCAGAAGATGTAATCCACTCTTCTACATGCTCAGATAAAAACACATTAATTGAACTTTTTTTTTTTTGGTTTTCTTAACTTACAGACTAATCTCTAAACACATTTACTTTCCTATATATACAGATAAAAGCAAACAAGCGCTATGCAGGATCAAGTAAATGGACAGTCCAGGTAGACTCAGGTTTCTTTAGTGCCTAATATACTTGAATCTTATAAAACATCTACTAGAAGCCAAAAAGTACACATCATTAACTTATATATATATATATACATTATAGATATATAGATATAAACACGATTTAAATCACCACTGTAGTTAAAGCTTGTACATTACTATTTCATGTGCAAGAAAACCTTTTGTTTTCCTAGATGGATTTGCCTGATATTTTAAAGGCATATGTAGTTTTAAGATCTTACAAATATATGGTATTTAATTTCATATCAAATGCGGGCTAAATTGTAAAATCCCCAACCTAAATTGCTTTATGAAACTGTGTTCTGCAGGAAGTTGCTGAATCTGTGAAGAGTGATTTTGGAAGCATTGACATTCTGGTCCACTCTCTTGCTAATGGGCCTGAGGTATGCTTAGAAAATCTTAGCAATTGACTTTTAATTTTTCTACTTGCTATGTTTATTATCAGATAATCACAAAGGGTTTGCCTTTTAAATTTTAACAGGTGACTAAACCCCTTTTGGAGACATCAAGGAATGGTTATCTTGCAGCTTTATCTGCATCAAGTTACTCATATGTTTCCCTACTTAAACATTTCATTCCAATAATCAATCCAGGTCAAGTCTTTTTTTCTTGTTCTTCTTCCTTTTTTTTTCCCCTTTGTTTCTTTCTTTCTTAGTTATGCATGTTTGAAAGCTAATTTATCCTGGTGGTGTTAATATAGGTGGTTCCTCAATTTCCCTCACATACATTGCTTCTGAAAAAATAATTCCGGGGTGTGTGTAATATATTATTCATGCAGTTGATTCCTAACTGTTATAATTATTAAGAAAGGAAAAAAAAAAGCTTATTTATCACATAAAGATTGATTCTTTGAATCATATTTAATTCTCTTAGATATGGAGGTGGTATGAGTTCTGCAAAAGCTGCTCTTGAGAGTGACACACGGGTAAGTTTCATCTTATTTATTAGTTTGATAACTTCTTTTTTTTTAATTTCTTTTTTCTTTAATGTCTCACTTCTGATCATTTCTTACTACTATTTCAATCATTCAGGTGCTTGCTTTTGAAGCGGGTAGAAAACACAAAGTCAGAGTTAACACCATATCTGCAGGTAAACCATTCTCCATTCTTCTTATCTAATGAGAAAATAAAGCATCAAAATCAAGTTTTTATTTGTATTTATTATTATTATTATTACTATTTTTCATATGAACAATTTCTTGGTTTGACAACCTCAGGTCCACTAAGAAGCCGTGCAGCAAAAGCAATCGGGTTCATAGACATGATGATCGACTACTCATTAGAAAATGCTCCTCTTCAGAAAGAACTCTCAGCTGGTATCTTCTTTTTTCTTTCAAAAATTTCCCTTCTTTCTGTTTTCTTGATTATCATTTTTTAATGACGATGTCAATAACTGATCAAACAGAGGAAGTGGGGAACACAGCGGCCTTCTTGGCATCTCCTTTGGCTTCTGCAATAACGGGTGCCGTTATTTACGTTGATAATGGTCTCAATGCAATGGGTGTAGGGGTGGACAGCCCTATTTTTAAGGACCTCAATATTCCCACAAATAAGCACTAAACTCTGAGTTGTTTTGTTTTTGTTTTTATTTTTATTTTTTTAGCTATTTCGGGTTTTCTCCTCATTGTTGTTTCTGTTCTAATCATTTCGATCAGTTAGATTATGAGATGAACGTGTGTTTACATTTGAAAAGTTGAGGATGGTTAAGGTTAAACTATATTAGTTTCAATAAATTTTAAGGTCCTTTACAGGGGTTTATTTATTTATCCTTGGATCATTGCATGTTTGGTTATCATTCTGTCATTCTCATTCTATTGTTAAGTTATCATTCTAGTCGTTCCTTGGAATGATGATGTCGGTGGAAATGGGTGGACTTGTTTTAAACCATGATCAGGCCTATTTTCACCATTTCTCTACCCATCTTTTAAAAAATCGATTTCTGAAATGTATTTTCCACTCAGTCTCACTCTGTAACCATATAGGTACAAGTCCCTCCTCTCTCTCTCATTCGTCCGCAAATGAGGGAAAATGAGGGAAAATGAGGGAAAAATAAAGGCTTAATCTTCATTTTGCTAGTTTTTCCTTAAATTCTATCACTTTTCATTTTCTTCCACAAAACCAATCTCATGTAAAATTATTTCATCTTCTTCTAGTAAATAAAGAGGGATTTTGGGCAAATAACCTAGTTTGAGACTTTTTTTAAGAGCTTAGCATACAAAAACATTTTTTGGTCAAATTAGCCTTTTTGGCTTTTTAGAATTAAAGATAAAAATATTTAAAAAAATGAACTACTTTGTTGGCCCTTTTAAATTTAGAATAAAAAAAATGATTTACGATAGTTTTAATTTTTTCATCTTCTTCTTCAACTTTTTTTCTTCGAAGACCCATGATACCCATGAAGTTCTTCCATTGTATTCTTCAATCTTGAGCTCTTCTTCTTCCATTTCTTTTTATTTTTCATTGCTACTAATTGAAGGATTTTTTAAGCTTGAAAGTTGAAGTTAGAGAGCTGAAACATGGTTAGAAGGGTTTCAGACATGAAGGGAAGGGAGAAGCGGCTGAGGTCGGAGGAGCCGCCAGAGCATGTGGAGGACGATCCAAAAAGGACCCGAACTGAACCTGAAGCAATGGGCGAAGGCTATCCACTTTGTCGAAGCTTCAAGATAAAAAAAAAAAACTTTGGGTTTAGGATAAGGTTCATACCAACTTTTTTGCACTTTTTTATGAAAATGTGATGAATAATCCTTTATTTTTGGGGTCGTTCCGTTCAAGTAGTAATTATAGTAGACATTTCAAGTTGTTATGCAAGTGGAAGAATGTGGAAAGGTGAAAAAAATGCAAAATTTGAAAAAACTGAAGTGGAGTACAAAGAGAATATTGAGAAATAGGAAAAGAGAACAAAATTCAAAATTTTCCTGACATCTTAAATTAGGAGAGTACATTGGAAAATTGAGAAAACTGAATAGAATCAAAACATTTCTCAATGTCTTAACTCAAGAGAGTACATTGAGAAATTGAGAAAACTGGACAAAATCAAAATATTTCTCAATGTCTTAACTAAAGTGAGTATATTGAGAAATTGGGAAAACTGGACAGAATCAAAATATTTCTCGATTTCCTAATGTCTTAAATTAAGAGAGTATATTGGGAAATTGGGAAAATTTAACAGAATCAAAACATTTCCCAAATTCTCAGTGTCTTAATTTAAGATAGTACATTTGGAACTTAAAGTAATGGATGAATGTTTATCCACTTTGTCGGAGCAGGTATGTAGAATCTACAGTGTTGATTCTAAATTTAGAAATTTAGGGTTTTTATTTTTAATTTGGTCTGAGATTGGGCATTTTCTATGTAGTTAGGGTGTTTTGTCTGATTGTGTTTGACTGAAATTGATGAAAAATAGATTTGAAATTATGTTATTTTTTATTTGTATAAATATTCCCAACTCAAATTGTCATTGGAATAGGGTAATAGCTGTGAACATTGGGTGGTTTCTATATTTAGGGTATTTTATGTTTCTTTTTAATTATTATTTTTTACTAAAAATGATGAGTTGATAAGATTTAGATTTAAAACTAGTTTGATTCTATATTGTTTAAATATTCCTAATTTCCCAATTTCCCAATTTCTCACTATAATAGGGCAATATATGTGAACATTGGATTGTTTATGTATTTAGGGCATTTTATGATGTTTGTATGATTGTTATAGACTTAAATTATGAGTCCATTAGATTGGAAATATGATTTGTGTAAATATTCCTAACTTCTCAATTTCTCACTAGAGTAGGGTAATGAAAAGTAGTTTGGTTTCTGTATTTAAGGTATTTAAGATGTTTTTATGCTGTTGTTCGACTATAATTTATTGAATTTAGATGATGTTAATTGTGTGACTGTCTTCCCGATTTATTGATGTGTCATTAGTTTAGTGAAATATTATTGAATTGTGGATGGTTTCTGTAATTTGGTTATTTTGCGAGAGCTTTAGATTGTACTAGATTAGTTTTAGATGATGTAATAGATTGGTTGTTAAATTTTAGATGTGCATTTTTTTTTCCCCCGTTTACCGATGTCTGACTAAACTTGTGCTATTGATTTGTGTTTTCTTTTATATTCTAGGTGGCATAAGGTGAAAGACTTTGTGGCCTTACACTGATCTTGACAGAATAGTTATATTATAAAGTTTGTGTCCATACTTCATCGAAGCAAGAAATAGTTATCAACGATATAAAGGATAAGCTTATAAAGAAACAGTTGGCGAAATTTAAGAAAACTTAGGTGGGTCACCTACTTGATATAGATGAGAAGTTGGTGACATAAGGTAAACTCATTATTCCTTAATGATTCATCCGCTCGATGAAAAAAAGGAAAAGTAGTTGTGGCATTTGGTTGGTAGAAAGCCGATGAGGTTTGGGCTAAGGGGGTTCTCACTAATGATGGGGATGAACTGTGAGGACTATCCTAGGTCGGAGGAGGTAGAGGGGTTGGGAAAGGATAAGCGGCTTTTGAATAAGTATCTTGGGGGAAATACTTGCTTACTTCTAAAGGTATGAAAAAAGTTTATGAAAATCGAGAAGAAAAACAATGATCTTGTCAACATAGAAATCGCTAATGACCCTAGAGGCGAAGACAAATGTTGATGGATGTACGGTCTCTAGATTTAGGTACTCCACTAGTTGATGTCAATGATTCAAATGTCCTATTATTCCGCTCCTAGATTGCAACTATTATATATCAATGATCCTTATAGTACTTATGTTTATATTTTGTTTAATAGTATTTCAATTGGGTAGGATGTTTGTTACAATGTTATAGTTAGTTTGGGTTAGTTTCTACAAAACTATTATTTCCTAATTACATATCTTCAAAAGGTGGTATTGGGCGTCAATGTGTTGTGGCAGGCAGAGGAATGAGATTCTAACATGTAGCTTTATTATGTTCATAAACCCCACATTTGCTACATTTATTTCTCTTTTGTGAAAATTCACCACTCGAAGGTATACGTCTCTTTTTCGGTCTTCCGTTTTGTTTACGAATTATAGGGAGTTAGATAATGATTACCCGAACTTCTGGTGGAAAATCTCAATCATTATTCGATGGTATAAGATATATCGATTCTGCATACACTTGTTATTATTATAATATAAATTTAGGTAATTACATTTATTTAATTTAATCTAGGAAATGGAAGGTGATGGTCATCATGGACAAGGAAATGCAACCGGACAACATAGAGTTCCTACACTGCCTCATCTACAAAACCATGTTTGGGACCGCTATATCGTACTATATAAGGTGAACCAAGAGATTGGAGTGAGACGCCGCTTAGCACAATATCTCGTGTGCACAAAAGTTTTCGATGAAAGTTTTCAATTGGGATCTGACCACTTGCAATAATATCTTTTATCACACCCATTATTTTTAGTTATTGGTCCACCTACTCCACCACAACTACTTAATTAAATAAATAATATCATGGTATTTATTAAAACATTGTCTTATTTGTTTTCTGAGAATGAAGTTAATCGCTTGAAACATTTACTTACAACCGATTTGGACTGATTTCCAATATGTTATATTCGGTCTTGAATGAATCAGTTACCACATCTCTTTAAATAAAGGTATTTATATGACATCAACGATAACATGATTGATGTGTATATGCATTGTTGACTTGTATATGATATACATAGTAATTAAAAATAATTAGAGTGCAAATCCTACAAGGTTAGATCGTATAGCATCAATTATCAGTCATCAAGAATTGGTCATAGACTAAAAGAATTGAACTAATAGCTCCCTTACATACATGTAGTCTATAAATGAATAAATTATCTCATTTTCTATTTAATGTTGATTTACCGATTTGGGTTGATATCCATTATGTTCTATTCAATATTTAATGATAAAATTACCACATCGAAAATAAGTATATAAACTGAATATAGCCAATCATATATCATCTTTATCGGTGTTCTAAGGATGATGGTAATCCCTTGGAACATTTTCATACAACCGATTTAGTTGATTTCCATTATGTTCTATTTAATCTTAAATGAATCAATTGCAAAATAAAATTGTTTATATTATATCACTGATGATCACAAATTTCCAAGACATATAATTACAAATTTGTAAGATATATGATTAGAAATTTTAAAGACATATGATTACCATAAATGATAAATAAAAATATAATAATAGATCATACTGATATCATTTGACAAAATATTACATCACAAGAATCACCAGGAGTTGCAATTTGCTTAATCAATCGTAAGCGAACGCCAGTTCACCCTAAGCGATTCCTCCTTCCCCTATGAGAAGGATGTGGGATGTCCTTGCAGTAAGTTCAGCAAGACTTGTTATCGACTATATTACTATTAAATACTATAGAACATGTAAATAATCTCAAGATCTAATCATTCCACAAAACCTAAGCGACAATCCCTAATGCTCATTCGTTGTTGTCATTTCTCAAACACGATACTCCCCGCTCCACATCATGTCTAGAGATGTGTATAATAATTACATGACTCTATGGAATGCAACCCTAAGAGAGAGCTGATGAAAATATCAAATGATACATTTAGAATGATAAAATTCATGCACACAATTCATGTTTTTATAGCCACAAATGGTGAGAAATCAAGTGAGGACAAGTTAATTAGGATGAAACCTGCCTTATTCGGTTGGAAATGGATATGGATATTAAGTCAGGTAAACCAATTATAGGGGATTCGACAATGATTACCCGAACTTCTGGTGGAAAATCTCAATCATTCTTCGATGGTATAGGATATATTGATTCCGCATACGCTTGTCTCCGGTACTCAGTTGTGTAGTGTTCTGAACATAAGGTGTGAGGTAGTATTACCCGGTTATTTGTGGCTACGTAACTCAAAATTGCAAATGAATGAATGCACGACAGCTTCCACTTGAAAAACCATGCATGTGCAACTCTTCTCACCTAAGTCTACTAACATATTAGTACTTGAGGCGCTAATGACCTCATACTTTGAATCGTTCACGATATGTACCTTTATCCTCAATAATTCATTGTCTTCTCGCTAACTCATTTTTCATCTCCGAGTAAGAGGGGTATTTGTCAGATTTGTCTCGAGTTTGTAGTTATAGAACCAAGTTGTTATTATACTCAGGATTTCATTGAGCAATGCTATTATTGGATATTCATGCGCATCTTTCAATGATACGTTAAGCGACTCCGATATATTATTAGTCATTATTTTGTATCGGTCACCAGTGAAATACCCTGTGGTTTACTCAAGAACTATTTTCATGATGCTTCGTCTCCTAATTGACTATAGCCTATGCTAGTGGATAAAGGTGGTAGTTACCATCATGAGCAGTTGTACACAAAAGCGTGCCTTTGTACGTTGACTTCAAGAAGGTACCATCAATACTAATAAAATTTCTCATAAATATGAATATATTTATTGCAGCTCCATTTTCCATGAAAAAATAATGAAATCTATTATTGGCATCCATCTCAAGGGCATTACATACCCAGATTGAGCATCTTCATCATGGCAACATATAACGGTAAGTCTCTATAATTAACCTCAGCGGTACCATGAATAAGTTCATGTGCAATAGATCTTGATTTTTATGTCTTCTAGTAACTAATGTGTACCCCTATATCACTTTGGATAACGTTTACAAGAAGTCGCGCTTTCAGAGTCTCGCTACTGTTGGGTATGGTGCCCTGAAAGCATGTAATGAGTATTGTTTTAATGAAATTAATAAAAGTGACATTATTCTATATAATTATTGTGAATTTATTATTATCGAATAATATGAATAAATATCAAAAAATTCTAAATTCATTTATGTGACTATAATCTTGTATTGGTATGAGAGAATTAAGATTATAGATAATGAATTAAATTGTCCACAACACATTAAAATATGAAATCTTTAATTTAATGGTTGCTAATACGGTCCACTAGCATTATTAATGCATGTGATCTAGATCTGAATCACTGATGTAGATAGATATCTTAGTGGAGGTGCTTTATATAATTGGATTATATAGGATATGACTCGACATGAATTAATTCTTTATTAAAATGTCGTTTGCCATAAAAAAAATTAAATTCATATCAATCGATGGTCATATGCAGATCAATATGAATCCTTAGTTATGAACTCATGTTTATGTCAACTAGATTTTTAATTCACTCATCACGGTTTGTTTGTAAATTAGGCGAAAGATTTTTGTTTTGGAGATTTATTGGGATAAGTGGTTGGGGACATGATTTACAAATATGGAATCAAGTTACAAGAACAACGAAGGTTTACAATATGAGTGTTATAATTTTTGTATATTGGTTCTCTCAAGGTTTAATTCTAGAACTGAATAGTTTTGAACTCAAATTTATAATCAAGTTATAAATTGACCGTTTACTAGTGAATTAATGATACTTAAGGATAAAGAGATAATTAGAAGGGTAAAATGATAGTTTTGACCAGTTCTAATTATGAATTAATTTTTGGAGGATTGAATGCGTGAAATGATTATATCAATAAACTACTAGAGATAACTCAGTAAATATGTTCTATAATTGTAATAGTGCAATCCCATATTTTTAATGGAATAATATTGAGATTAATAAATTAGATTTATTAGATTAAAGAGTTTGATTAATAATCTAATTTATTAAAGTTTCGAATTATAGGTCTATGGTCTTCAAGTCGCCTTTATAAAATATTGTATAGGATAAGAATGACAAAGATTGAAAAATAACTTAATAAATTAGATTTATTAGATTAAAGAGTTTGATTAATAATCTAATTTATTATAGTTTAGAACTATAGGTCTATAGTCTCAAGGTTGCCTCTATAAAACATTGTATAGTGTAAGAATAACAAAGATTGAAAAATGACTTATTTACAAGAAAATAGTTTTCTTAGGCAAATTTGTAATTATGAGATAATTAGTATTAATTAATTAATTAAGGAATTATTTAATTAAAATATGTAATTAAATGTGAAATTCGGAATTAATTAATTATATAATAATATATTTGATTTTGAATTGAATATGTTATATATATAATATTAAATTGATATGAGATATTAATTTAATATTAAGATTTGGTAAGTCAAATTAAGATTAGTTTGAGAAATTAATTTAAATTAAAATAAGATATGTTTTTGATTTATAATAGATAAAATTATATTTTAAATATTATTTAAATAGGTTTAACTAAATCAAATGTATCATCAAAAAGATGATATAGTTTAAAATAAATAAAATTTGAAAATATTTGATCTTATTAAATATATCATTAAAGTGATGATGTGACTAACATTACAAGTGTGATGACATTATAATTGTCATAGTGGCACATATTCATACTTGCAATTTGGATCAATGCATGCCATGATAAACGTAGACTTATTCGACTTCATCACTTTCAACTAATAATTCATCACTATTGCATGGGAATAAAAGCTTGCTTTCAGTTCTTCCTTCGAGGTCAAATTTGTTACACATAAAACTCCCATCTGAGTGGCTAGGAAGATATAATCGAAACCGAAATGTTTTCATCGCATGTCGAATGTTGAGTTGTAATTGGAACTGGAATCTTTTCGTTTTCAATTTCATTCACAAGGTGTGCTGATTGCCCAATACAGAGATGACTCTTAATTGGTATTTCACCTAAGTTCTCATCCCTCCCTGAATATAACATTGTTGAAGTGCTCATTCTTATACCCTTGATTCAGACCTTCCTCTTCGTTCTTCTGATGAGTGTTACAATCTTCCACCACTCTTTCATCCTCAGCACCAACAACATCATCCCCATCCTCAACCCCATCCCCATCCATTGGATCAAAGTTGTCCCAATTTTCATCACTGTAATATTTGTCACTAGTGTGATCAAATTCATAAAAATCATCATAATTGTCATCAAAATTATTGTTAATATCCATACTACCGACTAAGTCTCCACCCACTTGATCATGAACAGTAAGAAATATAGGTATTTCATAGTTACTACATGAACTGTTATTTGTCTTCGGTACCAACGTCACATATAAGGGAAAATTTTTATCTTTAGATAACAAGTGACACATAAATCTTTTTACATTCTTGTTATTTCTTATAAACAATGGGAAACATACCATTTTACTTGATGTCTTATACAATAATTTACAAACTGTGTTCATTTTGATCTACGTGGAGAAAACTATACACAATTTCCAACAACTCATTATACATGATGTTAGATTTTATAGAAGCTCCAATTGTTTCTTCAATGCTATTTGCATTCCAAAAGAACGAATTATCTTTCTCCTTCCACTTACCATTGAAATATATAATTATGAAAAGACTTTTCATTTGTAAATAAAGAAAAATAAAAATGAAATTAATAAACTCTCAAGGTGAATATATGTAATAATCCAATTTAGATATTATTAGAGAAAATGTACTATCCAGTTTTCCTAAATTCCCAATGTACTCTCTTAATTTAAGATATTGAGAAATATTTTGATTTTATCCAATTTTTTCAATTTCTCAATGTACTATATCAAATCGAGACATTGAGAAATTATGAAATATTTTGATTCTGTCTAATTTCTCAATTGCCCAATGTACTCTCTTAATTTAAGATATTGAAAAATGGAGAAATGTTTTGATTCTATCTAGTTTTCTTAATTTCTTAATGTACACTCTTGAGTTAAGACATTAAGAAATTGAAAAATATTTTGATTATATATCGGGAGGTCGGGAAAATTTTGAATTATGTTTTCTTTTGTAATTTCCCAATATTCTCTCTATATACACATTGGGAAATTGAAAAACACAAACTCCACTTCTTATGTTTTTTCAGATTTTCTAGATTTTACATTTTTTTTTCATCTTTTCAAATTTTTTTTTCACCTTTCACATTTTTTCACTTATAGAACAACTCAAAATGTCTATTATAATTACTACTTGAATGAAACGACCCTAAAAACAGAGGATTATCCATCACATTTTCATAAAAAAAATGAAAAAACATGGGCATGAATCTTACCATAAACCCAAAGCTTTTTATATCTTGAAACTTTCCACTTTTGATTATGAACCTCAAACATAGATTTATTCGAAGTTTATAGTTGATATGAATGAGAATTAATGAGAAAGTGAAAGTAAATCACATTCCATAGAAGAAATACGATTTCTAAAGCAAAAACTTCTAGTTGATTAACTTGGTAGTGATGGAGGTAAATTGATCTTTTCACTCAATGTTTAAGTGATATTGAAGCAAACTCATGCCACCATTGTTAATTTTTTCAAATCCTTATTTATTTATTTATTATTATTTTTAATTATATTAGACTACTAGTATCACAAATATATTTTTAAAAAAGTTAGGTTTGAATTTTAATTTCTTTATTATTTTAAGTCCTAAAACTAGTAGACTCAAAATATATCCTTTATTTCATTTGGGTTTATACACAAATTATGTTTTATTTTTTTATTTTTTTATTTTTAATGTGATTTTCATGTATCATATGAATCATAAAAAGAATATCTTGCTCTTTCCTCCCATTCAGTAGTTAATGTAGATGGTTGTAAAATCATTTAGATAATAAAGTTAGGTTTATTTGGTCTCCTATATTTATTTTTTGTTTTTTTAACGAAAGAGACAATGTTTGGGTGTGTTGGTTAACTTTGTTTACAGTTGGATATAAATGCAATTTCTAAATAGTATCTGAGGTCAAAAAAGTAATTAGCAATAAGATTTCGGTTTCAAATATAATATTTCAGTAATTCATGGATCCCACCAAAACCCACGTAAAACCCCTGCTCCAAATTCTTCCACCTTGACCACTTCGTTGTTCGAGAGAGATCCGTGTTCTTCCGTCGCAATGAGAAGGGCTTCTTCCTCTCTCGCCTCCTCCCTCCTCTCCCGATCCATCTGCGCTGTCCAAGGTGGCGCCGCCGCTACATCTGCCACCTTGAACCCCCGCCTCTTCCAGGCGGCGCTGTTCTGTAGCAGAAGCAACGGAGGATCGTACACTCACCGGCGTTGGTTCTCTCCTTTCCTGGAATCTCTTTCTGCTAATTCAACGCTCGCTGGATCTATTGGACTCGCTGGAGCTCTTGTTTGTGTTGCTGCTGCTACTTCTATCTCCCAAGAGGTCTGCGCCAAAGAACCTCCGCCATTGGACCTTGTGCCGAAGGACGTTGTGCTTTATCAGTACGAAGCTTGCCCTTTTTGCAATAAAGTTAAAGGTAAAACTGTATTGTTCTTGTTTTGCTGATCTCGTTTTCCCGTTATTTTACCATTTTGTTATGTTTGTTATGTTGTGTGTTTGATGTGGGTGGAAATAGATACAAAAAGTTGCATTCATAGATGGGCTTTTTAAGGTTATCTGCTAGACTCCAATTTTTAGAATACCTACCTCTAATATATCCAATTGTTAGAGCTCATCATCTTATGGCCCGATACAACTTAGAAATCTAGAATTTAAAATTCTAGAAGTCAAAGGAAGTTGAAGCATTTGAAGCCTCAACATTGATAATGGTAATGGATTTATTTTTTAATGCCTCATGGATTGCAACAAAGAACATTTTGATTTAGTCTGATTCAGGTTATGGTTCTTATCATGACTAAGCTCTTACTGAGACCAGATATGTCGCTAAATTCAAATGAAGGAGCTTCGGTTTGTTAATATAGGACAACAAGATATCTATCTTCTTACCTTTATCAAGGTCATACAGTTAAGTCTTAAATTCGTAATATTTTCACTGCTTCTATTATTGGGACTATATAATGAGGGGACCACAATTTCAACTTGCAAAGTAAAAGTCAAGAAATGACTATTTCTGACTTTGAGGAACACATATTATATTACATATATCAAATAAAAAATATGTAATATTTTTCATAAAGAGGCGCATACAGATTCCTTATATAAGATGTGTTGGATTCAATCGCTTGGCCTACAAGAAAAAAGAAAAAAGAAAAAAGAAGAACTAGTTGGATTGAATGAACGTGTGAACATCCTTACCATCTAATAGAAGCTCGACACAACCCTATTCCTATATAGTACCTGACTACCAGTCGGAGGTTTGGGAGACAATAGATTAGTTTAGGGAAGTTGCTATTAGCACTCTATCATGTTTCTTTAGATCACATTTAGTCAATGAGTGCTGAGAGATTTTCAGGGATGAAGGCATCATATCATGTCATTTTACTATATTCTCCTCTAGCTATTCTTGTTTACTAATTTACATGCCAGTGTTATTTAATCTGTCTCAGCATTCCTGGATTATTATGACATACCTTACAAAGTTGTGGAAGTCAACCCTCTTAGTAAGAAAGAGATTAAGTGGTCCGAATATAAGAAAGTGCCGATATTGATGGTGGATGGTGAACAGCTGGTCGACTCTTCAGGTTTGTGTTTGTTAGAGTTCATTGTCTAAGATTCTCAATAATAATGGGATCTGTGATTCTCTGCATCAGGTTGGTTTCAAATTATTCTTAGTTCTTTAAGTCCAGTTTCAATTAGATCCTGTGCATGTGTTTGTGCAGATATTATTGACAAGTTGGGCCACAAGATTCATCCTGGTAAAAGAGCTGGTTCAGCCTCTGATGATGAAGAGAAGGAATGGCGACGGTAATTCCTGCTGGTTCATGTTCATTTGTTGAATACTTCAATTTTATTGGAATATCCTTAATTATTGGTACATGTGAAACCACATGGAGTGTGTGATTATTTTCCATCCTCCAATCGATGAGATAGTACAGACTTAAGCTTGACATAATTAAAGACTTAAGATAGTCGAGACTTAGTTGGCAAGATACCTCTCTATTATGCTTTAGGAAAATATATTATTTTTGATATATTCACAGTTTAAGGCTCAACAAAAAAATGTAATCTCTGTGTATCTCAAAATATTCACATTCCTATGTCGATCTATAAATCTTCATTTAGTTTGGCATGAATTCTACGAGGATGAAAATTTTAATCCAACCCATATGTAACATTTTATTTTGTCTTCTTCTCTCTAGCTACTATTTTAAGACTAAAACTATCATTTGTTGCCATAATTTAACAAGCTTACTCAAATTTGGTGTTACTGATTGATTATGAATCTTTCCTCTATCAAATTTTAACGGCTTTATGTTATAGGTGGGTTGATAATCATTTGGTGCATGTCTTATCTCCGAACATATATCGAAATACCTCTGAGGCCCTTGAATCATTTGACTACATCACAAGCAACGGTATGATAGTTTTTTAATTTGAATCTCATGGCTCAACTCTTGAATTATTTTGAAGAATTTTCATTGCTTAATATCCATATCTTATTTGGGGAATTGGTTTACCTGACTTCCACCCTTTCTACTGAATTTTTCTCATGTTAGTGTGCATGAATTCTCTCATACTTTTATCTGTCTTACCATGTCTCACATTTCGCATACTTTTGTACATGAATTTTCTCATCAATGTACATTTACTTCCTAAGCTTTTGAGAAAAAAAATCTTCGATTCAAGCATTGATCCAAAATTTGTATTACCATTGAAAGACGGTCTATATGGTAAGAGAGTGAGATGTATTTGCTTTGACATTGCAGAATTTCCAATGGGTGCATAGCTCTAGGTAAACCTCCTTCCTTGCACTCCTACCTTCATTATGATTGAGCGCAAGTAGTTTATCTCTCGATTATGGAGTTTTCTTATCTGTTCTATCTTTGGCAAAATTCCTATTGGTTTGAGGTTATATCAAGTATGTAGAGTTTGTCAGTTTGTTACTCTTATGTGGCCTCATCGAAAGATTCCTTTACTGTTAGATTCCAATCAACAATTGTGTCTTAGGAGAAATGCAACAATTTGCCAATCTTTTCTCTGAAAATTGAACTAATGATTTTTTTCTAGTAATGATGATACTAAAACAATCTTTAGTAGAATTGAAAATTCGTTTTAACTTATATCTAATATTAAATCGATGTATATCTATGATCTCATCATTTTAAGGAATGAAATGTAAAACAGAAACATATATGTTTCAAATTTCTAAACTGAATTCATTAGTTCGTCTTCTAAATTAAATTAAACAAGGAGTTTTTAGACAAACACACTGCTAACTTCAATTTGTAAGGTCAAAATTTTTGCTTGTATGTTCTGAATTTTTGCTTCTAGTGAAAGTTGATTTGAAGTAACACTTCTGTTAATTTAATATTTTCTACGTTCAATCAGTGAGAAGTTTAGTCAATACTCTAAACTACGTGGAAATTAAAACTTCTGTCAGTTCATAGTCTAGTAATGCTCTTAGCTGTATTGTGAATTTCCTTTATGGGAAAAACTAATGATGGCTTTCTCTCTGAATCTCTTCCTCCATGTATCTTCTGACTCCTCATTCTTAATGTTCTAAATTGTTGAACCATCTAATATCTGCTTACATTTTTCAGTTTACTGTATGTTGAACAACTTGGAAATTAAATTAAGTGCTTAGATTTACTAATTCTCACTCTGTCTTTCCTGCTATTCTCAGGTAACTTCAGCTATACAGAAAAAATTACGGTGAAGTATGCTGGAGCTGCAGCCATGTATTTTGTGTCCAAGAATCTAAAGAAGAAATATAACATCACTGATGAACGTGCAGCTCTCTATGAGGCAGCAGAGACATGGGTTGAAGCTTTAAATGGACGGGACTTCTTAGGTATGTACTAAGTTCAGTGCACATGATATTAAGAACATGGTATAGAGGAAGAGGGAGAAAAATATTTTTGAAGCAATTAGGAACTTAAAAAAAGGTAATAACCAAACCAATCCAAAACAGGAAGTATGAAAATTCTTTAATCTAGTAAAAAAAATTAATAATAATAATAATAATAAAATAGTTATTGAAGTACCTTCAAAACTATTTGGACTGAAAAGGCAAGCTTCACATACCCTTTTGTCACATACTGTTTTTTTTTGTGACTGGACTGTTCACTAGATTTCATTGTCAGGGGGATCAAAGCCTAATTTAGCCGACCTTGCTGTCTTTGGTGTGTTAAGACCAATCCGGTATTTACGGTCTGGTAAAGATATGGTGGAGCACACTCGGATTGGCGAATGGTACGCTAGAATGGAGAGTACTGTGGGAGAGTCTTCAAGGATCAAAGCTCAAAGTTGATAATATCCTTTCAAGTTCGACTTCATTTTCCAAGACTTAATCCAAATATACCCAGAAAGAATAAAAGTGAAAATAGCATGAAAGTATTTACATATAATGCAAAATTTTGTTCTTGCAATTGATTCTTTTGGGAAATGGCAGTCAGTTATTATACTACTGTACACGGGTTTCTTTACGTATTGTATTTGGGGAATAAAGATAGCAGGTGATTATGATGTTGACGAGTTTTGAGTTTTACTCGGGATGAATGGAACTGTTTGTTATCACTGTGATTGGAATTGAGTAGTACTGTCTGAGATTCTGGACAGGACAAGGTCTTTAATGGTAAATTTCATTCCATATAAATAGAGTTAATGATGATGTCTGGCATAGGTTTTTTTTTTCTTTCTTAAATCTAAATTTGGCCCCAACTTAATTTTTCTTTCATGTTTTCACCCCTTATATTTTCTTTTAATATAATTTTTTTTTTTTTTTTCGCCCAGCTGCCTCCGACGTCTATATAGAGTTTATGGACTTCATAGGTTTACGGTAGTGGGGTAGACATGAATGTCGTAAGGATAAATAGTTGTACTCATTTGTTAAGAGTTACTTTTATCACCATGAAAGTCTTTCTTTCACATTCTCTTATTATTATTATTATTATTATTATTATTATTATTAGTATTATTATTATTATTAGTATTATTATTATTATTATTATTATTATTATTATTATTATTATTATTATTATTTGCTTTTGTTATCAAGAGTTAAAAATATTACTATTGTTTTTATGTGATTTGTTTTTAGTTATACATTGAATATAATAATTAGAGAAAAAATATTATGTTTTTAGTGAGTGACATAATACTACTACCAAACAAGCCTCTTTACAATTTACGACATAAATTTAAAGTAAAGAAAATTCCTATATAACATAACAAAACATTTTTACCATTTTCTTAATCAAATCCCCCCCCCCCCTCTCTCTCTCTTTCTTTTTTTACTTGTCCATTGCCATTATAATGCATTAGCTTAATCTAAGAAAAATTCCTAAACCATGTACACGGAAGAATTTTTCTAAAGTAACTGTTTATATAGTTAATTTTTAATCAATAAATATTATTTTATTTATTATAAATTTTTTTTTTATATATAGAGATATTTTGAATAGTTGACTATATATCAATATTATTTTAATATATAAATCAAAACACGTTAAATAATCTTATTTTTCAGATGAAAAAGTATAAATCTCAAAATATCTTTCCGTTATCTCTCTATCTTCTTCTCATTTTTGTCCTTGCAAATCCTCTATCTCTCTCCTCTACGATCTCCCTTCCCATCAAACCATGATCCGCGATCCGCCATCAGTTCCTACGAAGCTTGGCTCTCAATTCCTCCTCCCTTTTCTTCGGTTCAAGCTTGGACTCAAATTTCAGACCAAAATATTAGATCTCGGATCAAGATGATGGAGAATAAGTTGGACTAGTGGAGGTAGTGGTTAGATCACACGTTGAATATTGCAATGATCTTAAAAAATTCATGAAGACGACAGAGTTGAAGGAGAAGGTTGAATTTATCAGACGTGGATTTTTTTTTTTTTTCAGATCTGAATTAGACTGGTATAAATTGTTTTTGTTTTGTTCTATGATCTGTGAGATTAAGCGAATTTTAGGGTTTAGGAATTTTTGTTGGTAATGAATTCTTTAAATTTGTTTTCTTTATTAAATAAATTATTAGTTAATTAACTTAGAATCTAATCTGAATTTTGCATATCAAATTGCTTAAACTGACTCTTCTTCATATTATATATATATATTTATAGAAGATGTCCAGCTAACAATTATTACAACTTATAATAAGCAAGCGATCATCTTCTCACATCCGCAAGCATTACACAATCCGGCAAAATCTGTATAATCAAAATTGGACCCCATCATCAACTTATATTGCAAACACATGATCAAACCTAGTTATTAAAGGGGTAAAAGAAAAAGAATATCGAAGGAAACCCTACTCTTCTTCGACCGGAGAGTATGCCGATGAAGTAGGTCAAAATGCTCCATGGAAATTGATAGCATCCATTGCCGCTTCCTCCTCTAGTCTCTCTTGAACATTTTTACACCATATGCAAATCAACTGGCGAATACCTTTCTTAGTCTTTCAGCAGACATGGATGCCCTTTTATTTGTTGGTTCAAGGACAAGCGCGTGGCTAAAATCTGCATGGAAAAAGTGATGAACCCAAATGACCAAAGAGAATGAATGATAACACAATCAAGACATTAATTAAGGAGGAAAACCTAGATATATAGGTGTGTCGAATTGGAGCTAGATCCATATCCCTTAAAACCTTCCAAGCAAGGAATACGGATTTTCTCTCATTTAAGAATATTAAGATGTCCTAAATAATAAGATCAATGAATGCTGATCATAACCAGTTATCTCAAATTCAGGTGTCAAGCATTTGTTAAATGTGACAAGTCAACTAGAGATCGTTTATTAATAGATTAAAAGTACGTATATGTAAATATGAAATACAGAATATATATAGATAAATAAATAAGCGACCCACCTTCAATTGCCTCCTTATAATAGCCAAGCATCTCTCTTGCCGTGCCTCTTCTTAAATACGCTTTAACATTCTGGAAGAAAACAGAGTGAGAATGTTACAGCAACCTAATATATTGACTGCGCATAAGTAAAACTGTCAACCCCAGGAAACTTTACAAGACAAGTTCAGACCAGATAACATCAGATGATTCACAAATGATTTCTTGCATTGGAGAACAATGTGCATGCACTTTAAGTGTCTAAAACATGACTTCTAATCCAAACAAGCTATTTCATATAGTAATGCAGTACTAAGATTGCACCGCCTGATAATATCGTACACATGATCATACGGTTCCACAATGGAAGTCCATATCAAATATTCAAGGGCATCAAAAAAACTGTTGTCTAGGCTTTATAAACGCACAGACATCTACTCCTAAAGCAAATTCATCCTATTCCTTGGTATAATATTTTTCACCAACTAAACTAATATTTTCGTAACTATCACTCTGCAAGTTCTTTTTTTTTTTTGGCAAAAACATTTTAAGAGTATTAAAAACAGGCCATGTAGCTCCCATACTTTCTCAGGTTTACTTATCACTATAAGTGATCTTATCGTCCTGCTTACACACCCTAAAACACCACATCTTGTGATAGAATATTAAGGAAAAAGATGCACAAGCATTCACTTCGGAGAGTCTACAAACCAATCTCTATCAGCATCAAGTTCAATAATCATGGGCATAGAACGATCAAATATTTTGCATAGCAACAACCTTTATCTTAAAAGGAAAAATTAAACCAAATCAATCAAATCAGTAGTTTACTGTGAATCTTAGAGGTAAATGAATTCTCTTATTAAAAATAAATTAACATCTTAGGGTCCCTTATATAGGAGAGAAACCCTAGTCTAACTACAGAATATTTTCCTAAACACAAACAATTAGAATCCCTAAAAATCAGCAACTAATTAAATCTAATCAGCAAACAAATCAAGCTGATTTGTTTGCTGGAATCTTAAATATATTCTACATTTACCATTGCAGAATCCAACTAGTTCTGAGGAAGACTCACCTTTTTATCAAGGTCAATAGCTTTACTACTGTC
Organism: Coriaria nepalensis; assembly: GCA_027186245.1. Classification (NCBI taxonomy): domain Eukaryota; kingdom Viridiplantae; phylum Streptophyta; class Magnoliopsida; order Cucurbitales; family Coriariaceae; genus Coriaria; species Coriaria nepalensis. The sequence continues at coordinate 2,708,983 of CP114499.1, read as the reverse complement.
TGCCTCAGCCTGGTGGAATCTGAAGATATAACGAAAACGTTCAGAATGCAGGGATTGAAACTCCAATAAAATAATAAAATAATATCAAGAAGATTAACAATAATACCGTGCCAATTCCAAATATGCTGCAGCACGATTACTGTAATACATTGCATTTTTGCCGCTAAGTTTGATAGCTTCTGTATAGAATCCAATAGCCTTCTCCCACTGTTTTTCTTTAAATGCTTGGTTACCCTAAAAGAATCCGATAGGTCAATAAAAAAAAATCAGGATGGAAAAGTATACAAGTAGAAAAACATCCTACGGTTACTTGCTCCATATAAATTATTAGCCACCATATAGACCCTAACGAAAAAATATATTGATAAGAAGATCTAGAAGAACAACTTGAGCAGAGAAGACATTTAAAATGTCCTTGCATAATTACATAATTTTGGACCCAAAAAAAAGTCCTTACATAAGCTGAGGGATGAGTACCAAGGGTTTCAACTAAAATACCCAGATTGAGATGGCGTGTATTCATAAATCTGACACATTATAATGTGGCATGTACTCTTCGAAAAAAGAAATGTTGGTCAATTGTCCAGAAGTTTAAAAAAAATTTAATAATGATAAATCAACTGGTAAAATGGTAACCCTGACCAAAGGAAATAACAAACAAACCAATGCGAGAAAGTTATTGAAAAAACCTCACTATTTTTTTTTTTTTGTCAAAAAAATATTCCACTGAAGCAAATAACAAACAAACCAATGCAAGAAAATTATTGAAAAAAAATTCCACTATATTTTGTCAAAAAAATATTCCACTAGTTAGCGGTGAAGAGAAAGTCTTCTAATCCAAGAATTATTTCCAATCCAAGGCATAATGAAAAATAAAATAAGATAAAACTAGCTTGCCTAACATGTACATCAAACAAGGTTTATGTACGACCAAATACACAGATGATATATAACAGACTGGAATTTGCGAAATTAACAGCAGTCAAATTTAACAGTGACTATAACAGCGTTAATTGCAATAAAAGGAATACCTTTTCTTTAGCAACTTCGGCAGATTGTTCCTGACTGATGGCATTTCTCGAGAATTTGGATTTGGAAGCAACCTCAGCTTCCTCTTGCAGAGATGTATACATTGCTTGCACTGTATCTAGTAAAAAGCGATCAGCCCCATGCCTGGCAATGAAGGAGACAGATACCAGATATTTGTCGTGATGTCCCAATGGTACTGCAACCTGAAAGTATAAATACAGAAAAAAAAGTTGTCATCAGATGAGGAAAACTAACTCCATTGAAAATGATGTTTACTGAATATTTTTAACATTTGCGAGTGTGTTGTGTGTACATAAAGAGAAAAGGAGAGAGACTTTCCTGACAGCAACCCGATACACTAGCAATACTCAACAGACTGAACGCACGGCTTTGGTAGTCCTCAGACAGTATCTCTTTCCCACCAAGTTTTGGGGGAGAATCAACAGTAGTTGGAATCACTAGAATTCCGTCATCCTAAAAGAATAATCATATACAATAAGCTAGCCAAACTAGCACCATGAAAAACTAGAAAACTACAAACTATACAGAAGCATACCATGCAATTACATACAAGACATCAACTATGGCCATAAGCTTCAGCACTAATCACACAGATATATGCATATATATATAATCATAAGCAAGAAAGACGCCATATCACATAAAGCAAAATGACCAGTTAACAAGTCGGTAGTCCAACCCCAGAGGTTACTAAAGTCTAACCAGACCATCACTACAGTCTCGTTACCAATCAGTAATTTGAGAAAAAAAAAATTACACCCCAGCATAATGAAACAAGAAATATGGATAAATAATTTTAAAAGGTAATTTTAAATTGGGCTTTTAGGAAGCTATTTGAAACACTAAATGTTGTCGAAATTTCTAAGTCTCCATTGGGAAGTGAATTTCATATTGATTTTTGAAGAACTCAGGATGTAACACAAGTTGAAAGCAGGATTAGTGTCAACTTCATATACCTACAAAATTATATGCATCAATATGATCTTTGACACAATCCATTGATGGTGTTACTACAGGGATATTGTAAGAATAGTTTAAACATTTACAAACCAAAAGCATGCTAGTTTAGAGTTAAAGGAATAGGACAGAACCATATTATAAATCAATATAAAAGAATATGAAGATTTAAATATAATATCTAAATGGTGAAAAAAAGCATGCAGTTGACGGAAGCCTTTAAGATTTATTAACTCAGACATACTAGAGAATAAACAAAATAATAACGATGAAAACCAAAGGTTGAGCAGCAAATTAGACAGTCCTTAACACTAGTTAAAAGAACACCGTTCCAAATTCCAAGAAGTTATTAAGATTGACCCGGTTAAAAAATAAAAAACTATCAAGCAAGAATAAGGCTAGAGAAGCAGTTCTATAGCTCACAATGCAGTATAAAAAGGGTATATTTTTCCTCTTATAAGGGCAATCCACAGCATTTATCCAGCTGGTATTTAACAGAATACATAGAGTTCTTCAAGTGTTTGTAATGAATATGCATACATATGCATAGCAGAATACGTTAAGGGCCAAACCACACCATTTATTGAGCTGGAATTTTTCAAAATACAGATATTTGTTTAAGAGTATGAAATGTGTATGCATACATATAAATAGAACAACATACATGTGTTAGTGTGTGTGGTAAGTACATGTATTTGAAATATACAAGATACTAATGAATATGACATATTTGAGGAAGGATGAGTTAATCAGAAGTCGGGATATAAAAATGTCTTTCTTATTGATTGCTATGTACCTAACTAAAGAAGAAAGAGTGCAACATAATTATGTGATTTTCACATACAGATAGCATTGCACAATATATCGTAAACATCTATTACATGCCTAATTCAACTGCAGGATGTGAAGACATAATACAAACTTGCAATGAAATATTACCTTCAAAAGAGAGTTAACAGCTGCACGTATTTCATTCCTAACTGCTTTGTATTTATCAATCTCTGTATCTGATGTCTCCACAATCTGATGCAACAGGACTGAAACAGCCGGATCCAAAACAGGCTTTACTGAGTCAATCCATTCTCCATGATCACGTTTGAATTCATGTCTAGATTAGAAGGGATTAAGATATATCAGATTAGCACAAAAAAAGGTGTCACTAAGCACCAAATCTGAGTATATATAATGATGCTGATGCAACTTAGGACATGGAATAGCCTGATTTAACATACTTCAAAGGTGCACAGATTGAATCTTCAGTTTCATCAGTTCATGACTCTACTAAGATATCTCTATCAGATGTTCAGTGATAGTCTCAAAATAGTTAGCATGGAATTTATACCTTCCTATTTTGTCACCAAGTCCTACGAGATTTAAGAGTACCAAAGAGTAAGAACATCTCGATATAGATTTAGACTTTAAACAAAAGAAAAGATAATATTGCATTTTCTAGCAATCATGCTTCGTGCTTTTAAGGTTCAAAGTCATAACAGTGAAAAATGTTTTTGTTAAGTGTATGCCATGTGATGCGACAAAACCATCCCAAGTAGCCAGATGTATTCTATGAAGCATCTGATCCTAAATGAACCTATGTATTAGTAGTCTGTCCCATATTCCTTGAAGCAAGCAAGAAACTTGAAATAAAACTGTGCCATATTACCTAGCAGTAGGCTTCCTCTTTCTTTCTTTCTTTTTTTTTTTTTTTTTTTATTACTTTATTATTTTTTGGCCAGTAGTAGTAGACTCACCTTTGAAGAATTTGCATGATATTTGCTAGAACTCTAATTGAAGATGACTTCAATTCACCATTTCTGTCTTTATCGATGACCTCTTTCAACTTGGGAACCTTGGAACTGAAAAAGTTCTCAAGATTTTCATGCTTCAATACTTGTCCTGAAGAAAGATGATGACTAACATGTTAAAGATTCCAAAACAGTAATTAAATCATAAAAGTGGTTCCAAAAAAAAAAAAATCCAAAAAAACTTATTGCTACAAAATATACAGCAAAAGTACATACTTCCAAAAAGCTTCTCGGTCGATTTGATCACCACTTGAGCAACCCTATCTACAGGTATTTTTAGTAGTTGAAAGCAATCATCAGCAATAATGATTTGCCGAGGATTGTGCTGAACAGAATATGGAATTCGAAGTAGCACATGGCTGACACGCCGGAGAATTTTGGGGTCCTTAGCGAACAATCCTGTGGAGCATAAGGAAAACACAACAAAAGTACACAACTACATCAGATAGCAGTCTGACACTTTCAAACTACAAAAATAATACGTTATATGCCAAGTGACAACCAATGACAAATAACTAAATAAATAAAAATTTAAATATACAAAAGCACAAAGAAAATTTGATAGTCTAATTATCTTTAAATAAGATCATGCTGTAGACCTATTGTGATGCAGAAAGATTTTGGCCTTCAACTCCATAATGTACTTTTGCCATAAACAGGGCTGAAAATGCACCTTGTGAATTTAATACTTGTCTCACAAATGATGTTGGTAAAGGCAACAATTAAGGATAAAACTGAGAACTTTCTGGAACGATGTAATGAAAAACATGACCATCATTATCAAAGACCAATCATCACACATCTTTATAATCATCGTTTCACTAGGAAAAAAATAAAATAAAATAGGAAGAAATACTGATAGGCATATTTATTGTCTAGCAAGCAAAAAATATGTACACAACTACATATTTAAGCAAGCAAAAATATAACAATTTTCAAACGTGCAAAACAAAGTAACATGGAAAGCCAAAGGATCATGAAAGCTTGGCTAGCCTAAAATGGCCAAACCATAAATTGATTGTCTCAGCGGAATGGGGTAAATACAGAAAAACTAGCAAGCATGCCGTATTCTATGATAAACTGCTTCTAGGATCAGATCTTGTGAGAGTACAATTTACATATCTTCCCCAAGAATTGAATTCAAAGAAAACAAGAACATGATAAGAATCTCAGTGCAATCACTCGGCCAGTTGTATAGTAACAGGTGATCAATTACCGAAGATTAACAAAGCATATAAAACTGCAGGCGTACGTACCAACAGTATCAAGACTTGTTGAAACAGGTATAATTCCCGCATGAGAAACAGACCCATGTGAAGGTCTAAATCCCAAAATGCCACAAAACCCAGCAGGTACTCTCACACCACCAACAGTATCGATACCTGCAACACACCTCTGTTTCTGAGTTGACTATAATGCAAGTTAAGATAGAGAAAATTTTTCAATCATCTATATTAAAACTTCTTGGAATCTTGAGCTTCTAGACATAATACTAAGAAGAAAACCTAGGCCATCAATTAAACAAAGATATGATGATTATAAAATGGAAATTGATAATACATGCAACAATTCAAGTTTCTAAACTCAAGTTCCAAATGTGAGTATGGTTTTGAGTACTGAAAGAGCTTACCTGTATCCTTTTACTCTTTACCAGTGGTGATAAAGGTTAATATCCCTAGCACCAATCTTCTCCATTAAGTTCTAACAAGTTTCAGATGGTCATCGAAGTTTGGGGGAAGATTTGGCAAAATAAACTAAAAACTAAGTTCAAAGAAAGTTGGACAAAAACTTGAATCAATATAAATAAATAAATAAATAAGTTGGACATAAACTGCTAAAATCTTATTCAACAGATTGTTGTAATATAGATTTGAACTGTAACTTAATAGTTACAGGATAAATTTATGACCACACTTATACATTTACTTTTTCATATAAGAAGATTCCCTTTACAAAAACACACGTAGAAAACTATGTAATTTGTGGCTTGTGACAGCAGGTTTATGCACTGAGTTCAACATTGGTATAAGTACATAAGGAATTCAGTGGCTAATTAACAGAATTTTTAGCCTAGTTAGAGCATACCCGAACCACCCAAAAGCCTCCACCACTCTATATGGTGGTATAAACAGCACAGAACTTGACCCAACCTAATGAGAGATGAATAAGTCCACTTGTCCTAATCCATACTAATGAGTATTGATATCTGAAAATAATTGTGAAAAGCCGAAACTCAAATTTATTGGATTGAAGCCTGAAAGTATGCATCAACTGGCTAAAACTGTTCAACAAGACTCATATCCCTAACTGGTGATGAAAAATTCAGAACCGGATCATCTTTATCTTTATAGCAAAAAAGGATAGAGAAAAATGCATTTGCAAATGTCAAAGTAAAAAACGAGTCAACAAGATCACCTTCTAGTTTAATCAATAAGTAAATTTCCCAACATAAACCTTACACACCGATTGTCTCAAATCCATAATGTATGTGTCATTCAGATGGGGTAACTCAAGTGAGATGGAAAACTAGTGAAACATAATAGCTCACCCAGAGCAAAGTCCACAAGATTAGCAGCTACAGCCACAGCAGCTCCACTAGATGCTCCCCCTGGAACTCTTGAAGGTGATGTAGGATTGGTGGGTGTACCATAATGTTTATTGTCTCCACTGATACTGAGGAAGAGAGGGTGAGGTGTTAGTATACAACACAATTAAATGGCTAGGTTGTGAAAGATAGAAAAGGTTACAAGGATTAGTTTCTAAAGTTCATGCTAGAGAAGGGGACTAAAAGTTTGGGGGAAAAGGTCTAAAGCCAACATTAAAATTGTAACAACTTGCAATAAAAATGGTTCATACCTGATTCCTAATTCATCCACGACAGTTTTCCCAACGCAAGTGGCTCCTCCTTCAACAAGAGAAGAAACTACCGGAGAGGTCCAAGAAGCTGCATCATGTGTTCTTGCCCAGTCTGGATGACCAAACCCAGTCACACGTCCTTCAATTTCAAATCTAACAATCATAAGACAAGATCCATCAACTTTAGGGGCAAAACAAGAAGGGGTTTGAAAGTAAAAGCAAATGCACAGGCGTATAGTAACAGAATTATTCAAGAGGATAAAACGATCAACTAAATAATATTTACTTTTAAAACTCAAGAAGCAAATAGCAAAAACTTTTCAACTTCAAAGGAATTTTATTTATTAACCAGGATAAAGAGAGTGCAATGGCTGATACAGAATCATCCATTTAACAACTTAAACAAGTATATAAGAACCAGTAACATTTATTGAGACAGGTATTGGACTTTCATTCAGGACACATTTAGCCTCAAAAGCAACATATGACTCCCACAAATGTTTTGTTACAGTGAAACAAAGTCAATATAACTGGGAACCAAACCAGACTTATCATTTGAAGAGAAAATTCCTAATTTAGAAAGTGAAAATAAGTTGTCAAGAAAAGAAAATCACCTTATTACGGAACCCTAACTAGACTTATTAATCATTGAAACATAAAAATTCAAATATGGCGAGCAAAATTAAGTTCTCATGTTAGCAAGGCATCTGCATATATTAACATAAGCCAAACTCTCACAGGCCCCACACCACATGCTTCATTTTCCAAGTAGTGCAATGGATTCCACTTTTCCTATGTTTACGTTGTATTACGATTAGCACATGTATTGGCTTCTTCAAAATGACCCAACCGCCATCTCAAAAGTAAAATCACGGGCTTAAGATCTTAAATCCTCAAAACAAAACAGTAAGTGATCTCAATCCGGCAAATAAATATTAAAAACTTGACCAAATACATCACAGAAGTAGAACTTCTCGTTTATATGCAAAATGAAAAGAACAATTCAAACACCAGTAGAGCATACACGTCTGAAACGGCAAAGGTGAGACCGGTGAGAGGATGAGGAGCTTTAGGAGGAGCAGCTTGAGGAGGAGGAAGCAATTGAAGCTTCTCAATAAACGCGCCAAAATCCTCCTTGATTGTTTTCTTAAGTTTCTTCGTCATGAGAAGAATCCCAGCCAAACCCAACCCGAGCAAAACCCATAGATTCGCAGCATTAGACGCCATTACTGTCCGTATAAACTCTTGTGAAACCCTAAAAAACTGCTTCCCTTATAGCTTCTGCTGATTCAGAAGAAGAGGGAGAGGGGTTTTAGAGAGAGGAGGTAGAAGATAATGGTGCGGGGACTAGCTCTTGTACGGAGACGTAGACGAATGATGTGGTGGGCAGGTTTGGCCTATTATGTGTTGGTACGTGTAATTTTTAATTTACATTGCGGAGAAATTAGGATAAACAGCAACAATTTTGTGAGAATTTGAGAATAAAGTGTATATTTGGTATGTTGTTTTTTAAAGAGTTCCAAATTAATACTTTTTTTCTTTAACGTCTAAGAAATAAATTTAAATTAAATATTAAAAAAATCTGAGAAATACTAAAATCATCTTAATTCAAAAAATTTAATGAAATTCCGAACTTACCCTTTGAGTCACTTGGCCTCGTTGATAGATTGATAACGGCTCTTTAAGAAAAAAAACTTCATCATATTCTAACGTTATTTCTCACTTTTTTTTTATATACTCTTCTTTTTCGCCCGGCACCACTTTCTTTAATTTCTTCTCACTTCTTCTTTTTCTTCTCACTCGTATTCCATCAACCTATGCAGCATCAACACGTTAAGCTCCATCAATATGAACGACACATCTCTTCTTCTTCTCTATCACTTGAAATAAAAAATGTGGAGATGATTTTAGATCGGGCAAGCCACGAGCATGAAGTTCAAAAACAAAATCCTCAACTTAGAATCGTTAAGGTATGATTTTGCAAAATAAAGATTTTTTTGCTTGATTTGATTTCCTAAATGTTTGAAATAGTCTACAACGGATTACGGGTTGAAACATCTATTTGGAATAAGATTGATAAATTTGGGTCAGTAAAACAATCTCCTTAAGCTACTCAATCGATCTTTATTTCCATACCCATTGAGATATTCAACAAGTCTATTTTGCATATTCGTTGAGCTTCTCAATGAATCTTTTTTCAATCTTGTTGAGATGCTCAATAGGTCATTTTTCAAACTTATTCAGTTCCATTGAGATGCTAACTAAATTTATTTTATAGTCCATTTGAGTTGCTCAACGGGTCCATTTCAAACCTATTAAGTCAATAGGTCAATTTTGCAAACTAATATAGCTTCTCAACGTGCTAGGAATATATATATATATATATATATAGTAATTTTCGATAAACTAATACTATTGGGACAAAAAATTTATAATTTAGTGAAATATTAAATTATTTGAGAAAATTTAATACATTATTCTTAAGTGAGACTAAAAATATTATTATTTAATTGAAATTATTAATTATCAAATATTAATTTATTGAAGTTCTACTATATATATATATTTTGTTCATCCTCATAAAAATATATATCTATCAAGTCAATCAAATTTTAATTTAATATGATAAATAATTTTATATGATATTATCTCTATACAGATATTAACAAAATATGTTGATTTCATTTTTTCCCTTTTTGGGTTCTGCAATAAAATCTTTAGTTTTTGCTGAAAAAAGTCTTTGGACCCTGTTCTTAGGAAACAAAATATTCTCCTGAAACAGTGACGGGTTTAACAAGAATAGCCCAAAACAAAAAGGCCACGAACAAAATGGGCCACCAGCAATATGATTAGCGGGCCATGCCAGCCAGCCAGTAGCCCATTTACACCATTACCCCGGCCCAAAAACGATGTCGTTTGACAGGTACTAAAGGTAAATTAGTCGAGAGTTTTGTATAGCTTGGTCAGGAGCCCTAAACTTTAAGCTCAATTACAGCAGGAAAGACGAGAAATCTTCTCCTCCATAGTAATCAGCTTCCCCTTGCTTCAACCTTGAGCGCTCGTCTGCCATGAAGCTTGTCAGGTGCATAGTTTGTCCGTTTTTTCTTTCGTTTTCGGATGTATAGCTTCATTCTGCTGCTACCCCATAAATGTTCACAACAATGTCGATTTTTATATTTTTAGATTTTCATTTTGTAATCTTTATTTATTTATTGTTAAAGCTGGGTTTGACGAATGAGCAGGTTTTTGATGAAGCTGAACAACGAGACTGTCTCGATCGAGCTCAAAAATGGCACCGTTGTCCATGGAACCATTACAGGTACTACCCTCTCTCTCGCAGTTTTAGGGTTTTGTTAAACCCTAGGTTACTAGACAGTCGCATAAACATAGTTCTAGGGCTTTTTCCTCCGTAATAACTATGGCTTCCTGGTTTTTGTGCATTTTTTTAGCTGGTAAACTATTACTTGTCGTGATGATACTATAAACAGGCTTTCTTTATTCTTTACTGGTTTTATTCATCTTCTGGTCTTAAAGTTTTGGAAATGGAGATATATATACAGCAGGTGGGAAAAAGAATACCAAAATTTGGAATAGGGTTTCGATCTAAGTTCATATTTGGATTATCACACTGAAAGTCTAGCATTGTTTAACTGGTTTATTGCACTGGATTGGTAACAAAGTTTCTCTCCCTGCTTGGAAAGTTCAGTTATTTCTTTTTCAATTTGGAAGGTGTGATTTCTATTTTCTCTCGGAGTCACTTTAGATGTTATCCACCATGTAGTTTCTTTCTAATGAATTGCTGCATAAGTGCAATCCCTTGCTTTCCTTATTAGCTTATTTTATAAAACGTGAGGCTTCTACCTTGGTTAGTTTCACACAGGTCTTAACCAAAGATATCTGAAGGATTGCAGCTGAGCCTAGTTACACAAAATTAACTCATGCTTGGCTCAAGTTTAGTATGTAGTCGATCTCACCAGTTTGTTGAGTAGAACTCTATGTTATTCAATTTGAGTCATATACTAGTTGAAGAATTGAAATTTCTACATGAGTTTAAATGGCTTTTAATGTTAAATAGTGTTGTCTTACTTTAGGGTTTAGCATTTTAAGCTTCATTTTCATCCCTCTCCAAACCTTACTATTGTAAACTAAACGATAACTTTCCTTCCCTTCTTCTTCTCTGTCCACTTCATCATTCTTTGGCCACTTTCATCATTATCCAGTGAGTCGTCACACCCGTGCAAAATACTTCTAAAGCTGTATGATGAGATACTTGCTTGACAACAGCTTACGCTGCAAAGAACCGTTTTTAAAAGGCATGGGATTTAAATGAGATAAGCTTTTTCACTCCTGTTGTTTCTTGGCGTGGCTTTCGCTGCTGCTATTGTCTTTAATTTATTTATTTTTACTTGTTTAACAAAATATGCTTTTATATTAGAAGCTGAGGACTTTTTATATTGTGTGGTTTAGTTTATTTCATTCTATCATAACAAGATACATTTTACTTTATTGAAAATTTTTATAGGAATTCATTTTGTGTGCCTGCTTGATGACACTTCTCATGTTAAAACATATGGTTTTACTTAAAAGACTCGCCCATTTCTTGTTCTTGTTTAGTTCCTTCAAGGCTTTTTTGTGATACTTAGTCAGGCTAAGTCTAGCACATGCTCAAGTTTGAGTATAATTTCTTAACTCACTGGAATTCGAATCAAATCCGGGTACTTTATTACTTGGTTTACATTGGGCACATACACTAGAGATGAATAGGAAAAATAATTATTAAAAAAGTTGGTCGGGGCCCGTCCCTGACCGAAAACTGATTTTATGAAGAGGCCCCGACCGAAAGAGATCTTAGTTGGGTGTGGGTCAGGACAGTTTCTTTGCACATCCCTAGTGTGATGATAACACGACGCACTTTGCTCTATTTGTTGTGATGATTACATGGCTTACTTGTTCCACCTTTTATCATTGCATTTCTTGTTGTGTAAGAGATTCATCCAGTATTGGGAACTATATAGTGCCTAGTTTGGCCGTATATATAGTTCCAGGGATGTTGTGGAAATATCATACCTCTCTTTTTGTGTGAAATTGTTACGATTACTCAGATGTGATGTCACTGCATACTTTTATCTAGTCCACTTTGCAAGCAGGTTGTCAAATACAGAATATTATTACATCACGTGAAATTGAAGTCAATAATATTAACATTCAAAAGTATTCAAAAGTATTCAGCAGGGAAAAAAGAAAAAGAAAACTCACGTCTTACTTGCTGGATTTTGGTTCTTACTTTCAGGTGTGGATATAAGCATGAACACTCATCTCAAAACTGTGAAACTTATACTGAAAGGAAAGAATCCAGTGACGATGGATCATCTCAGTGTGAGGGGTAACAATATCCGATACTATATCCTGCCCGACAGCTTGAATCTTGAAACATTACTTGTGGAAGAGACGCCTAGAGTTAAGCCTAAGAAGCCTACTGCAGGTTGATATACATATCTCCTCATCACCTTTACGTTGTCATATACCTTTTTATTATTTTTGCCTTTTCTACAAATAGAAACAAATTCTTACATCATCCAATCGCATTATCTCTTACCAGGGAGGGCAGTGGGACGTGGTCGGGGTCGGGGTCGCGGACGCGGACGTGGTCGTGGCCGTTAAACTTGTGGTAATTTCAATTTTATTTTTATTTTTATTTTATATTTTTAGTAACAACCTTGGGGGTTTGTGTAAAACATCATCTTTTTGTATGTGGGTGTCCTCTCGAGTTATGGCATATTTGACTTCTGAAACCAAACATATATCCGATTAATCTATGTGATATGTGAGTCTATTGATTATGTATCAGTTGTTAAGTAACCCTTTAACCCCATGGTCAGTTAACTCATCAGGGTTGATCGCGGTAAAGTGAACCTTGTGTCTTTGACTAGTGCCTCTCCTCATCCGTGATTGTTTCCTGGTCATCATCAGGGCCAGCAGGTACCATGGATGCTTCTATTTTAGACATTAGTAATCTCTCTCCTCATCTTGGGCCTACTCATGCATCTATAAACCAAGTTAGGTAACAGACATTTGGGTCAAATTGGTTATTTTTCAAGAACATAGGCGAAGAAAGATACTTGCACGTGCGCATATGTACAATTAGTTTCCATATACCAATCTTTCATATTAATTATCAGAAGTTTTGATAATTGACATGACAACCAAATGATTTCAAGTATATATTGTGGTTGTAGCCCATTGAAGTTCAGAAGTGAAGACAGAATCAAACTTCACCTAAACTAACTGCCACATAGTATGTTGCAAGAAAGTGACATCTTGGTAAATAATTCCATAAGGTGAATGATCTGATTTTAAGGAATCGAAGGATATAGAGTCACAACTCATAGGAAAGAACAGGACTTGACCTTGTTGTAAAATGTTCAGTGAAGAAAAGGCTAAAATCTAAATAATGGTTCTGCTGGGAACATCTAATCTGTTTCATGACACAAGTTGGCAAAATTAGGGAACCTTAACTCCTGATTCTACCTGGGCCAAAGAAAAATGATTGGCGTAACAGTAATAGAAAGTTCATCCACAAATGGTGTCAAACAGTAGACAAATACTGTGCAAACAGGTAATTTGAAACTAATCTAACCATGTTTACCTGCCCGTATATATTTTCAGATTATTTATCAAAACAAGAAATGAGACCTCACATTACACAAGAACCAATATATTTCCAAGCATCCGGATTTGAAGGAAAAATTACTAAAAGTATTATGTACTTACAACTCCCATTTTATGTTCAATCCGTTTGATAATCCTTGCATTTTTAGCTTTCGAGTCTTCTTCAATCATTCTCCCTGCTTCTTCATCAGCAGATATCTCTCTTCCCCAACGGGCTTGAGCTTAATAGAACTCAGCTAAAGTACCTGCAAGTGGCTCTCCATCTTCACCTAATGAAGCAGTTTCTGCCATTTTTACTTTGATACGTGCTTTTTCCTCAACATCTTGAATTTGTTTTGTGAATTCTTGCCTTTCTGCCAAAGCATCTGTCACACTCGTTGGGAGAAAATCCTTTAGACTATACTTGACAATGAAGTATTTGTTTCTCAGGAGCAAGACACCTCCTGTTAAATTCTGGAAAATAGATAAACTTTTTTCATTACTTTTCACATGTGAGATCTGTATACTTTCCTAGTAAAACATAATTAAATGTTCTTTACAAGTGGAACTTGATGAAGAGAACAATAGAGGGAACACACCTTTATCTCGTCAGCCATTAGTTTTTTGTTTGTATTCTGGATACCTCGTTTGACAGCAATCTTTACACCTCCCAAAGCTTAAATAGCGGCTGCCAATACACTGATGATTCCTATTTCTCCCTGTATGAATTATTCGGCCAAAACCATTAAGAGTAAGAAATTGGTATAAGAGCAGAGTTATACCGAGGGCAAAAGGACAAGGTAGTGACAGTGACTTCGCCAATTCCCGTAAATTAATCATCTCTGCATTGGTCAGTCAGGGTCGCATCCCAGTAGGAAGGAGCCTGAAAGGTGTCTTATAATCAGGGATCTTTGGAGGAAGCAAATCGGCATCAACAGGAAGTACTCCTGTACCCCACCATTCAACAAAGCGAGGACCTAATCCATCTAGCAGGGTACTAAATTCAGCCTCTTCTGCTGTTAGAGCTTTCTGATGCTCTGGCGCCGTAACCATCAACTTACTCAAGTGTTGAAGTTGCACTAACGTCACTTCTTTTGGGAGGATAAACATCTGGGACAAATAAACCATCTACCTCCCTTACAGCCGGTTCGGACTGAAAAGGTCCCTCATAGTTAGTTCCACGAAAAACCACCATACACTTCCTGCTCTCCATATAACTAATCCCCCTGTTCGACACTGATCATTACTACACAATCAGTACACATATAGTGTATTGACTATTTATTACATGAAAGCAAAGATCCCGTATTTTGAATCGGGCTAACAAATGGCCGATCCGTATTGCCACGTTTAGTTCTAGCGAGTAGCAACAAACATTAAAGCAGAACTCGAAGCGCTTGACTTTCATGTTGTTTATTAATGTGTAGGTGGAAGTTGATTCAAAAGTTTTGCTCACCTTTTGTACTGGGTACTCGTTTCTGGTATAAGATAAAAGTTAATGGAGATTCATGGTTATTTCTCCACAATCGGAGGTACTTTCACAAAAGTTTTTAGGGAGTCTAATAGCTGTGTAGATATTAGTATAAATATAGTAGTACGATTACCTTTCCCCTTACAACATACATACGACCAGTAATATAACTATATCTCAGAAACTATGATAGTAAAATTATTGATTCATTAAATACTCTTAGAGAAAGGAGAAACTCATCAAACATTTCCAACTTCATTATCATCCTCACCATCTTGATCATCAGTAGTAGCATCTTGATACTGCTGATACTCAGCAACAAGATCATTCATATTACTCTCAGCCTCAGTGAACTCGAGTTCATCCATTCCTTCTCCGGTATACCAATGCAAGAAAGCCTTCCTCCTAAACATAGCAGTAAACTGCTCACTCACTCTCCTAAACATCTCTTGAATACAAGTCGAATTCCCAATAAAAGTCGAGGCCATAGAGACCCCTATGGGAGGAATGTCACAAACACTAGATTTCACATTATTTGGAATCCATTCAACAAAGTAAGAAGAGTTCTTATTCTGAACATTAATCATTTGTTCCTCTACTTCCTTAGTGCTCATGTTGTGGCCTCTAAACATGGCAGAGGCTGTGAGGTAGCGGCCATGTCGTGGATCGGCTGCACACATCATGTTCTTGGCATCCCACATTTGTTGGGTTAGCTCGGCTACTGTGAGGGCCCGGTACTGCTGGGAACCACGAGAAGTGAGGGGAGCAAAACCCACCATGAAGAAGTGAAGCCTTGGGAAGGGGATTAGGTTCACTGCTAGTTTCCTGAGATCGGAGTTCAGTTGCCCAGGGAATCTTAGGCAACAAGTTACCCCACTCATTGTTCCTGATATTAGATGATTCAAGTCGCCAACTAGAAATAAAAATAAAAATGAAATGAATAGTTAACAATAGACATGATAATAGATAATGAATAGACCAAATATACCATGAATAGAACAATCATCATTAATTAGGGTTTGTAATTGAAGTGAGTAGGAGTAGCTAGCTAGTATTAATTCATGAGGAACTTACAGCTTGGGGTGGTGAGTTTGAGGGTCCTGAAACAAATATCATACAGAGCTTCATTGTCAAGCACCATGCATTCATCAGCATTCTCGACAAGTTGATGAACCGAAAGAGTCGCATTGTACGGCTCTACAACCGTGTCCGAAACCTTTGGAGACGGGAAGACTGAAAAGGTTAGCATCATTCTATCTGGGTATTCTTCTCTTATCTTTGAGATTAGAAGTGTACCCATTCCTGACCCGGTTCCTCCTCCAAGTGAATGACACACTTGAAACCCTAATTTCATTTTTTTTTTCACCAAATTTTTCATTGATTATAGCATGAAATTAAGTCCATGAAGAAATCAATTGAATTGATTATAGATTCTTACACTTTTAGTATTTTTCCAAACAAAATATAGAATTAATGTGACATTTTATTTCTACATTTCTAACAATATTTGTTAAAACAGAAATATTAATTAGTATACCTTGCAAGCAGTCACAATTCTCAGCCTCCTTCCTAACAACATCAAGCACGGAATCAATAAGCTCAGCACCTTCAGTATAATGTCCCTTGGCCCAATTATTACCAGCACCGGACTGACCGAAAACGAAATTATCTGGCCGGAAAATCTGGCCGTACGGGCCTGTCCTAGTAGCATCCATGGTCCCTGGCTCAAGGTCCATTAGCACAGCTCTAGGCACATACCTTCCTCCACTTGCCTCATTGTAATAAACATTCACTCTCTCCAACTGAAGTTCAGAATTAGTACCACAATACCTCCCTGTCGGATCAATCCCATGCTCATCACAAACCACTTCCCAGAACTTTGACCCTATTTGATTTCCACATTGACCTCCCTGTATGTGAAGAATTTCACGCATCTTTTTCTTATATTTTTTTATAAAGGTAATTTGAGTTTCTTGTATATTGATCATTACTTGTGTTTTGATGTGATTTATTTATACGGTGACATGGGATCAAGATGGAGGGTGAGGATTCAATTTGGTAATAATGATCGGACGGCTGCAGATTGTCCGTCCTTTGGTATTAGTGAGAGATGTTTGTGTCTTGTAGTGTGAAGTGTTGTCATTTGTTTGTAGTTTGTAGGTTATGTAAGATTCAACCTCGCCGGCTTTAGAGTATGTGTCATGAATTTATGGATAATTGCAGAAATACCTCTCGATTTTGATTGGACCACATTGAGCATTAATTTAGTGCATTCTTAAATACATAAAATTATGTATACGTAATGTCCGATGATTTTTCTAATTGTTCGTGGACTTTGTCTTCTCAGTGCAGGCAGAGGCCATTAATCAGGTCTCACGTACAACAAGCAGGAAATATTTTTATACTAAAAATCTAAATGTTGTTTTGATGGTGGTTCATGGATTTGTTAGAGTATTCGGGCCATGACCCGTGCTAACCCGAATGGTTAACCCGGAGTATTGGGGTCATCATCAAACGAAACCGAGAGGATCTATAAGATAAAAATTTTGGGATATAATGCAAACGTTAAAATGAGACCTTAATAACAAATAATAAATAAGAAATTTATTGTAACTCTCATATCCTTTGATATTCTAACTATTATGACCATAAACCTATAAGTATACGTGTTTGTAGATACTAAAGAACAACAATAAATAAGAGAAAAATCTCTAATTCTTTCTACTTTTTCTCTTGTTATCTCTACTATATTTACAGTACGGTATCAACACGATAACTCTATAACAACTTGACTTTCATGTTCTTGATCATCTGATTTCAACTTCCGAAGCTTTAAAACCGTGAATGTTAGAAGAAAATCGTCTATCTATAACAATAAAGTATTATTGAAATGTTTTAGCCGTTAATGATACACTACTACTCTTCTCTAATATGGTTATTGTATTTTGTTTTATGATACTACTTATCATATATGTTAAATCTCATAAAATTTGAATTTATGTCTTTTTCTATTATGAGAATCAATTATCTATTATGGATATTAATTGGTGAAATTTTCATACTTTGAATATGTTCCTCATATAGTAGCAAATTCAAAATAAAAAAAAATTAAAATAAGGGGAAAAAAAAAAGGTATTATGAAAGATAATGAATCGATTTTGTGACTTAACAAAAGATTCTTATCCAATTATTTTTTTTCACCATTTCCGGAAGTGAATGTGACAAATCCAAATATTATAGCTATGACATGCACGAGATCGAAACAAGTATCGTAATTATGGTTAATTCTCTAAACTATAAACATACATATCACTACCTAAAGTGGGAAAAAAATAAAAATAAATTGGAGAAAGTTAAAAGTGGGCATAATGAATATTTAAATGATTCATAACATATACTATTGACTTAATATAAGAGGTCAATTGATCATTGAACCATCTTGTTGAGCTTTCAAACATTATTGAAAGAAAACGAGAAATATATATAGATATACATATTGCCTATTAAGATTATGGTTTCAATAATAATCTTATTGACATATAACATTAGGGTTTGAAAAATTCTATTGAAAATCCCCGAAGAAAAATCATCACGTACTTAATGATAAGATATCCAAAATTATTAAAGTTCTTTCTAATGCAACTTTTATGTGTTTTTAATAAAAACTTAAAATTAAAAATTTCATTTATTATATCTTTATATGTTAATCAAAATATTTATTTACTCTTTATTTTATTTGTCTTAATGAATATTAATAAGAATTTTCCACAATCTTAAAAATAATATTAATACTATGAATATTAATAGTAATAACTTGTTAACAATTCTTCCTTTGTGCAATAACTTGTTGACCAGACAAAATCAATGGTTGAATACGCGACATGGATTTGATACGATCGTTTGACATATAGTTGTGTTAATGTTATTCTTTCACTGTCTCTAGCTACACAAAGTACTTATTATTCAATGTGCTAGAGCTTTGTGGGTCACCTTTAAGATATAGTTTTTTCCAACAAGCCCATACCAAGAAATCTTTATTTAGGGTGGCAATTTCAAACCCTTTAATAGGGAGTTCTTTCCATCTCCGATTACCTTACAAAGATTTAAGAAAATCACCGATGCTCTACAAGCCATCAATGATCCGGTTAATTACTCGAACATCATCATGTGCATCTGGAATGGCTTGAACTTGTCAAGATTTACAGACCGAAGGTTCGATGGCTCTTTAGTCGATTGAGTAAACCACAAGCAAAGTGAACATAGAGTTTTTGGAGTTGGTTTGATGGGTGTGATTACCCATCGAACTGTTGAGTTGTATTATTAAGATGGTTCTAAGGATTATTTAGCTATTTAAGCCACCAATCGGACCTCCAAAAGCTCTATTTAGGCATTCACATAGCCCATTAGCCAAGAAACCCTTAATATAATGATTCTAACTTGCACATGTACTAAATGCAATTAATGTAGGTATTGGATTCAACAATAATGATATCCCCAACGTACCAAATATATAAGCGGAAAAATAAGAAAAATTAAGAGATGGTCTTCAATATATTTGATTAAAGTTAGTTCCAAATATATTTGTTTTCTATTTTCTTTATTTTCTTTAATTTAAAAGTAGTTTTCTCATTAAAAAAATATAGAAATGTAGTTTGTAAAAGAACTTCAAAATAATGATATTACTCAAAAGGGTATTAATCGAAAGGGTAATTCCTGATATTTTCTTTAAAAAATGCAGTAAATTGCAAATCACTTCTCATTATAAGTTATAAATCTATCCCGAGCCCAAATTAGCTCTAAATCCTAACTCAATAAGAAATATGTGTACACAGATTGGGGATTTAGGAGGAAACATAAAAGAAATGTAAAATTAGGGTTACCATAAGTGAAAAGGAAAATAAGAATTAATTAAGAATGAATTAACTTAAGTAATTACAATGATTGAGATGCATTTTTAGTAATAAAGGACAAGGGACGTTAATAGAAAAAAACAAAAAACAAAATAAGGAAGATGAGAGAGCTATGCGTGCAATCAAGGATTAGCATCACTAATTTGCTTGTGACACGCACGTGTGCAAACCCGAACAAAAGTACGTCCAGGCAAAAAAAAAAATAAAAAAATAAAAAAAATAAAAAATAAAGAAATAAAAATAATTTTATCCATATCCTTTGTCACTTCAAGTATCAATATAGCAGTCTTTCGGACCTTACAAGCTATACAAGTCATTTCAGATTAGCTTCTAGTTTCAATATCAATTTCTCACGTAATCTTCTCTTTCTATTGTCAACGAACTATACATATTCGTAGGCACGCATAAGCGGAGCTAGTACACACAAGATTTAGGTTACTTTAACGAGGCCTATTTATCTGTCAACATAATTAACCCGTTTAAATAGCATTTTCTCTTCTCAATTGAATCAATGTCATTATTTTCTCTAAACATGGTCAGTTTGGTACAATGTTCCCGGCCAATAGTTATTCTTAGTAAGAAAATTAAACAGTCATCGTCATATAATTTTCTACTCAGCGTACAAGACATAACATGATCTTGTTTTCACTCGATTTCATACATTAAATTGTGACGTTAGAACCCAAACAAAACCTAATTAACATTCTTCACTAACTGGCTGCAGGCTAGCTTTTGAGCGGAAGAAATTCAAAGAACTTGAATTGAGTGAACTCGGACGAGTCGTTGCCTTCAGTACTGCATTCAATAGGAAAAAGTTGAAGGGTTTGATCAGCAGTAGTTTGGTCATTGATGACACGACTAGTACTACTGCCATTCAAACGGTCAACCATAATATTTTCTGTGTTATTTGGTGCTTGAGTACTCATATTTTCTGGATCATGAGTATTAATGAGCACTGGCTCCATTGCTGGGGTCAGGACTGTAGCCATAGCAGCAGTAGTAGTAACCCTCGAGTAAGCAGTGCCGGTGTTAGAGTTTAAGAGTTGGTTGGAGGAGGGAGCAGGACAAGACAGCTGCATATCCTGCCACGTGGCATTCCTTTCTATGGTAATAAAGCTCCTCCTCCTTTCTTCTTCCTGTTGTTGCAGTAATTCCCCTTTACCCAATCGGAAGCATCCATCTGTCCTTGTACTGTTGTATCTTGCTTTAGCTGTCGTACTTCGTATTGATTTAGATTCCTGTATCAAAATATTTAATCAGACATCAATACGTACGTACTTTACATTTTTAAATTTGAAACTTTTTGCAGCCAGGCTTTCTTTTTCGTAACCCTAAATAAAGTGAATTTAATTAGCATTAAAAAAATATATATTTAACTATAATTTAAAAGATATAAATAAAATCAGTTATAAATCATTAATTTAATTATAAAAAAATATAATGTACCGACTAAAATTAAACTAAATTGAAAGAATCTGATGAAGAACCAACCGACCTAGATATGATGTTGTTGATTACCTAGATATCTACCAGTATGCCTCACGGGGTATTATAGTCATTTTACAAATGAGGTGTCATACGGGGTTAAGACATTGTGGATGATATGCACAAATCATGTTGCAAATATGGAATGAGTCAATGAGGGCAAGCGCAAGGCCCGAGACAATGTCAGGCAAGTTCATTACAGCAGCCCCGACAGAAAGGAGGAAATGCAGCTTTTAATTAGATCCTTTTCATTTCCCAACAATCAAAGCCTTAATTTGTTGCACCTCTCCATTTCTATATATATATATATATTATGTAACATATATGACTTAACAAAAAGAATTGCTTTAGATTTTGTTGATCATACGCAGATTAGTTATGAATGATTAACTAGAAGGAACTTTTTTGCTTAACTGATGATGCTTATTAGGGTTCTTCTTTTTTCATATATATGTATATATGAATTTACTTGTGAAGAGAGTTGATAAAGACAAAAACTGAGAAAGAAAACTTGACCTCTGCAAGGATACTGCCGTTTGTATGGAGTGTCCAGTTCTTTGTCTGTTCAACTTCGTATCTTGTCTTACCTGTCCCTGTTCACATAAAGTAGAGCCAAAAAGAATGGAACTTTGTATACATCTCTCCATTACAGGTCACAACACACCTTACGATTCAATGAAAAACAAATCTAACACAAAGTGACATACATAACGACAATGTGGATATGGAATAATTATCCTGTATGATCAATACACATGCATTACCATGTACACCTCTCTAAGCTACCTTGTCGATGGAAAAATAATTATTAATATGTTGCATGCTGCATGGTACATTATTGTCATATAATGCTCTCTTTCAATTAGTAATTGTTAATTAATAATAGAGGGTCATATGTGCATTAAGTAACATGTGTATGTGACTGTCTAATTAATTAATTGATTATACCGGAATCCAAGATGGCATCAGAGATTTGGACATGCAGATCAGACGGGTCGGGGAGAGATTCCATTTGACGGCGGCGTTTCTGGCGTTCTCTCGCCTTATGATTCTGAAACCAATAGAAAACATTCTTGCCCTCGATCTTACCGTAGCAACGGAGCTGCGCTGTGATTCGTCGGATTTGCTCGGCCGAAGGGGTGCGGGTCCCATGCCTATACAATTCTTCGAGACAACTCAACTGCTCTGCTGTTGGATTCCATCTGGATGAGCTAACAGACCCTGCTGGGCTTGCAGTAGTACTATTCAACTCATGCTCTCTCTTGTTCTCCTCATCATGATTCTGATCAGTTGCTGCAATAACATGTAGACATGAAGTAATGCATACTATAGAGAGAGAGACAGAGAGAGAGAGAGAGAGAAAGAGAGAGAGATCAGAGGGAAAGAGGTATACTTTGGTATCGGGCAAAGAAGTCATGGACATGGCTTGGAGGGGTAATAGTAGTTGAATTAGTAATGGTGACAGAACTTGGCATCGGCCTTGGGATGAGAGGCCTAAGCTTACGGTTATCATGATTGTCATAGCTGATCATTGTATGCATATTTATAATTCAAGTAAGGGCCGGGAAGACTACTAAGTTAATCTTGATTTTGAGCTAGCTAGCTAGATCTGTATTTGAAAATGATCAAAAATATCGGATGCATAACTTGAATAAAGTGAAGTTGGATTCAAGATATGATAGAGAAGTGGAGAATCGTATGAGTACATATATAATATGGAGATGGGTTAAAAGGTAGGAACCCTAGATAGCTAGCTCCACAATAATTACTTGGCGGTAGAGATATGGTTAATATATATTACATGTATAGTAAATATAGGTGATGCTTGAGAGAGAGGGAGAGGTTCTGCAGAGCTACAAGAGTGAAGGGTTGTTTGCAGTTGGAGACAAGCAGAGATGGGGATTGATCATTATTCTAGGGACACAGAGAAGGACAAAAGAAAACGAAATAATAAGCAAATTAAAGGGGAGACGAAGAAGATAGAGAGAAGCGTGGAATTCTGGGCAAGGGGGGGGGGGGGGTGGTGGTGTTTGGGGAGAAGAGAAATATGAACAGCGACGTGACGATCATGAGAGGGTTATCATAAGCCTCATCACACACTCCCTTGCTCTCTTCTCTTCTTCAAAATTCTCTCTCTCTCTCCCCTCTCCTTTATTTCTCTTCTGATAATGTCCCTTATTGCTCTTCTGATAATGTCCCTTATTGCTCTTCTGATAATGTCCCGTGCCTTTCACACTTATTCTCAATCCGAATTGCCTCTCTTTCCTCTCTCTTCTCCTCTTTCTTACCCTTTTCCTTCATTTTCTACTGCCTTCCCCCATGCACCCCATCCTCCATCTCTCTCTCTCACATTCCCCTTTTACTCCTCTCCATTCAACCACGTTTTAACCAATCTCATCTACCCTCCTGGACTTGGTCCCTAGCTAGCCATAGTACACTGAGCAATATGAATTCTTACCCATCATATTACCATATTGCTAAATCAATAAAATTTACCTTTTTCATTTTATCTCGAGACATTCTTTAGTGCTGCAAAAAAGTGGAACTAAATATACTAATATATATTATCAAATTATACCACTTAAATTTTCTGATAAATTTCTACCACGATTAAATATCATTAAAATATATTGTTAAGTTCCTGTCAATTCTTAATACTATTCAAGCCATTAATTTATACCATTTATTTACTTACATGTACTTCCATATCTTTATTACATTTCCATATCAATATTATCAAAACACATAATCAAAATTATATTACTAATTATAAATTTACTCAAATTAAATAAAATGCTATTACTAGAATTTAATTTTTTATAAATAGTTATCAACAACTATATACACATACCCCAAACTTGAACACAATCACCAACAAATGCTTGAAGTAACTAAATAATAATAATAATAAAGTAATTTAGTTATAATATTTGTTGGAATTTGAGCAAAAATTCTAATATTGAGAAACAGTACTTGTATTTCGTAATAACCATTGAAATCACAAGAGTTTAGAGATAGTATCTGTCAATGATCGATATTCACCTTCTGTATTAAAACAGGAAACAACAGTCTGCTTCTTCACCAAAAAAGAAGAGAGATGTACTGAGTAAGAAATAATATTTAGTAGTAGATCAACGATTGGTAGGATCGTCTACCCAATTAGCATCAAAATATGCATAAAGGTCAAACGATGAGTGAGAGGAAAAAAGAATTCCATGAAATAAAGTTCCCTTCACATATCGAAGAATCCGGATAATAGTGGCATAATGAGTGGAGCAATGAGAATGCATGAACTTAGCTAATCACCTTGATAACTGCATAAAAAATATCATGATGAATGACAGTCATATAAATAATAGGCTACCAACTAATAGTCGATAGAGGTGGTATCAACTAAAGGTTCACCATCATTAGGAAGAAGCATAACATTTATCTTCAGAGGGCTGCCAACAATCTTACTATCCGTCTCTTAGCCTAGCACGAGACAAGAGTTTAGAAGTATATTTAACTTGGGAAAGATAATATCCATCTTAGGAGGATGACATGTTAAGACCCAAAAAATAACTAAGAGAACTCAAATCCTTCATTTCAAACTATTGACTAAGAAATTTCCGAAGTTCGTGAATGTCAGAACGATCATCACTCATAATAACCATATCATCAACATCGAGTAAGAGAAGAAAAATACCAATGTCGGATCGACGAATAAAGAGAG
Source organism: Coriaria nepalensis (assembly GCA_027186245.1). Classification (NCBI taxonomy): domain Eukaryota; kingdom Viridiplantae; phylum Streptophyta; class Magnoliopsida; order Cucurbitales; family Coriariaceae; genus Coriaria; species Coriaria nepalensis. The sequence continues at coordinate 2,684,089 of CP114499.1, read as the reverse complement.
CAGAACTATCTACACTAGGGGTGAAGCCTTGTGGAGCCAACACTAAACTGAACTTGGAAAATCAAGCACGAGGAGACTTCTTGAGACCATAAAGAGCTTTTCTAAGGCGATAAATCTTATGAGGTGGGTGCTTGAACCCTAGGGAGTTTAAGAAAAACTTCTTTATCTAGATTGCCATTAAGAAATGCACTCTTCACATCCACTTGGAATATACTCTAATTCTGAATGGCTACAACTGTAACTAAAGATCTAAAAGATGTCGAATATGCAACAGGTGCAAAAGTCTTCTCATAGTCTATACCATATTCCTGAGTAAAACCACGTGCCATGGGATGAGCTTTGTAGCATTCAACCGATCCATCAACTCATGTCTTAATCTTATACACCTATACTCTACTGTAGTCTTATCCGAAGGCAAATCAACTAAGTCCCATGCATGAATTTTTAGGGGCTTGAGTTCATCGAACATAGCTTTATGCTAAAGAGGGTCAAAACTTTCTTCATGATAACTATGAGGTGAATAAAAGTGAAAATAGCAGAAAAATAATGATAATTATTAAGATGGGTAGAAGGTACTCTTACTATATTGGAACATCAAATCTTAGATGGAGAGGAGGACTAAGATGTGATGTCAGAATCAGGTAACAGTTTAGATTTAGAAGGAATAGACAGTGAGTTCACTTAATGAGCTTTCAGTGCCAGCATAAACATCTAAACATACATTTATATTGGTATCTATGAACACAAGAGAGGGAAGTAAGGAGGTGACGCAATTGAAGATATACTGGTGAAGGGCTTATGTTCCCAAAACTGAACATAACAAGAGATGCAAAGCCATTTGGAAATAGGGGGGCATATCACCGATAACCCTTGTATTGAATACCGTAGCCGAGAAAATAGTAGAGACAATATTGTGGTTCAAGTTTGGTATGTTCGTGTGATGGGAGTAAAACAAAACAAGTATAACCAAAGACTTTCAAAAGAGAGTAATTTGGTACCCTTCCATAAAAGAACTCATAAGGCATCTGATTGGATAGTATTATAAATGGAACCTAATTGATTGTATAAATGGTTGTAAGGGCTACTTCTCCCAAGAGGGATTCATGAAGAGTAGCTGAGACAAGGAGAGATCTTAAGGTATCGAGAATGTGGAGATGTTTACGTTATGCATATCCATTATGTTGGAAATTGTACGGACAAGATTGATAAGAAAGGGTGTCTTCATCTTCAAGGGAGTTAAGAAATGAGGTAGACTCATATTCCATTGCATTATCAGACTAAAATATTTAATGGTGCGATTAAACTGAGTTTTTATCATATGATTAAAAGTGAAAAAAATTGTCAATGATTCAGATTGATCATGTAAAAGATAAATCCATGTGTAGCGAGAATAATCATGGATAAAGATAACGAAATAGCGAGATCTCACCTTACTAGGAGTAAGAACATGTCTTCACTCATCAAAATGGATAAGATCGAAAGGTGTATAAGATAAAGAGTAGCTATTATTGAAAAGTAAAGCTTTTTGTTTTCCCAATTAACAAGAAACACAATCAAAGGACTCATTTTTAACTTTTCCTAAGTGACCACTGGAAGCTAAAGATTGACCATGGGATGGAAAAGTATGACCGAGATGAGAGTGCCAAAGACTGAAAGTAATGGCTGCAACATATAATCTCTCGGCCTTGGGATAGGAAAAACCTCATTGGATGTGTGGACATGGTTTGAGCATCAAGCATTAGTAAATGGCATCAAGCATCGAGCTTTGCAACTCAAAACTAAAGAATGCTTTAACCTTTACCTATTTCCTACTCTAATAAGCCCAAAACTAAAGACTCGTTATCTCGGGTACATGATAAATAGTCTCTTTTAGGCATATGCTGGTCGGGGAAAAATATGACAATAGGGATAACTTCATAAATAAAAGAATAAAGTCGGTAGCTGAGTTACTTGAGAGAGAGCTTAAAGTTCAAAATGTTGATATGAGGAAGCGCATGTCAAGGGTCTTACAAAGAGACGTTTTTGGAGAACATGTAAATCCTATTGAATATTATTTAGATGCTTTAATATTTATTAATGGTCTTCGGAGAGCGTTCTCGACTGTAACATGGACACATCCATTCAAGAGGTTGGAAAGGACCTTAGGTGCAGTGAGTAACTTTGGAATGAAAAATCTACTTCAGACCATGGCTACAATGAGGATTACAAGCCAACATATTACGCATACCAAAAATGTTGGACATGTAAGATATTCGTAAGTACACGACTAGTTGCAACTTCTTTTTCCTAAAATTAAATAGAAATATAAGATATTTAAAATTAAATTTAACATTAAAAAGAAAAAAAATGTTACTCTATGACTGGATGCTCATATTGAGAGGACCTTAATGCTCGATGGGTCATGAACATACCCATCGAGCATGGAGATGAGAGATGAGAGAATTTGTACATGTTCTTACTGCTCAATACTTAAGGGGTTTAGTTTGACTAACCTATTGGACATTGAGTATTGAGATCAGAGACCAAATTCTTTGATATCTCATCTCAATGCTCGATGGATACATTTACGGCCCATCGAGCATCGAGATTAGAGAATAGAAAACTTGAAGTCTCTGAGATTTAGAGCTCGAGCCATTAGGAACTTCATAGATAGGGCATTTTCACCAATATTTTACTTCAAACCTTAATTACTCAATCAATAACACATATTTCAATCTAAAACACTAATTTTTTCTACAAAAAAATCATAATTTTCAAGTGTTTGAAATTTACCTTTGATGGTAAAGGTTGCTCCTTTTGTGCTACTGATTTTGCCACCAACTTAGGTTGCTTGTTGTCATTCATGACGTTCTCCAACGAATTTTTGCTTTTTTAACTCCTCAACATTTGGATTTTTTGTTGACTTATTGTTGGGTCAGATTGATTTCGAAACTGAATAAATAAATGAGATTTTAAGGAATGAATAAGATTTCGTATAAAGAAGATGAAGAAGAAGATGAAGAAGAAGATGGTAGTGTGAAAATAGAGGGAAGGGTGAGCAATTTTTTTTTTTCATTTTTAAATTAAGTATAGGGTAAAAAGATAATTATATATATAATTTTTTAAAATTATTCAAAAAGTCAAGTTAGGAGGCTATTTTTACAACATAATTTTTGTTGGATTTAATTTTTTAAACAAATTTTTATTTGGGGATAATTTCACACATGCTCTCTTTATATATATATATAAAAGAAAAAGGTAAAAAGTAAAAAAGAAATAGAAAGATGTAAATTCAAATAAAATGATTACTCAAACTCGCGTCGCAAGTTGTTGGACGTACAATTAGAGACGCATTAATATGAAAATGAGCAACGGAAAATCTATATACAGTTAAATATCTGGATACATTTTGGACAAAATCGTGATAAATACCAAATTGACCATAGCAAACAAGTGATGAAATTCAAATTGTTTGAATCGAAACAATATAGTAAACACGATCCTTTCCCGTATACGTTATTGACTTATTGTTCTTATTGCGATGTCTCCATAAGTACGTAAGAGAAACGGACCTCTCATTTTATTGCTAAATGGGTTTGAAGTAAATTTTTCCCAAAAATAATGAAAATTCAAGATAAAACTGCAGTCCATTAAGATAAGCCGTTATGGGTCGTTATTTATGTACATAGATCATGTCATGTTTGCTCCCAAACCCGCTCCAAAACCCGTCTAGTCAAACTTTACCATTTCCAGTTAAAACAGTTTGTTGTTGGAGTGCGAAGGGGAAAGAAGTTTAAACAAATAAAAGGAGTTCTTTTTTGTTTTTGTTTTTGTTTTTGTTCTTAGACCATTTTTCTGATAAAAATTAACAGATCGTTGAGGCGAAAAGACTATTTTCTTTTTCCAAGTCAAATACTATCGCAGTTTGAGAGAGAGAGAGAGAGAGAGAGAGAGGGAGGGAGACATCAAGTTGGTTTTGTTTCCCAGCTTCTACTTCTGAAAACTTGGGAGGTGGGTCATCGTTTCTTGAGGTTCTACTTTCCCACTTTACTGTGGGTTTTCATTTATTTATTATTATTATTTTGGCTAATTGCTTCTTCTTTTTATTCAAAATGCAAACCCTTCTCTCTTTTCTACGTGCTTCTCCCCTCTAGCCAACGTCAGATCCTTTTTCTTCCATTCACTAATTATTCTGCTTGTTGGAGATTGTTCTACTTTTATAATTTGTAGGTTTGATTCCTACTTGGATCTTTTGTTTCATAATATCTTTGTTAGATTGAACTTGTTCTCTCTCTCTCTCTCTCTCTCTCTCTCTAGGAGGGGATTTGCTTCTTTTCATTGTGAAAAAAAAAGGAGTGTCTTTGTCTTTCAGTTTTAAGCATATTGGTTCCTTATTGATTTTGGGCAAAAAACACTTTAACCTCCAGAAGTTCTGGGCGAAAACAGGTCTTGTGTCAAATTGGCATAAACACAACTGCTTTTTTTTTTTTTTTCTTTCTGGGTTGTTTACTTATTAGGGATCCATGCTTGGCACAAGACAATGGAGAGATTTGTGGCAAGAATTAGTCTTCTTTAACATTGAATATTGAAGTTTAGTGAAAATAACATGAAGAACTTCCTGAAGAAGCTCCATATCATGCCCGATCAACCAGAAAGCACACAAGGGTCTACTTCATCTAGAGGTAACAACAACAATAAGTCAAATGATGTGTCATCTTCTGATAGGACGTTTAACTCTCGGTCCCACCATAATTCCAAGCATAAACCCTTCTCAAAGATATCAGGTTGGTTGAACTCTGTTGCAAATAGACATGGCCCAAATGAATCTAGAGATGAGAGATTGGAGCCATCTGATTCAGATAGTAGTAGCGATTTAGACGTTGTCTTGGATTCAGTGAGGAATGAGTTGGAGAAAAGTGAATTAAGAGGGGATCAAGATACTGAGGAGTATCAGATTAAACTGGCATTGGAAATGAGTGCTAGAGAGGATCCAGAGGCAGTTCAGATTGAATCCGTCAAGCAAATCAGTTTGGGGACTTGTGATCCTCATAATACTCCTGCTGAAGTTATCGCCTTTCGATACTGGGTATGTTCTTGACTGATGATTTGAGAGGATTTTTTTATTTTTTTTCTTCGTTTTCCCCCCTTTTTTTTGTGGGGGGGGGGGGTCACTGATGATTTGAGGGGAGTTGACTTTTGTTAATTTTTACTGTTTTAAAAAAATGACATTTGGCTTGACAATAATATATAAGTTTGATGCCTTGTATTTTTATATTGACAGCAAAAGTGAGATTAATTACTAGCTTTCATGTTAGATATTGAGTTTACTTACGATGTCTTAACATGGTTATTATCTGATTTGATCCATTATAGTCAATATTCATTTATTTCGACCAATTTTGCAACAAAATATCGATGTGTCAGAAAGCTTCGATGTAATGCTTCCTTTATGTTGCTTTCATAAAATATGAAAATTCTATTAAAGAAGGATGATGGAGGTGTCTATCTTGCATTGTATCCTAATTTTTTGGAGGTATAATTAAAGCAAAGCGAATGGATTCCTTGATAGTAGGTGAAATTCAGAAAGTTCAATTACAGAGAAAAAAAAAAGTTCTTTGGTTCTGTTACTTCAATTGATTGTTTCTTTCATTTACAATGTACTTAGCAAATAAGTATAGGGAATTAAAGTTGATAATTAAAATATATGGTGTTTAACTAACTCATTGTTACATGTTAATTATTAATTCATTTACTTATTTATCTTCTGTTTAATGTTTATTCATTTCTAATCCCATCTCATATCGTAGATTTATACGTGCTTCACAGAATTACAATTCTCTTAGCTATGATGACAAGATCATGGATGGCTTTTATGATCTTTATGGAATCTTGAATGAGTCCAACTCAGAAAGAATGCCTTCCTTAGTTGATCTCCAAGGAACATTGGTCTCAGAGGGTGTAATCTGGGAAGCAGTTCTGGTCAATCGAGCTGCTGATGAAAAATTATTGAAAATTGAACAGTCAGCTTTGGAGATGGCCATAAAGTCAAGGCCTGATTCTCTGGTTTGTGCAGATAGTAATTTGGTGCAAAAACTTGCTCTTTTAGTTTCTAATCACATGGGAGGCCCAGTTGGGAACCCAGAGAAAATGGCAAGACAATGGCGAAGTCATAGTTATGGTTTGAAAGTGATGCTTGGTAGCATGGTTCTGCCACTTGGTTCTCTCACAATTGGCTTCTCCCGCCATCGTGCATTGTTATTTAAGGTACTTGCTCTGTAGAAATTTTGGGTGCAACTCAAAACCAATTGGCAGTGAGTAAAGAGGCCCCATATCTTTTATATTGATCAGCAAGGCTAAATGTTTCCCATAATACGAAAATCTCTCATATTGTACAAGGAGCCGTCTAGAAAGGGAACTTTTTTCATAGGTTCTTAAGTTCCTTCTTATTTTGTATTTAAGTCGCATAATTTCCTGCCTTCTTATTCCACTCAACATTTTGGTCACATGGATATGATTTCTGAGCCAAAATGATCAAACATTACTATTCTGAGGGACTGACTACTTCCATTAAGCCTCAAATGGTGATGATAAGTCTGTCTTTGGCAAGTCAGACATGTTGCATTTTGCTTTCTAAGACATGGTTACCTATTCTAAGATATTTCTTGGCGACTTTGTGATTAGTTCTGGGATTATCAAAAAACATAACATGTATAGTATTCACTTTCCACTCATTGGCTAAATCTTATCATTATTATTATTTTGCATGGTTGTATAGCTTTTGGCTGATGGTGTGGGCATTCCATGCCGGCTAGTCAAAGGACAACAATACACAGGTTCCGATAATGTGGCAATAAACTTTGTGAAGCTTGATGATGGGAGGTAGTTGCTATCACTGTCATATTTTCATAGTGCAATATATTAATCCTTGATAATGTTTGGGCAACTTCTGCATTTTCTGTTTCTCATGGGCATATGTCTTTCTCTAATCCTTGTTCCCTCTATGTTCAATTTTCCATCCAAATGATGCTACTGCATGACAGTGTCAAAACGTAGATTGCATTAATATTTCTGTGTTTTTTTAGTTGCTATCGGCAAATATTATACAGAAGATGTTACTTACGCAATATGGTTTTTAACAAGTGTATTCAGGGTTCCACAGTCGAAAATTGGTTGATTATTTGAATCTGTGGATGGTTGGAATTTCAGGGAATATATTGTTGATCTAATGGCAGATCCAGGGACTCTCATTCCATCTGATGTTGCTGGATCACGTATTGAGTATGACGAATCTTTGTTTTCACCCAGTCCATTATCTAGGGACATTGATTCCTATCAAATGGCCTCTTCAAGCAGTGGGGTTGGGAGTTCATATGACGAAAATTCTGATTTTGGGGCATCAGATAGGAGATCAAGATTCAGTAATTTTGCTACTGCAGGAAAAGAATCCGAAGAAAACGAAGAATATATTTTTTCGAAAAGATCTTCAGATAATGTGGAGAGAGTTTTATTACAAGACCTTCCCAGTAAGCCTAATTTCCTGTTCAGACATGGAAGATCTCCTTCTTGGACAGAAGGTGTTAGCTCACCTGCCGTACATAGAATGAAAGTAAAAGATGCTTCACAGTACATGATTGATGCAGCCAAAGGGAACCCACAATTCGCCCAAAAACTTCATGACGCTTTGCTCGAAAGTGGTCTAGTAGCTCCCCCTGACTTGTTCACCGAAATGTACTCCAGAATTTCAAATGTCGAATCAAACCCCCAAAACAAAGGCAACGAGGACATCACAAAAGGGATTGCATCCCTGCAAATCAAAGGTCAAGATGATTCTTGTCCCATGCATGCTTTGCCTCCCTTACCTCCAAAAATGCATTTGAAACCAAGTCTTCTGTCTGAACAACCACAAGACCTTACTCCTGGAAAAAATTTAAAAAATGTTCCGGTGGCAGCCGCCGCCGCTGCAGCTGCTGTTGTTGCATCATCGATGGTAGTTGCAGCGGCAAAGTCGAGCTCCAACGCAAATCTTCAACTTCCGGTGGCAGCTGCTGCGGCAGTTGTGGCAACGACGGCAGCTGTTAGTAGGCAGTATGAGTGGAGTGAAGGAGATGTAGATAGTGGTAGTGGAGGTCATGGAAATGATTCTCTTGGCGGGAATTCGGAAGGAGATAGGCTATCATATGGATCCACGGGTAATCGTAGCACTAAGTCTGATGTTGGACTCGATGATGTGGCAGAGTGTGAGATTCAGTGGGAGGATATCACGTTGGGTGAACGAATTGGACTTGGTACATAAGCATGATTCTCTCTGTTTGATCATGTAAGTAGATCTTTTCATTCATTTTTGTGAACTTTTTGTGGTGTAGGGTCTTATGGGGAGGTATATCATGGAGCTTGGCTTGGAACTGTAAGTTATATTTTATTTTTATTTTTTTGTTTTTACTTTTTTTTTATTTTATCTTTTTATTAAAGGGTCCATGCATATTTGAGTTAAATTTGAAGTGTGGGTGAGTGGGAGTTTGGATAAATTGTGTTTTGGTAAGATTATGAAGGGAGATTGGATTTGCGTTTGCATCAGCGTTTGAGGCAAACTGAAATTTTGTGCTTTTCAGCTGCCATGAGAATGGCTACTAGTACATCATTTAGTACATCCTCCTTCTCCTTAACCTCATCTGGGCATCATTTGATATTGTCTCACATTCAAGGAATGTAAACATTATGACCTTGACAATGCTATTTTTGGTTTGTAGGAGGTTGCAGTGAAAAGATTTCTGGATCAAGATATTACTGGTGAATTGCTGGAAGAATTCAAAAGTGAGGTACATACCGTAATTCCCTTACCATCTTTTAAGAGATTCATGGCCTTAGTTGACGAATACAAAATCTTTACCCTCCCTTGTTATTTGACTGGTGGACCATGGTGTAACATGTTCTTGACTTGGAGAATTATGCTAATGCCATAGCATATAAAAAGGGGAGTGTGGTACGGTCACTTCTTCTGTTGGTATATAATATGATGCAGTAAGGTTGAGAACTATTGTAGGTAGAATTTATACATATATGGATGTGCAATTTGTTTCTCATTTCACCAAAGGGGTCTTTTCATTCCATGTATGAATATATGCGTATCAGTTTTGCACTTTGCAGTCTTAGCACTTTTTCTCCAATTTATCTTTCCTTTTTGCTCTTAGTCTTATACTTCTTTATGCTTAATCGCATGTAGTTCCCTTGTATTATTTTTGATGTTCCTTATGATAGAAATGCTATTGATCGCTTATCTCAGATGCAAATACATTGCTTGTGGAACAAAAGCTACAGAATGTGTAGAAAGTACCAATTATTGATGATCATAAGAGTTCAATAAATCCAGATAATACTTGTCGTCCCTCTAAATTTGTTCAAATGGCGATCCATATCCGATGCGCTCCACCTAGATCACTTCCATTTACACATCAGAAATCTTCTTCTGTATCTGTTTTTGAATTACTGAAATTTATTATGGTTATATTATGTGATGGGGTGTACATTAAGATTGTTATGTTAATTATCGGTTTGAAATGAAGGTCCGAATAATGAAAAGGCTCAGGCATCCAAATATAGTTCTCTTCATGGGAGCAGTAACACATACACCAAATTTTTCCATCGTGACAGAATTTCTTCCCAGGTAAGTTGGAAAATAGTTCTTCATTACATTCATTCTAATCTCAGTCCTTTTCCTTACACACCTATCTTCCCTACACAGTACAAGCTCTTTATTGTTAATCAAATACTAGAAATGTGGGAAACTATACCTGAATTGATTTATTTCTTGATCAATGGATCTCCTTTGTGATGCATCACATCCATGTAATAATATCATTCTTTGGTAACCTTTGTTTTAGTAAAAAGACAAGATGTGATACTTTTGGAAATGAACATTTTCATAGACTTCTCCACGGATAGGGCTATAAAAATGTTCATAGACTTAGGGCTATAGAAATGACCTCAAAATGCCGTTTCAACAGTAAGTGAATCTAAATGATAATCATAAAAAGTTTTTATTTTTCTACTTTTTATCTCGGACTTTTCAAAATCCACTTTAATTTTCTATTTTAACAAAAATGCTGTTCTACCAAAACATCAATGGAGCCTTACTCACTTTCTTTAAATTTGTGCTTTCTCTTAGACTCTTGGATTCATCTTTTAACTTCTTAATCTAGTCAACGTTCTTAGAACTAACGTGAATTGGTGTACTTGATCAATCTTGTCGAGCCAAAAATGTATAAAAACAATTAACAAAATCTACCTTCTCTTCCCTTGTTTTCATCTGAAGAAATAATTCTGAACTGTAGACAGTTTTCTGTAGAGGTAGCTTATACAGGATAATTCATCGGCCTAACAATCAACTAGATGAGCGGAGGCGTTTGAGGATGGCCCTTGATGCAGTATGAGCCCTCTTATTATTAATTACTATTATTATTATTTATTTACTTTAAAAAAAAATTATCTAAATTAGTGTCCTTAAAAGTTCAATAATAAAATGATTTCCATTAGGAGTGATCCGATCTTTTTTGACAAAATTTCAGGCTCGTGGAATGAATTATTTGCACAACTGCACTCCAGTTATAGTTCACCGTGATTTGAAGTCTCCAAATCTCCTTGTTGACAAAAACTGGGTAGTAAAGGTTGCTTTTTCTAACCCCTTTATGGAGCTTTCTGAAGACATCTTATGTATCTGGTGTCAAAATATTGCTCAATATTAATGAACTTTCTGTTGTTTAGGTATGCGATTTTGGGCTATCAAGAATAAAGTATAGTACATTCCTCTCTTCAAGATCAGCTGCAGGAACAGTAAGACATTAGAAAAAGAACTTTATTTTTGGTTGCCTTAAAACTTCACCTCCTTGCATGCTTACATCTATTGTGCTCTAATATCAGGAAGCAATCTAATGCCATAGACAGCGTAAAAGTATGGTAATATGGTCAACTTTTTGGACTAGATTCTTGGAATACAAGGGATTACTTGAAATTGCATAATCTTTTCTCTTTGTAAATCATTAATGGTTTATAGACTCTGAAAATATTGCAACAGTGTATGATTAGTATTACCTTTCTATGTTTCTGACAACACCAAAAATTGGAGTATAATAGGCTATGTATCATCAACTTTTAAAAATTGGTGATCAACATTACAGAAAACTAAAGGGGTTGTCCCTTAAGAGTTTTTACAACAGTAATTCATTTGAAAAGGAGTTTGTTAAACTACAGTTTGCTAAGCTAGCCAAAATCATTCTAAATGGCAAATTCCTTTTACGGGTATGTGTAAAAATTGAAAGTTTGATTAGAAATGACACAGATGATTCAAAATTGTAGTAACCTACCTGGACTCACTAAATGAATTTCGACCACGCTTATATTACATTTAGTCTAAATGAAACTAATGTTATTCTTTTCCTTGGATTCTCTAGGCTGAGTGGATGGCACCGGAAGTGTTAAGAAATGAACCTTTAGATGAAAAGTATGCCGTCTTTCTTCCCTCTCAGCATCTTCATATACCTTATTTTTTTGGTACATACTATATGCATTGTTAAACTTGAGGAACTGTTGTTGGAATCTGCAGATGTGATGTGTACAGTTTTGGGGTAATATTGTGGGAGCTGTGTACAATGCAACAACCATGGGGAGGAATGAATCCGATGCAAGTTGTTGGTGCGGTTGGATTTCAGCATCGTCGTCTTGACATTCCAGAAGATACTGACCCAGCCATTGCAGATATTATTCGGAAATGCTGGCAGACGTGAGTAATTAATTCTAGCTTTTTTTTTTTTTCTTCTTTTAGTTCATTCTCCTAATAATCTCCGTCCATAGTTGTGATTAATGGCTAATTACTACTGTTATTTGATTTGATTCCTACAACAGTATTGGTCCCATGTACCTAGAATTTCGGGCAAACTTAGCTAAATCTTTGTGGGTCTTATATTGGTATATTTTAGCTAGAATCTGTAGGTCCGAACTGAATTCTAGGTTATATTATGGGGCTCAAATTAAAATATAGTCTCATAAACTGGCATTTGAGACAGTTACTCGAATAGACAAGATGAGATCATAATCAGTTTCCTGATGGGGTTTATGAAATATTTGAAGGGCAGAGTTTGATTTTCTGTTTGTCAACATCGATATTCTTGTGAAAAATTTGACATTTATTTTTTCCATGCAAATATTTTAGAGATCCGAAACTGAGACCGACATTTGCCGAGATCATGGCAGCTCTAAAGCCATTGCAGAAGCCTATAATGGCTTCCCAAGCTTCACGACCAAGCGCTCAAACGGGCAGTGGGAATGAAAATGCTCAATAACAATGAGTTAGAGAAGATCTGGCAGAGGGTAAAAGAGAAAGTTCACAAAAGCTTAATGAATTTTGCTCATAGCCCCGTGTGTGTGTCTGTGTGAAAACCGGGCAGCAAATTGTTTGTTTTTATTTTTCTTGTTTTGTATTCTTGGCAGGGAAGCCGTTCTATAATTTTGTATTTTTCTTCTTTGTAAGAAAGAAATTGGTTTGAAAATTGATGAAACTTGCTGTTGAATTGTGTGGACTGGAATTGGGATAATTGGATGAAAAGAGCATTTGGTTTGTAAATGAGGTTGAAAGATAATGATAGTAGTAAGTTGGAGAAGAAGTTGGAACTGAATGCAAAGAACTCCAAAATTATACGAACGGAAAGTTCTCTATATGCTCTCTAGGTTTATGATATTTCATACCAATGTAATAAATCAAGGTATTATTTGTTAACATATTCTTCAAGATATATCATATCATATATATATATATATTTTTATATAATTAAAATTATGCTTAGACCCACTCCAGATACAGAATTCTATCATGTTAATTATATACCACCTCTATTCTGCCATTGCAACCAATGCAGCCATGAATGACTTCAACCATTGTTACATATGATGCAAAAATTCTTAGCACATCTAAATAATTGAATAAAATTCGAAAGTAGTCCAACTCTTATGGGTCTTTTCTTAAGTCATTTTCATGACAAATCACATCTTCATACCCATCATATGCCTACTACACATACCAAGGATTTATAATAGAATGTTAGAAAATTTTAATGCATACCTCAGTTTCATTGGAAAAGCATCGCCAAAAGAAGTCAGGTCAAGGTTAAGCCAATACGGTCTCTAATAATATCACTAATCACTGTTATGATATGATACATACAACAAATAGGAAGGCCTACTCTTGAAAGAATAGAGCAATAATAAGTAAAATGCATGTTAAAATAACTATATTTTAATATAGTTGTATAATTCAGTGATGCATATAGAAAATTACTAATATTCAGTAATTATTACCCAAAAAAAAAAAAAAAATTGAATAAAAATTTTATAAATCCTAGTATTTGTTGAGTAATTTCAATGCAATTAAGGTTATTGGATCCATTCTAAGTGTTCATTCATTGTTATTAGAGCTTATGAAAATCTTTCATCTTCTTAATCAAATTCATCTTCTTCAAAGTTGTTGCTATCTTCTTAATAAAATCATATAAATAGTGTACTTATATCATTAATTATAATTAACAGCAGTAATTATAATTAATTCAATTATTATTAAAAAAAAAATAGGTTAATGTAATTCATTGTGGTAATTAAAATATGTTTATATTCTTTTGAATAAGGAATAATTAATAATAATAATAATAATAATAATAATATCTGGATTCTCCACAAGCATCATTTGCCGAAAATCATTATTTTGTGATGATTGTTCATATAGCAAATGAGTTGTTGTAAAGAGTTTAATGTGAAGGCAGATGAAGATCCGATTGAGATTGAAGAAGAAAGCTTGCTACGTAAGTTCTACATTATTTACCAATATTTCGATTTGATTTTGATAAATATAACTATTATGTATATCCAACAATTGTTCTATAGTTTCTAATGGTCACTATTTTATGTAAGAGATCTTAGAAACAACGGCCATCGAACAAAGGTTTAAGAGATCGGAGGAGGAGGAGGAGAAGAATGCTATGGCTATAACAAATAAGCTAAAGTTTAGTCAAACTGAAAGACGATTTAATAATTTTAAAATGTGAAAGAAGTCATTTCTTTTGTTTAAAGCACGTTTCGGTTACATATATAGTCAGCCATGACATCCGTTGGGTTGTAAGTTCATGGTTGTGAAGAAATTAGTATTTGTTATATTCTTTACATTGATATGTATTACGAATTTCTATAAATATTATGACAAGATTAGGCACCACATCTAATACTTTGTAATTACGTTCAACATCTTTTTGATTACATAAATAGGCTTGTGATGGAGTTTGACTCTTGGACTATCTATTGCATGGATTCGAGGGTAGATCTCCTGGAGATGAATGAAGCCATTACTTATGATTACTTATGATTACTTGTGATTGATAATCATGATATGATTACTTGTGATTGATAATCATGATATGATTACTTGTGATTGATAATCATGATATGATTACTCATGATGAGTGCTAAGATTGTTATAGTCGTTATTATAGAAACTCTTGAATAATATATGCACTCATAAGTATCATGCTAAGTTATCTCATATTTCATGTTACAAAATTAAGAGGTGCATGAGATAGAAAGATATAAAATGAAATAAGATATGTCGTACCGACCATCGAATTAAGGGCGCTAAGGTCCAATGAAGAGGAGATTATGATTATGCCCGCATGAAACATGAAAATAAAAGGACCTTGGTTAAGTTCATATTTGGGTCGCTCTCTCGGCTTTCTCTCAGTCGAGCACTCAACTGGTATGTTTACATGACCCAATTAAATGAATAAGTAAGAAAATTTTAGAAAAATTAAGAATATGAGTCTCAAGTTATTACATGGCACATACACATACATTATATATATACACAACTATTTTATGAATTATAATTGTATTTGTTAAGCGAAAACTCACGTCTTATATTTATGTTGTAGGCATAGAGGATAAACAAGTAAATACCTTAGCTGACAACCTTGCTAAGGGAATGTAATGATGTAGATAGGAGGCAAAGGGTATTAGGACATCAGTAATGCTATAGTTTCCGTTTTAAAACTTTGAATATAGTAATAGTTAAAAATCATTTTGGTGTATCCCAAGACATTGGCCAAGTTTTGAAAGCCCTCGAAGAAATGTTTTAAAACTTCCTAGTAAGGATGTGTATATTGAACGGTAGTCCATTTTTTTTTAATGTGATAGATTTCTTTCAACAAAAAAAAAAATTATATACTTTTTCAAGCCAATTTGATTTGAAATAAGAAAGTATAGATATATAACAGTCCGAATAGATCGTCCCACAAACTTTGTGATTAGCCACATAAAATGTTATTTATTTTACCTCATTTATAATTCTTAGTCATACTATGTTGAATTGAAGTTGACACTTTGCACGTTTAAAGTTGGATAATTTTTTGAAATGGAAACTGAGTAATACTGTACCTATAAATGCATGAATATGTATTGTTGACTAGAATGTTCATTTGATCAGTGCAAACATATTCTTCTTCTTTTTTCCTCATTAAAAACATACATTATAGTTCATTGGAGCATTATTTTTATGTTTCACTTTCAGTTCCTATATTTTATGTTCTTGATTTCCATCCGCTACAAATATATGATCCATTTTTTTTGCAAAAACGTCATGAATGTTGTTGAGGGATGCGAAATGGTGATTCCTAAGAACAAATTTGAATTTGTTGAGTACGAGAGATTACAATGCATTGCCGAAACAAATGAAATATCGAGAATATGCTATGCAATGACGATAAACATGAGCTAAGGCCAAACTTTAGCAAATGTTGGTCTTTACTTACCATTACCAGTATTTAGTCATTGCCAACTCTATGTTGCATTTTCTAAGGTAACATCCCCGAGAGTATATTAAGATTCTAATGGAGAAAGTGAAGAATGAAAACCATGGATACACCAAAAACTTTGTCTACGAGTTTTAACAACCTACCAAATATAGTGCCACAATAAACTTATTTATATTTTGCAGTAACAATATTATATATTATATTTTGAGACTTTTATAATTTTTAATGATTTGAAAATACATATAATGCATCGTATAGATTTTCTCGATTCCATACTTCCATTTTCGATTTTATATATATTTTTGTACTTGAGTTAGAAAACTATATATATATATGTGTAAAATAATACGAAAAAACTTAGCAAAATAATATCCCATGTTAAATATGTCAGAAACATCCAAAAGCGTTATTCAGAATACAACAAAACTTTCACATAATAATTTCAAAACTCCAAATCAAAAAACTCTAGTATCAATTTCATAGATAGCCATGACATGATCTTAAAAGAAAACAATAAGCTAATTTATATATCACCTCTTCCTTTTCTTATTCCCTTCATCATTTCCTTTCTTGAAGCCCCTAAAATCATTTGTGGTCTCAGCTGTATTCTGCTTACTCATCCCTTTCCTCCCTCCGAATCCGAACTTAGAATCCCGACCTTCTCTCTTTATCTGCTTCTTCCCCCCTTTTCCACCCATTGGTCTTCCCTTCTTCCCCCCCGAACGGTCCCATGGTGAGACACCTGGCCTCTTCTTATTGGACCGCTCAAAAGTCTTCCCATCTCCAAAGGAAAAGTCCATCTCACCACCACCTTTATCCCCTTTAGAAAACCCGCTCTGTTGTCTCTGTTTCCTCCACTTCTTAACAGACTCTATCTCCTCTTTCTTCTGCTTAGCTCTTTCTTTCATCTTCTGAGCTTGAATCTCCTTGGCTAATTTCTTGGCCTCTCTAGCCTTTCTCCTCTCCTCAGCCTCTTCCATCTTTCTCTGCTCGGTTAAAAGCCTACCCTTGACCTTTTCCATGTGGGAATCTGTCTTCACCATCTGTGCATAATAGTCGGACGGCCTGAGAAAAGGGAATCCCATCGACTCGAGTTTTTCAAATGCCTTTCTCGTTCCATCCAGTGCTTGTGTATAGAAAGCAAGCTCTCTGACTAGGTCATCATTCACATCCACCTCTTGTTCTTGATCAATATCTACAGATAACTTGTGTATCCATTCAACATTTTCTGGCCAACTAATGTCTCCAAGTTTGTCAAGCAGACCATCTATATTGTATATTGCATTCTTTGATGGTTCCGACAATTTCACAGCTTCGTCTTCTTCTTCTGAAGACCCAGATTCAGATTCAGAAACATCTCCATTGACATCATCCCCCATTTCATTATCATCAATTGCATGCTCATTTAAAAACTCCATGTCTTTTTTAAATGTACCCATTCGCAATTACCTGTCCGAAAAGATTATACGACAGTTTAGATATAAGTTGGCTATAACTTCTTATAAAGAAACATTATAACCACAAAATATGATTGAACTCGGAGAAGAAAAAGGGAGAAGATAATATTTATTTGACATCCTCCAAATTTTAAGCCCAGCTTAATGCAGGTATGACTCACAATATTTCCGGAAGTGATTACTTGAGGATAGTAAATCTAATGTTTCGCTTTCATGAGCAACAGATATCTTACATACTCTCCAGATACTACCCAGGACATTTTTCTACAAAGCCATTGTATTAAATCTTCACTACAAGGAGATTAATACAGTTGAGTGAAATAGGAGTGTTAAAAAGTTTCCGCTATGCAAAGTGTTAATCCACAGGCTAATTACTACTGAGGTATATGAGGCACTATGGAGCTTGTGGATGGGATGATATAAGACACTATAAACAGAAACAATCAAGGAACTACAATAAAACCTAGATAAATTAATATTGCTGGGACTAGGAAAATCTATTAATTTTGCGAGATATTAAATAATTGATAAATTAATAAATTATTAATTTATCGATTAATATATGGAAAATGGTACATGGACCAAAGTTAGACAAACTTTAGACGAAATAGGATGAGTTGGCAACCATTCATACCACTCATTTAATTGATGAGTCGACAAGTGGTGGTATGGATAGTCGCCAACTCATCCTATTTTGTCTAAAGCTTATCTAACTTTGGTCCATATACCATTATCCTTAATATATAATTTATTAACTTATCAAGGTATTTCTAATCTATCACGATCATTTAAAAGTTAATTAAATTCAAATTAATATTGGCAAGTATAGAAAGGTCCATTATGCCTCAATTCTAGCAATGCAAACACCAAATTCCATCTATTATATATGAAATTTATTAACTTATATATGAAATTTTAAAATAGGCCTTACCTTAAACCATTTCCATCTATTATCCTAGGAACTAGCTTCAATTGGTTCCGGTGTGTTGATAAACTCATGATACAGACTAATTATTGAATGCAAAACCATTGAGGCACACCAGCTAACTGTTTCAATTGAATGACTAAAATCATGACCTATTATCCTATACTTGATATCATGTGCCTTAATGGCAACTTGCTAATCAAACAACATATTTTTTGTGTGCCTTAGTCCACCTCTAGTTTGAAGTATGTTGCATAAATTGGTAAAAGGACCCCGAAACATTCTAATGCGATCATGACATTTTGTATCACTAAAATAAATCCAAGACTCCATATGCTTCCTACCACCCAAAAAATCTAAGGAATACCTAATGTCCCTAGTTCTTCTTTTCATCTCCATATCCATCAATCTTATACATATTTCTTGGAAACACTTCATTATATTGTAAGCTAACACCACACAAGCATAAATAGAAGATGCGATAGGTATATTCAGATCTCTTTTTCTCTTGTGAGTTTTTAGGCGAGCCATGAGAAAACTGTGATATGTGATATATATTAGTAATATAATTGAAAGCAAACGATTGTAAGCAATAATCAAGAAATATTAGTCTATTGATAACGATCAAGAATTAACAGTCCACATAACAGGATCTTCAAAAACATTCCATACAAAAGATTTTGTACCTAAACTGTTTTAGATTAAAACAAGAAACAATCATCAAACAAGAAACAAAAAAAATGAAGCATTAACAAAACATATTTTTCCTATGATTAAAACAATTATTGCTAGTGACCAGATTAAAACAAGAAACAATCATTAAACTGTTTTAAAACTGGAAAAAAATAAATAAATAAATAAATTGAAGCATTAAACAAAATTGTTTTCCATGAATATTAAACAATCATAACAGATTCACTATTATCATTAATTTTCCTATGATAAGATGATACATCAGTTACCATAACAGATTGAATATAAAAAGTACGATTATAAACAAATAGAAAACCACGAATCATTAAACAAACAAGTTAGGAATTATTAAACAATCAGTTTTGTTTGATCATTAAACAATGATTGAAGAAACATAATACAACACATGACCTCACACTTGCTAATGTCAGACCCAACTTTCAGCTAATCCTAACAAAAAGTACCAAATCGCAGCTAACCCTAATCTGACATTGACAGGTTTTTGCGAGAAAGAAGAGAACAAGAGGAGTCAGAGGAAGCAAAATACCTATGCGTAGTTGCAGATTCAAGCTCACGTGGAAGAACGGGAGCTGTCGAGGAAAATGGCGATCTGGGTTGGCAACGGCGCTGTGTATTTTGGTCGTTGCAAATTCTAAAGAAAAATGGAGAAGAGAAGTAACCCTAGCAAGGTAAAAGAGAAATCGCGAAGGATTCTCAAGAAAATAGAAAGAAAAAAGGATGGAAGTGTCACTGGGCGGGGTCGAACTCCGTTCCACGCCTTCTCTTTCCCTTCTCTTGCGCCTTTCATTAAAGAAATAGAAAATTTGAGAAAATATCCTTCCCCGAAATTATTTTTTTTAACTACCCTCCACCCGATTGTTTTATTTTTTTACCCTTTTGTAAAGCCAACAAAAAATAAAAATCATGAAATTCCTATTAAACTTTTTCGTTCTTTTCTTTTTTTCTTCGTTCTTTTGTTATTATTCTTTTTTCTTTCTTTTTTCTCGACGGTAAACACTCAGTTATCTTTATTATTTCTCGACGATGGCAAATAATTGAAACAACATCTAAGCACGCATTCGCTCTAACATCCAATTTTCTTTATTATTTCTCGACGATGGCAAATGATTGAAACCTAAAAACTAAAACCTGAAATACAACATTTGTTTTGTCGCTCTAATTTTTCGTTGGAACGACATTTCACATGTCGGTCTCAATCTCAGACCGACATCTCACATGTCAGTCTGACTCTCAATCCAACGTCTCACATGTTAGTATGTGCATGCTAATGTACACATAAATATTAATTTACTCTACGGGCACGGGAGGCGAGCAGACTATAGGGGGGGAACCGTGGGCAAGCGACGACGTGGGGGGCGCGGGCCTCAACGGCCAGGCTAGGGGCGTAGATTAAACTAACATTTATGTGTACATTAGCATAGCTGATAGTTTACTCTACGGATTGAAGGGTCTTTCGAATTAAATCCTGAATCTATATTTTTTTTATTTAACTTTAATTTAATTTTTCACATGTTGAATGAGATGTGTAATTTGATTACACTTTAAATGATTTAAATCAACAACCTAACCAATACAGGTCGATGGGGTCAATGGGAGGGGGGGGGGGGGGGCATTCAACTCTATGGGTATTCAGATCAGAAAGTAAAACTCTCTATACTAAAAGTCTTTCATCTTAAATACTCAACGGGTCGACGAGTGTTCTAAAAACCCGTCAACCTATCAAGTATTTTAGATCAGAGACTTTTACTCTCTCTACTAAAAGAGGAGAGCGTGAGAGAAGAGTAGAGCATGGATAAAAATAATTTTTGGGATGTTTATCTAAGAAAAGTAAAAAAAAAAAAAACTAAGAAAACTAATCGATGGACATCACTGTTAAAAACTCATACCGACATGTGGGATGTCGGTTTGTACAACTCAAACCGACATATGAGATGTCGATCTATGCATCTCAGACCGACATGTGTATCTCAGATTGACATCACATGTTAGTAATTTCATTAGGTTAGACTTTAGGTTCGAAGTCTAATGTTTAAATATTAGGTCATGAAAGGTCGAATCTTTCATCATTAGACCTAAAGGTCGAACCTTTCATCATTGGACCTAAAGGTCGAACCTTTCATCATTGGATGTAAAATTCGAAACTTTCTATCATGACATAATGTTTAAACATTAGACTTCGACCTTTCTTTCAACATTTCTTTAAACATTAAAGATATAATCTTTCAACATTTCTATCATGAACTAATGTTTAAACATTAGAATTCGAACTGGTCTAACCTTTCATCATTGGACCTAAGGGTCGAACTTTTCTAACATATTGTTTAAACATTAGACTTCGAACTGGTCTAACCTTTCATCACTAGTCCGAAGGGTCGAATGTTTCTATCGTGACCTAATGTTTAAAAATTTGGTCATGATAAAAAGGTTAGACCTTTATTGTTTGAAAGGTCTAACATTTCTAATCTAATGTTTAAACATTCAGTCATGAAAGGTCGAACCTTTCATCATTAGACCTAAAGGTGGAAACTGTCTGTCATGACTTAATGTTTAAACATTCGATTGTGAACCCTATAGTCTAATCTTTCAACTTTTCTATCATGACCTAATTTTTAAACACTATACTTCGAACCCTAAATGTCCAACCTTTCTATTATGACTTTATGTTTAAACATTAGATTTCGAACCGGTCTAACCTTTCATCATTGGACCTAACGGTCGAACCTTTCTATAATGACCTAATGTTTAAATATTAGACTTTGAACCCTAAAATGTCTTAACTTTCTATTATGACCTAATATTTAAACATTAGACTTTGAACTCTAAAGGTCTAACCTTTCATCATTGGATCTAAAGGTTGACCTAATGTTTAAACATTAGACTTCGCACCCTAAAGTTCAAACCTTTCTATCATGACCTAATATTTAAACATTAAACTTTAAACTCTAAAAGGTCTAATCTTTCTAACCTAATATTTAAACATTAGACTTCGAACCCTAAAGGTCTAACCTTTCATCATTGGATCTAAAATGTCATACTTTTCTATCATGACCTAATATTAAACTTCAAAGTTTAACCTTTCATCATTGGACCTCAATGTTGAATTTTTTTATCATGACCTAATGTTTAAACATTAGACTTCTTAGGTTGAACCTTTCATCATTGTACCTAAAGGTTGAACCTTTCTATCATGATCTAATATTTAGACATTAGATTTTGAACCCTAAAGGTCCAACCTTTCATCATTGCACCTAAAGGTCGAACCTTTTTATCATGACTTAATGGTTAAACATTAAACTTTAAACCTTAAAGGTCGAACCTTTCATCATTGAACCTAAATGTCGAATCTTTCTATCATGACCTATTATTTAAACATTAGACTTCAAAGTTTAACCTTTCATCATTGGACCTAAATATCAAACTTTTCTATCATGACCCAATGTTTAAATATTAGACTTTTTAGGTTGAACCTTTTATCATTTGACCTAAATGTCGAACCTTTCAATCATGATCTAATGTTTTAGACATTAGACTTCGAACCCTAAAGGTCTAACCTTTCATCATTGGACCTAAATATTAGACTTTGAATCTAAAAGTCGAACCTTTCATCAATGGACTTAAAGGTCGCACATTTCTATCATGACCTAATGTTTAAACATTAGACTTCAAAGTTTAATTAACCTTTCATCATTGGACCTAAATGTCGAACCTTTCTAGCATGACCTAATGTTTAAAAATTAGACTTTTTAGGTTGAACTTTTCATCATTGGACTTACAGGTCAAACCTTTCTATCATTATCTAATGTTTAGACATTAGATTTCAAACCCTGAAGGTTTAACTTTTCATCATTGAACTTAATGTTTAAACATGTGAGATATCGGTTTGAGATGTATAAATTGACATATGAGATGTCAGTTTGAGTTTTAGATAGTGAGAACACCCATCAAGTTTACTAAAAGGGTTTATGGGATTTTGACCCGTAGAGTAAACTAATATTTATGTGTATAGCATAGCTGATAATTTACTCTATAGGTTGATAGGGCTTTTGACCCGTAAAGTAAACTAACATTTATATGTATAATAGTAACATAGATGGTTGTTTACTCTACGGGTGGAAGTCACATTCGACTCGTAGAGTAAACTAGCATTTATGTGTACATTAGCATAATGGTTTTGAAATCATTTTTTTGTTTGTAGGGGAATAGATGCGATTTCTTCCTATGGCATGATGGACCTGGTTCGACGAAGTTCAAGACGATGGGCCTTTGACCCATATAGTATACTAGTATAACTGCTAGTTTACTCTATGGGTCGATGGGTGTATTTAATAAAAACAAGTATCGGAGAAGGGTATTTTCTCAAATAATCTTTTTATAATTATTAATAATGATAGGGTAAATTAGATGAGAGATTATTTTAAAAATTCCACCTCCTCAACGGAAAATTATTTAAAGAAAAAGGTTTAAAATTTATGATTGTTATTGGCAACACATTTCTATTTTTGCATCTACAAATGTGATTTTCATAATCGTTACGAAAATTGGTGTCAGAGAGAAAAAGTTGGTTTTGGAATGCAAAATCCTGTTTGGTTTAACTTCACTGAAAACTGATTTCCCAACCACATTCCCATTTGGTTTAACTTTCCTCAACATTGACTTTCTGTTTCTTTTTCTAGGTTTAGTTAAACGGTGCGTTAAGCAAAAGGGGGGAGTATCATGATCAAGATTCATTCTTCAACTTTATTGTGGCAAAATCCAGTTATGCTAGTGTACTTTATGGGTCGAAGGCCCCATCGAACGTTTGAGTAAACTAGATGTTATGCTACTGTACTCACAACTACTTGTTTACTCTACGGGTCGAAAGCCCAATCAACCCTAACTTCTAGTTTACATATATATCAATATCAACATTCAATCGTAAAAATAAGTAATATCAATATCAGATTGTAGTTTACTCGATGTGTCAATGGGGCCTTCGACCCGTCGAGTATCATAACTTCTTGTTTACCGACATGTGAGATGTCGGTAAAATCTTAAGAATTTGGATATGATTAAATGATTCTCGAAGCTAACCAAACGGTTGAATCGGCTTCTTTAAAGTATTAATATGTCGATTCTTCGGGCAACCAAACAAACATGTTAGAATACATCATTCTCATTCAACTAATTCCCTTTCCACCTATTCTACCTATTCCAGTTCCACTCATGAATGGCAACCAAACGTGCTAGTAGAGTAAACTATTAGGTTCTTATTATTTATTTGTTTATTTTAGAATTTTTATAATACTAAATCCTTTGAGTACATTATAACATATTATGATAATTACACAAAGTTAAAATACATACCAAGTTCACAATAAACATGGTTACACACATTGTCCCACATAAATCTGTTCACGTGAGTTTGGTTTCTTCTCATTACCTCTCTCTCTCTCTCTCTATCTTCCCCCATTCCAATTTTCCCATAGTGAAGAGTTTGGATTTCTCCATTGATATCACTTCATCTCACACTTACAAAGATTTGTGGAATACAAGCATGCTGATTACAACCCATGATAGAATGAGTCCAACTTTGAAGTACTTCATTATAGACGTTAAAATTCCTATTTGACTATCTTTACGTGCAATAATAACACGGTTGGCTTTCTCACTCTCGACAAGGTTATTGAATATTGTCTTGAACTTTGTCGAAGGGGCTTTCTTAAAATTTGTTAGAACTTGGAAAATAAAATTTACAAAAAATAATTATAATAATAAAGAATTAAAATACATTATAATAAAATAAAAAAATTGAACCAACCTGAAATTCGATTTTGAGACTTGAGAGTTGAGAGTCAAAACTATAATCAATAAGAAAAATTTGATTCAGGAATTGTAAAATTGATAATTGAGACTTTAAATTAGTAAGAAAAATAAATAGAGAAAAATTGAGAATTGAGAGATGATTTTTGGAGTTGTGAATTGTGATTTGTGAAGATAATTTGAGAGGATATTTATAAGAAAAATAATGAAGAGGAAAAATAATAGAGTTGAGAGATGATTTTTTGAATTGTAATTTATGAAAATAATTTGAGGGTTATTTATAGGAAAAATAATAGAGAGGAAAATTTTTTAAATTAAAAAAAATAAACACAAAAACAAATTTGAGAGCAGGGAGCGAAAACGGCTCCCTGCTGCAAGCTAACCTTAGGCTTTAGCTTAGGCTAAAGCCTAAGGTGTACCATCTTGCTGCTTTATGCAGTAGGATGGTTCACCCGTAGGTTGATCAGTGGCCTATTTTAAAAACGGATCGGGTCGGGCCGGTCTTGCGAGTATATAAATATATACCCGATCTGCATCTGTGTATAGGCCGAGCCAAGCCCGTACCCGCATATAGTGGGTGCGGGTTGGGTTTTAACAGGCCGGGCTGAATGGGTTTGGGCCGGCCCAGCCCAAATTGCCATCTCTACCGGTGGATTGCTTTGTGTGGAGCCCAAATTGTCATCTCTACCAGTGGATTGCTTTGTGTGGAGCCCTATCTTAGCTTAGTTCTATCTATACTTTGTCTTTTACTGGTGGGCTGGTTTCTGGTGTTTGGTGTTAGGTTGCTTTATTTGCTTTTGGTGGGCTTTGGTGTTTGGGGCTTGTCTATGTGGGGTTTTTTCTCTTGATGTTTTGTTTTGTTTCTTTGCACTAGGGTTCTTATTGTATTTCTATATTTTCCTTTGCTTTTGGCTATATTGTAGGACTCATTTTTTTTCCTTTTAGGTCAGAGGGTTTTTTCTTTGACAAGCCCATCTCTCCAACTTTCGCAATGAAGTCTTATCTTGCTTTTGGCTAAAAAAAAGAGAGACCAATTTTATGTATGAATAAAATATTTTGTTTGTATATAAAATTTTAAGGGGCGTTAAGTTTGATTCTTTGAGAGTGAATTGAATCAAAATAAATAGGATTCTTCCGTTGGGTTTAATACTATCAAAATTGAAAAATCGTTTTTATTTATTTAGCACTCAATTTGAAGAATAACTTTTTTTTTCAAAATACATATTTTTGGGAGGAATAGAATCATCTATTTATTTGTATAAGTATTTCATATAATATTTAATAGATAATTTTTCAAACTATTTTTTTTTTTCAGATACCTCTCTTAAATGAGAAATCAACATGACCTATTAATTAGGCTATATTTGGTAATAATTTTTTTATTTTACATTTGCAAAATTAATTTTTGTGATCATCACAAATAAAATCATGTCCTAAAAACCGGTTTTTAGGAAGCAACAATGTTTGGCTCACCCATCTCTATAAAACAGTTTTTGACCTCTAAACAATGAAGGAAAATGCAAAAAAAATTGATTTTTAAAATACAGAAAACAAGTAAAAATTGCTTTGATCCTGCCTTTAGACTGCTTTTTTGCTTTTTTCAAAAACCAATTTGTAAAATTTTTGGCACCAAAAACGCATACCAAATCGACTTATCCTCTCTTCGAAATCATTTTCTTATGCTTTAAAATACAAAAATCGATTTTGAAATCAGTTGCCAAGTACAACCTTAGTTTTTCTCACTTTTTTTTTCAATAGCCCTAAATTAGAGATCTTTTCAATTAAAATCCTAATATGGAAAATCAAAATCAAACTTAATTTTAATTTTTCAAACTTTTTCTGATAGACCTAAAATGGAAAATCAAAATTATATTTTATTGCTCATTCTTTATAATCAAAATTAAAATTGATGATTCCATTCCCCGTAAATCCATTCCATTTACCCTAAGAAAATCAAACCAAGTACCCCTTAATAGTATAAAGGGATCTTTCAGTACGAATATAAAAATTTCTTTTTACTCTCTAAAATCATTTCATTATACAGATAACTAAACATTTATTCATCAACAAAATTATAGAGAAAAAAAAAAAAAAGAGAAATAGATACATCTTATATGCTAAAAAATATCAAGCAATAAGAGGTATCGACCCTAGAAAATTATGGATCTCACGAGGTTTTATTAATGTTTTCTAAAGATACAACAGCACCAGATTTGGCCTCATTTGTTGCTTCAGAATGGGACAAAAAGATATAAGCAAACCAAAGATGAAGGCAAACAAGGTATACCATAGACCATACTTTTGCTGCCGGATTTCTTCGTAAAAACACAGTCCCTGCTGCATAAAGCGAATCCAACTGATGAACCAAATATCCAAGATGCCTTTTGCCTGAATCCATATTTTTCTCAAATAAGGGTCTCAGTTTTGAACCAGAGAGATCCCACCTTCCCGATTCCAAGTCTCCTGCACTGCTGGAATTATCATTTATGTTCAGCATAGACTTGTTTTCTTCTAGAAGTCTCGTCACTGCCTGAAAATGTGAAGTTTCCAAGTGTATATTATGGAAGACTTGTTTTCATAGATATCAGCAGGGGTTTTATTTGGATAATAACGAACCTCGATTCTGAAGCTAAGGGTTGCCTTCTCTGAGGAGAGAGTCTCCACCTGGTTGAAAGAGAGAAACAAATGGTGAAAGAAAACTCAAGCACGAGCAATTTCTATCGGCAGAAGAAATAAATATTGCAACTGTGTCCTAGCTCCTAATTCAAGTTAGAAAACAATTTTCCTTGTAAAAGGTACAAAGTACAAATTAAATGCTGTGCCTACTTCAGGTTTTGAAGCTTCCAAGTAAAATAAAATCATGTTAAAATTTATATTAAAATAAAATAAAATAAAAAAAGAAAAACAATGGAAGAACTGCATAATTGTTTAGTTTTGGGGGAACATTCATTAAATATGATCAGCACTTGGGAATTGCACTTATTTGAGCTAGTCGGCTTTCATGGTTGTGGCTGAATTGTTGTGTGATATCAGACTGTACAGGATTAGGATTTGGTCATTCTAATAAGACAATCATCATAGCTGTTAGGAAGAAGCTTATTACTGTTCCCAGGCAGCAGTCGTGTGTGTGAATGAAATTGTATCTTTTCCCAAGAACAAATAAATGAACTTTTTGAGCTATACTATTGAGTTCCGTTAAAAGGATAGGACCCTATTGGATGTTGATAAATTATTGGAAGACGTACCTGTGCTTGTTTCTGGATTAAATGCTCAGTCATCTGTTCAACCCTTCGCTTCAGCTCGACTTCTACTTCTGTTGATTCCTCTATCTCTTTTCTCATCAGTTCAATGTTTTCTTCTAGATTTTTGGCCTGTATCAACAATGCATCTAACCGTTACATAACAAGGAGTAGAGATATGTCAGTAGCTGTTGGACTTTACATTCTAATCAGGAATATCAGGAGCCATGAAATATGTGAATTTCCCAATTTTAATATATTCTTAGTACTCAGAGCCTTAGCGAAAAGCTAATTTGAAGATAACATTCTCTGTAGTTTGTGTGATTTTGTGTTAAAATTAGTATCACAGCCAGGCTATGAGCTATTCTCATGCTCGAAAATACAGGCATATATGAGAAATTGAATGCACAAAAGTGTAGGAATGGAACTTTTATGAGAAGAATACTACAGGAATTTCAAACTGGGAAAGTGGGAATGCTAACCTTTTCTTGCAATAGCAGAAATTTATCAGTTACCAAAGAATACTCTTCCTCAAGAATCTCTCTTTCAAATTCCACTCCTTTCAAGGCTGTTAGCTACAAAAAGTTTTTACAGGTATATAAAGGTAATGAGAAAAAGTTTCCCTAGAGAAATAACTAAGAGATACCCAAAGCAAGGTATATAATAATTTAAACAAGATAAAGCAACTCTACAGTCTGCGGTAACAGTACCTAAATTTTACTGAAACTAGCATTCACACCCAAACGTTACAAAAACTAGTTTGAGGATCCAAAACCATACAAAACCCAGCCAAAGCACCCCAGTTTGATTTTATTGTTAAAATGTTGACATGCCCTGTCCAATCGGCATCTCCTGTCACCAAAGCTGAGATTTTTTAAAGAAGAATATTTTCATATTAACCCTCTTGAACTTTATTATTATATTTTCACCCCCTTTTTTCATCTTTTTAATTGCATTCCCTCCCCCCTCCCACTTTCCTTTTCTTTTCTTTCATTATTTCCAAACCTGGCCACTGCCCCAACCATTCACCCTCTCTCTTGACCTGGGATTCAAAACCAAATTCAAGTCTTGGATTCGGATCAAGGTTTGATCCTACGGAAAAGGGTATAGGAAGCACCAATGATGGTGGCTGAAACAGCAGCTACCAATATAGGAAAATATGAAACAAGAGAAAAACAAACGGACAGAAAGAATGAAGTAAAAAAAAAATGTGGGGGAGAAAATAGAACATAATAAGTGGAAGAGGTTAAAATGAAAAATGAAAAGAAAATTTTTGAGAAATTCTTGGGTGGACTTGGTTGACATAAGAATTGTGGACCAGAAAATAAGAATCAACCACATAGGTAGCTGCTTAGAACAATAAGGAAAAAGACACTTACGTTAGATGATTTTTATTGATCTGGTCCAATATTCTTATGTAGTAGGTCCACCCACGAAAATGTGGGCACCTTAGGTGAATTCCTCAACAAAGATAGCAAACTACAAAGCAAACAACCCTAGCTACTACCTACTTATGCACTAAGATGACTAGACGCAAAAATGTAATTCACCTGCTTGAGAGATGTCTCAGTCGGATGAGAGCTTGAGATCCTCCTCCTGAGTTCTACAAGGGGGAACACACTTTATGGTATCAATATGTCAAAAAGAAAAAAGAACTTTTATCATATTATTGACAATGTTCATCTTTTGTGCCGATACAGATTGAAATATTATATGCCATTCTTGCTTGGATCCCATTTTGAAACTACAAATAAAATAAAATAAAATATCACTTCGTTCCTAATGCCTTGGAGATTCTAACTCTGGAACCATAAGATATATTCAAAAAAATCTAGAGGGCAATAATATATTCACCTTATGTATCGAAAAATCTAAAGGCATGGGACGACTGTATAAACATTCTGTAAAGTTTCAGATCATGGTATTAAGACATAAGTTTTCAAGAGTGTGGGGTGGGGGTGGAGCAGCTATCGCCACCCTGGTCCAGCCACCATACTTGGTGGCCATGCATTGTCATCCAAAAACAATCTTAGGAAAAGAAAATGTCACCTGGTTTTTATTTGTTTTTGGGTCTAGTTTGACAAAATATACCTTTAGGACTAAGAAAACAGTATGACATATATGGAATTGAAGTGGATGGTAGTAATTAGTAAGAACTGATTGACAATAAGGTGAAATCAGATAATCAACAAAAGACATTGACTCGAAAAATTAGGATGGGAAAACCCACATTGTATGCACTTTACAACTAAGGATCAATTGCAGAGAAGAAGCCAATTTGAAACCATGTAGCAGTTTAACTTCGAAATAGGAGAAAGAACACTTCTGCTATCTGTACAAAATAGACTGTGAGCCAAACATGGAAGTGGTACTCTCAGTCACCCAAACTAAACTTGCCTAAGTGGGTGTGCCCCCCCAGAAAAAGAATTATAATAAATAAAAATATCGAAAGGAAAAAATATTATGGAAATATTAGAGAATCCCTAAATAATTTAGGAGTTATTCCTAATTAGATAATTAGAGATATTACCTCCTAGTTTGTTTGTAGGGATTGAGATTGTATACTATAATTAGAATTAGAATTAGAATAGGATACTTCTTAGTATATATAGTCTAGTACATAAGCTATAATAAACAAGTTTTAATAGAAGAATCATTCAACTTACGTTTTCATGGTATCAGAGCTAGGGTTTGTTCTAACCTAGCTAGCTGATGTCAACAAGAAGACTTAAGAAGACGTATTCTTCTACTCAACTATAATAAAATTCAGAATGACAGAAGTAACCTCCGAGGCAATATCTAAGATGTCCCCAAGGGGGAATGTAAATTTAAAGTTAGCAATCCCATAATCTGAATGACAAATCCATTCTTCAGATCACCACCCATCTGTTGAATGGTCACAACTACTTAAGGTGGTCTCAATCTATGAGACTATTCCTTAAGGAAGAGGGAAGATCGGCTACATAACAGGAGCAAAAATGGTACCATATGAGAAGGATGATGCATATGCTGCCTGGGATGAAGACAATCACACCATCATTACGTGGCTGGTAAACTCTATGACAGAAGAAATTGGTCAGACCTACATGTACCTTCCTATTGCAAAGGAAGTGTGGGATGCAGTGAGTATTACATACTCTAATCTAGGTAATCCTGCCCAGATTTATGGCAAGAACTAGATTTGATCTATGACCTGAGTTAGGCATGTACAATTGACAGTGTCCAATACAAAAAGACTATAGAAAAAGACCACGTCTTTAAATTCTTGGCTGTTCGGTTAGAAAGGAAGAGAGCTGTAAGGGAGCAATGATGAGAAAGAAACCCACCGATGGGAATCATGAAGTCACTGCTCTCAACACAACAATACCCGTGGTACCTACAGAAACTGCTGCTGCAGCATTCAAACAAAGGCCAGGTGATACACAGCCTCAAAGGTATGATGAAAGGGCTAAAGTCTGGTGTGATTACTGCAATAAGCCTAAACATATCTGAGCAACTTGCTGGAAAACCAGCAAACTGGAAGGGAAACAAATTTGGTGAGAAAAGTGGTCATGGGATGCAGTTTCTTAAGGAATCTGAAACATATGTTCCTTCACTTAGCAAGGAATATAGCGCTCAAATTTGCAAGATAGTCAATCAAACTCAAGTTTGTAATTCATGTTTCCTTGCCCAAAAAGGTAGTTCATCTGTTGTCTTAACCTGTTTTTCAAATCTAGCACCATGGATCATTGACTCTGGTGCATCTGACCACATGACAAATCTACCTCATATTTTCTCCTCTTATACTCCTTGCCTTAATAATCTTACCCCATACGTATAGTTGATGGTAGCCTAACACCAGTTGTTGGAAAAGGTTCAATTGTCATTTCAAAGAATCTTATTCTAAAATCTGTCCTACATATGCCAAAGCTATCTTGTAGCCTTTTATCAGTTAGTAAACTCAAAAGACTAACTGTTATGTCATATTTCATGCTTCTCACTATAAATTTCAGGACCTGCATTCAGAGAAGATGCAACTACTACTTTGTTGATGCAACTTGCAAGAGTGGACAAGCTAACTCTGTACTTTTTAGTAATAATTCTCTTTCTGTTAAAGATCAAATAATGTTATGGTACTATAGGTTACGTCATTCTAGTTTTCCTCATCTTAAACAATTGTTCCCATCTTTGTTTAAGGAAATCAATTTGAATTCATTAACTCTTCAGTGTGAAACTTTGTCAACTATCAAAACATCATCGTGCTATCTATAAATCTCATGTCTATCAGCCATCTAAATCCTTCTATCTATCCATAGTGACATTTGGGGACCATCTCGATGACTATTTCTAGTTCTAGGTAGTTTATCACATTCATAGATGACCATACTAGAATCTGTTAGGTATTTATGTTAAACGAGAAAGCAGAGGTTGCAAAGGTGTTTAAGGAATTCTACTCTATGATTGAAAACCAATTCCAAATCCAAATTCAAATTCTTAGAAATGACAATGGGAAAGAGTACTTCAATTCCATTCTCAATAAATTCCTAGTGGAAAAAGGGATAATTCACCAATCTACTTGTCCTCATACTCCACAACAAAATGGGATATCTTAGAGGAAAAATAGACATTTGTTGGAGGTAACTAGGGAACGTATGTTTACTATAAGTGCTCCTAAATATCTGTGGGGAAAGGCTATTCTTACGGCTACATACCTTATAAACAAAATGCTAACTAGGGTCTTAGATTACCAAAATCCAGTTCAAAAACTTTCTACAACCTATCCCCACATTAGAATTCTTACCTCTTTACCGCCTAAGATCTTTAGGTGTACAATGTTTGTCCATATTCATACACCGAACCAGTCTGAACTTGATCCAAAGATTGATTAGGAGACTTATTTATCTCTCACACACTAGACCAAACATTGCTTTTGCAGTAAATATGTTAAGTCATTTTATGCATTCACCTAGAGATGAGCACTTTGAAGTAGCTTATAGGGTTCTCAAGTACTTAAAGGGGAAACCTGGAAGAGGGTTACTATTTGTCAATCATGGTCATCTCAAAATCGAAGCATTTACAGATGTCGACTGGGTAGGAAGTGCGATGGAAAGAAGGTCAACTTTAGGTTACTATACTTACGTTGGTGGAAATCTAGTAACGTGGAGGAGTGAAAAACATAAAGTGGTGGCAAGAAGTAGTGCTGGAGCTGAGTTTAGAATTGTTGCTCATGAAATATGTGAACTGTTATGGCCAAGAAAACTACTTGAAGATCTCAAGGTCTCAAGTCCTATGCCTATGAAACTTTATTGTGATAATAAAGTAGCAATTGATATTGCCTATAATCCAGTATAGCATGATAGAACCAAATACGTGGAGATTGATGATGGACACTTTATTCAAGAAAAGTTAGAAGAAGATGTGGTGTATATGTCATACATTCCTACAAAAGAACAAGTGGCAAACACATTCACTAAAGGGTTTCACAAGACTCAGTTTGATAGATTTATAAGCAAGTTGTGTTTACAAGACATCTATGATCTAGCTTGAGGGGGAGTATAGAGAATCCCTAGGTTATAGGAGTTATTTCTTATTAGATAATTAGAGATATTACCTCCTAGTTTGTAGGGATTGAGACTATATACTATAATTAGAATTACAATAGGATACTTCTCAATATATATAACCTAGTACATAAGCTGTAACAATTAAGTTTTAATAGACGAATCATTCAACTTACATATATTATTCAAGAAGAAAAAATCATATACACATACACATACATATATATACACACACATATATATCTATGTAAACATGAATATAGTAAAAAGGCGCTCCTTTCAAAAATTTCGATCAACATAATTCTGTTGCTTCAGAAAGCATACCTTCATGAGCTATTTCCTTCATGTCAATTTTCTGTCGAAGTTCGGCAACATGATTAATCTGGTACAAGAAGTGAAAATTAAGTAGTTTATTCATTATTTATTTAACTTGCATGGATGTTTTAACTCAACACCCTTCAGCAAAAATAAAAAGCACCCTTCCCCTGTTTTTTAGAGCCCCCAAGGAAGAGTTACTCCCACGAAAAGAAAATAACACATGAAATACATGAATTAGAAATTGAGAAAATCGTTAGCATCCTCTCCTCTTAAATGGAAAAAACAACCAAGGAAGAGCATAATAAAAAACACCAGTGGTGTAAATATATTAATGGCGATGATAAGTACATTTTAAAGAATTTTTATTGTATAATCAACAAAACAGATAATTCTAGCCAAGGATTAAGAAAATATAAAACCATGGTGAGCATTTTACATTGTTGTCGCTTTACAGAACATATTTTATTCTTTTTTTATTCTTTTTTTTTTTTTTAGATGTTATCATGATGTGTCCACAATGAAGTTAATGCATGCTCGGCATCTACAAGAAACAAACACAATAAGAATCGAAATTGATGATTTTTTTCACCCCGCAATCCCGAATCCCCCATTTCATTATTCAAAATTTCAGTGACCAAGCAATTAGATCACTTACCTAGTAGTATTTGACCAAACAATTCGATCAATAAGACAAATCAACTAGTCATCAGTAATCTTGTATCCAAAACTGGCGGTACAACAGTTCTTGATAGTATTGGAGCAATCCTACCATTAGAAATACCAAAAGAAATCTGGCCTAAATCTTAGGTATGTTGCTCTAGCACTATATCAAATTTTCAATTATTTTTCTACCCATCAAATTGGCTATTTGACATAAGCAACATATGAAACTGCAGAACAATAATACTGAAGACAATGATTGCAGTACAGGACCAGTAAAAGTTAAGTCAAATGAAAGTTATTCGTTCTAATAAGAAAATTGACCAATACCGCGAAACTAAACAAAAGAATTGAAAAATATGTTTGAGACCAAGAAACAATATTTCTATCAGAATCTCATCATACCTCTACTTCTAGATTCCGTTGTACAGTAGCAAGAGACCTTGCAAGATCGGCATTTGTAGTCTGTAATAAATATTGAGGCATAATTACATTTGTGCTATAAAGAGAGGAAAATTAGAAGCGATGACTCTTTGATAATTATCAACAAAAAAGACGTCATTTCCATACATGACTGGAAAATCTAACGAATGCAAGAATATTATACAAAGAAGAGATCTGACATAGGTTGGGCAAATACCTCAAGCTTAGCCAATCTTGCAAGCGCTTCCATTCTGGTATTATCATGCTTCTGCTTCTCGAGCTCAACAGCCTCCATTGTTTCCATCATACTTGACTGTAGCTCTGAAGCCTGAGGGAAAAGAAGATACAGAGAAATTTAAGTGCACAAGCTATTTGTAGACTTTAATCATAATTGGCAAGTAATTTTGAAGCTATTTCAGTTACAAGAGTAAAGTCTCGACAAATGTGATATGCCTTGGAACTAGGAAAAAGGGAGTTCTCAACGGCAGTTGTTGTTATAATTTCTCTTTAATACTTAGTAGTTTTTAGGTCACAGATGAGGATCACTGTTGCTTCTTGGGTTTTATAAGTGTTCCGACTGACCTCCCAACCAACCACAAAGCTGCAACTAAGGGAGGTTGAACCACAAACCACATGAAGCAAGTCCAAGAATCACAATCATTATTACAACAATATAAGCACAATCTGATAAAGAGTGTTTGACAATAAGCCAAAATTCCCTTGATTTTTATTATAGAGATGATTATGTGTCAGGTTAACCAAAACTCCCTTGATTTTTACTATAGAGATGATTATGTATCACGTTATATACAGTATAATACTTTCACAAAGATCCCTCGAGTTGAGTTGTTGTGAAACATTTGTAGATGACAAGTGTAGGCATTTGCTTAATAGTTCATGTGAATTTTAGAGGTAAAAGAATTCTCTCATTTAAAAATAAATTTATATCTTAAGGTCACTTATATAGGAGAGAAACCCTAGTCTAACTACAATATATTTTCCTAAACATAAACAATTAGAATCCCTAAAAATCAACAACTAATTAAATCTAATCAGCAAACAAATCAAGCTGATTTGTTTGCTGGAATCTTAGATATATTCTACACTCTCCCTTAAGCTTGGTTATAGATATTAAATTAAGCCAAGCTTGGTAAAGATCTTCAAACTTGATTCTTGGTAGAGCTCTAGTTAGGATATCTGTTGTCTGGAGACATGTAGGTATATATAGTAGCTTGACTATCCCTTCATCTACCTTTTCTTTTATAAAATGATGATTGATCTCCACATGCTTAGTTCGATCGTGATGTACTGGATTCTTTGCAATACTGATGGCAGATTGAATATCACAGAACATTTTCATTGATTCATCCACTGAGAATTTTAATTCTTTTAAGAGTCTTCTTAACCACATCCCCTCACATATTCCATGAGCCATAGCTCGAAATTCTACCTCTGCACTACTTCGAGAAACTACAGATTGCTTCTTGTTTCGCCATGTAACCAAGTTCCCCCATACATAGGTGCAATAACCTGAGGTGGATCTTCAGTCTTTTAATCGATCCAGCCCAATCTGCATTACTATAAACTTCAATATCTCTTCTTGATGTTTTTCCAAAGAACAAACCCTTTCTTGGTGTCATCTTTAGGTACCTCGAGATTCTATAAACTGCCTCCATATGTTCTTCATTTGGACAATTCATAAATTGACTCACCTTACTCACTACAAAACCTATATCAGGTCTAGTATGGGATAAATAGATTAGCTTCCCTACAAGACATTGGTATCTGCTCTTATCAACTAGTGTGTTGTCCTCTTTGAGCCCCAATTGTATGGTTGAGTCCATTGGAGTATCTGCTAGTTTGCATCCCAGCATTCATGTTTACCTTAGTAGGTCCAACACATACTTTCTTTGAGAGACTGAAATTCTCTTCTTAGACCGAGCTATTTCCATTCCTAGGAAGTATTTGAGATTTCCTAAGTCTTTGATCTCAAATTCTTTAGCTAGACATTCTTTAACACTATTCAGATCCTCCTCATTATCTCTTGTTACAATAATATCATCCACATATACAATAAGAATAGCAACCTTACAATGTGTGATCTGATTGACACTGAATATACCCATGTCCTTTTGACCACCTCTGTGAATCAGTCAAACCAAGCCCTTGCTGATTACTTGAGTCCGTAAAGAGACTTTTTTAGTTTGCATACCTTGTTGGTTGTATCCAAATTCTCAAAATTGGGAGGGATGTCTATATATACTTCTTCCATTAGATCTCCATTTAGGAATGCATTCTTGACATCCAGTTGGTGAAGAGACCAATCTAGATTAGTAGCTAGTGAAAGTAGAACCCAAACAGTATTTAGTTTTGCTACTGGAGCAAATGCTTTTTTCATAATCAATTCCATAAGATTGAGTGAAGCTTTTGGCAACCAACCGATCTTTGAATATGTCCACATTCCCATCATCTCTGTACTTCACTGTGAATATCCATTTACACCCCACTGGACGCTTTCCTGATGGTAATTCAGTAACTTCCCATGTTCCATTCCTTTCTAGTGCCTGGATTTCTTCATGCACAATAGCTCTCCATTTTGGAGATTTGAGTGCTTCTTGTATGTTGTTCGGAATCTGATTCCGTCTATGTTAGATAACCAATGCCCTGAAATTAGGTGACAGTCCTTGATTGGACATAAAATTGCATATAGGGTGCTTTGTACATGATCTAACACCTTTCCTTAATGCAATAGGCCAATTAATATCATCATTTTCTAACTCGGTAGGAGAAGAGTCAAAATCAGTGTTACCTTGAATGTCTTCATTTGGCATTGGATCAAAGTCTGACTCATGGAGCTACTCATGATGTACTAAGGGTTCTGTTTCCACTTGACTTCTCTTCCTTCTTGAGTAAGTAATGAGATCAATGTTGTGTTGAATAGTGTCTAAAAGTGGAGGAGATTTCTGAGTTAGATGAGGATTGGGAATAGAGTTCTGTACGGCACTGTCTAGGCTGCCTATGTGAATAGCTTCTTCACTAGGAGGATATGGTGAGGTAGTTGGTATGGTAGTTGATGGGGTAGTTTGGTGTCCATGTTCTATGTCCCAAAGCTGATATTCGTGTATAGAGTGGTTCTCCCCCTGAATGTCAGGTTTGGGATAAAAGGGTTGTTCAAGAAAAGTTACATCCATTGAGTTGTATTTTTGTGTGTTGGGAGAGTAGCCCTTGTACCTTTTCTGATTTGATAAGTATCCTAAGAAAATACATTTGATTGCTCTAGGATCAAGTTTGCTTCTAGTCGGATTGTGATCATGGACAAAAGTCGAGCAGCTACCTTAAAAGGAACAATGGTTATGAGGTGTGTATGTGGATAGGACTTAAGAAGGGTCTGACACAGTGTATGGAATTTAAGGATCCGAGAGGGCATTCTGTTGATGAGGTAGGCTGCGGTGAGAATGGCATCACCCCAATGGTGCTTTGGGACTGGGTTGATAACATGAGAGACCAGGCAACATCTAACAAATGTCTATTTTTTCTTTCCCATTATGTTGAGGTGTATCCACACATGAGCTTTGGTGAACAATTCCTTATTCCAAGAGATAGGTGATAAGAGAGGATGTAAAGTACTCTTTAGCATTATCAGACCTGAAAACTTGTATTTTAGCTTGAAACTGTGTCTGAACCATAGAGTTAAAATTTTGAAAAATTTGGCCCACTTCTAACTTTTCTTTCATGAGAAAGACCCATGTCAATCCTGTGTGATCATCTATAGGGTGATAAACCAGCAAGCACCTGCATTTGTTTTTACCCTAGAGGGTGGTCCCCATACATCACTATGAATCATGGAAAAAGGTTGGGATGTTTTGTAGGGTTGGTTAAGAAAGGTGTTTCAAGTGTGTTTTGAGAGGCGACAAATTTTACTCTGAAAAATAGATGAACTTTTATTAGAGAATAATGATGGAAATAATTTCTGAAGATACATAAAGTTTGGGTGGCCTAATCGGTAGTGCCATAACATAACTAGACTATCTTTAGGACATTGACCATGAGGACTACTCTCACTTCTAAACACTAAACAATCCAACTTGCAACCGTATACTTGTGGATCAGACACCTCAAGTAGATAGAGCCTCGAGTACATCTTAGCATTGCCAATCATCTTCCTCGAATCTAAGTCCTGAAATTCACACGAGTATAGTAAAAATTTAGTAACACAATTATGATCTCGAGTGAGTTTACTAATAAGTTGTAGTCTAGATTTTGAACTAAGACGACCGATATTAGAATAAGATCTTTTGATATTGTGATGAATCCTAAACTGGCCACCTTTGAAAGTAAGCCATCTGCAATTCTGATAGCAAGAATTTCATAGGAAGGAATAAAATTACTAAATAGAGTTTTATCACCAATCATGTGGTCTGATGCTCCGGAGTCCACAATCCATGAACTGTCCTTCTCTTTTGTAGTATTTAGAGCAGTAGCAAATTTACATTTTTGGGCTATGGATCCGGTTCCAATAATGGAGGAGGGTTGTGAAGATGAAGTTGGATGATTAAACAGCTTCTTTAGAAGATCAAGTTGTTCCCTGCTAAACAAGTTAGATTCACTTGTTTCAGTAGGTTTTTCCACACAAGTAAGGTTTCCACGACCTTCTTTATTGTAAGGAGGTCGTGATGGCTTCCAGGTAACAGGTTTTCCATGGATTTTCCAACATGTGTCTTTAACATGTCCAGGCTTTCGGCAATGCTCACACCATGGTCGTTCTTTCCTTTGTCGATTCTCACTCGGTTGATACTGAGCTCCTCTAATGGGTAAAGCCGAGACTTCTAGGTTCTGAGTGACTGAATGAGATTTCATCATTACCCTCTTCCGACTTTCCTCTTCCCTTACTTCAGAAAAGGCCTCCTTTACATTCGGTGGAGGTTTATAGCCTAGGATTCTCCCTCTCACTTTATCTAGATTCTGGTTCAGTCCAATTAGGAACTTGTACAATCTCTTCCTCTCAACAATTTGCTTATACACCTGGATGTCTTCGGTGCACTTCCATGAATGGATCTCGCACAAGTCAAGTTGTTGCTAGTAGCGGGTAAGAGCATTATAATATTGAGTTACAGTCAAGTCTCCTTATCGTAAGTCGTGTAGGTTGCTTTCTATCTCAAACTGTTCCAAGGTGTTCTCATTGTTAGAGTAGGTCTCCTTAACTGCCTCCCAGATCTCCTCTGCCGATTCATACAGTAAAAAGTTTTCTCGAATGTCATTGGTCATGGAGTTGATGAGCTATTTTCTACCTTCCATACTCTAAACTTCGGATCATTTTTCTGGTTTAGTTACCTCATCAGAAAGATATTCATCCTTGTCTTTGTCGCAGATGTACATCATTACTGAATGAGACCATTGAACATGATTGTTCTCATTCAATTTGTGCCCTGTGATGATAACATGATTGCTTTCGGAGTTTTTGTGGTTGCCACCGACTATGGTTTCATGATTTGAGGGATTTTCTGGATTTGAAACAGACGAAGAACCCAATTTTTCTATAGTCATTTTGTATTTTGTCATGAGGGATTGATTTGCTAGGGTTCAGAGAATATGAGGCTCTGATACCATGTGAATTTTAAAGGTAAAAGAATTCTCTCATTTAAAAATAAATTTACATCTTAGGGTCCCTTATATAGGAGAGAAACCCTAGTCTAACTACAGAATATTTTCCTAAACATAAACAATTAGAATCCCTAAAAATCAGCAACTAATTAAATCTAATCAGCAAACAAATCAAGCTGATTTGTTTGCTGGAATCTTAGATATATTCTACAGTTCATTAATGATCTCCAATGGTTCTATAATATACAAATAAAGGTACATGCAGTATCAAGGATGTTATTTTGTATTATCAAAATAAGTAAATTTCATATTTTAAAGTTATACAGACAATTCCCTCCACATAAACATTCACTTTTTATCAAACAACTAAGATGACGACAATGAACTTGTAAGGAAAAGGTAGGTATTACCTCCTGTGCTTGTTGTCGTGCCCTCTCCTCCAGTATTTTCTCTAAGCTCTCCTTCTCTCCCTCCAATCTGGCAACCATGTTTTCCTGTTCTTTGATGGCTTCCAAAGCTTTAGCTGCTGCTTTCTCAGCCAAAATCTTCTCCCTCCTTCTCCTTTCTTCCTTCTCACGTCCAATTTCAGAGTCAGATGATGACCCTGATTCTGTATCTGAACAAGAACTCCCATCACTGGTCGAAGGATCTCTCTTTACATCGTTAGAATCTCTACCAGACTTATTTTTTCCAATTACTGTAGTTCCCAGTCCATTCTGAACATCATTTAATCTGATTTTCATATCAGAAAAACTCTCAGATTTTTTGGTGACCAGCTTCATTTCCAGAGGGTGACTTTTAAAATCTGCAGGTAACGAGGTCTCTAAAGAAAGCTCCTTAGAATGATTTTCTTGATTTTCTCCACGTCCTGGTTCTACCACCAGGTTTGTCTCAGCCTCCTTTTTTCCTATTTCTTGCCCTTCATCGTACTTAACTTTCAGATCATTCTTCACTTCAACTTTTGAATTTCTCCCTGTTGAATCTGAAAGGTTAGGTCCTTCCCCATCATCTTCCTTCCTGACTAATTTATTTCTCGATTTGTAAACATTCTTGGCATTCTTTGGACTCTTCTTGGTCTCTGCCCCGATGCTTGAACTCAAATTTCCTCGTTTCTTAACTTCTCTCTTCAGACAACGTATAGAAGATGCCCCATTTCTATGATTTCCGGCAGAACTTGAAGGATGGTTAGAAGTACCAAGCAGTTCAGTCCAATCGCTATCTGTAAGTGTAGATTTGGGTTTTGGCGAGGGTTTAGGGGCATTTGCAGTCTCCTTATCCCTGTTACTAGGTACATTAAAACTTGGATCACTACGTAACTTTCCAGTATAATCATAGTTTTGAGAGTTTTTCTTCTTCAGCTGATCTTTCAGAGGCAGAATGACTCCAGATTTGGTTGGGGCATCAACGTTCTGTTCATCAGCACCAAGCGTATCCCCCTTCTTAAGTGACTCGGCAGCTTGCTGATCGATCTGGACCGTCCAATCCACAAAAATACTCGCCAGAGTTAACGTAACGAAAAATCAAGAAAATTAACGTAAGGATGTGTTATCAGTATTACAATGCCTAGCTTGAATCATCTAAAATAAAAATTCCATCGATTCTAAGACTAGAGATCCAACAAATCAATCCAAGGAAAGCAAATCAAATTTTCCGTCTCATTCCAAAAATTTTCTCAGACGCCAAACAAATCGTAAAAAAAAGGAAAGGAAAATGAAAGAAGTAAGAGAACTTGCTTGTTGAAGAATGCTCTCGGCGGCTTTAAGCTTAGAGGAGATCCAGTTCGACATGATCTTCTTCGACTGAGCTTCCTCCTCCTCAAGAGAAATCTGAATTCTATGCAAGAAAAACGGTCACAAATGGCGCATTTTAGACTGAACGCAGCGTTTCATGAGAACTCGCAGTGGATCGCGGAAGAGGAAGCGGGCAGTGGGTGAGGGAGAAACGGGTAAAGTAACGGGCACAAAAATGGGTCTTATGTGTGGGTCTTGTTGGAGTAGGACGAGCGAGTGATTGTTTTTGAAGCGATGAGAAGGAAGCGTTGGCACGTGCGTGACAACGACCCAGTAACGAGCAAACTATGACTTGATTAGATGTGTCATCATTTTGTGGGTTAGCATAATTTTTTATTTGTCCCAAAATAAAAATAAAAAAAAAATAGCCGGAGTTATATAAAATTAATTAAAAATATTATTTTAACACTCAGATTAATTTTCGTAGAGCCATCGAGTTACCGTTAAATACTATAGGTTTAGTATATAGATTTTTATGAATTTCGAAAGCAATATCTTAGAGTGGATCACACTTAAATATTATAGTTTTGATCATTGAATTAACTAACCCTTTAGAATTAACTAAGATGTAAATTGATCATTTCTTACTCACTAAAACTATACTTACATTAAACATAAACTTTCTTATTTAATTTGCAGTTTGTCGCATAAATAAAGAGAGTAAAATATGTGGAGCACTATACTTAGGACATATTTGATCTATTATTTTTTTTCATTTCCATTTTTCATTTTTATTTATTATACAATTAAATAAGTAAAATAAAATTATCATTCTACTTTAATTTTTTAAATCATTTTATTTTATTATTTGAATGAGATTATGAATAAATATGAAATGTAAATGATAATGATAATTTTTTTGTACTTCCTTGGTTGCACAACGAATAAGAATAAGAATAAGAATAAAAATAA
The DNA here is from genome assembly GCA_027186245.1 of Coriaria nepalensis. Lineage (NCBI taxonomy): Eukaryota > Viridiplantae > Streptophyta > Magnoliopsida > Cucurbitales > Coriariaceae > Coriaria > Coriaria nepalensis. Next base: position 2,640,893 of record CP114499.1, on the reverse strand, counting down.
TAAATAATAATAAATCAAAATATAATATTTTAACGTTGAAGAAGTTTTTTTAAAATTACTTTAGCGTCATAGTAAAATTTAAAATACGTCAAATACCTTATGTAAATGAATAGTAAGAATGACACCTACCCAAGACATATACTTTTGTGGGAATAAAGGAATAATTTTTCATTTTTGTAGGAATATTTTTTCATTCTCACTTTATTATTCTTTGAACCAAATAGTATAATAGAATTAATAATCATTAAATACCCAACAAAGAATCGAATCGAACGTGCTATATGTATAGTGCTCACAATCATTATAGATTCTTTTTACGTTTCTTTACATACCTAACCTGCGGTGTAGGTAGTGGGCTGGGCCCAACCAGACTTATTTGTTGGGCCATGTTGAGTTGGGCTTTAGGTTGGAATTTTCCTCTAGGCTACGGGTCGGACTAAAAAATCTGATCCATTTTAACACTTCTACTAAAAACCCATTATGAAGACTCATACGATTACGGAGAGAGAAGGGTAGAGACAATGTTGGTATCAATCATAATCGTATGCTTAAGACATTTCGTATATTATTCATTGTGTTTAGATAAGAACAAACTTGATGAAGAAGCAACGACTTCTTCTCTCAAAACATAGTTCAATGAAAACTTTTGAGACAAAGCTAGACGAATTAAAATAAATAAACAATTAATTGTTATTCATGATAATTGAGGGATCATGTTTTATAAACACGTTTTTACATTTTAAATATATTTTTGTATTTTAAAATTTGAAAATAATTATGGATACAAAATGTAACAAAATTTGAAAATACATATTATTGAAGGTAAAAATCATGTAGAAATTAGTCCATAATAATTATCTATTTAAAAATTTAAATTCAAATAGCTTAAAATTTAAAAATTTAAATTCTTCATAATTACATAATTATTAAGATAAGACATTAATAATCAATAAGATTTATAGATATTATCTCCATAAATATTAAGATGATTAATCTTATAAATTTTGATATTAAAAAATATAAAAATAAATAAATAATATTTAATAAAACTAAGTTTACTTAATATGATTATTAAATAAATCTTAATCGTAATAATACTAAATTATTAATAAAAATTATTTAATAATTATAATATTTATGATTCTTAATATTAATATAAAGTCTTAAACTTGTGACTATATTTTGATATTACTAAAAAATATTCTAGTCAAATATTATCAAAGGTGAAGCGTTGATTACAGAATGTTATGTATAAAAATTATGAGTAATCATAATAAAAATTATGTTTTTGGAAAGAGAAGTTTATGAATTATATATTTTAATTTAATAAAAAATTATTATAAGATAATATAATATAAAATATATTTCTATAAATTTATTATTTAATTTATATAAAGATATATATAACTCAAATGATTTTTGGATTGGTAATTGAATTGTAATATATTATTCATATAAGTTTTTATAGAAGATCATATATTTCTCATCACATAAATGATCTTGATTTTTTATTAAAAATTAAATCTTAAATCAGTAAAATTTAAATTAATTAATTATGGGACGAGATAATTGAATTAGCTCTATGGCCTAAGCTTCGCCTCTAATGGCAGACATATCCGCAATCGCCCTTTGATTCTTCATCCACACTCTCTGTCGTATCACACTCTCTGTCATATCACTCACTCTGCCACCACTCGAAACAGACTTCTCTGCTCCGCCGCTTGTTGCTAGAGAACACATTCCCTACAAATTCGGGTTGTTCCTTCTCTGCTCCGTCGGTTGTTTTGTTCAATGATAGAGAAGGAGTAGAAGAAGAACCAGAGGGCGACTGAGGTATTATATACCTATTTGAGGTGGAGCGTAGGGCCATGATGATAGAGCCGACGAATAATAGGACTTTTGGTCTAACGTTTTAAGGTGCTTTCATAATTATTATGGAGCCAAGCTCTACATCTTTCTTTTTCTCTTTCTTTTTTTTTTTTTTGAATTTTTTATAATTTTGAAGGTATAAATTTAGTTATTAAAAAATTAAAAGGATAAAATCACATGACAGTCGGATTGTAACTTAGGCACTTTGTTGTCCTTTTCAAACAGAAAAAAGTATACATGCCAGTCGGATTTTGGGCCTATTTTCAATCTGATTCGTGATCCGAACGTTGCGAGTGAGTTGGGCCAGATCCAAAATCCGAGCACAGTGATGTCAAAACCGCAAAATTCGGGTTTACAAGGATACGGGTTGGAACGGGCGGATGCGAGTGACTTTAGGCTTTATGAGCCACCAATCAGATCAAGCAAAGAGGAGAGAAGCTTCTTCCTTCATGGCGGACGCCAGGAGCAGCAGCACTTGCAGGAGCAGCGGATCGCTGCCGATTACCAGCATATCACGATTTTGCTGCTTCTACTTGTGGATTCGATCGCGTCCTTCTCCATGACTTGAGAGATTTAGCTTCATCGCACTCGTTGTGGAAGTCTATATGCATAAGGGAATGGGGATCCGCCAGTTGAAAATTTTTGATCCGCCAACCGGACTGACATGTCGATTAGGTGTGCTAACATCCCATATCCATCCTACATGTAGTTTTCGCATACAAATCGGGTTGGGTTGGACCACATGTTGATGGACTTTCTCCTGCACAGGCACAGAAAAAAGAAATAGACAGTTAATAACATTAGAGTTAATAATCATTCTTCGATTACAAAAAAGGAACAAAAATAAAACAAGAACTGTGGTGTAAGGGCGAGCAAAAATAACCTTACCGAACAAAATCAAATTGATTGAAACTGATATTTTTGGATCTATTTCGGTTGATTTACCGACCAAAACATGTTCGGACAAATTGGTTTTTAATTTTTTTGTCGATTTCAATGAACAGACCGAAAACATAAAACCTATTATTTAGTTATTTACTTGACCGGTCGATGAAGTTTTCGACTCATCGAGTATCATAATTTTTAATTTAATCGACGGATCGGTAAGACTTTCGACCCATAGAGTAAATTAACATCTGATATTGATATTGATTACTTTTATGATTAAATGTTAGAAAGTGTAGACTTATATAATTGTTATGTAACTTGTGTTGTTGGATATCTCATTTGGATAATATTGAATTGATACTCGATGGCTTATAAATTTATAATATATTTGAAAATTATTTTGATTACATTATTAAGGTAAAATAATATTTTTTATTTATTGTAATGTTAAATTTTCATCAAATATGATATTAATTGAAGATAACTCTTAACTAAATTATTAAATAATATATATACTCATCAATTATATACATCATAATATAATTAAGTGTAATTAAAAAAAATGACCAAAAAAAAAAAAAAAACCAAAACACCGAACCGGTTTCACCCAAAACCGACTAGTCTAATACCGATTCAGTTACAGTCAGTTTTCAATCAAATCGATGAAAATCCAGTTTGGTTGCATTTTCAGTGTCAGTTCGGTTTTACTGAAAACCGAAAAAATTGCTCATCCCTACTGTGGTGGCGCCTAATGCACTTTACACAACTTTTCTCCAACCTCTTCCTAAACTTGTTTAATCAAACTAACTAGAAAACAAAAGAAAAATCCAAAACGCAGATGGGTTCTAACAATTTCTAGAATTGAAGTAAAAATTGAGCTGGGTGAGAATCATATAGTTGATACACGGTTATGTCCAGATTAGTAAGCAATTCCAATTATTGGATTGCCTCCAACAGCAGCAATGGCTCAACTTTCATTACCAAAATATGGCTTTATAACACCAACAGCTTCCTTCGCTTCGATTGCTCTTATATATATACCATAAAAATACAGACCTGTAAATCAGCCCTTCTAACTTTAAAAACTGAAAAGTCAAAACTAACATCATATACGTTCTAAACAGTGAGTTATGTTAATCTCAACGTCATATTTTTCAAGTATTCTTAGTTAAAAACCTTATAATTTTGAAGGAGTAAATCCGGATGCATGCTTTTCAGTTTAGATAACTTGGTTAATTGCCAGTGATTATAGCACAGACTCTGTGCAACCGAGCATGATTTTTAGTCCATTAGTTTGGACTCATGAGCAATTACCCCCATAGTATAATCATTAATGAAAGAAAACTGAACCAAAAATGAAAGTTCAACTTACAAAGAATTGAAGCTTCCTCTCTGTCTCCCTGCCGAAATAACATCAACAACTTCCTTCATATTGATGTACAAAAATAACCCTCTCACTGTGTGTAAATTTTGCAAGGAACTGGAATCAATGGATTAGAGAAACTTGATAAGGATCTGACTTCAATTATTTGGTTAGTTGTATGAAAACAAGTGATCAGAAACACTGAATTTCAGAACATGTATAGTCTATAAATGAATACTGGACCCATGGCAAGTTCAGAATCCCATAAATGTCACAAAATGCAGCACATACCATAACACCAGCAACATTATCAGTAGTTCTCACACATTGACACTATAAAATGTGTGTATCTGAATTCATGGCTATGATGCTATATAAGTGGGAACTATTAAACATATATGTTAAATATGAGACATCAAAGTTGACATCATATGAGACATTTGACCGCCACTTGAATGGAATGATCAAAGTTACAGGTTTTCTAAATAAATATGAGACATCATATGTTAAAAACTTGGTAATATTCTTTCAGTACGATCTAGATGTTCTGCAAGGAACGATATAGAATCAAGCATACCTAATTATTTACAAAGAAAGAAAACCTACTCAACCAAATGATTAATCCAGAATTAATACCAACAGAAACAGATACAAGAACCACCCATCAAAATGTTTATATTACCAAATAAGTTTATATGAAAACTAAATCATCTTAATCCTACAAGAAAGATAAAATTTCCTTGATTATGCTTCAAAACAACCAAACTCAAAGCTCAGACGCAAGTAAAGCCCAAGCCTTGAATGATCTAAAACCAATGCCAAAATTTCCCACCAAGGTGATCTCGCATGTTGATAACCCTACACTTAAGATAAGGAGACAAACTACATTGCCATCATTCTAAGGAAAAGTTTGATATACTAGATGTGAATTGCTTGCTTGAACTTGAAAAAGTAAGATATTAAGTGATATTGCAGATATTGATTAATGTAAATGGGAACATTCAACAATAAATATAATACAAGTAGCAAAGAAATATAAAGTTGAGGCCCAACTTTCTCAATGTAAATGTAAATGGGTTCGTAAGCCCCAAGAGGCAATTCATACTAGATTTCTCAAGCTACGTGGCAAGAACGTCAAATACTATTTAAATGTTAAGTACCCACTTTATGACACTAACTGTAACATATGGAACCAACAACTGTATTTGATTTGGTATCCTATAGAATTCCCTTCTCATAGGTTGACTTTTTGAGTTTTTAAGATTTCAAATTCATTCTTTCTGCCTTGTCATTCTGTACACATGTACAACAACAAATTCTCAACCAACCAACTTAAAAATGGGCGTTGTCATATTTTTATCACTTCACAATAGGAAAAAAATCTATATCAATTAAAGTACATGACGATTGCTATAAAATTAAAATGAAGCTTATACCTTCCACCAACCACATGAGGGAATGCAATCTCTTCCAAATTCTTTCGTAGTTGCAAAGTAAATTTGCCCCTTTGACTTGAGATTTGGAAAAAGGTCTTCCAAGTTCGTTGCATCTACGGCCACATCTAGATTCAGAGTTATATTCTCTTGGGACATCTTCTCACACAGTATGTAATTTATGAAGAATCCTCCAAGTCACAGCATCAGGGGCCAGCCCATTCCTTCTCATCTCTTTCACTAATTGGTAAGCCTCTCTCCTCAATCCTAATTTACAAGCACCATCTATCACAATATTATAGCTGAAAATATTTGGAGAGACACCAGAATCCACCAGCTCAAATAGAAAATGGCATGCCTCATTCAGTTTCCCTGACCAACAAAGCCCTTTGAGAAGTGCTGCATAAACAAAACTATCATGCATCTTTGAGGGCCAGATTATATCATTCCATAACCTCTTTGCCTCTTCTACTCGATCAGATTGACACAACCCATCAATTATGATGGCATAAGTGGTTTTGTCTGAAGCCACGCCATCACTTACCATAATGTTGTAAACACCCATTGCATCATTTGCTTGCCCAAGCTTAAACAAGCCCCGTATAACTGCATTATATGTCACAACACTAGGGATAAACCCTTTTTCTGGCATTAGTTTAAACAATACATTAAGAGATTCTTGGATCCTCCCTATATTCAATAAGCCAACAATAATTGTTGTGAATGTTACAATATCAGGAGCACAAAACTTTGCAACTACCATATCATCTAAGATTTTCAAAGCTTCTTCAACCCTTCCCATTCTGCATAGCCCCTTGATAACTGTATTGAGGGTGATAACATCAGGTTGACATTGGGTCTGAAGCATAATTACAAGAACCTTTAGAAGCTCAGTTGAGTTATTCACAATACAAAGAGCTCTTAAGTATATGTTATAAATTCTAGTCTTATCCACATCTTTCCTGCTTAACATAATTTGAAGAACTTCCTTTGCTCTGTCGATATCCAATTCATTGCAAAGGCCTTCTAGAAGAATTTTATAGGTATACTCAGATGGCGTGTATCCAAATTCAAGCCCTTCCTCTATCAACTGATAAGCCCTCATACAACCGCCCTCCTTGCTAAGCCCATGTATGATAGAATTATATGATATGAGTCCTGGAACTAACCCTCTCTTCCTCATTATATATACAATCCTTGAAGACGCATGATATCGTTTAGCCCTGCAAAGTGAGTCTATCATCTGCCCATAAGAAAATTCATCAGGGACACTCTTCCTTTGAGGCATATCTTCTGCAATTTGAAAGACTTCTTGAAAAAAACCTTCTGTACACAAAGATTCAATGAGATTGGCAAAAGCTGCATTGTTCACAGATGAGTCCTCTTCACTCTTCATCATCTCCCAAAGGTTGCCCATTAGTTCAGTCCCATGTTCAACATCCCGCTTGTGAAGAACACCACTAATCAAGACACTATAAGTTAGTGAATTGGGAACCACTCCATTTTCAGACATTTCATCAAACAGCTTCTGTGCATCACCCACTTTACCAACTTGGCAATACCCATTTATCAAAGTAGTATAAGAAACAGTATTTGGACAATGCCCTCTACTCTTCATATCGAAAAACAACCTATGCGCTACACTGGGTTGCAAAATCAAGCATAGCTGATGAATCATACGGTTATAGTTAACTAAAGAAGGCACAAATTTAGGCTTGACATCAATCAAACAATGAACTACATGCAACGTGCTACATGGGGTCCGAGCATCAAGCAAGCGAGCAATAAGAACATTACAGGTATGCTCATCTGGAACACAATGAGAAGAAACAGAAAGCGTAAAGCGCTGATGAGCCTCATAGAAGCGATTGGTATCACATAGACCGTGGATTATGCTCTTAAGATTGATCGGGTCGGGACGGAAACCGCATAATTGAAGGCGGTCTAAAAGTAAAAGTGCTTCATCAACATTATGATCCTTATTGCAGAGCCTATGAATCTCCTTAGTCCAGTAAGAGGCGTTGGTGATGCTCTCTTCTTGCATCTCTTCTTGATCTTTTCTTTCATGTTGAGGTTCGTGGAAAGAAGCGGGCTGTGCGGCGAGAAACGAAAGAGGAATGGTTTTGGTGGCAATGGCTCTTCTATATGTGAGTTGACTGTTTAGTGAGGGCAGGGTGGAGCGAAACATTGAAATGATATCGGAAGAGCATATGGTGTTATGGTTATTGTTGATCTTTCTGCATTAGCTCCTTCATGGGAAAATCACAGTATGGGAAGAGAGAGGGATTATATTGTCTGTTGATCTGAACCGTACAATTCACAAAAGCAGATGCAAAAATTTAATTGTAAAGAAACATCTGAGAATTTAGAGAAAATTAACTAAAATAACAATTTTTATGGTACTATGGGCGAACCACATTTTCAATTCCTGCCAAAAACTTTCTCACAAGCCAAACACGTAAAGAAATGAGAGTAAGACTCGAGTCTTCAATGCACACGCGATTACAGGAGGAGTCTCAGCTCTTCAAAGTGTTAGAATTTCAGATTTCACAATAATTAGTTGTTAATTCATGCATTATAAAGGAAATTTTGCAGTAACATTAACAAACCCTAATTATTTTGGGGAAGGTCTAGTCGGAAATTAAGTCAAATTCTTTTTTGAAACATATATCTATTTCGAAATTTTTTTATTAGAAGTGGCAAAATGATTAGGCCGGCATGAATATGAAAGATACGATACATTCCGAGCTCAATATCCAAACACGGGTATGACACAGTTAACCAGGCCAGGCTGGCATTTCCCAACACGTGTGCCGACATAGATCCAAAAGGCTAGGCACATGCCTATGGGCTACGGTGGATTTGAATCCCTCTATCGAACGTATTTTTATTTATTTATTATTTTTTAATTAAAAAAATAAAATAATTTTAATTTAATTTTAATTTTATCTATTTTCCTTCTTATTTTTTTTTATAAATACTTATTCTTTTTTTTCATAATTTTCACATTTCAATATATAATTTCTATCTAATTTTTCATATTTTTAACACTTCAATATATATTCTCTCTCTCTAATTCTTCATTTTTTTTCCTACTTCAATTTCTTTCTAAATTTCTGAATTTCTTCTCTCTCAAATTATATACACTCTTAAGTTCTCAATTCCAAATATTTATATTTCAACTATTAAGGTGTGAAGTCTTTCATCAGATTATATCATTGTAAGTTATTACTTACGTTTATTTTCATATTTTATTCTATATTTACTAATTTATATTGATAAATTCTAATATTTATTATTATTTTAATATAAGAAATAGTTCACCATAAAAATATTTCTAATTTTGGTTACTCTGATAACGACATCACTATTAAAGATTATATGAATTTACCTGAGAACGACGATGTAAATGACTCACATGAGGATACGTCGAGGATAGTAGTATCTACATCGAAATGTAAGAAGATTACTTTGAAAGTGTGGAATTATTTTGAAGAAATATACCAACAAGATGAAAAATGTAAAATATCACGATTGGTGTATTCAAGGTATGTAAGAAAGTATTAACTATAAAATCAAAAGGTGGTACTAGCCACTTAAAATGATATATGGATAAATATATGTCTATACTTGGACCTAGTTTAGGTATGTCTCAGTCTCAAATTATTTTTCAACATAATGGTACAATGTCTTTTCAACATAATGGTACAATGTCTTCTTGGTCCTATGATGATGCAAAAACTAGAAAAGTTTTGACTAAATTTAGTGTTGTTTTTTATTTACCTATAAGTTTTTGTGAAAGTGAATATTTTGAAGATTTTATTAAAATATATTTTAATCCGTACTATAGTAGAAAAATTATAAATACAATTAAACATGATTTAGAATTATATTTTTAAAAATGACATGATGTTTTGAAATTCAAATTAAGGGTATCTCAAGTTAGCATTGCATTGACATTAGATATTTGGAGTGTTTGATCTAAATAAGATTATTTATCTGTAGTCACAAATTATTTAAATTCTAAATTGGTACTAAAAAAAATTCATAGATTTTAGAGTAATTGAGCATAATGCTGAAAACATTTTTGAAATAATTTTACAAATTTTAAGCAAGTTTAATATAAAATAATGTATAATATCAATTACCTTAGATAATACATTTGCGAACACGAGAGCTATAAACTTTTTACAATCCGAATTAGATGTGGCTATAATGGTGGAATATTTTCGCATCACCGTTGTGCTTATCATGTTATCAACCTATAGTTAAAGAAGGATTGAAATTGGTAAGTCAATAAATTGAAAAAAATTAGAGAAGTATTAGCTTCGCTAGATAATTCAAATTTACGTGTTTCTGCATTTAAAACATTTTGTATTTCTTTAAATAAGAAATCTAGAAAATTTTTTCTTGATATGGATGTTAGATGAAATTCTACTTATTCTATGTTAAAGCATACTCTTTCTTATAGTTATGAGATTATTTTATTTTATCATCATAAAAAAAGGTAGCACTATATTATTTGATAATGATTGAGATACTACTATAAAATTTACTAAATTTTTAGAAGTTTTTTATAACTTTACTATACTTTTCTTTTATGTTTATTTGTTAGAAAATGGGTTTAAAATTTTGCAGTGGTAGCGATTATTGGTCCCAATATATAAAAAACATTTTCAGAAAACTTTTAACGATCCTTTATATGTATATGAATTAATCTTACATCTATACGAAGAGGTCATACCTTAGCCTATATGAATCGATCATCGAAACTCATGCCACGATCTTCTAGATGGATCTTCAACACACTAGGACATGTGTAGGTACATAGAGATAACAAGATTTTCCTTCTCTTTTTCTCTTAAAAAGTCTCTTCAGAAAAAATCTCTCTTGAATTATTAGAATAAGATGTATTTATATGACTCCATTAGGTTTTCTATTTAATATTATTTTTAATTTAAACTCTTTAAAGTAAATGAATTGATAATTCAATCACAATATTAAATGATAAGATAATTTTGAGATGATATCTTTGATAAGGTCAAATCTTTTCAAATCTAATTTAAAATAAATTTTATTTATTTTAAATCATATAATATCTTTAATGATATTTTTGATTTGATCAATTTTTTTCAAATCTGATTTAAAATATAATATTATATGTTTTAAATCATATTAAATCTTTAATCATATATTTGGTTTCGTCAAACCTTTTCAAATCTTATTTAAAATGGAATCGCATCTATTTAAATCAAATTATTTCTTATTTGAATTTTAAATTAGTGCCCTGAAAGAATGTAATGAGAATTATTTTAATGAAATTAATAAAAGTGATATTTTTTTAAATAATTGTTGTGAATGTATTATTATCGAATAATATAAATAAATATCAGAAAATTTCAAATTCATTAATGTGACTATAATCTTGTATTGATACGAAAGGATTAAGATTATAGATAATGAATTAAATTGTCCACAACATATTAAAGTATGAAGTCTTTAATTAGTGGTTGCTAGTACGGTTCACTAACATAGTAAATGTAAGTGATTTAGATCCGGATCACTGATGTAGATAGACATCTTAGTGAAGGTGCTTTATGTAATTGGATTATATAGGACATTACTCAATATGAATTAATTCTTTATTAAAATACCATTTGCCATAAAGAATTAAATTCATATTAACAAATGATCATATACAGATCAATTTGAATCCTGAGTAGTCATAAACTCCTATTTATGTCAATTGGATCTTTCGATTCACTCATCACGGTTTGTTTGTAAAATAGGTTAAAACTTTTATTTTGGAGATTCATTAAGATAAGTGGCTGAGAATATAATTTACAGATATGGAATCTAAACTTTCTTCATAGAAGATTGTATATTGGTTCCCTTAAGAGTTAATTCTGGAATTGAATAGTTTTGAGCTCAAATTTATAATCAAATTATAAATTGATCATTCACTAGTGAATTAATAATACTTAAGGATAAATAGATAATTAGAAAGGTAAATGCATGAAATGATTATATCAATGGACTACTAGAGATTGCTAAATAAATATGTTCTATAATTGCAATAATGCAATCTTATATTTTTAGTAAAATAATATTGAGATTAATAAATTAGATTTATTATATTAAAGAGTTTGATTAATAATCTAATTTATTAGAGCTTGGAATTAAAGGTGAATGATCCTCATGTCGCTTCTATAAAAAATTGTATAGGGTAAGAATGACAAAGGTTGAAAAAAGACTTATTTGCAAGAATATAGTTTTCTGAGATAAATTCTTAATTATGAGATAATTAGTATTAATTAATTAATTAAAAGATATATTTAAATGGTTAAATTGGGAATTAATTAATTAAATAATAATATATTTGATTTTGAATTGAATATGTTATATATAATATTAAATTGATATAAGATATTAATTTAATTTTAAGATTAGGTAAGTCAAATTTAGATTAATTTGAGAAACTAATTTAAAATTTAAATAATATATATTTTTTGATTTAAAATATATGAGATTCTATTTTAAATAATATTTGAATATGTTTGACTAAATCAAATGTATCATCAAAATGATGATATGATTTAAAATAAATTAGATTTTAAAAAATTTGATCTTATTAAATATATCATTAAAGAGATGATATGATTTAAAAGAGATGATCTATTTTAAATTAGATTTGAATGATCAATTCAATTAATTTAAAGAGTTTAAATTAATCAAAATACGTAATAGAGTTCTATAAATACATCTCATTCTAATTAATTACAAAAAGTTTTTCAGAAGTTTTTTTGAGTAGAGATTTTGAAAGAAAAAGAAAAAGAAAAAATTGTCATCTCTATGTGCCCACACACGTCCTATTGTGAGTCTCGATGATCGATTCGCGCAGGCTAAAAAATAACATATTTATATAGATGTAGATTAATTTATATGTATAGAAAGGATCGCTAAAAAGTTTTTAGAAAATTTTTATTATACACTAGGACTGATCCAACGCTTCCGCTGCATGGTTTCAAACCGCGATTTCCAACATTAATACTAATTATCTCATAATTATAAATTTTCCCCAAAAAACTTGCAAATAAGTCATTTTTCAACATTTGTCATTCTTACTCTATATAAGGTTATAATTCAAAACTTCAATAAATTAGATTATTTATTAAACTCTTTAATATAATAAATCTAATTTATTAATCCCAATATTATTTTACTAATAATAGATTGCACTCTTACAATTATAAAATAATTTATCGAGCAATCTCTAGTAGTTTATTGATATTATCGTTACATGTATTCAATCCTCTAAAAATTGATTCATAATTAGAGCTGGTCAAAATTACCATTTTACTTCTTTAATTATATATTTATCCTTAAGTACCATTAATCCATTAGTGAATGGTTAATTGGTAACTTAATTATAAATTTAAGCTCAAAACTATTATATTCCAAAATTAATCCTTAAAAGAACCAATATAGAATCTTTTATGAAAAAGATTTGGATTTCATATTTGTAAATCACATTCTCAGCCACTTATCCCGATGAATCTCCAAAACAAAAGTTTTTAGATTATTTTACAAACAAACCGTGATGAGTGAATTAGAAGATCTAGTTGACATAAACATGAGTTCATAACTACTAAGGATTCAGATTGATCTACATATATCATCTATTGATATTAATAGAATTCTTTATGGTAAATGGTTTGTTAATTAAAAATTAATTTATACCAGGTGTTGTCTTATATGATACAATTATATAAAGCACATTTACTATGATGTTTATCTACATCAGTGATCTAGATTTAGATCACTTGCATTCATAATGCTAGCGGACCGTACTATCAACCATCAATTAAGATTTCATATTTTAGTATGTTGCAGATAATTTAATTTAATATCTATAATCTTAATCATCTCGAAGCAATACAAGATTATAGTCACATAAATGAATTTGAAATTTTTTTATATTTATACATATTATTCAATAATAATACATTCAAAATAATTATATAGAAACATGTCACTCATACTCATCACATGCTTTCAAAGCACCATGCCCAACATTATTATTCTAGTTCATCGTTGGTTCTTCTAAAACTTCTTAAAATGGCTTTGATTTTTTGCAAATATAATAATGATTTTCTTTTCGGATCTATTGTAAATAAAATGAAGGAAAGTTTTTTAAAACATTAGTATGAAATTCCGCACTTGTATTCTTTAGAAGTCATTTTATATCCTAGGATTAAGCTTGACAGTTATAAATCAATTCTTACTTTTATTGGTGATAACTTAAATTTTGATTATACTATTCAATTGCTAATACTTCTGACAAGTTGCATCAAGTTTTTAGTGTTTATGAAAATAAGTACAGCGAATTATGGCCTCAATAATGGAAACAAAAATAAAAAGAAGATGCATTGTTATGGGAAGTATTCTCAAAGTCAAAGTGTTTCTCATATTCAAGTTCTAAGCAAAATGGTCAAGTTTTGGAATTGGTAACGTCGTCAAGCACAATTAGTAAGTCTAGTAGTATGATGCAATACAACGGGCTTTTTAAATATTTTGGAATGGTGGAAGGTAAATTCGTTCAAGTTTCCAATATTAGCCCAATTAGCACACGATGTCCTAACTATTTTGATTTCAATAGTTTTTTCATAAGCAACTTTCAGCCTATGTGAGCTAATTATTACTTATCAAAGAACATCATAAACATCAAAAATGGTGGAATTATTATCATGTCTATAAGATTGGGAATGTTCCATTAAAAGAGACCAACATCGTATGGAAAGTGAAGACTTACTTGGAGCTTTTGATTCTTTATACCTAGAATACGAAAATTGTAATTCTAGTTAAGATGGCATAAGAGATATCTCTGAATTTTAGAAAATTTGATTTGTAATTATAATTAAGTCTCATTTTTTCCTCTTCAAGACCAAGAGATCTTTTTTACAGAATCATCTAAAAAATAATAATACGCAATGAAATCTTCTTTGGCCAAATAATATTTTTTTAGAATTTATTTATTTCTAATTTTTATTATTAATTATACTAACTTTTATGGTACCCATTAAGGGGTTTTGGTCATGTGAAAGGTAATTTATATTGATAAGACCTTTTTCAAGTGAAAATATAAGAACATACCTCTAACCGCAACCGCACAAGATAATAGCGATTATGAAGAATGAAGCATGAGCTATAGTTGACTCGAAAAATGAAGCATTCAATGTTCTAATAAACATAAGTCATCAAAATGAAGAATCATAGCGAAAAAATTAATATTGAGTAAAAGGGAATGGTTTAATGATTCTTGGCTAAGAATCTATAACTTGGATCATTGGGTCGGATTGGTTCGATATAACCCAACACAGTCGAATCAGATCACATGACTTTCAGATGGGGATGTTTTATAAGTAGTATATTCAATGTAAACAGATACAAATAATAAATATATTAAATAGAAGATTGTATTTTTTTAAAATAAAATATGTATTTTAAGAATGAATTAATGAGAAATCAAATGTCATAGAAGAATGAACTAATGAAAAATTAATAGAAATAGCTCAAAAGGAAAAAAAAATGTAATAAATGATAAGATTAATGGAAAATTGGAATTTTTTTTTTTGTCTATCTTTAAGAAGATATATAAATTGAAAGAAATAAAATTAAAAGGAAAAACATGAATTCACAATAAATAAGAAGATAACTTAATTTAAATTCCAAAATCAATAATTTAGAATTAAAAAAAAAAAAGTCAGCCGGATACACCATCTGGATTTGTGTGGGATCAGATGCATCCAACTGAAGAAATATTTAGGCCATGTCGGATCAAATCGTATCCGACTAATTTGAATCGGGTTGGTCATATTAGATCTCTTTTGCTCACCCCTAATCTACGAGGACTAAAATATAGACCGAAAATTATATAAAAATGAATTTATAAAAGTCGAGCTATACATGAAAAAAAAATGTAAGATAGTGAATCAGTAATAATATAAGATATAGACAGATAACTTAATATTGTAGTCACGTTGTGTATAATAAACGATGGGAAACTTCCCATCTACTCAAGTATGTATATGTGCTTATCACGCTTTAATGTAACTAAAATGTAATTGATTTTATTGTAAACTTTTTCAGTACCTAATCTGAATTTTGTAATCTCAAATTGCATAAACAAACTTATGATAAAGATAACCAAGGTGCATATTATCATATAGAATTAAGTAGACGTATAAAGATAAACTCACCTTCATTAATTAATTGAAGTGGTAATCTGTGGATGCTAGATTTCCTCTTGACTGAATCTCAACCCTCGATCGAGATAAGTCTTGAGGAATGAGGTTGGGACTGAATCCTCTCTCGTGTAAATATGGATGGCACGGCACGGCAAGGTCCATTATGAGCTTGTGCCTTGCTGTGTCGTGCTTTTTTGGCACCTTTACGAACTGTATCATGTTCATGTCGACTCATATTTATAAAGATTGTTTGAGCACGACATATAAGCTTGCCTATGCCACACGTGAGCCCCAAATGGTATGGTCCATTTGGGCCTTTTATTTATTTATATTTTTATTTAAAAAAAATTCTAGTTAATTGTTACGAATTATATGTTTAGATTTCTTAGAATTAGAAATAATTAAAAATATAAATTATTTTTTTTTACCTAAATAAAACTTCATTATATATTATTTAATATATGGATTAGGGAGAGAATAATTATAATTTATAAGTTTTGAGAGAATTGAGATAATTAGTATAATTAAAAAGGGGGGAGGAGGTATTTCTAAGAAAATTTGATGAAGGGAGCAAATTTAAAATTTAAAATTTAGTAATGGGGAAGGGAGGGAAACAGAAAAGGAAAAATAAAAAGAAGAGGAACTAAAAAAATGGACAAACCTTCTATATGCCCCTAGACCCGCTTTAGGCCTTGCCCGTGGTTAGGGTGGATTGTACCGTACCGATACGCAAGTCTAGCCTATTATTCAGGCACGGCCCACAGCCCACACAATCTGGCATGTGGGGCATGCGGAGCTTGGCCCATATCTAAGTAGCTAGCCATGAACAACAGCCCACATTTACATCTCTAGAAACAAGCAAAACATAGGGATTCGTACAGCCGGAAAGGTCTTGCCATCCGGCGGCACTTGAGTCCGCCGATAGGCATCATTAACTGATAAAGTTGCCACAATAATTCTATAATCACGATAGGCTTATACTTAGAAGCATAGACAATTCTGGTAGACTAATTTTAACAGTTTCTCTTGGCCAAACACAGAAAGTTTATGAAATCACATTATATTAGTTCAACAACAAAAAAAAAGGAACAGACAAAACTAACAACATTAGAGGTTAATAAACTATCATTCTTAGATTACAGAAAAAGGAACAGGAATAAAACAAGAACTACATCAGCTGCCTCCTAATGCACTTTACACAACTTTCTTCCAACCTCTTTCCAAACTTGTTTAAATCACATTGACAAAAATAAAGATAAAAGAAAGATACAAAATGCAAATGGGTTCTAATAATTTCTAGAATTCAAGCAGAAATTGAGTTGGGTGAGATTAGAATACAAGATAGTTGATCTACACATTTATGTCCAGATTAGAAAGCAATTCCAATTCTCGGATTGCTTCAATGGCACCAATGGCTCCACTTTCACTACCAAAATATGGCTTTACAACACCAACAGCTTCCTTCACTTTTGATTGCTATCAAATGACACAAAAATAAACACATAAAACACCAAGTCCTATAATTATTGTCGTTTACAAATATAGCCCTTGAGAACTTGCAAATCACCCCTTGAACTTTAAATTCACAAACAACCTCCCACAAACAGGTAGTTAATCATGTAGTTAACTAATCTCCCAAATCATATTTCTCAAGTTTTCTTAATTAAATATGTTTTTATAAGAGAGTAGTTCGTGAACAATTTCATATTAAAACAAGACAATAAGTAAACAGGTGTTGTTATCCATGGCTTTCAGTTCAGATAACTTGTTTTCATGGATGCCATTTTTGGGGATTAACTAGCAATTGTGATAGTTAATAGCGTTATTTGCTAGTTTTTATGGCACAAATATATAATGATGTGTAGTTCAATAGTTCAACGGTAATGTGCGATTAACCCTATAATCAGATAGTAAAATATGAGCAAAAAGAAGAGAAATAAATAAATTCTTCAACTTACAAAGAATTGAAGCTTCCTTTTAAGTTGTTCACAAATGACAAGCTGTGGATTGGTGGTGGCATCTTCAATAACGGTTGATGCATTCTTTTTTTCCAGGAGATGGTAGAGAGAAGAAAACCAAATGGTTAGTGTAAAATAAAAAAATAAATAAAAGAACACACACACACACACACACACTTGGGAAATTCTTGTGCGACTAAAAAGAGAAATTCTTACGTGAACCTATCTACGGTGGACCGATTTATCTCAACCGTGTATGATAACTTCACACCATCATTTCATACACCGTAGACTACACATGAAATTCTCATTAAAAAATATTAAATACACATTTGATATATATTTATAGGCAAGGGGGAAGTGAGGCCAGACACTTGCCTCTGCCACTATATCAATTGATTTTCCCGATCACTTGTCTGTAATAAAAGATTTAAAAAGTTTGATTTACAAATCAATTTAAGTACTTGGAACAAAAAATTGAAATGAATTATCTCAATTAAATTGTTTGTTCCTACCCAGATTAGAAGATCTAATAATTCTAGTTTTTACCGGGAATCAAGCTCGAAATGAATTGTTTATTTATTCCATAAAAACCCATGAATTCCCAAATTGAAAATTTAATTCTAATTGTCTACTTTTCCAAACAGATTGAATTCTAATTCCAGTGCTGGTACTTGGCAGTATAATTTTCCTTCATTATGTATTATTTGTTAAAATTACTAACAGCGGTAAGTAGTTGAAATAAGCCATTCATTCAAGTCGAAGGAAAGCGTTTTACCTTCTTGGGCCGGCCCACGGGCCTTCTAACTCCATCAACCTTGGGCGGTCGGCCGGGCCGCTTCATGTACACTACACCTCCGTTAACACCTCCTAATCCCACGCTAGCTCCCGTAGCTCCACTCCCCCTGGGCCTCCCCCTGGGCCTGTGCTGATTACTCAGGCCCATATTTACTCCCTCTCCCACGTTGGGTAGTAGTGGTACGATAGCAGTAGCTACCCCAGCGTAAGGAATGGGTATGGGAGTGTTTCTGGGGTCAGATTTGGGCGGTCGTCCACGCCCCCTCTTGGGCTTTGGCGGGCGGACTGCAGATATCTTAGACTTGGACCCAGGCGGACGGCCTCTTCCCCTCTTCCCCAAAACACTGGCCTTCTGAGCCACGTCTGCAGCGCCGGTCTTAGGTGGACGGCCAGGGGTTCTCTTGACGACAACGGACTCATCACCAGCGGGCCCAAGAGAAACAGATACGGGCTCAGTGGTGAGCTTGGGCCGGGCCGGACGTCCACGACGACGAGGACGAGCCATCGTAGGGGAATCGGTAGCAACAGCGGAATCGTCGTCAGATCTCGGAAGCTTGTACGATTTCTTCACCATGACGAGGTCACCGCTGGTCTTCAAGCGAGTCAGGTGGTGAGTCAACAAGGCCGAGTGAGTTGGTGGGAGCTGGTCCGAGTAGATTTGCTCGATGTATTTCGCTATGGCTCTCTTGCTCGAACCATTCCTCTCGTTAAGGGCCGTGATTGCTGTATGTATCATCTGTCAAAGAACAAATTGGACTACAGTGAGTTCGTTTAGGGTTTCAAGGAGAGAGAGAGAGAGAGAGAGAGAGAGAGAGTTCAGTTAAGGTACCTTGTCATAAGGAGGGTGATTAGAGGTGGAAGGAGCGATGATAGGGTCAGGATTGGCGGCATCAGCTGTGTATGACGGAGGTTCGGTAACGACTGAGCTCGGGGCGGCGGTGGACCCAACGGTTGTTGTCGTTGCCGGGAAGATCGGGACTTGGTTCATTTCTTTTCTTTTTCCTTTTTTCCTTTTTTTTTCGGTTTCTAAAATCTTATTATTATTTTTTTTTCTTTTACTTTTGGTCTAGAGAGAAGGAATTTGTATTTGTTAGAGAGAGAGAGAGATAAGAGAGAAGAGGTAGGTTTGTTTTTTCACGCGTGAGGGTTTTTTTTTTCTTCTTTTTTTAAAGTTTTTTAAGTTTTTATTATTTATTATTTTTAGTCTTTGCTCTTTAGACAGGCTTTGGGAAAAGAGGTAATTGAGAGTAGGATTAATCCAACGGTTGAGGATGACTTGGTGTGGATTGTCGTCTTGTAATGAGATATGGACCTTATTTTCCTTGTCTTTTTCTTTTTCTTATTATATTATTAATATAATAATTATTTATATTCTTCATCATTACACAATTTTCAAATGAATGATAATAATTAACTTCCAAATCTGATCTGCAGTATTAAATGGTTTGTAATAGTACCGTTAGAAATGTCAATTTATGTAGATTTATTTATACATACAGTTTTTATAATTTTTCAAATCTGAAAATTATTTTATTTATTTTATATATTTTAACTCGTTTAAATATATTTAAATAAAAAAATGAATCAATTTTTTTTTTATTATTGTTAAAAAATAATAATAATAATAGCAAAAAATAGAAAGGTGATCGAGATTTTAATTGGGTAAAATAGTTAAATGGTTTTATGAATAATACTTTTTTTTAATGTCTAATTTAAAAAAAAAAAAAAATTGTAAACTTGCATTTTTATTATTATTATTTTGAACGAGTGAAAATTACTAATTTGACCTCCATAAACAACAAAAGTCCTCTCTTCTTCTTTCTCAGTAACCATTTTGTTTTATTTTACTTACTATTTAAAATTTATTCTCAAACTCTTTAAATATATTATTATATATAATTTTTTATAGAAGATATCGAGCTTAAAAGAAAAAAAAAATTGATAAATAAATAATATCGAGTTCAACTGTTTCTTATTTTATTAAATTTATTATTTAATAAATTAACTTTTAATTTTCACTTTTTTTTATTGTCCAATATAATTTAAATTTTAAAATTATTGATTTAATACTAACAAATATTATAAATTATTAAATTTATTTAATTACAATATTTGATTTGATTTGATTTACGTGCATTATTGTGATGAAGAATAAAATAAATTATTTCTCATGCTGTTAGATATATATATATATATATATATGCTCAGAATCAAGGACTTTCAAAACTATAGATATAAATTTATGAAAATTGCAGATTAGCCCTCTAATTCTGAATGAAACGTTATCAAGTATGAGAGCGTTAAACTGCTAATCTGACTTTGTACATTAGCGCAAATTTTAAAATAATTATTTTTTCTTAATTAATCTGTTAATTTAATAGAAATTAAGTTTATTCATATTTTTTTACCTTAAATAAATTTTTTATTTTTTTTCTAACTTTCTCAATCATCCAACCATCTTTAACCTTTATAACCACCTCTGCCTCCAAACAATCCTGCCATTATCGCTTCCATCATACTTCATTTCTTCAACCCCCACCACCAAGTTCAGCTCAGACATCAATTTGGGTTTAAAACCCAAATTTTGCTTCTAGGATTCTTCGAACTTAGACTCGATACCGGGTTTCAAACCCATATTTTGTGTCGCCAGTGGAAGCATTGTCGAACGCAGAGATGGTGATAAGGGTAAAGAGTGGTCGGATATGGTTACAAAATATGAATGAAATTAATTTTTATTAAATTAAGGGTTAATTTTGAATTGTTTTAACATGTATGTTGACATGCCCGGCAGGGTCGAGATATATGGTTTAAGTACAGAGATAATGAGAATAGATCATGTGAGATGGAAAGTCCATATGGAATGTCTACTTGGTATACATGCTTAACAGAAAATTGACTTGCAAAATAAGGTTAGAAACAGTTAAAAAAGTAATTTACCAATTTGCCCTTATTTTTCACCTAAGACTAGATGTGTAAATATGGCTCATGCCCGGTTGGCCGGCTCATGACCCGCTCACTAGGAACGGCCCACGACACAACACAACACACATTTCGTGGGTTGTGCTCGTCATCTACCCTAGGCCCACTGTGTTTGGTGTCTTTCCTATAAGTCGACAAGTATTTGCTTATCTAGATTGGAATACCGTTTTCGTAAAATAACATATAGATATCCAACTCAATTGAATATTTCAAAATCAAAGGTTATATGCTATTTGTTTAGCACATATAAATTCCATGTTCATTTCAAATTTATAAATTAACTATTAATCTAGAAATGAAAGAGAATTAAAGAGGGAGTGGAGAATATATTGAACTATCCGACTTCTCAAAGAACTGGACAGTTCTTCATTATTTTTCTCTTTGAGTCGCTGGCCCTTTTATTAAAATGATTTTGATACCAGTAATTTGGGATTAGGCCCATAATTAAAATTGGTTCTGCAATTAGTACCTTATTAATACCTAAAATTGATACCCGTATCGGATGTATCATATCAAAATTCTGTCGAGATCATAGAATATGTCTATTTGAAACTCTTCAATAATTTATTGAGAATTTGTGAGGAGAAAAAAAGTAAGGCTGGAGAACTCAAGCAAAGATGAGAATTGAAACTGCATATCCTTTCATTTGTTGGAATGAGAAAAAAAAAAAGTGTTTAAAAAGAGCTTTTTAAAAGAGTTCAATGGTTGGTAAAAAAATGTACTGAAAATATTTATAAGCATTAAACATGTTTGGCAAAGTATAATTTGAATTTGTTTATTTCTTATCCAAATGAAGAAAAATGATCGAATATTAAATTCTTCATATAACCTGTTCATATAAGCCAAAAAAGAGCTTAAAATCCACAAAAAATAAGCTTTAAGCTTAGTCAAGGATAAGCCCTATCCTAAACACCTTTTTAGAATGGAGGAAGAAATCTTAGTGTTTGTCCGCAAGTTCTTCCGGAAGGAATCTTGACCACTGGGCATTTGATAAGGGTCGACGCAGATTTGTTTATGCAAAGAATAACATCATAAATTTGGTGACTATGATTTCTATCCTTAGTACAATAAATCATTGGAGAAAACCCAATTGCATCTGCTATGACTGTTCTTACAGTGTCAAGATTGTAAGATTCTCCATTCGGTCTTACTCCTATAATTCATAACCTATTGAATACATTAATAATGACCAAATGCTTAGCCAAATACTACTATACCATTAAAACAAAAAAGGAAGAAAAAAAATAGAGAGAGATGTATTCAATTTGAGATAAAGATCAATATTACCTGCTGTTTCAAGAATTTCTAAGATTTTCAATTTGCTTTTCCAATCAAGAGCTGTTGTGAAGTATGTAGTCTGGTCAAGACTGGTGCAAGATCCAAATTTCAACCAATTTTCAGTCCAAGTCGGTATGCCATTATTACTAGGGCATTCTAGCGACGGCCAACTCTTCTGTAGGATGGCAATGAAGTCGATTACCTGAGACATGCATCAGAATGATTAGAACATCAATCGAAATCATAGGTTTTATATAATGGAGTCTTAGTTTTAAACTTAAAAAGAAATGATTCAATGAACTATACGCAACACAACATATATACTAGCTAGGTTAATATACATACATACATACATATACTTAAAACTTAGATTCTAAGATCCCCTTGATATTTAGTGTTATTTTGATTTAATAATATGAGAATACCTTATGCGTACTGAAGGGACTCACAGGGCTACAATAAGTTGGGTTCCCACTTCGAACGTTAATAGGTCGAAGAGAATCAATATAAAAATCTGTTGCAGGTTTCCCCGTTTTTGGATAACAATACTCCGCGTCTCTATTACAGCGTGATCCAGGCCACTACGTACATTATAAATATTTTTAAATCAATAAATTAATAATTTTATTAATATTAATAATAATGTCTTAAATTAATAAAAAATATATTTTTTATATAATATATAAATAATTTTTTAAAACATAATATTTATAATTTAATTATAAAATATTATTTTATATATTATTTAATTAATTATTATTTTTCTTAAAATTCGCATCAACTTAAATTTCATCTTTAAAATTTTTCTTAAGTTGATAAGAAGTTTTGACGTAATTTTTTTATACTGTAATAAAAAAAATTTTCAATATCATCACCGTTTTAATACATTATTTTCTAAATATGATCTATAATAGATATTGAATCTTATTTTGTAAAGAAGTTTGTTCAACCTATTATTTACGGCATAATTTTATCCGCTAGATTAATATTTTGAAACAAAGTTGTCCATATGAAAATTATATGATTTTTAATTATCTTTCTATAATTACAAAAATCGACGCATTTAAATATTTCTAACAAAAATTTCTGCTTAATTTATCACGATATGATTTTAATAATTAATATGAGAAAATCTATATATTAAAATAATTATCATAAAGTGTACAAGAATGAAAATTTGATCTCGTAAGGCATGGCAAACTAAAAAAGAATATTACTATGATGGACATAAAAGTCAACGATTGAGGAATCAAAACATGAAAATATTTTTCTTTCTCATGTCGATAACAAAGAAACAATCAAAAAGCAAGTAACATAACTCATTCGCCAAGATCTTACTTACCCGTTGCTGAAAGTACAAGAAATTGAAACGATGAGTTGAAAAACCAACATCGAACAGAATCTGCCATATCCAAAGTCATACTACCAACCTTAATCCAAAATTCATACTCTGTCTACCTTCAGAATAGTGTGCACCTTGTACCTTGTGCAGTGGTTTTTAAACCAATACCCCTCTTGTCAAGTATATTGGCCTTTCAGCATTTAAAGAGGGAATTACGATCGGATTGGAGGAACAAAGTATTGGTAATTAATGGGTTATATTTTCTTCAAAAAATAATAATAAATTATTTTATCCAAAAAAATTTTTTCCGGAAAATTTAAAAATTATTCCGTCATATGTTAATTTTAAATTTCTTTTAACATGACATGCGTCAAATTTAACACTCAAACTTATTAACATATTTTTATTCTATAATCAAACTTTCTAAAATATTAATATTCCATAATGAATTTAAATATTAAATATAAATTAATAATTATCTTCTTCTTTCCTTAAAAAAAAAAAAAAAATTGAAAAAAACAAAAATGCATTTGCAACAAACTTATTTTTCATCTAAGAAAATTCTAATTTATGATAATCTAAAGAAACTCTAAATTCAAAACCCTAAAGCATAAAAATCCTAATTGATAATAAGATAGAAAAAAAAACATGTTTGCATAAGGAGAAATGATAATAAAATTCTAATCTTATTTTTGATTTAAGAAAACTATGATATATATCAAATTCAAACATGTTATTATATCATATAATGTAGGATAATATAAAAAGTTAAATTTAAATACAGAATTACGGTACGTGTAAAATTAGTTTTTCTTCATTTTAATAAATTTATAAATCATATTTCATATATACTCTTCTTTGTATGAATTTACTTTAAATAGGTAATTTATATTATTAAAGACTTTAATTAGTATTTATTTACAAGAAAAAACTGAAATCAGTGATTAATGTCATTAAGGCTTAATAAATTATAGATTATTATTTTAACAATATGTCTTTTGAGTCGTACTTCAAGCAATCCATGTAGTAAACCCGTGAGCGAGAGGACCCATGAGCCCTAAATGGGCCCGTGAGTCCTAAAACCACTCACCTCCAGCCGCCGGACCGTCCAGGACGGTGGCTTTCCCTTTCTGTTCCTTTGTGGCAATTTTCAGCTGCTGAAAATTTTCTATTGGCTTAACTTTTCAGCAGTTGATGTTTGCACATATCAACGTCTCACATGTCGGTCTATGGTCGAAGGGTCGAGGGTCGAGGGTCGAGGGGTCAAGGGTTGAGGGGTCGAGGGATCGAAGGGTCGAAGGATCTATAAGTTGATGGGTAGAAGGGCATCTCACATTTGGACTTTAGTTATGATATACAGGTCTAACATTTAAGTCAAATGATGAAAAATTCAACCTTTATGGTTCTAAATCTAATATTTAATCATTGAGTTTATGATTATAAGTTTAATGTTTAAAATAGTAGCTTTATGCCTTATGATAAAAAGGTTCCAGGTTTCTAGCTTAAAGAATCAAGATTGAATAAAATTAGTTACTTTATAAAAGATTAAACATTAGCTAATATTTAAATAGAAAAGTCCGAGATACTTCGAGCTTTAAGAGTTAAACATTGGTTACTTTACTAGTTTATTTTAATTATAATTTTTTATTAATATTTTATTTAAAAATAATAGAACTCGTTTAAGGTACAGTCGAACCTAACCCATTTTTGGCTAGTCTGAGCTAGAGATAAACTTAAAGAGCTTCTTAGATCGGGCCCGGACATATATTTAGAAAACGGGCTTAGTTAAGCTTAATCCAATTCTTTCTTTTGGGCTTAGCCTGGCCCGATTTTGAATAGTGGAAAGCCCGATGAGGGCCGGGCCAGGCCGGGCTGGGTAGCCTGTTTTGACACTTGTACCTTCAAGTCTTTCCACGACAATAGTCAAATCCTTATCTTGTTATGCCTCATCATCTTCATCATCTCAACTTGCTTCAACCTGATTTCCCTCTACTATTTCGGTTCGGTTGTCACCATCTTAAAACCTCCACTGCCTTCTTCCTCTACCACCTCCTTTAACAAGTTATTTCCTACTACCCCTCTCTCTTATATTGATCATACTCGTAATGCAACAAAGGCTACTTAGTCAATTGAAAATTCTAAGAGTCTCCCGAATGTGACTATTGTCACTTAAGATTATTTATTTTCTGAGATAAAAAATATCCTTAGATTATCTTTCCCTCTAGTAGGAAAAATGAATTAAAGAGTTTCTTGATTTCATTTCAGCCCTGGCAGTGAAAGGTTCTACTACCATTGTGACTTCTACTGTCAAGAAAGCAGTTAAATAGAAAATCCCCGCAAGAAAATCTTCAAGAATGAAGACTGTGACAAAAGAGAAACCTCTCTTTTATTTCCCATGACTAGTATTCTATTATGGAATATTAGAGGCATGACAAAGCTTAAAACTCGTTCTGTTTGAAAAAAACTTACCAATATTCATCACATTTCAAAGTTTTCTATAGCTGAACCTTTCAAAGAGGCATCAAGGATTTCTGAGGCTGTTTGATATTCCAGATTTTCTAATTTTCATACTAATATCTCTAATAAAATCTGGAGTTTTTGAAAAGCTGACAACAAGGTAAACTTGATGGATCGGGGGCTGCTTTTGATGATATGGTTGATTTCCAAGCAATCTAGCAAGCTTGTAATTTAATTGATCCTAGTTTTAGTGGCTCAAAATTTACCTGGATAATGGTAGAGTTATTGGTTCTAGAACTTGGAGTAGGCTTGATCGAGTCCTCCTCTCTTTTAATTAGTGGGATTTGTTGCCAAAAAAATCGAGTTGAAGTTGAAAGTTCATATTCTTAACAGAATCGAATCAAATCACTGTTTTATTGGGTTCAAGTGGAAAACTATAACAAGCTTGGATGGTTCAAATTTCAAGAAGTGGAAAACTCTAACGATAGTATGTTCGCTCAACTGAGATTAATTTGCACACATGAAACATAGAAGGGTGCCAGGGATTGGGGCCAACAACTCTTTTCGACGATCAAATTAATCAGAGAACATGAAAGGAAGTTAGTCGGAGAACATGAAAGGGGAGCTAAATTAGCTTGTAACTCTATAATAAAATAGTGAATTTGAGAGTAGCTTTAAGTGTTTGCTCATATACTGCGTTGCGATAGAGCAAGGATCCGGCCCACTTTCCAACTGGCATCTCCTCATTGGAGACATGTCCATGGTAGTGCGCTAGGCCACTACTAGGTCACTGTCCTTGCACTGTACCCATCGGAAGATATGCTTTCGACTACCTTGTAGCTCCCTTTGTCTGATTTCTTCCTCTTCACGTATGAGCCAATACCAGCTCCCAATTCGCACCCTCCTTTTCATGTAAGAGAATGGCCCTATACCTTTGATTAGTGGGTTGTGCTCTTCGCTTGTGTATCGAACAAGATGCCATTGGACCTTACCTAAACCAATGTAATTGCCTCTTTCTTTATGCAATTTCATAACTCCAACAGGTCTGAAATGACTTGTCAGACTAGGTGTTCAAATAACTGCCCCCAACATTCATGATGAACAAGTATTACAGCTGTGAATTTTCAGAAAGTTTAGTATATAATAAATTATAAAATATATCAAAAAGAATTTAGGTGGCAACAAGATCATATTGTATATCTAAAAATAATAATTATAATTATAATAAGGTGGATAAGATAACATAAAAAACCTTAAATCATAAGATAAATGTGTAAATAAATTTTTTTATATGTAATTTATTATTATTATTATTATTTATGAGAATGAGTAGTAATTTTTATTATAAAAAAACAAAAAGTTTCATCTACATCCACTCGCATTCACGATTTCCCCTATTAAAATATATAATAAATACACTTATAGAAAGAATTTTAATAATTTCTCCAACTAATAATTATAGAGAAATAAAATTTAAAAAAAATTTAAATAAAATTAAATAAATTGACCGTCATCCATAGCATTACCATTAACTCGTCAATAAATAAATAATATACTTTAATATACTTTATCATATCAAATTAATATACTTTATTTAAATTTAATTTTTCTATCATTAAAACACATCAAATCCAGCACGTTTTTGTCTAGCAGGCTCACCCAAAATGCCCAATAAATACTCTCTACTTAACTAATAATCCCCATTTACTTTAACCATATATCTATATAAAATATAAGGTCTAGTCCTCGCACTAAGTGCTAAAATCACTTTAGCCCCCACCCACTGCTCCATTGCCTCAAGTTTCCAACCCCCGCCAGCTTTATTGTATTCCCTCCTCCCCACCCCACCAGCTTTATTGTTTCTCTCTTTCTCTCCACCCAACACCCCCGCCACTTGTAGCCCACCACCACCAACACCTCCTCCTCCACCCTTTTATTTTTTTTCTCTTTTTGTTAAACTTGACCCCTCCACCTACCTTCTTACCAAAACCCATTCTCCCTCACATTCCTTCCAAATAGATAGTAAAAAAGAAAGGGAAAAACAAAAACAAAAAACAAAAATAAACAAAAATAAAAACAAAAAAATCAATCATTCTTTTCTCTCTTCCAATGTCGCCAAATCCCCAAATTCTCACCCTCTTTCTTCTCACATTTCTCTTCCACTCCTTTCCGGGTCTACCCGAACCTGACCCGGTAACAATCCAACCGTTTCTGCTCAACCCATCTCCCCCTTCCACAATTCCCGCCTTTCCAGAACAATCAGACGTCCAAGCCTGTCCATTAAACCTACCGGATGAGCTTTTTCACGGCGTTAAAACCGCATGTGGTGGGGCCAAGAAAGGCGACCGGTTCATGACCGTAGAGCTCCATCGGACCAGATGCTGCCCCGTTCTGGCAGCTTGGCTCTACGCCGCATACTCTGCCACCGCCTTAGACAGAGCTGGCAGGGCCTCCTCCTCCTCCGCCGTCGTAGCAGACATGCCGGTTCTTCCCGATGACTCTGAAACGTGCGTGAGTAACTTGGGCAAGGCTTTGAGTGAAAGAGGGATCGAGCTGATCAAACCGAACGAGACGTGCGACGTCGTTTACTGCTACTGTGGTATAAGATTGCATCCACTGAGCTGTCCTGAGGCGTTTTCGTCGAACCAGAAGGGGAAGCTTGTTGGAGATGAGAAGGTGAAGAGGTTGGAGAGAGATTGCTTGACTAATAGCGTTAATGGGGGAGGATTGGGTAGATGCTCCAACTGTTTACACAGTCTACATCAGGTAATTAACTAAACTCCATTTTCTATTACGCTTCTAATTTCTTCTCTACTCTCTAGCTTAATTGGTTACTTCTGCACAAGTGTTTTTGTTCATTTCCGTTTTAATTTTAGTAGGTTAGGGAACAAAATGAAGAAGAAGATGAATCTGATTAGGGTTTCTTCCATAATTGGGAAAGTTTTTTTTTTTTTTCCCTTCAGCTGCTGTTAGCTAACCTTTACTCCATTGAAACACTGTTCGAACCGGTGAAGATGATTGTACACGCGCTAGGACAGGGCGCGTATGATGTAACTGATAGTAAAGGTTGTAAGAGCAATGATTAGGATTTTTCCTTTGATGTTATTCATCAAATGGCCCTCCCTAAAAAGACCAAATTTTATTTTATCTAATATCTAATTTGGATGGGTTTATTATTTAGATTCACTTCCTTTATGGTCGAACATAGCTTGTGGATAATAATATCTATCACGAATATGAAGTGAGCTCATTGATTTGATTTTCATGTTTTTGTTTGCATTGATAGAAAAGATAAGCAATGCCCTCACATGCTATGCATTAACTTATCAAGAAAAGATGTGTGTGTGACTTTAACAAGCATTGTAGCGGACCAGAGGTGTCTTTGAACAAAGGATTAGTGTACTTCTTGTGGCTCCCCTATTTTCTTAAGAGAAATACGTACATAATGTGATATCATGCCAAGTAAATGAGTCAATTTAAATCTACAAAAAATAAAGCATTATTTCCTATTTCAATAATATGTTTCTTACTGATAAGCTTTTCATAATGTTAAGTATGAGCTAAATTATTTAATTGACAATCTTAGAATATAATATATTAATGCAGCTGGACAAGAAGAAAACTTGGAACTCGAGCAAAGAAGAGGATAGGGTTAAGAAGATGCACAACAAGGAATGTGACTTGATGGGTTTAACATGGCTTTTAGCGAAGAATCGGACGGCTTACATTCACACCGTTTCATCTGTTTTACGTGCTACTATGATGAGCACGGACGGCTCGGATCCCCGCTCCTGTACTCTTAATAGTGATGGAATGCCTCTAGCCGTTGATTCCTCTCAAATCTCTGATGCGTCATCTTCTTCGCCCATCTCACCACCATTAATATTGTCTCTGCTTGCTTTCTGTATAAGTACAATTTTGAAGGGTTTGATTAATTAATCTCAAGGGGTTTGACTGATTAATTGTTAGTTTTTGTACTTTTTGGCTTGTTAAGTTTTTTACTTTCCCCTGTATAACCTTTTCTTCTTCTTTTTTCGGTACTGTGTTGGGTTTGGAGGGAATTTAGGAGGAGAAATCGGAGAAAATTATCTTATTTTGATACATCTTTTGTTAAGTAGGCCCAAATTAATTTTTTTGGTTAAAATATTTTACGAAAGTACATTAGAATAAGTTAAAAATTCAAAATTTTGGAAGGAACAAAATACTATTACTTGAAAGGTGAAACTTCAACCAGTCAAACTCAAACCGATCTCCATCTAATCAATCCCGATCTCAACAACCCGATGTTCCAATTCGGTCAAAACAATCTTGATCTCACGATCAAGTCGTCCCTCCGCCTCGCGGTTCTTAAAGTCTCATGATCGGGAAAAAAAACCCGGAGGAGGTATGTGTAACTTTTGTTATATTTGGATCAAGTTGTTAGTGACAAAGCATGTAAAAATGAAGTTTAGTATTGAAGATATTAGTTATGCACATGAAGTGTTCGATGAAATTCTTAAGAGTTCCAAACTTGATTTATTCTTGTAAATCCTAAAGATTAAGTTGGTGAATAAATATGTAAAAGTGAGGTTGAATTTTGAAGATATAAGTTGTGATTTTTTCTTCTGAGTCCCAAATATGTTCAATATTGAATAATGAAGATTTATTCTTGGGAATGAAATTGATTGGGATTAGTTAGGGAATGAGTTGTGAATCTGTTGATGAGAAGTTCACGGTTTGAGACCCAAAAATAAGTTTGGGTGATCCCAAACATGGTCTCAATTCTCGGTTTGGGATCACCAACTGTATTCTCGGTGATCCCAGAACGAGAACTCAGTCAGAATTCTCAGTCAGCGATCACTAACTGTGTTCCCAATGATCCTAGACCGAGAACTCGATTTGGGTTCTCGATTTGGAATCATGACTCGGTGATCCTAAACTAAGAACTCGGTCTGGATTCTCGGTTTAAGATCATGATTCGGTGATCCTAGATGAGAACTCAGTCTTGGTTCTCGGTCTAGGATCATGTTTCGGTGGTCCCAAACCGAGAATTTGGTTTACGTTATCATTCTATGATCATGTTTCAGTGATCCTAGACTGAGAACTCGGTCTAGATTCTTGGTCTGGGGTCATGTTTCGGTGATCTAAGATCGAGAACTCAGATTGAGTTCTCGGTCTGGATTCACCAGTTTGGGTGATCCTAGACTAAGTTCTCGATTTGGGATCATCGAGAACACGGTTGGTGATTCCAGACCGAGTTCTCGATTTGAGATATTAAATCTCATCTTGAACCAAATTATTTACTGTAATTATTTAATTTATTGTATTTGTTTTTAGGAGCAGGAGTTACCTCAACTAAAATCAATCTTATGTCGCGATCGTCATTTTGGTTGCACGATTACTTT
The DNA here is from genome assembly GCA_027186245.1 of Coriaria nepalensis. NCBI lineage: Eukaryota > Viridiplantae > Streptophyta > Magnoliopsida > Cucurbitales > Coriariaceae > Coriaria > Coriaria nepalensis. The sequence goes on along the minus strand of CP114499.1, from coordinate 2,608,897 downwards.
GCAATTGAGGCTGCACGAAGTGATTAATGAAATTAAAGAGAAGTTGAATGCGAGAGAGTTGGAAATGTTCAGGGTATCTTGCTTTGGGCATTTTCTAGATGTGGATCCAGGACTATTTTTCTCAAGTCATTTAACCTTAGCCTTGATACTCCGTCTAGTTCGGACCCCAAAAAAGTATGAGGCATGGTTCTCCATAAATAGTTTTCATCTTTGGTATTCAAAATATGAGTTTGCTCCAGTCACCAAACTGAAGTGTCATGACCCACTAACCGTACCTCATAGAATAATGAATAATACAAAACTGGTAGACAAATATTTGGGGGGAAAATGAAATTTAAATGTGGTGACTTTATGGACATGATCAACAAACTCCTTAGAAGTACAAGGAGTGAAGATCCCATTGAAAGGGCGAAGGTTGAAGAAGTGAAGGTAAAATTAGCCCCTGTTTACTTCTTGGTGTCCGCCCTCTTAGGTATAGTAAAGAAGATTATCTTTGAGAATAGTTATCTATCTATGGTCTCAGACTTAGAATTCTTCAATAGTTATCCTTAGGGTAAATCAGTATACTAGAGAACCATCAAATACATAAATAGGGACGATCTCGAGAAGAAGGCCAGAACAACTACTGGAAGAAGAGATGGTAAAGATGAGACCATCGATTTATACGATTTTTCGTATGCTTTTTAAGTAATTATTACTCTTAATTAGACTTTAATTAAATAGTATGTTTCTAATATTTCAGTTCAGTCTTTATTAATACTTTTTAAATTACTTTACATGTATGGACTTTTGAAACTATTCACAACTTTGGAATGCAAATATGTTTATGTTGTCGTACAAAAAGATCACAAAGATTTTAGATAAAGCAAATGTTAGCTTTTATGGTTTTTTTACTGTAATTTCTAAATTAATAGAGCTTCAACAAATCTAACATTAAATATATAAGTTAGAATGCATGAGATCTTCGGTCGTCAATAAAAGAGGAATCCAAATCTTATATCGGCATTGACTCGTTCAGCGATGATGAGAAGGATGTAAATAATGATCGTGTGAGCACCACACTAGATGAGATGGGGGAGCAAAATGAAGAAGCTGAAGAAGATGACATATTTCGAGATGAGGTTGAAGAAGAGGGTGTGGAAGAGGATGTTCGGGAGGTTGAAGAGGAGTATAAGGGAGAGGATGAGCGACGATATTCTCCACCTTCACCGAGAAAAAGAAGCAACGACAAACTTTTAAGTAGTGAGCTGCTAGATTTCATATGCAGAATAGCAATGATGGTAGATGATCTGGTCAGAGAGTGGGGGAACTTGAGCATAGGTTCGGGGGCTTAAAGCACACCATCTGCAAGAGACTAAGGAGGGTAGAGAATGTCGTCGAGGTAATCAACCATAAATTAGATCATGTGGTCTACCAACTCTTTAGTGGAGATGATGAGGCTCCTTCACATGAGAGCTCGGTTGGATACGATACGTTTGATGAGCATGAAGATCATATTTTCGATATGGGCTCGGTAGCTAGCCCCGGTAAGTAATTGCTTATTTTTTTAATGTTCTCTTCTTAATATTGTTTATATTTTTAACTACTTAATATTTTTATATTAATTATTCATATTTTTTGGTATATAGTTGTCGATCCCCCACCCACTAGACATGGAGCTCCCAACAAATTCACATATGGATGATTCACGGTATCTGTACTCAGTAAATAATTAATTTTATATTTATTTTTGTATTTTATTCTTCATATTAAAATTTTCTTTAATCACTTAATATTTTTTAATTAATTATTCATTTTTTTGGTATCTAGGTGTCGATCCCCCTCCCCCTCCTACTAGACATGGAGGTCCCAATAAATGCACTTGTGGATGATGTCTCGGCCTCAACTTCAACCTCGTTCTTTGACACATCCTCTTCCACCTCCACATTCATCCTTTTATATAGATATATGTCACTATCATCATCATAATTCATAAATTTCTCATTATCATCATCATTAGGAATTGGTAATTGACGTTGCTCTCGAACATGCGTATCGCTTGTCCCTCTTGGAATCAACATCACGTAAAGTGGAGATTTATCTGCCTCTCTTGAACATAAGTACACTAAAAATGGTTTCATATCTGCGTCATTTTCTATAAATATCGGATGTGTGATCAATGAGGATGACGGCTTGTACGATAATTGCAAGCCAAATTCAATACGATTAACGTTGATAGCATTGCAGAGGATCTCTAACAACTTACTAAATCTGACACTAGTTTCAATTGCAACACTCTTCCATTCTCGTGAGTCTTTCGGAAGCTTGTATTTCGACAGCTTTGAGGTTTCATCCTTCTTCCATTCCCTATCGAAACATATATCTATGTATACAAATGATTCCATTTCTAAAAATTAAATAACTGCACTAGACCGAGAATATTAGACGGAATTCTTAGTCTATAATTCATTGGCCGAGTTTCTCGGTCTAGAACTAATTGGACCTGTAAAGGTCCAATGAATTCTAGACCTAGATCTCGGTCTATAATTCAATGGACCATGAATATTGGACCGAAATCTCAGTCCATAAATAGTTGGACTGAAAATATTGGACCCAATTCTCGGTTCAGAATTTATTGGACCGAAATCTCAGTAAAAAAATATATGGATAAAAAATATTAAACCTACTTCTCGGTCCAAATTTCATTGGACCGAGTTCTCGTTCCGGAAATAACTGGACTTATATAGGTTGGAATTACAAGTCCAATGAATTTTGGAGCTAAATCTCGGTCTAGTTCAATGATCCAAAAAATATTGAAAGAAATATAAAATATAAACCCATAATCTCATATAATTGGTCGAAATGTATAAAGAAACGAAAAGAAAAGAAAAGAAACGAAAAGAAACGAAAAGAAAAGAAACGAAAAGAAAATAAAAGAAAATAAAATAAAAGAAACGAAAAGAAGATACAAAAATGTAAGAGAGATGTAGAAAATGTGTAAAAATATGGAAAGAAAAGAAACCTTACCAAGAAAATCTAAAAAACTCGAAAATATATAAATTTAGCCAAAATATCAAATAATGATCGATGATCTATTAAAAATAGATGAGCTAACATCGTCGCAAATCAACAACACAAAGCTTGTATTAATGTTAATGGAGTTTCATTTTTTTTATGTTTGGCCAAAAAAAGATGATAGAGATGAGGGTATTTAAGTAAAATAATTATTTATTTTTAAATAAATAATAAAAAAGGACTACTTAACAAAAATTTATAAAAATTGACTATTATATATATATATATATATTTTTGTAGTAAAGCTATTTAACTAAAACCCCCGATTAAGAATGCAATTATTTGTTCTAGTGATAGATTTTGAGTTTTCTTTGTGTCTTGTTCATATGGAAACTTGATGTGGACGATTATTATATTGTGTGCCTTGAATGGCATGTGATAGAGAGGATCGGAAGGCTAATCTTTTATTTTATTAAATATATTAATTTATTTTTATTTAAAATTGTTAAATATTAAATAAAATTTTTTTAAAATAATAAAAAGTTACTTTATTATTATTTAATTAATTAATTTTTTATTTATCTCATTTTAATTAAAATTTTTAAATCTTTTTATTTAAGATTAAACTATTTTTAAATATGATATATTAACTTAAGTAAAAGAAATAAAAAAAAAAAAAAATTTCCCCACGGTTTCTCTTACTTATGACAACTTGTTTGGTTGCATTCTTTTGAAGGCAGAGTAATGTTCTTCACGGGAAATTTGTGAAAATATAAAAAAACATCAAACATCAACTCACAAATTAAATATTTATTGAGTAGGCCAGTTAAGTACAATGCCTATGAAGGTCTGATTATGTATGTTTATTAGCAGCTGTGCAGATTGCCGGTTTTTGTGTCCCGCATACCTTCAGGTTCTTGAAGTTTTCACATTCAGATTTAGCCGGGCCTTGATTTCCATTATATGTGAGATTGATGTCTTCTGCAACTTCCACGCCCTCGCAAGGAAATGCCTTACTGCAAGCAATCTTCACCAGCCACCCGACAGGCGGAAACTGTCCCTTATTTTCTTGAAGTTCATTTTGCTATAAGGATGATTCCATGGGCAGTACCCTTGGTCAAGGATGATGGGATTATTGACAATTTTCATGATGATATCATCAAAATGAATATCGAAAGCTTGTGCGGGTAGAGACTTTGAGTCGTGGTTTTGATTTAAGGATCTTGGTCATTTGCATTATTTTCTTGGGTTACAAGTTTAATCCCAAGTTAACTTGCTTCATGTAATCAACTCAAATATGCACATAATTTACTAGAGAAACATGATCTCCTCCATTGCAGACCGGGCTCTACTCCCCTTTTCGCTATAGATGTTCTCCCTCGTACTGATGAATACGATTTTCGTAAAATAGCATCCATCTTATGTATTTTGCTCATCCAGATTCCCGGTTAATTTTAAATTTCTAAACTAACTATTAATCTACAACTGAAAGATAATTAAAGAGGGAGTAGATATTATTCTAAGCAATCTATGTCATTCAAGAATTGGAGACGGTTCTTCACAATTTTTCTCTTTGAGTCATCGGCCACCAAGCTATGCCACCGCCGGTTACAGGCCATCATCCGACTTCTAACCTTAGTCCACACAGTTGACAATCCACTTTTGGATATATAGGTTTAATCTCAACTTTTGAGAATAAAGCTTGGAGAGGAAGTTAGGAGAGAAAGATTTTTCACTTGAGAGAAAAATGGCTCCCACACTCTCTCTCTCCTTCAATGTGTAGCACAAGGGGCTAGTTGGGAACCCTAGGGATGCTATTGGGCTAAGTCCATACTTGACTTCTAAAGCCCGATTAACCTTTTAATTGCATTCGGGTTTTCAAAAATCCATTTTTAATTCTCATTTCCCGAAAATGAAAATAAATTTTATTATTCAAAATTAATGTCAAATTTTACTCAGTAAAATAGGGACTTTAATTTGTGCCTTGTACTTAGGTCCGGTTAAGCTCATTAACACTTTAATGACCAATTAGACTTCATTTTCACCCGAAAAATATTTTTTGTCTATAAATTCATTAAATCACCATTTATTATATTTACCTTGTCAATTTAATATTTTTTTAATTATTTATTTAATTTAAAATTAAATCTAGATAATACTTTGGATATGTTAGTAATACGAGTGTGACTTAGACTTAACAAATTAGTGGGCTTCTTAAAAGGATTTTGGACGCTAGAAAAAAGACAAAATCGTTGAGACAACATCTTGGTACCAATTTATAAGAATTGGTGTGATAAACAAGATTGATCAAACTATAGAGAGATTAATCTTGTGAGTCATAATATGAAACTTGTGAGAGGGTCATAGAGTAGAGACTTGAGAGTCTTAGAGAAGAATATAGATAGAAACAAAAGAGTTTGCATATGATTTTTATTGATTTGGAGAAAGTTTATAATAGAATGCCTAGGAATTTAATCTGGTGGGTACTTGGAAGGAAAAATGTGCCTAAATGTTATGGCAATATCATCAAAGATATCTAATGAAGGGGTCGTAATTAATGTGTGATCAGTAAGTATGATGCCTAGTTAATTTCATGCTACAATAGGACTTCATCAAGAGCCGACTTCAAGTCTATGCCTCTTTCCTTTAGTTATGGATGAGTTGACGAAACATCTTCAGAATAAGTTACTCTGGTGTAAGTTGTTTGCATATAATATTGTCTTAATTAACGAAACTAGAAAATGTGTGAGTCGAAAATTAGATAAGTGGCATTAGGATCTAGAGAGCAATGATTTAGAATTAGTTGCTCAAAGCCAGAACATCTAGCTTGTAATTTCGGTCTTAAATCTTGAAAAAAGTGGTAATCCAATTTAGATCAAAGCTAGGGAGGTCCTAGAGTGTCAAGGTTTTCGATATTTAGTTCTATTATCCAAAAGAATGAATATATTAGAGATGATATAGACCATAAGATTAAAGTAAGATAAACGAAATGAAGAATGGCATTAAGAATCTTATGCGATAAAAGAAGAATGCCAGCAAGGTTGAAAGAAAAGTGCTACAAGATAATTGTTCTATAAGTTGTGCTTTATGATTATGAGTGTTGGGCTGCTAAGAGAAAATATACACATAAAATGACGATAGTAGAGATGTACATATTAAGATAGATGTGTGGTAAAACTGGTAATAATAAAATTAAGAATGAAGTGATAAAGAGATACCTAGGTGTAGCCCCCATAAAGAACAAGATTAGAGAGAGATGCCTATCATAATTTCACCATGTGCAGAGGAGACAAAATACGGGCCTAATTCAACAAAATTGAGATTGACATGTAAGTGAAAGATATATACGTAAGGATGAGCCATTGAAAACTTGGATAAAGGCAACGATGAAAGATATCCTAAATCTTGGATTAAATGATGATATATGAAAAGATAACATAATTTGAAGATTCAATATTTATTTAGCCGACTCTCAAAATATTGGTAAAAGATTTAGATAATGAGGATAAATAATGTACGTGCCACTATCTTAGACTCACTTATCAATCTTCAGAGTTCGCATATAATATCATTGCTAGTCTTTTTTTTTTTTTTTTTTGTCTAACTAATTTTCGAATCTCCTGAACTTTTAAAACAGTCGTACTACTTAACATTATCTCCTATAAAGTAGTGTACTGTATTTTGATTACACTAAAAATAGAGTTCAGATAATCAGATCTACCTTAAAATCTAAGTCCTTGGAGTAGCTCTATTGGCCATCTCCCCCCTGTCATCGGGGATGCTTCTATTTCTACCATCTCTCTGGCTCATCGTTGAGTCACTTGAACCTCATCATGCATACTATAACAAAATGGTTTCATCGTTAAATCAAAGCGAATGAGGTACCAAATATACAATCGAGGACTCATTTGAATAGTCCAAGAGTATTAATATGCCTCGTGAAGAATAGGTAGGCGGGAGCAAGAATATAGAAACATACAGCAAAAAGGTGTGTACACAAATATAAATATAAAAAAAACAAAAAAAAACAAAAAATCAAAAAAGGAAAAAATGAAAGCTAAGCATAGGATGCATATAGCTGACTGCCAAATACTGAATCCTGCAAAACATAAGAAATTTAAGATTTTATGACCACAGCATCAATAAGATCTTACATTGTTATCATTATTATTAAGATCTTAAACATAAGAAAAACAAATAATGTTTTTCATCATTATTAAGAACAAAGTCAACAAAAAAAAAATGATTAAAACATGGAAAGAATTTTAAACTATAATGCTATCCTACCATCTCTAACTCGTATCAAATTCTTGAGTACAAAAGGATCCAAGTTGGGCCGTACTCAAATTCTTTACAATGACATCTTCCCTCATAGAAAACATTAAACCATGCAACAATTCCAAAAAATTTATGAGGCGGGCATACTCGAGTAGAGAGTGACAAATTGTTCTACTTGAGGTACATTATTTATGATCTGGATGAATCGGCTTTTCCTTGGTTCGTCAAAGAGAGAGGGACCCAGTATTGCAACTATTGGTATGAGCTTAGCTAGAGGCATCCCCAAATTTTGGCCGATACCAGAAAGAGAAGCATCCAGATCTTCAGTTAGGGCATTCACCACTATTTGGAACGATGTTTCCATGATATTTCTGAATTCAGGACTGCCAAAAAGAGATGGATTTAATCAACAAGGTAACACATAACTTTTCATAGTTCAATTGGTAATAGTCTTGAATGAATTAGAATACTAGATCATAGCTTCACAAAATGTTGAACTCCTCTCAAGTTTGAAATGGTACCATTTCGTACCATTTTATCAAAAAGCAGTAATAATTGACCTTGAATATATAAAAAAGGTAAAACTGGTCAGAAATCAATAAGTTGGCATGCCCCACTTCCTCTATCGCATTAGATAGCTTCTTTTAGCATAGACAAAAGTTCTCATTTTCATCTTTCTTTCTTTGCCCAAAATTACTATATCTTGTGTAACTCCAATTTATCAGCCAAAAAATAATAATAATGATAAACTATGCTTTCAAATAACGTCCATGGTGCCTGGAAGATAAAACCAAGATAGCTCAACATATAATTTTCATTTTCGATATACATTGTGCATACCTCAACAAAATAGCTCTCGTCTCCAATATAAGCTGATCGAATTTTGTAAGATTCAGAAAATTATTGCTCTCATTTCCAGAGGTTGTTTGTGTACTGCTCAAAAGATTATTATCTTGAGGAATCAAGTAGTGCACCCAGTGGTGGGGATCCCCAGTGCTCATGAAGGAATAGAATATTTGCATAATGGTTTTTTGAAGTACTGTTGTATTGAAGAAATCCCTCAAGTCTTTCCTGCAATGAAGAACAGACACGGTAGAGAAGAAGTAAGATTAAGAGTCTTCTTTTGTGATTCAACATAATCTGTACAGAAAAAACTTCTTGCAAGTGTAACGTAATTATACTTCTTTGAGCCTGAACTGGGTTTTCTGGGCCATGATTTTAGTCCCAGAACACTCCAAAAGAAAGAGCTTGCAAAGTCGAAAGAATTAAGCTTCAGCTTATCAGTCTAGCTAAAGGATCTTTCTTAGAGGTATATTTTTATTACTTAGTATCTCCATTTCAGCCTAGCTGAAGGAGCTCAGAGTTGTATTGTTATAACTTAGTTTATCCACTTCAATAACCAAATCCAGACTCATTGGCATGTATTTTTTTTTTTAATACCCTCTGAGGTTAAAAATCTAGTCAATTAGTTGATAATGAATTTTAAAGTTTTAAATTATTTTATGTAAAGGATACTATTCTTCTATTATGATAATACAAACATGTCCAATTTTATCAACCATTCAGATCTTTATAAAATCCCATTTCTACATCAACACAGCAAGTATGCTAGTTTTTTTTTTTTCTTAAACTTATGTTAATTCAAGAAACCATACCTACTTAAAACTTGAGTGGAAGCTTCATGCAATTTAGGAATCAAGGAAGACAAACCGTTATCAACCAAAAAATCAGAAGTTGCCAGAAACTTTTCCTCGTCATCCCTGTCAAACTCCGCATCATCCTGTAAAAGTAGGGAACAAAACGACTTGGTTCGAGAATTCAAAATAAATTCCGGTCAAAAAAGAGAACTTGTATAAAAGATTAATATGCAACTATTGAAAATCAAGCACATGGTATATTGATCAAATCATCCACCCAATACACCAAGGGGGTGAAAAAAAGAGGACAATTATAATCATCTCTGCATACATGAAAATAATCCTAATCCTAAACAACTTCATTGAAGAAATCTTTTATATGCATGTTGTGTAGGATGTTGACTAAAATTACAAAGTCAGAAAGTTCAAATACTAAGTTAGAGCAAAGTTCTATAGCCTTCCCTCTGGAAGTCATAGTGAAATTATTAGTTCAAATTTCCTTAAGAATCTCCGCCCAAACTGGAATCAGTAACAACAGAGTTACTTGCAATTGTATAGAACAATATTTAAAATCAAGGATATTAATCGCTTATTAAAGAGCAACAAAAAAGCTTATGTATTATACGCCTGATTGTTTGATCACAACAAATGGTGAGATTTCCATAAAAAACGCTACGATGTATTGGAAACTGCTGAGCACATAAGACATTAAGGAAAAAATAATGGACGGGAGATGTATAATGACTAGGCCAATACTTTAAAATTGGCCATTCATATATTTGAAGCCTAAAATATGGTTCAAGTACCAGAGCTATATAGAATTGGGAGTGATACAGATCATGAGAAAATAATTTCACATCAAACGGATGAAATAAATAAGAAACAGTCCAGTGAGTATTACAGATGGAATAGAAATTGGTACCTACTTGCATTTTAATACATCTATGAAAAGTAACAAATATGAATACTAATATTTTAAACATTTTACTGAGTCCTTCTGGATACAGTTTGCTCGAAGAGCCACCTAGAACCTTAAACTGGTCAATGTTCTTAAACTTGACAAAGCATATTGATATAATCTATGAATTAAAAATTAGCAATAAAGAGTGTATTAACACCAGTAGATAAATATGTTATTTTAATCCAAATGTAAAAGGCCTGCTAAAATGCGTACAGGGAAGGCTCTAAGCGAATTCAAGTAGGGAAATTCCCCTCTCTTGTTATCTGTATAGACACTACTTTTTTACATTTTACACAAACTAACTTAACCTTATCAGCAACAGTCCTGTCTTCAAAGCTTTGACAAGTTATGCTAAATTAAAGCCATTAGGGGAGAAAAAAGAAAAGGGCCATCAAACATGGATCTTGCTGGTGAACTGTTAAACTATGTAAATAAACATAATACTACAAAAATCTATATCTCCCCTTTCCGATTAAGACTCCCCTGTACATAAACATACGATCAAGGCCTGCCCTTGATATGCAGGACTAAGATTTCTTGAACAAAAGTAATTTAAATGTATTAATGAAAAGCTTTGACAAGTTATGCTAAATTAAAGCCATTAGGGAGAAAAAAGAAAAGGGCCATAAAACATGGATCTTGCTGGTGAACTGTTAAACTATGTAAGTAAACATAATACTACAAAAATCTATATCTCCCCTTTCCGATTAAGACTCCCCTGTACATAAACATACGATCAAGGCCTGCCCTTGATATGCAGGACTAAGATTTCTTGAACAAAAGTAATTTAAATGTATTAATGAAAAGGATAAGGGTCTTCAGTTTTTCATTCTTCTTTAGATAAGTCTTCCCTTCAATCTCATCTAACCTTTCTTGTACAACATCTATAATAACTTCACTTCCACTCAATCAAGATTTTCATAAGCTGAAGTACCAAGATTAGTTGTCAACTGCAATAACTGAAGAAAACAGGCATCTTCAGAATCGAAACACAAGAAAAAGCTGTTCAAGCTTCTATAAATTTTCCCCATCATGTGAGTTATCATATATGTTATTTACACTAGGATTTAATAAGTGTCATCTGCAGAAAAGATATCCATAAAGCAATACCAACTTGCTAACCAGCCTGATTGTTATAATATGATAATGAAAACTTTTAACTCCTTTAAATAACTGTACCTAGTAAAAGTGGAAACTTTTTTATCTTCTCTAAGGGTTTATTATTATCCTACTTTGCACACAAAAACCACTCTCCATGGAGTCATTTTCTTCCAAGGGGATCTCCCAAATTAATTTCCCGATACATCTCAGTTGATTTACTGCAACAGCTAATCCGGAAACTACCCACTTAGAATAACATTACACATGCTTCTTTTATGTATATGGAAATCTTAGGCATTCTTTGATCAACATTCATACTCACCGCAAAAACATAAATATTCTTCCGAAATATACAGTCATATAGTAACTTTCCATAAAAACTATATTTGATGGTTTAGCAACATGCCACCATGAAAAAAAAAGTACAGAAAAAAAAATTATATTTATATATATCTACTAGTGACCAATCTATAAGGTGCGATTCAAATTAGCTGATACTTCCATCAATAAGTCGCATCCGAAAGCGATGGAAATTCCACCATTGCTACTTCTAACGGCCATATATACTATGGAAGAGTCACGTCATATAATTAAAATGAATGCTTAATGATCTTGATTATGATGGTCACATAATTCCTCTAGTAAAATGTAAACTGCCAGTAATAACAAAATTAAATTAGTGATACAAAAAGTTAGGTTCCTACTTTTCAAAAACAAATTGAGACTGCGTTCAAAGTTCTATGAGTCGATTAAATTTGGCAATAATTCATGTGAGTTTTATGTTAGTAACCCAGAAAAACAAAAAGAATGATGATAATCAGAGAGAGAGTCTGTGTGTGTGTGAGCTGGTCCTTACAAGTAAATCAGAGCTTCCAAGACCACGTGCAGTATCGATATACAAATGTCGGCCTAATATGTTGACTTGAACTCTAATATACAAGCAAAGGGTAGTCATAGTCCAGACTGATACCACCGTCTTTGTGAAGCCTAGAAAAACATAATCCAACAAAAAGATAATAATATTACACACGCTAAAAAAATTAAAAACACACAAAATAGTAAGCAAGCAAGAACAACAGATTAATACTTAGGATTTTGAGCTTTTCCCATAAATCATATTTCTCTGACTGAGTCAAGGTATCCTGCTGCTCCTTAGCCCTTTGTAGCCTTTCAGTCATATGTGAAAGATCCAGTTCTTCTTCTATTCGAGTAGTTAAATTGATTAATACAGAAGGCACTGTAATTGTATCGGCAATTCTTTGGACGTTCTCAAAATGTGCTTGAATTCTACCAAAAAAATAAAAATAAAAACAACCAATATTATTAGAACCCATAAAACAGAAAATACATAATATATCTTAATAGAAGAGATGGGCAGTATAATCTCTCTTAACTGAGCATTAACAACTTTTTCCTCTTCAAGCTCTCTAGCCACTTTTCTCTCATGTTCAAAAACCCTTCGTCTGTGAGCATTACAGAACGTGTATAAAGCATACCCACTTCCTACAACACCAGCTGCAACAAAAATCTTATTCTTATGCCTTCTCCAGACATTCCTGTTTCCATTAACATAGAGCAATTTTTAAGCAAACCGAGCAATAACAGATAAATGCAAGAGAGACCAAGATGAAACAATGCCGCATAAGATTGAGAACTGACCTTATAGAAAGCATTTCGATGCTGTGAACACATAAAATCTCATTTACATGCCTTTTGTTTCGACGAATCCCTTAAAAAGTAAGAACTAAACCCTGCCTAACAAGATTCGAACTAAAGGGGTAAAAGAAAAAAAAACAAAGAAGAGGCCGATACTTGAGGCGAATGAGCAACTGAAAATTCACCCGCCCAGACAACAACGGGGAGAGTGGTAAGCTACAGGATCAGTCTCGGAGAGTGGGATTTATAAATAAATAAATAAAAATGGAATGGTTACTCTAGGGCTCAATATATTGGTAAAGGGATTGTCCAAGAAAATCGAATTGGTCTAAACCCAGATCTTGGTCCTTGGATTGTTGAGCCGACATATCGTTTATTATGATTGGCCGGACTCGGGATAACAAAAGGACCAAAACTACGATGTCGTTGGTTTATTTATTTATCAAGGAATTGGAAATATGAATAATAATTTTCTGTAATTTATATTAATGTAATGCAATAATACATATATTGGACATAAATATATAGGAGACTTAATTATAGTAGGAGTCATAATTATAAATTAATCTTAATTAATTTAAAAGATTAGGGAGAGATTTCAGAGTCATTATGATCCACTAATACTCCCCACTAGCGGACAACCTAGGTCGGACAAGTTTGGCACGAGGAGGTGATGACTTAGCTTGTGAAGCAGCTTGATGAGGACATCAACCAGTTGATCTACAGAAAACAAAGTACACAAGATGACTCACTAGTGTTATCTTGTCTAGGACGAAATGATAATAGATTTCAATGTGATATGTATGAGCATGAAAAACAGGGTTTGCTGTCATATCGGTTGCGGATAGGTTGTCACGATAGAAGTGAACCGGATATTGTAATTGTACACCAAGTTTGTAGAGAAGATAGCATAACCAAGTTGTTTCAGCACATGCATGAACTAAAGAGTGTAATTCTGATTCCACACTAGAAGGGGCTATGGTGGGTTGCTTCTTAAAAGTACCAAGAGAAGAAAGTGAAGCTTAAATAGACCAAATAAGCGTTTGTGGAGCATCTTGTGATAGGACAACCGGCCCAATTATTATTAACATAGGCATGGAGGTAAGTAGAAGATTGTTGAGAGCTAAATACAAGACCATTTGTTGACACTACTATCATGGTTTGTGAGAATGCTTGTTTCGAGAAGAATGGGGTAGAAGAAATATTGATTAATAAAATATCGAAATAAGGTAAAATGTTTGGAGACTTACCCGGATAAGAGTTGAAGTTTCAAGCGAGTTGTGTCCTTCTGTTCTAGTAAATGTAGGCATGCCAGAAATATGAGGTTTCTTCGAACTAAATTAACCCTACACCTAATGGATGATAAAATAAATAGTAAGGTCGGATTAATGATACTTGTCGGCATAAAATGTATAAGACACGGTCGGATTAACGATAGGTGTTAAGTCAAAAATGAAATATGACTTGAAAATGTAAAATGATTGAAACAAATAGAAGCTTAAAGGGTTGCACTATTTTTGGATAATGACATCTACTAAGCTACGATAAAATAATGACCTTTTGGAAAGTAAAGGAAAACATCGAGGATGTTTAGAATCACGTAAGTCATAGCTTACAGAGCAATAAAAAGGATGTTTAGAATAATGTAAGTCTTAGCTTATGGAGCGATAAAAAGCTTAACGGAAAAGCATAAAATCCATTGAAGAATGATAGAATTGGTGTTGGACCAATTTAGGTTTATTGGTTGGAGAGTGGTATGTTTCCCTTTGATGGATGCCTTCTATTTATAAAGGTGGGAAACTTGGAGGCCAAACCTTTTTGCTTTGTGAGCAAGCACCTTTCCTTGAGAGTCAAGGAGCTTTGTTAGGAATGTTGACTTGACCATTTCTTCTCCTTGCTAGGTAAGTAGAGCATCTTTGGTAGATTCCTCTTGATGAGTGACAATATTCTCTTCCGTAACATATTTTTATGTCCCGAACATTTTCACCTCTTCCAATTCATATTTACGCATCGATTCAGTTGTCGTTTGTTATGTGTCATGCGAGACTCAGAACTTTGTCAAAATGCCTCCGAGAGAGAGAAAATACCTTAAAACTTGTAGAAAATTTGCAGAAATTTTGGGATAGGAAGGCACACATGGTGCCAACAGAGCTGACCGACCGCACGTCGTAGGCCAGGCAATTGCCTCCCAAGCTATGCGGCCAATCTGATCGGATGACCACTTTCATGCTTTTTTTGATGCAAATGACCTTTAAACGTAGGTCTTTTTAGTAATTTGATAAACATTTAAGCCGTCCAAGGTCTTTATGGAGTCATTCTAATTCTTCTTTTACTTTCAGGTTACCCTAGTTGACATGCGTCAAGGTGGCTACTGAAAAGGTCTATGCTTAATTTTAATCAGTAATTGATGTTCTATAGAAGACCGATCCATTCAGGGCATTCCGTGGTAATCCCACACAAAACAACAGGAATAAGCCAGTAATAACTTTATTATTTTGCTTTGCCATTGGCCTCCACTACATTGATTGGATCGACACTTTTATCGTAGAACATGGCTTCTACGATATGTGAAGTGGCCGTGAATGGTTTAGCCTCAACTTTGACTTTTCCACCTTATCTCTATTTTAGAATATTAGAGCCCGATGTAAAGAGGACAGAATGTAAGAGTTGGAATGGATCCAATCTCTTCTGAGTAAAACATTGTAAAAGGTGGTTGTAACCACCATGAAGAAGGCAGCCACAAAAGACTTCGTTCCAACTGTCATCTCTAAAGGCATGACGTCTTGTACTTTTGAAATACCACCGGTGAAATCATCGACAGTTACTTCAGTGGGGAGCAAGTCCTTAATTGACTTGTTTAGCACTTTCATCATGGATGATAGTAAGATGTTGACCGCCGCTGCATTATTGACCAAAGTCCAACTGATTGCACCCTCTTGAGGTAGACTTTAATGTAAAGGGCTTGATGTGGTAGGACATCTGCTCGGTAGGTTTCTTTGAAGATGATATTTTCTAAGTCGTTAGCTTTTATTTCCATTTCAACCGAATTGACGGCTTCAGATGATTGTGGTAGTGACAATAATTCTAACACGATTATCTTGTCTTCACAGAACTTGGCCTCTACTACGAGACTTACAAATTAATTTGAAAATCGATCAGCGGAGTAACTGTATTGTAGTCCAACCAAAGAGGGATATATCGATCACGATCTCATTATCAACAACCGATATGGGAGGTCTGTGAGGCCACTTGGGATTAGGATCAATTTGCCAAGCTGATTCCCCATCATCTCAGTCTTCATATATGAGGAGTCGACTTCATCTAGAAGTGCCTCTAGCATACTGATAGTGAAGTCAGGTTTGATCTCTAACGTGGGAGACGTTATTAGATCAGCTATCTTATCGGCTAAGTCAAGGGGGTCAGTTCCTTCCCGATAATGCATGTAATGTATGAGGCATGTAACGTAGGACTTAGACTCATACTCATTGTAAGGATTTTTGACATGCAACTTTCTTAATCTTTCTAATATTTTCATACTTATTCTTTTTATTAGGCCCTGTATACGTACCAGTTGAGTGCTCGACTGAGGCAAAACCAGGGGAGCGACCTTATTCGACTTAACCAAAGTCCTTTCATTCTTATGCCTCACGCATGCATTATCATAATTTCATCTTCATTGGGTTTTTCGCCCTTCCTTCGAGGGTCGTTACGACACATCTTTTCTTATCTCATATCTTTCTTTCTTATGCACTTCTTAATTTCTCAATATGAAATATGAGGTAACTTAGCATGATGCTCATGAGTGCACATGTTGTTTAAACACTTTATATAACAACAACTATTAAAGTTTTAGCTCTCATCATACTCAATCCTATCATATCTATCAATCTATTTATATATGAGCTACCATACAACAGCTATAACACAATTCATTGCGTCTTAAAACAACTTCAATGATGTAGGTGAGATGGCACTCACTACCTCTTATTGGTTCTTTGCATGTTTTATCATAATCCCCTCTTTACTAGGCCTTAGTATGCTCGAAGGTTAGTATGATATTTAAATTTCATTATCTCTCTCTTCAAGACATTACTTCCTTCGAGAGGTTTCATTTCTTACTTCACATTTTGTTCTACTTATTCTCCTAAATTTCATAATATGGATGTGAGGTGGATGCACATAATTCATGTATGAACATATGCTATTTTAAAGTTCTAGAATCAATTATCCGTATCTAAATTAGCATTCATGACAATCAATCAATTCATGATAACTCATGAAGCAGCATCTTAAAAATCAACAATTCACAATGACTGATAAAACAGCCTTGTATCTTAGCAATCAATCAATTCAATCAGCTATTGAATTTTGGAAAACATATTCCATGTCGTAGGTGAGAATCTGTATTTACCTTGATTATGTGCTTTCCCTTACACATGGTTACTCGACGAACACTAGGTCCATCGTTTGCTTGGTCCTTGACTGCTTGTCACGCTTGCTTACTTATTGTCTTGCCTCTTCATGGATGAGCGCAGGTCATTGCGATGCATTCATGTTCTCTGATGGAGGTGGTGTCTATGGCAGAAGGTTTCTCTCTGTTCGTATCCGAACTCAAAATGGTTATTAACTATGGTCTTACTTTCTTCTTTGCTTTTGTATGTGGCACTCTGATTTGGCCGAAATTTTATCTTCAACCATGAAATATCTCTGCCAGCAGGATGAATTGATGCAAGTTAAATCCTTGCTTGATATTTTCTAAATGGCTGCTTCTTCTTATTTCTTATCTTGTTTTCATTTTTGTTTCTTTACATATACGTATATATACCTGCATATACATGTATATATGTATATAATATATATATATATAGATATATATTTTTTTCTTTTTTTCTTTCATTAGTCTAATCACTTAAACTAGGCATTCATTCACGCCAACCACCTACTCTTTGGTGTGACAACACCAGCACTACATACCTCGCCGTTAATCCAGTTCAACACTCCAGAACTAAGAGTGTCGCTATTGGTTTTCATTTTGTTTGTAAATAAGTCACTCGCTGAGAGATTTATGTTAAGTTTATCTCCAATAAAGATGAACCGGAAAATATACTTACAAAACCATTGGTTGTCACATGCTTCTCTTTCCTCTATGACAAGCTCAACATGTCCCTAACCCCATTGAACTTGAGGAAGGGGGTCAACGACAAACCCAGAACGAATGAGATCTCTATAGTAAAGACATTCAATCCTCTCTACAATCTTAGCAATGGCTAGCTAATAAGCCAAATCATGTTTGCTATTATTACATTCAAAATATGTATTTTACTATTATTACACTAAAAAAATCATGTTTGCAATCTCAATAATACTCGGTCAATATTTTTCAAGATCTAAGCGAGGCTAACTTATCATTTAAAAGGTATTTTGAAAAAGCTCTATATATCTAGTCGTTCTATAAACTTATTATGAATGCTACTAAAGTACATACATAATACATAATCGTTACAACATTACACATTCTCCCACCTATGTAATTGGATAAATATTTGAGACTAATTTATCACTTAAAAAGTGCTTTGAGAAAGTTGATCTATTTCTGTAGTTATTCTATATACTTCTTATGAATGATAATAAAATCAATACAGAATACATGATCATTACAACATTATACCACTTCATTTTCAGTATACTATTTTCAATCAAGCATTCAGCCACCTAGCATATATCATAAACATTTGAAACTAAATTTATAATTCAAAAAGTACTTTCAAAATGTTCTTGTTTTGTTAAAGAGAATGTCTAATTTCATAAACAAATATAAACAATCATCCACTCTAGATCTCTCTTCCTCAAGAACAATTGAGCAAGGACCAACTAACAGGGAGATAATTAACCATCGATACATGATCGCACCCAAGGAATGATCAAGTTCTATTTGCACGTATTTCAATATGTAGACCAAAATACTATGCATTGAAAAAAGTTAATCTCAAACTCATGAAAAAAGTCAATACCACAATTATTAATGATCCATATGAACACTATGCATTTGCAAGTTATATCCAAGAACATAAGAGGAATGAGAAAGTAAGAATAATGCATTGGTGGTTAATAAAATGCATTGGTGTATAAACCTCACCAAATTTCACTCTTATTTTTCTCATGGAACCTAAGTTTCCACTCTCAAGCATATGCAATTACAAGTTATGTATAGGAAGTAAATAAATAACATATGAATTTTGATTAAGAAAAGAATACTATTTCTAAATATAAATCTCATGAAAAGAAATTAAGTACTCATAACATAAGAACACATTATTTATTTTCACTTCTAAGCTGAATTTTCCAAAAGATCCATGAGGTCTTTTCACGTCCAAGTTGAGTGTAAAAGGCTTAGGTTAAGGATATCAAAGATATGATAGGAATATCAAGAACTTTGAGATTATATCAGGATAATTACCTAAAATTTTGGAATGACATGGCCGATCCATAAACTATTAATCACGATGTCCAGATTTCTTGAATTTGTACTCCACCTTTTGACATTACTTGAACAATTTTTTTTCAACCATTTTTCTTTCTTTCTTTCTTTTAAATTTTTTTTTCTTTCAACCATTTGTTTCTCTCTTTTTCTTTCACCAACTCTCAAAGTCAACTTCACAGTCTTCACATCAAAAGAGAGCTCCAACAGTAGCTAAGAATGGCCTCCATAAAATAAAAGAAATTTCGACATCTTTCTCCATTTCAAGTACAATGAAATCCACCGAAATATAAAATTTTCCTGCCTTCACCAAAACATCCTCAATGATTCTCACTTGATGCTCAACCAATCAATCTGTTAGTTGTAAAACAATTGTGGAGAGTTTCAGGATTTCAACTCTCCAAGTCTTAATTTCCTAGAAATAAATAAAGGTATTAAATTGATACTAGCTCCAAGATCACAAAAAGCTTTTTTAAAGTAAGAATTAGCAATATTACAACGAATAGAAAAACTCCTTGGATCTTTGAGCAGTGGTAACTTCCTTTGAAGCACTGCACTAATAGATTCAGATACTATCACCTTTTCATTGAGTAGTAGTATCTCTCTATTATGAATTTGAGCCGAGTATCTCATAGATTTCTTGAGGTGACTTTTTTTTACATAGCTCCTCCGATTGCATTATCTGCCATAGTTTGACAAGTAAAATCAAGACCATCGCAGAAAAATTCCGTCAAATTTTCTAAAAGGTAATTATGATGAGGACATTAAAGTAGAAGCATTTTAAATCTATCCCAAACTTCAGAAATCCGCCTGTTGAAATGCCTAAATCTGCTTCCTCAAACAAGTTCTCATGGCATGAGAATAAAAATTTTCAACAAATTTGTTATAAATTGAATTTCAATCAATGAGTGATCCGGGAGCCAAAGACATTAACCATCGCTTCGCTTTATCCTTCAAGATGTACAAAAAGCTCTCATTCTCAGTTGGTCTTCAGTAATACCGCCTAAAGGAAAAGTCTTTTAGTAGCATAATAATATTCTATAAAATTTAGTGGATCCTCAGATAATAAGCCTTGAAATCCAAGAAGCATAGAAAAATATAAATTTTTTAGTTCATAATTCTTTACTACAGCTGGTAGGGTGATGCATGAAGGAGAAATAGAGATGGTGGGTCATGCATGCTCCTCTAAGGGACGTGCACTGATGTTCGTAAGGCCTTTATCTCCTCATATTTCTTTTGAATTTATGGATTTGATATAGAAGACTCGCTCTCATTAGGATCTGATTTGTACTCCGAATTGATTTTCCTTTGACTTTGTTATGGTGTCTTCTTTCTTTTAATTTGATCAATGTTATCGTTCAAAGGCAACAATTCATCTCCAATCGGTCGATGACCTTGCATTCATCCTTAGATGACTTTGGATGATGTAGGTACTCATTGCTATGAAATTAAAAAAAAAAAACATTTATAAAAAATAATTATAAATCAAACAAAATAATTATATATAAAAAAAAATAAATAAGACATGAATAAGATTTAATCAGTAAACTTTAAATCAAATCCCCGACAACTACACCATAACAATCCAACTTTATGTCAATAGTTAACTTAGTTTTAAGAGAAAACACAATTCAAATTATAAGGTCCATTCTATCGAAATTATTATAATTCGATCGGTCGCGATATCACTAAGTATTTATAATTATAACTCGACTATAATATATAGTCTAAGCTATAATTATAAATCAATTGAGCTTAAAAGAACAAAAAGAATAAAGAGTTATCTTAACATGATATATGTATCAATAAACATCAGATTCATTCATAAGAATTATATAAAGATTAGATATGGTATATAGTCTAACCTTGTCTCACAAAATTAATATAATTATATCAAAATTCATGATTCTTTAATACAAATATAAGGATTTAATTTAAATATAATAAATAAAATTAAAATATGAATTAACATTAAGAAATTATTAATTTAGACATAAAATTTTTATGTTAAGATTATATCAAATACTTAATAATAGATTTAGATACTCATAAATATCTCAATCACAATAATAATAATTATAAAACTCATAAAATTTATAATTGAGAAAGAAAAAACCACCCAAACCAAACTTCTCTTGCGTTGCCGGTTCTCCTTCTCTGTCCTCTCTTATGAGCCACACTCCTTCACCGACTCCACATTGGGCTTTTCTCACCTAACATGCAGCCCACTTAATCTCAAACTACTCCTTTTCACTTAACGCTCAAATCTTGCTTTTACTTCTTTCATTTATTTTTTAATTTTCCATTAATCAAATGTAATGTGGTGTGGGGCCCATATTAAAGAAAGGCTAATTTCAATTTTCATTAATCTGCCGAAGTCACAAGGGTTTTTTTATTATCTCTTCTTTACTTTATAAATCTCTCCACTTTCCTTAATTACAATTTGACCCAAACTTTTATTTTTTTTTATCTTTTTCGCCTGCTTCTCAGAAATAGTTTCAATCTAGCTTTAAAAATAATTACCTGCAAAATACTCATTAAATACACCAATCAACCAATTTTATAAGAAAACATATCATAAAACATAGAATTTAAGGGTAAAACATATGTATAAATATGATATTATAAAGCCACCGTGGACAGAAATGTGCGCGAACGTTGCAGAAATCGTGGAACGTGCTAGATTTTATATGCATATAATTCTAAGTTTCCAAGTCAAATCTAACTAGATTTTCATCACTAGAAAAGCTTGAAAGACCCTGCCAACTATAAGGATGGAGGTACATACTATAAAGAACAAATAAAGAAATATGGAATTCTTCCCGATAAAAAGTAAGTGAAGACTGCACTCTACACTTGGATTATTTTTCAGGTAGCTAATTTTCTACATGTCATATATATTGGTAGAACAAATCCTTTCCTTTAAAAGATATAGTTAATACAGTTAGTCCTCCTAAAGTTACACCCAACTGCAATGTGTGGTTTTTAAGTTCCTCTGGAGAAAAAAAAAAGCGCTGGAAAGGATGGAAGTCATTTGTTTGCACGTTGAAGAAGGCGGTCTTGGTATAAGGGACCTAGAAGACATGTGCTTCACGTTAGAGCTGCAGAAATGAGTTGAGCCAGCCCAGCCACCCATAAAAAACACGGCTCAGGCATGGTTTTAGCATGCATGTATGACATGATGTGGCCATGCCCGAGCCAGATTGCCTGTTTCTGCAACTCTATTTCACGTACCATTTTATTAGTCCCATTTATATCTGATTTTACCCAAATGGATTGTTCCTTTAACTATTTAAGGAGAATGGGAAACGGCTGCCTTAAAAGGTTCTTTTTCTCATAGGATGGATTCAAGAGTTTCTAAGTACCAAAGAGTCGTAAGAAACACTTTTTTAAGTTTTAAATAATTGAAAATTTATCAACTCTACATCCTTATTTGAATAATGTTTTCAAATAAGGATACGTAGATTTTCATTTTATAATCAGTCGTTAAAATATACATACTAATATAACTTGATTTTTAATTACAAAAATATAAAAATAAATAATAGAAAAAATGTGAAAGAACGTGATGCTACTTAGTGTTCACTAATACAATAAATTTGAGAAATTTTTTTTTAATTAAATCTAGTTTTTGAAAGCTTAGAAAACATGAGTCTAGTTTTTCAAATTTGAGGAGTTAAGTTAATTTGTTGAAAAACCTTGCCATAAAAATATATCTTGTTTTTTCTAGTATTTAGGAAAATTGGTTGGATTCAACAACAGTTCCTATAGAATTCATATTTTCAAGGAGTTACCATCCAAATGAATCTTCAAACAGTTTCAGCAAACATCCAACGTACAATATCAAATTTCCTTCTATATTAAATACTGTACAGGATCTGTACCTGAGGAAAAGATACAGCCAAATAAACCGATACAAAAGAATACCCACAATGAAACCTAATGGCCACCACACCAAAAAATAATATTAAAAGAAACAAACAAACCAACAGATATCCGCGCCCGGGAGAGGGGGGGGGGGGGGGGGGGTGATTCGAAAATGAAAACAGTAGCACAATAAAAGAATGAACTGAATACAAGGCCGGACAAAGAACAAAAAACAAAATTTCATGACATGAATCTTACTAACAAGGGAGATGCGCTCGTTTCAAGATGAATGGCCTTGACCAATGCCACAAAGTTCGATAGACTCACTTCAGAAAACCACTTGAGTTTCAGTTCCAAAGAGCTAGATGCTATATTTTCCTCCTTCCTTAGGGTTGAGGTAACCAACTCTGTCTCCTTGCCTTCAATAACCTATCAACCAAATAAGACGTGAATTAAAATTTTGTATCCCCTTTCCTATTAGTATGTCAGTCAAGAACAAGACACGGAAAAATAACCTCTGAGCCCATACAGATAAAAATACAAAAGAAGAGAGAGGGAGGAGGCCTTGTGAAAGAAGAGTTGCTCACTGACAGAACAAGGTCATTTACCACTACCTAATGGTGCAACTGAACACACCGAGCTTATTCGTCATTTCATTGGAGAGAAGTTAAATCCTAGTTCAATATGCGTGCTCCTTGTAAAATCAGAAGATCAGCTAATAGATGTATTCATTAAGGCACTAAATGCAATAAGTTCCACTCGAATTTTGGCACGAGACCCATATGCGCCATATTTGCAGAGTGTTGAGGGGTGAGTTGCATTTAGTTCTTCTAGATGGGATTTAGATATTAGCTATTAGACTTATCAGTAAGGTGATATTAACTGACCAAGTGTTTGAAGTTTACTACATAAAGATATTAGACTTGAAGTTTACTAACTGACCAAGGTGAGATCTCAACCTATAGGTCTTAAGCAATTTGGTATTATCTTCTTTATTATACAAATGTGAATATTTTTGTGGTAAATCTCAGTGTATATTCCAAGAATTGTTTAAGAAGTCATATTTTCAATATCACATGTGTATCATAGCTAAAAGGCTAGTTAGCGTCTATTAATCAGTATTAGATTTAGTCTAATTTAAACCATGCTTTCCTACTTTTTCATCATTTATAAGCAGATTAACAGAGAACAAAAATGTTACTCCTATGGTATCTATGAAGACACTCTTTATTTTCCTGCTTTGCATCCTGCACAGAAAGTCTTACATGCTAAAAATGATTTGTTGCCTTATCTCAGTTAGCCCTTTTTTTTAGATCTGTCTTTCTTTCTTCTTTTCTCCTAGTAAGCAATTTTTAATGCTATTGTATTTTTCCTCAAGTATTATTTGTTCAGCATACACCTTTCATCCTTTACTTTGTTCTTTCAATGTTCCAGAGAACATTTGGAGTCCAAATGAAAGTTTACAGTCCAAACTGAATTCCAAATGAAGATAGTCCAAAGGATGCTTTAGAATGGGATCTTAGCACTAAGAATCACAGAAGCACCTTCTAATGTTTCTTCAAGAGTGCACTGAAAAGACTTATAATGACCTCTGAAGAAAGATGCTTTTAACGGAAAAAAAAAATTGTTACCATCTCAGATATCACAGCAATCGACCAATATGAATCCAGCCCAAAATAATGAGGCGAAGATGCTTCATTTGAAAGAGAACCAAACTGCATCAGGTCTTCCAGGCAAAGAAGGATGTTCCCTCCAACGACAAACAAAGATCTTGGAAGCCATGATTTCTCTGTCCAGTTTCAACCCAGTGTAAACTCATAAATATTACAAGATGTGAAACTCAAGGACATAAAAGATGAAACTGTTAGCTAATAAATTTGATTTTACTACTCTCATTGAAACAACAGAATAGTAAAAGCGAAATGTAGGAGAACAAATATATGCACTAAGAAATTTTTCTCCCGCTTGAAATTCACCTAACAGAACATTCCATAAATAAGTTGGTCAGTAGTCCCTATTATGATAAAAAAAATACGCAAGAAGCCCACAAACAAGCCTTATCAACCATCACGAGAATTACAGATACACATACCAATTATCTTAAATAAGTAGCTTTCTAGAGTAGTTCTTAGTTTAAAAAAAGAATAATTTTTTTCTATGCTCTAACTTTATAATTTCATTAAAAATCCTCTTATTACCCATCCACAAAGGGTGGTCTTGAGTGGAGGGACTCATCCGTGCACAAAAATCTTAAATGGTGCATTCCTCCTCTCAAGTCTAGAAACTCAACAGAGGGTTGAAAGAATTATTGACCTGTAACTTTAAAAAATTAACATGAATTAGAGGGGGGATATTTTAAACTTGCAAGATCTCTCTAGAACAAAAACATAGTTGACATGACCAATACAATCGCTCCCTACGAATTACCATATACATGGACGGATGCAACAATTGGGATTAGTTCAACTACCACCCAATATTACTTCAAAAGTGGAGGTTGGGGGTTTCAAATCCCAAAAATCTTTCCAGGTTCAAACATTAAGAGAGAAAAAATAAAAAATATGCAGACAGATGCATGACAATCTAACATACCTGATTAGAAAGCAAGCCTTAGCACCTTAGGTATGGCAATCAAAATCATTTTTATCATTACAGTTCTAACCAAGAACAGTATTCCATTGGGTCTAGTACTTCATGCTCAATACAGATCTGTTCCTACAACTCACAAAGTTAATGTTTCTTTCTCACAAGATTCTTACACCAAATTAACTTAGTTTCCACTTGACACAATGATCTGCATCGAAAAGCTTCAGCATAGTATTGCTTCCACAAAAGCGGCCACACATTGTCGGAAAAAGCTTCTAACTAAAATAAAAATCAAGCAATTCCTAAATAAATATGTGATCGCATATAGCATCAGTCTAAAAATCTCTGTTTAATTTTCCAACACCAATAATTTGGGTGTTGTTATTGACAAAAATAAATAAATAAAGTTCACCATATCAGATGATGTCGAACTGTGAGTGAGTGACTTACCATCATTCTTATTGGACCACAAGAGTACCATAGAATATTGAAATATGCTCACTTTTGAACCTCCGTATAATTGTTTCTCAAACGATTCAACCTGGACCTGCTCCAAACTGCCATTTAAATTTCCAAGACTCCAGTCTATCATAATAGACACGAAAAGATACATAGAATTAAAGCGTACTTACATAAGAAAATATTGGTAACTTCAAGGGCCAAAGCCACAAGCAAACATATACGTGTGGTTGAAATAAGTATGCCCTTTCAGACATATTAGTATAACATTCACAATATTGGGTCAATGAACACAACAGGATACCTTCTCAAAGAACATTTATTATTAGGTGCAGAAGTATCAAACACTTGCAACATGCAAAGTAGTTGTCTTGACTTCTCTATGCTTCTAGTTATAAAACGGTAGGCGGGGCCCGCTTCAATGTGCACCCTATCGCAAATCAAAGAAAGTGATAGGTTAATAAGAATGTATTTGTTCAATAAATATTGCATGTACCAGAAATCACAAACCTCACGATCTGAAGTCCTAAGCCAAATAAGACCTCCTTAACATCTTCAACATTATGGGTACTCAATAAATTTAATCCTACACAAAACATTAAAATGAAAGTAAGCAGTCTAAGCAAAAATAGAAGTGATAACTAAAGTAAAAAAAAAAAAAACAAGGAAATTGGATCTATAAGCAATATGTTGACTGCAAAGACTTCATAATCTGACCAACCTGATTTATCTTCTGTGACATCAAAAAGAAGCACATACAACTTTCTTTTAGTGCTCAATAACAGAACTACGTCTCTGCATTGGAGCAATATTGGAATGAGCTAATTATTATATTCAAAATTAGGCTCCATACAAAAATATGTGATCACTTGATGAAAAGCCAATCATATTGGCAGTGAAAAAACCTCATGATACTCAATCTCGAAAGCATGATCAAATATACAATCACAATCGAGACTGATAATTTATCAAGTGCCTTGGATATCCAGAGCAGGTAATGCAGAGATGTCTCTTGGTCAAAACATAAAATGATTGACTCAAAATATAGTCGACAATAAAGCCATATGAAAACCCATATCAATTGAATACAAACAAAGCAGGTGGGATGTTATACCAACTAATTTTCAACAAATGCAGAGAAGCAAAGATTTACAATCAATAAACTGTGTAGGATTTCATCAGAAAGCATGAAGGTGATAAACAAAATAGGCTATCATGCTAGATGGTGAGAAGAATGTTGCAACCAAATATTTTATAGCAGTGAAGAAATATTGCCGTGAGCTTACCTTTCTGTGCACATGAGTTCTCCATCAAGTACACAAGCACAACAAATATGCTGCATACAAGTTTCCTGAACGCTACGGTCTGCAACATTTGTATTGAAACAGTTCTCAATGAAGTCAGTCCCTTGTGCAGTTTCCAAATTCCAACTTGATTCTTGTGATGGTTCTGTCTTGCTAACTCTATTATCGCCCAATAACGAGATAATTCTTCTTTTTGGTTTCTTTTGGATTTCTGTCTTCCCCCACCATTCAGTCTCTTGACTGCTACATCTACTGATTTCATAATTCTGAGTACCAGGAGAAATATCACACTCGCCCAACTGTGGAGGTAGATCCGAACTTATCAGTTTCTGCCGACTGACGGGTTGATAAGTGGATGAATCAGAAATGCCCTGGTCACTGTCTCTTGTTGAAGGAATTAAAAGTCCTTGTTCATGATTACTTAACGATGACTGACCTTCACAAAGAGCAACCTCACAAATATCTTCCTCACCACAGCTAGTACCGCTATCAGAAGAAGCAACCGAATAAGACTCTGCAGATAGCTGCAAGATCTCTTCAACTAAGTTCTGACGCCGATGAAGGATGTCTTCTCTGAAATGAGGTGGCGATCCAGGGAAGATGGATGATGAATGAGACTCAGCCCCATCATCAATGACGTTCAATAGCAAGTTACTAACGTTCGTAACCATCCCATGGGCTTGGGAATATGTAAGAGTAAGAGGATGGGTGCTCTTCACAACAATGGATGAGCTACTGGTACCTTCATGTGAAAAAGAGTTTAGATAGGCGTCTTGTACGTCCCTGACCTGCATGCCACCTGTATTTCCCAGTGAACTAGATACATCGAAGAATCGGTTAGCATTTGAGATAGTAGACGTATCCATGAAGGAATTATCGGATTCTAGAATGTTTGTACTACTTTCATCTCCTGATGCCTGAACAGAGTCCGAGACATATCTTGAGCTCTCACCAAGATGCCTACGAGTTTTCCCATCCCTAATATAGCTATCTTTAGCAGATTGTATTGTAGCCCTAGTTAAGCCATCTACAACATTTGCAGGAGCCTGATCCATCCATTCTCTAAATTCCTGTAACCAAAGAATTGAACGTTCTTTCTTCATGAGTTCAATTCTATTCATCAAATCGCCTATTTCAGTTTCACTATCTGATATAACTGTGTCTTGTCTGCTTTGAGTCTCATTATCACATGATACAGTTTCCAGGTCAGAAATGTATACGCTCTCTTCTTCACTCTCAATAGAAGCCAGACGAGATAATTTTTTCTGCAGATAGCAAAAGTCAGACATCACAAACGTCTAGCTCAAGCATTTAATTCACACTCATTTTTCCGTAGGTAAGCAATTTATGAACTTTTCATCAAAAGCATTAAAGAACAAGCCAAGCTAAAAACGATTCCAAGTGATCGCAGATGAAAATATTAATATGAAAAGTAGCTTGGGAACAACAAATGCAGATCAATAACATATCATTAAAGAAGCCTGACTCATATAGCAAATCAGATGTTACATACTAAAAAAGATATTTGGTCTACGATATTGATGATGTTTATCTTATAAGGAAAAAAAAGGTCTAATATTCTTCCAAGGAACATTCTTAATTCCTATATTACTCAGCAGATCACTCAGATACATCATACATCCACAAATACACTTCAACCAGAATGGCTCTGTATTGATGTTCAAGAAATTTCAATATCCAATATATATTAGCATATCATATAAAACTCCAAATTTTTCATTTTCAGAATTGGTAATGTTTGGTGAAGTTGGAAAGTGAAAAGCATCAAATATGAATACAAGCTTCTAATCTGACAACGCTATGCATCCTAGATGAAGCAAACTTGGTTTCACGTGCAATTTTATGAAAGTTCAACAATACCTACCTTCTTTCTGTTGGGACCCCCCTCTTCTTTAGCATCATCTTTCGCAGGGGAATAAAATCCGAAACTTGCAGGTCTTTTCTGCCGGCTGGCAACTATAATCTGCCTTTTCCAAAACTCTCTCTTACTGATTCCCTTGTCATCTAACTTCAACTAATTAACCGATGATAAGGAAAAAGAAGAGAAAAAATTATGTTCATAAACAAAGCATCGGTGAAATTTGAACCAAGAACTTTCAGATAACTTAAGACAATGGGGCTGGATAAATAGTCTTCAAAAGAAATACTATCGAAAAAAAAAAAAGGAGGAGAAGGACAACAACAACCTAAAGTACCTTATCTGGGTGAGAGAAAAGGCTGAATACATGCGCTCTATACCACCGAGCACCATATAATGGATTTCCTTCTAACCACAAACTTTGTAGAGATGGAAGGCCCACAAGGAATTCCAGCTCTGAAAAATTGGAAATGATATTGTAGGAAACATCAAGCCCTTCTAGAGACTTCAAATTTTCAATCCCATTGAGTGTGGTTAGAGCATTGTTCCTCAAAACAAGTTTGATTATGTGAGAGGAGACCTGCATTTTCCAACAATATTGGTGTATGGGTCCAAGGCTACACCTAAGACAAAAATTTGGAGCAATATATAATGTTCGGAGCTCAAAACTCAGAAACCTGAAGATTCACTATCAAGTTGAGCTTGAGATTCACTATGTTTGATTATGTGAGATTCACATACAAACTCAGCAATATATTATGTTTGATTATGTGAGATTCACTATCACTACAAACTGTCCTAGAAATCATTCCAGATGTCAACAGATCACAAATGTTCAGCCTGAGAAAGCTACAGAAGTTAAGAGTACCCAGAAAATATCAATGCAAAGTAATTGACAGATTCCTGCCCAAAAATAAATTCAAAGACAGATGCATGGGGAAAAGGTAGAATTGATTGGCAGCCCCTATCAAAGACCTGGAAGTGACTTTTACAAGTATAAACCAAGCAAGATCTTACTCAGACAGACAGCAACTAAGAAAATAAACTTCTAACATCACAAAATGCACAAACTAATTAAAGCAGCTAAAGAGAAGTAAGAGTTGACTATCTGGAGTGCTATACCTCACTAAATGATGTAACTGATCGTAGGTGATTAAACCCAAGATCCAGGTGCTTCAATTTTGCACATTTCCGAAGATTATCCACCTTTGCAAACTTGTTACGACTTAAATCAAGAACTTCAACAGCAGGCAATAGTTGCAAAGATTCATCCATAAGAACTAAACCATTACATGCACAGGAAACAAATGACAAGCGGTTCCATTGTAGAGAGTCCTTTATCTCAACAATTCTACTGGCAAACACATGCCGCAGAGCATCCTAAATTGATAGAAGAAACAATCATATATTTCAAACGCTCCAAAATTAAATTCTACATCTGTTAATCAAAACAAAGTAATAATTTTTTGGAAGGAAAGTAAAAGCATGGAAAAATAAATTAACATACGTTCAACTTTAAGATAGAACAAGATATTAAATATTATCAACTTCATCTCCAAGCAATTTTTTTTCCCTCAGAAAACCAATCAGCATGTGTGAAGCAGAAACTCACAGTAGAATTGTAACAAATGATCTTCTCCAAGGTATGTCTCAATTCCAGTAATCCCTTAGCAGCCGAGGTTGACAAATCGCACCCTCTGAGCTCCAAAATCCTCAACCTCCCAAAAGGTAATAGCGACAGAGGTGTCGGATCTCGTAATGGCGACGGAAGAACAGAAACTACCTTCAGAGACGTAAGCAGCCTCAAAATCCGACGGAGCTGCTCTAGAGCGCGATGGTCACCAAGATCAGACACATAGGCCCGGAGATAATCGACGGGAGCTCCGGCCAACAGACTCTCTAGCTCGTGCAATGCCTCGAGCCTAGATTGTACATAATGCAATCCAGCTGGATTGAGCTTTAATACCACGGTACCTTCGATCAAGAGACCAGCCTGCTCCTCGACGAACTTCACAAGCTTCTCCAGGTAACGATCACCGGTCACAATCTCCATTTTTCAGACAAACTAGGGTTTCTGAATTCTTAGCGAATTATCTATAGTCCATTTGGAAAGAGATTATAATATACTCGTAGCAATCAAACCAAAGAACTGAAGAGGGAAAAGAACGAAAGACTAGGAGTTTGTAATCGGAAATTTTCCAGAGAAGGACAGCTGTACAGAGAAACGGCCATGGCAGCTCAATTGGCACAGAGAGGTCTGATTTAACTTTTCATTTAATCATTGGGTTAGACTTTGCGTTTTTTTTTTTTTTTTCTTAGAGAGGACAAAAATTGTCATTTTATTTTTGTAATGATTAAAAAAATTATAATTTCCATAAAATATCTGCTTTCAATAATTATTTTGCTAATAACTTGTTTAGTTATGATTAGGTAGAATTAAAAAATTTAATCGATTTTATTTTCTTGATTTTGTTATATTTCATCTATTTCTTACTATTTTAAGAAATAGATGAAATCCTATTTTTTAATTTCTTGATTAGATAAAAAATTATTTTTTTTATTATTTAATTAGAGTGTGATAATATCAAAAATTAAAAAAATATATACAAATATATGATTTCAACGATTCATATTATACTCATTTTACTTATAAATTAGAACCAAACTAGTCATAAAAGTAAAAAACATATGTTATATATTTCCCTCTTCGTTTTCTTTTTCTTCTTCTTTCTCCTTTTTTTTCACCAAACAAATGGACGTTATTCCTTAAAAAAAATTGATTTTCATTTTTGCTTCATTTTTGTTCAACAATCGAACTCCATTTTCCTCTTTTTTCATTCAAGAATTAAACTCTGTTTTCCACATTTTTCGTTCAAAAACATGTTTTTGCTCTGTTTTCGTTTGTCGCCCTCCATGGAGACTAGTTTTCCGGTCCGTAATCATGACTTCAGACTAGTTTCAGTCCGTGATCATGATTTCAGATTAGTTTAGTACAAAATATTTTTTCATGTATTTCAGAGTGGTTTCAAATGTTATAAAATTATAAAATATATATATAATCATAAAATTATATTCTTAGAACTTTTCATAAAATCAATGAATATTTCAATCAGAGTTACATAACTCGAGATAATTCTTAATGTTGATAGAATAATGTTGAGTTTTGGTCTAAAATGTTGATTTCAGACATTTCAGACCAATTTTAGTTTGAAATCTTTGTTCATATATTTCAAACCGATTACAAATATTATAAAATAATACAATATATATATATATATATATATATATATATATATCATAAGACTATACTCTTTGAGCTTTCCATTGAGTTCAAGACACATCAATTGAAGTTATATAACCCAAGATAAATATTCTTTAAGTTAACTAAATAATCTCGATCTAAGAATTTCATACTAAGATTTAGGGTTTAAAAGTTAGGGTTTAAGGTATATAGATTAGAGTTTTGGTTTGACATCTTGAGTTTTTGTTCAAAATCATGAATTTTAATCTGAAATATTGGTCTGAAAATACAAGACTATTCAATCAACTTCAAATATTTTTATCTAAGGTTATATAACTCTAATTGAGGTGTTCTTGAGCTCCATGTAATGCTCTAAGACTCTAGTTTTATGATAATTTAAAAAATAATAATTTTATAATATCATGAACCAATCTAAAATACGTGGATAAAGATTTCAGTCAATTTTAAGAATTTTTATCTCGAGTTATATAACTTTGATTGAGGTGTTCATGGACTATACAGAAAGCTTTAAGAGTCTAGTTTTATGATATATATATTTTTTTAAATTTTATAACATTTGGAGCGAGTTTGAAATACTTCGACAAAGATTTAGCACTGGAACCAGTCCTAAAACATTTCAGACCAAAACTCAAGATTATTCAGTCAACTTCAAAAACTTTTATCTCGCATTATAGAACTTCGATTGAGGTATTCTTGGACTATATGGAAAGCTCTAAGACTCTAGTGACTAAAGTACATGTGATTCTCAAACCTGAGATCACTATGGAATCTTACGTACCATATTTTATATTTTGACATTGTTCAAAAAGACCTTAGTCAAGCATTAAGCGGGGTGAACTGTTGGGTATAAAGTGTTGTACATGAAAATTGTGAGTATTAAGATGGAATCCATCGAGTTTAATAGTTAAACCATATATTAAGATAAATGAGAACGTTGGCTAGATAGAATGATAGTTATTATACAGTTGTTAATTACAATATGTTCTTTTTGAAAATGTTTACTTCTAATCTCTCAAATAGTCTTGACACTTCACTAAAAGTCTATCTTGGCTTAGAAGTTTAAGTTAATTAATAATGAGATGATTGATTTAGCTTAAAAAAATGTCTTAAGGTCAAATGAATCTAATTATAAATTAGATAAAATCATAAAGTGTTATCATATTCTCCTACCATAATGGTAAAACTTAATCGATCACAAACATTAAAGTTCAAAAGTAAGTCAATTAAGTTTTCTATGAGGAAAAGGAAAGCATATCATTTTGATTTTAAGGGTAAAATCGTAATTTATCTTATAGCATGACTATGAGGGAAAACTGGTAAATTATTAATTTATTAAATATAATATCGTGCCGCTATTATAACATAACTAAGCATGACATTAGTTTATTTAGAAATTAATAATTTACATATGTACTATTTATTTAATTTTAAAAGTATCATGAGGGTTCATAATTAGCAATTAGACATTAAATGGTTAATAAGCTAATTTATAAATAGGATTTCATAGGCTAAATAATCAAAATGTTGATTAAATAATTTGGCTACAAGCCCAATAGATGGTTGGCCATAAGTTTAGGGTAATGACCTATTGTTTACTTAATTATATTAAGTGAACCTTTCACTAAATCCATAGTTGACTGGGTCAAAGTAGTGGGTTAATTTTTGGTAATCGAAAACCTAAAAAAGAACTACATAAACAATTTAATAGGGCTGGCCATTTCCTTCTTCCCTCTTGGCCGAATTCATATAGTGAGAAAATTTAGACTTTTCATTTCTTTTCCAAAAGCTCTTCGAATCATATGATGAATCTTAGAGTAGAAAATTAACTTAGTGAACTGAATTGTGTAGATTATGATTTGAGAGTGAGTACTTAGGCACCTCATTCTTCCCATTTAATTCAACCATGATGAAAGAGCAAGGAGATCTATTCGAATTTGTATTAAGATTGGGTATTTCTTAGATCTTAATGCTTTTAGTTTCCTGGAACATTTGTGTGATTTCCGTTCAATATATATTTGATATATGTTTGGATGATTGATCTTGGTGTAGATCCAAAAAAATTTAAATTATCGGTTCTACTTATAGATTACTTGTAAACGCACTAGTGGTATTAGAATCTAGATCGTATCAGTAAGCATATAAATTATTATTTTGATATATCAGTAAGCAAAAAGGGGTCGACCTTGTCAACCCCGTCAACCTTTCGACCTTCGATCCTTCGAGTATCTTACTTACTAAGGGCGGTCGATCCCCCCTTTGACCCGTCGACCCCTTTTTGTACTTTTAAAGGCTTTGACCCTTTTTGACCCATCGACTATTCCATTCTGTTAGGGTGTCGACCCGTCGAGCATTCCACTCTCTAAGGGTTTTGACTAGCTCAGTATTCCATTCTCTTAAGGTGTCAACCCGTCGAGCATTCCACTCTCTATGGGCTTTGACTCGTCAAGTATTCCACTCTCTAAGGTTGTTGACCTGTAGAGTAATTCACTCTCTAAGGGCGCTGGTCCTATCTTTGACCTGTCCATGAAGCTTTTGAATATAAGGGTAGTAAGGATTCTTACAAGTCTCTATTTTGTTTCGTTTCCGACTTAGGTTGCAACTTAATTCCAGCAACCTTAACTAATTATACTGAACCTGAATATTTTGATTATTAGCTTCATATTCTTATTAATCCTACAAATTTACTTAATATGTGCCATATTCAGAATACAGAAACGTGGATGTTAGATACTTACTTAGTCCTTGATTGCTTGTCATGCTTGCTTATAATTTCTTGTTTGACCTCTTCCTGAATGAGCACATGTAATTCTGAAGCACTCATGTTTTCTATTAAAGGTGGGTGTCTATGGCGAAAGATTCTTATATTCGTATCTAGATTCAAAATGGTTATCACTCATAATCTTACTTTCTTCTAAGCTTTGGTATGTGCCACTCTATTTTGCAAAATGCTTATCTTAAACTAAGAAATATCCCCTGTTAGCTACAGGATTAATTAATGCAAGTCTAATCCATGTTGGATATTTTCTAACCTGTATACATGTGCTCATACTTTGTTTTCATTTTCTTTCTTTACATATATGTATATATATATCTGCATATACACATATATAAACATTTTCTTCCATTTGTATAATTATTTAATCCTTATGCTTTTGTTAATTTCCTCCATACTTACTTCCTTATACATAAATTTATATTTGTTTTCATTTGCATTTTTTATATTTATCGATAATATAAAACTCCAAAATTACTTATTTAGAATTCATTTCCTACCGACGACATGTCGGAAATTCTCAAGGCTTACATTCTCCCCTCCATATTACTTATATTTTGTGCAAGAATCACCTTACCAACATTTTCCTTGTACTTCAAGGAATATCATTTCCATATTCCTAGATTATCTCTCCATAAAGTTAGGTCATACATGTTACCACCATCAAGTACTTCTATTTCGAGACTTTTTACATGAAATTCTCATCACCGTCCTGTCTAGGGTTAATTGTTATCATACCTTGTTCATCAATTTTCAGTTTTTTACATATCATTTAACTTTCAAGCTATTGCTCTAGAAATTGGGTTATCCATGTTGCCACCGTCGAGTTCTTTCACTCCAGGACTTTTTATAGGGTTCCCTTACCACCGTCTAGTTTAGTTTGATTGTTACCATATTCTGATAATTTGTTTTCATTATTTTACATATCATTTCATTTTCAAGTTGTTTCTCCAAGAATTAGGTTACCCGTGCTACCACCGTCGAGTTCTTTAACTCCGGGACTTCTTACACGGTACCCTTACTACCATCAAGTCTAGCTTGATCCAATTTTGGATATCAGCAATTATTTATATTTGGTCTTTGATCTATGGGGATAAGCTTATGTTCAACTAGAGAGCCTTTCGTAGAACATCTAATTGGCTGCTATAAGTTCAATCAATTTGAACTTAAATACTAAGTTTAATCAATTTGACTTAAATCCTAAGTTCAATCAATTTGAACTTAAATCCTAAGTTAAAAGCTTAACCCCCTTTTTTCTACTTCACTCTTACTGAACTTCTTATCTTTGTTTTCTAAATTGCACTAAATGGTAATGAAAATGACAATTCATACTTTTCTTTGTATCATAACAATAACATAATCAAACATATAACACTCATCAACCATTATATATTGAATGCTAGATTGCAGTAATTTATGCGTTAAGTAATCACAAATTTCATGTGCCATAATAATGGTATAGCCAAACATATTACATGTCAGCTTAGGAGTGCAATAATTTATGTATTAATTACTTGCACATATTCTATAATTACCCCTTAAGTCCTTGGAATTAAACTAATTCAGGATAATTTTCTTCATCTCATCCTCTCTTTCCCATGTAACTTTGCTATAGTACCTTTACTAGGGGTATAATCTTATTCCTTAGTATCTTCTTCTTATGATCTAGGACCTCCACTAGCCTTTCCTCTTAAGATATTTCTTTCTAAACTTGAACAGGTTCATGTTCTTAACATGTGGCAGGGATCATATACCTATTTCATTAATATGGACATGTGTAACACATTGTATTAAGGACATCTCTGGTGGCAAGTCGAGCTTATAAGCAACGTGGCCTATACGTTCGAATATTTTGTGTGGTTCGACCTATCATGGGCTCAATTCCCTTCTTGCCAAAACATATTACTCCCAAATCATCGTATAGCTTTCATAGGCGTACTTTCAGAAATACTGAGTTTCTATTTTGAAACTTCAAGGGTCTATGGCCCTTTTTTTTTTTCTGCATAGCTTTTCTATCGCGAAAAGCGGTTTCCATTCTTTGCCCTTTTTTCTTATCTGCTTCAGTGGTAGATTACCTGAAGTCAGCCTTCATTCTCCTATTTCATACTAGTGAATTGAAGATCTCACTTTCTCTCATATAGTACTTCATAGGGTGATATTCTACTAGACGCATCAAAACTACTCTTATATGAGAATTCTATTATAGGCAGATACTTATTCCAAGCTCCTTTGAAATTTAAACACTTGCCCGAAGCATATCTTATAACGTCTGCATGGTCCTCTCTGACTGACCGTCCATTTGGGATGAAAAGTCATGCTAAACTTAAACTTTGTTTCCATCGCTTATTGGACGCCTCTCCCTAGAACATAAGTAAATCTCATATTACGATATGAAATTATTGACCATGGTACTCAGGTAAATCGTACAATTTCATTCATATGTAATTCCATAAATTGCTCTAATGAATACGAGCTTTTTATAAGTAAGAAGTGCGTTGATTTGGTCAATCTATCAACAATTACTCAAATTGCATCATGCCTCTTCGTCGTTTTAGAGTGTCCTAGTATGAAATCCATAATGATTTGCTCCTATTTCCATTCTTGAATCTCATTAAATTGCAACTTCTCTACTCGACGCTATTGCTTAGTTTTAACTTGCTGACAAATCAGGTTCGTATCCACAATTTTAGCAATGCCCTTTTTCATTCATGTGCATCAGAGGTGCTCTTTTAAGTCCTTATACATCATCGCTACTCATGGATGCAGAGAATACGAGATTTCTTGTGGTTCTGATTGAATTTGACCTCTTATTTCCTCATCATTAAAAATGCATATTCTTCCTTTATATCTTAAGGATCTCGTTAGGAGGGAGATTAAACTCATGATTTCTCCCTTCTTTGACTTCTTCTTTAATCCTCTATAAGTTTGGATCAACTACTTGAGAATCTTTCATCTTATCGAAAATAGTCGGTTGTATTGAGAAATCAATATGAGTATATTATTTTTATTTCTCATATTGAACCTAAAAATATCTCTCAAGCTTTGAATGATAAATTTTGGGTTATTCCCGGGCATGAAGAAGTTAATCAATTCAATAGAAATAAAGTTTGGACTTTAGTTCCTAGGCTTAGTGATTAAACTATTATAGGAACAAAATGGGTGTTTCCAAACAAAATGAATGAAAATAGAAATGTGACTAGAAACAAAGCTAGGTTGGTTGCTAAAGGTTATAGTCAAGAAGAAAGAATATATTATGAAGAGACATATGCTCCCATAGCTAGAACCAATTAAAATACTCTTAACATTTCCATGCTTTAAGGGTTTCAAACTTTATCAAATGGATGTAAAAAGTGATTTCTTAAATGTTTTCATTAATAAAGAAGTATATGTAGAATAATCAAGCATGGTATTTGTTTTAAACCAAATTTCCAAATCATGTTAAAACCAAATGGATGTAAGGCACTATTTGGTTTAAAACAAGCTCCTAGAGCTTGGTATGAAAGACTTAGCATATTTCTAATAGAAAATAGCGTTTCAAGAGGAAAGATAGACACAACACTTTTTATTAAGAAAAAGGAAAAAATATATCTTCATTGTGTAGGTTTATGTTGTTGATATTTAATTTGGTGCTACTAATGAGTTTTTTCTGAAAAATATTCTAAGTGCGTGAAAGGTAAATTTGAGATGAGCATGATATGGGCACCTATTTTCTTTTGGACTTCAAATCACGCAAACTAAGGAAGATATCTTCATCAACCAATCAAAATAAATCAAGGATTTATTCAAAAAAAATTGAATGGAAAGCGCAAAGGCAATTAGTACTCATATATGCTCATCAACTTCCTGAAGGACGTAATTGGATTAAACAAAAACTTTATAGAAGCATGGCAGGATCTCTACTTTACTTGACTGCATTTATAATGGACATTATATTTAGTGTATACTTATGTGAAAGATTTCAAGCATCACCTAAGGAATTACATTTAAGGGCAATTAAGAGAAATTTTAGATATTTGAAATACACTCCAAATTTAGGGTTATTTTATCCTAGAAATGATTCTCTCTTTGTATGCTTATACAGTTGCCGATTATGATGGATGTAGAATTGATAAGAAAAACACTAGTTGGGCATGTTATTTTCTAGGAAATTCTTTAGTATCTTTGATTAGTAAAAAGAAAAACATG
Organism: Coriaria nepalensis; assembly: GCA_027186245.1. NCBI lineage: Eukaryota > Viridiplantae > Streptophyta > Magnoliopsida > Cucurbitales > Coriariaceae > Coriaria > Coriaria nepalensis. The sequence goes on along the minus strand of CP114499.1, from coordinate 2,569,477 downwards.
GTAGATTTATTATCAACCAACGTAGAATTTGTTGTCGCCGGTTCATTTTGTGCATAAATTCTTTAGATTAAACATCAACTTGAAAACTATGACACCTTTAAATCATGTTCCCATACATTTTGACAAACCTAGTGCAAGAGACTTAACAAAGAATCATGTAAGCAATTCTAGGACTAAGCATATAGACATTATACATCACTTTATTAGGGACCACGTACAAAATAGAAGATTTACGAGCTTCTCTTAATGAAGGGAGAGAGCTCATGGTTTTTTGACCAAGATATTTTCTTATCCATTCTTATCTATTTGACTTTGTTTTAATCCCCTTTTATTTTGGTTTTTAGGCCATGATGTATATTTTGGACCATTTTTCATATTTTGGCTTTTATTTGTAATAATAGTTATACAATATAGTTATAGCCTACTAGACTTTTTCTGGGTCTTGGGCAAAGTTGTAATTTTTTGGCCATTTAGTATTTAAATGTAAGTTTTAGCCCATTATTCAAAATGATTCTAACCAATTTAATCTTTTTAGGTATTTTATTTTTATAAAAATAAAAAAAAAAGTTTTGGTCCAGTTATAAGGAGTTTTGCATTAAATTTAATCTTTTTGGATTATTGCTAGTAATAAAGACTAAAAAGACATAAATTCGGCTACCAACATTAATTAAGTTTATGCCTTAATTACTAAAGAGCATGCTCGGAAAAATTATAGCTGGCCCTATAAGGTAAATTAGCCTATATGTTAATTTCTATATTGAAAAAACCTTTTATAAGAACTTTGATATATTTATTATAGAATTCAAAGTACGAAATTTGTGTAATTAGGGAGGATGCTTAAAAGGGATATTACACCTTGATGGCCTCAATGTATTATCTCCACCACAATGCCCGATTAAACTACCACCATGAAAGTCCATGACAACCTTCCAATGAATAAATGTATAAGGAAGACAAAATTGTCTACCTTTCATAAGAAACCCATCATGAACAGGAAAATCATCCGAAAGCTATTTTATAGCTCACATTATTTCCACACATGTTGGAATTATGCATCTTGCGCATACATATCTTTCAAGCGGTCAATAATACGATCTCCACACTAAGTGTTTTCACCAATGTTACTTACTTACTCAAAACATCAGCTACTCCATTACGATGCCCGGGTTTATGCACTAAGTTGTAAGGAAACTTATCAACAAAGGTTAACCACCTAGCATGCTTATCACTCCTCAATTATTTTTTACTACTCATGTACTTCAAAGCTTGGTGATTGGTATAGAGAACAAACTCCTTTGGAATTAAGTAATGTTCCCATGTCTTCACAGACTTCTCCACTATGTAAAAATCTTTGTCATAGGCAAACCAGTTCCTCCTCAACTCATACAACTTCTCACTAAAGAATGTGATTGATCTCTTTTCCTGTGACAAAACAGCCCCCATGCCAACTCCACTAGCGTCACACATAACCTCAAACAACTTTTGAGAGATTGGAAACACTAAGATTGAAGCTGTACATAACTTATCTTTGATCAACACAAAACGTTGCTCTTGTTCTTCACCCATTGAAACTCTCATTTCTTTAAACATTTAGTAATTGGTGCAACAATACTGCTAAAGTATTTTATGGATCTCCAATAGAGGTTGCTAACCTATAGAAGCTTTTGACGTCACCCATAGCCTTAGGGGTAGGTCACTCTCTAATAGCTTTCACCTTCTCTTCATTTAGCTTAAGCTCTCACTTATAAAGATACAATTGGTTAGGTTAGTATAATACTTGGTCAGTTTGAGCATAGAAAATTTATTTCTAAGTTAATTGACTGTATAAATAAGCCTCGGTATATGTTACTTACATGAGTTTTTAAGTCTTAAGGTATTTGTTATAGCATAAATCAGGATATAATATAATAGTATATTAAAATTATACATTTATTAGTATAATTAGAATTATATGATAGCTACATAGTGCAATAATAGCATAAGAGGGCATAGGCTTCTCTAGCTCACCCTCTTTCTGTCCAAACGTAAAGATAAGTTAAAATAATAAATATCTAATCTAGGTCTTCCAGTCATCACCTACAGTGAGATTATAAGTGATCATTGTCAGCTACTAAAGTAAAAAAGGTTGTTCCATCTTAGTTCTAGTATCGTGAGAGTTAAGAAGTTGTTGAACATTTTGTAGTTCATACAAAAAATGGAGTGGAGCTTAGAATTCATTTCTTCTTCCATAATCTAGGATTGTAGAAAGTGAGAGTGTATATTATGATACAGAGGATAGTACCAGCTGAAGGATACTGCTAGTAAAAACTAATTCTTTTTTTTTATAGCTTGAAATCATTAGTTTTTGATGTTAGGTCAAAGGTAAGTGTAGAATTGATAAAATATAAAGATATCAAGATGAAATGAAGGTTTGTGCATCTTAGTTAGTTAGCAAGGTTCTGAATCAATTAAGGTGTAAGTCAAGAAACGAGGTACTCAATGCCTTGAAAATATATGAAGGGTCAATGAGTCGACAACTCGATGCCCTCGATGCCTTAAAAACATATGAATAAGTCTGCAAGGTCGACAGGTCGATGGGTCGATGGCTCGACGCCTCAACTTAATCGATTCCTTAAAATGTAAGAATAAGTCTACTAGGTCGAAGGGTCAACAAACCGACGGCTCGGCGACTCGACCTACTCGATGCCATAAGTATACAGGAATAGGTCTACTATGTCAAATGGTTGATGGGTCGATATGTTAATGGCTTGACCCCTCGATACCCTCGTCGATGCCTTAAACATATAGGAAGGGTCTACATGGTCGATCCATCACCGACTCAATGACTCGACACGCTCAATGCCTTAAAATTATTGGATGAGTATGAACTATCGATGGCTCGACGCTTCGGCACCCTCGATGCCTTAAAAATGAAAAATATTACATTGGATTGACGGGTTCGACAGGGCTCAATGGGTCTATGGGTTGAAGTTTGCTATAATAGCAACCAAACCTGAAATTAAGCTATATAAAGTTGGGATTATGACTCGAAAGAGAGATATGAGTATAGTTTATCAATTTAGTTAATTGAATTGCCTTGGACATCCATATTGATTGTGTTGTTCTGTTTTGCATGTTTTCATGTCTAGAACCGTTGGAGAAGTATCATTCCACTCCATCTAGAGTTTGAACTATGTAGGAGTTAGAATAGGCTAAAATGTTAGTAGTAATTATAGCTTGTTAGTTTTTAATAATTTTGAGCATGCTAAAGGACGTTTATATGATTTCATCGTTTTTCATGGCTTTTACTTTATATATTATTTTTTTTGAAAGTGTTGCAATGAAATGAACTTTCATAAATGATATTGTTTTATGAAATTACTTGGATTGAGTTATACACTTCATAGATATATGCCTTATGTATGGCAGCACATATTTTAACTGCATTTTGAAGTATATAAAATTAGTGATGGAACCCCATTCCATAATTGGAATTGTTATAGAAATCTTCCCCTCAATAATTGTTTCATCCCTGCTAAGTTAGGAAAGGTCCACGACCTTCTTCGATTTTAGTATCTCTACCTTTCCCACCAAACATATGCTCTCTTTTCAACCTGAAAGCCACTAATTTGACTCTCATCTCCTTTGAAATCTTCATGTACTCAAAGAACCTATCTACCTCTATCCCCCGATCCAAAAATTCATCGATATCTAATTTACCTTTAAAAGTAGAAGTATCTAGCTTTAGTTTGAACGCGTCATCTCTTGTATATTTTGTTGGCAATTTCTTCCAAATCTGACGCCCCCTGGAGGAAGTACCGCAACAACTAGATCAACCTCTTCTTTGTTACTGCTGCACTTAAAACTCATGGCTTCCCTTCTAGGATTATTAGGTACAATGTTAAGATCTATTCTAGCATGGCAACTCCTCCAGCTTGATTCGATTCTTCACCCCATCCCTATTGACGAACTCAAAATAATGTTTGTAACTAGTTGGTGATCTCCGTTGGTTGCCATTCGATATTTCTAGTTTTTGTTTGTTGCTCCTCGGTTGCTCTCCAAATTACCTGCAACCCCTAATTTTCATTGCATTCCCCATCTCCTAGGTTGGCCATTTGAATGGGAAAAACCCACAACTCTTTTATCACCCGACGTAGTATGTAGCGATATAGAGATTTGAAACATGATCAAATGTCACACAGAAATAAGTTTCAATTCAAAAACTCAATCCAAATTAGTTGGAAAAGCTCGACAACTTATTTGATAAATTGAATAGTTAAAATTTATAATAAAAACCCTAAACAAAGAGTATGTATACGTTTCTAAGAAAAATAGCAAAACTGTAAATAATGTTAATAATGGAAAAATTTTAAACAATAAAGATTTAATTAATTTTTTTGTGTTCTAAGCAACACGTGATGCCTCATCATAGGGCCAATGAATTGAGATAATATTTGGTAAGATAATAGATCGGGATGGGACGAAGTGAGCGTGGGGCCGTTCCTGCGGCTGCATTAAATTGTGACTCGAAAAGTGAAGGGAAGGGCTAGGTATGCATGGTTTAGATGAGGGTGAGTTAGAGAGCATTTAATTCTATCTAAAGAGTTTCTCAATTATAGAATTTTTTCCAAGACTCCAACTTAATATTTAAAAATTTGCTGCAATTGGTTTGAAGCAAATCATATCACTTGGATGAAAGTTATGCAAGTTACAAGTTCGTAGTTCATCATGAAGGCTGCTTAATTTATGTACTTCTTCCACAAGGCAAGATCGAAATTGAAAATATAGTTTCTTTCTCAACTACCAGACAAGCTCAAAATGCTATTGCAGAAGTATACAAGACGTTTTGAAGGAGCTTGCATCAAAGTTTGGTCTCTGATCAAAACCAAGCAGCCCGTATGGTCTATAAAGGCTGCACAAAGTTCTGTTCAAAGCTTGTTTAAAGCTGTTTTGGTTAATCTATGTGTTCAAACTGTAATTAGCCGAAATTGTGGTTCATTCGTTTTTCATCATGCATTATTATGATAAACTTTTGATTTTACTTTTATTTTATTTTTTATTTTCAGACCAACCGGAGCCCAATTCTACAATCACCACCTTCGTCATCGCTTACGCATTACCGATAGTGCTACCATTCTCTCTTATCTTATAATTTTGATTTAAAGAACCCAAATATTGGGTTTGTCAACCTAGCTAGAACTGGTTTTCAATTTGAACTCGGACATAAAACCTAGACTGTTAAAACATCTTAGATTTGGTAATGAGAAAGATGGTGTAGTCCTACCGATTGAACATGTCACGTCAAATTTCAATAAGCTTGAGTGAAAAATTAGACAGACAAGGATGATAGATAGGGATTGAGCTCTTCTTAAGTTGGAGATTCATCAAGTTGGTCAGATTTATTACATACGGTAATAATTATCTTTGATAATACAAATGTCCAAAATGATCTATACCATTTATTATTATATCTAGTAAACTTGTATCAACTTGACGAATCTTTAATTTGAGAGGAGCACAACCTGATAAATAGTTTAGGATATTTCAGGGGTATAGATGATTTTTTTTTATAGAAGTTTAGGATGAAGAGAGGAATACTAGTAATCTCCATCACTTGCTAAAAATTTTCGTTGTTCTTAATAACGAGACATGAAAACAAGTTAAAATAATAATAATAAAAGTAATAATACATCAAATTATTTAATGATCTTATATTTCGATATCTAAGCTTTAGGATGTCTAAAATCCTTTATTTGTTAGGAGATAGAGATAGGCTGTAGTATATAGACTATGCAGATAATAACGGTGCTAAGATTATAACGAACAGACACACACGCATATATATATATATATATATATATATTAGTTTATAAGGAGACATAATTAAGATTAGTTATGAATCGGAGATCTCTTTCTTGCTGAATTGTAATCCATTTGTAGTAATCCTTCTCCACTATGATACTCTTGATCTTCTGCTACTACAGAAGAAGCTTCATAATTAGTGGGATCATCAAACTCATCATCATGGGAAATGCCTGCCACATCATTGCCATAACCCAATTTCCTAGCTATATCTGACAAAAATACAAAAGTTCAAAAGAAACGAAGTTAATGATCATAGGTTGGCTATATTGTATATACTAAAAGTACTATATAATTGTGATTGAGAAGTTTCATATTGAGACAGATATGCACGGATCATTACCTCCAGCGGGGACTAGGATAATGGTGGAAAGAAGAATAAAGGCAACCATAAATATATGCTTGCATGAAATCATAGCCATATTCCCGAGAAATAGAATGATCAAGGCGTACGAAGAAATTTGGAGGTTATATATTTCTCCACATCTTTAGCTTCCTCGCCTTGCGTTCTTATTTATATGCATCCAGCATCCCTTGATTACCGGACATGCGGGGACAACTGGCTGTACGAAGTTATTATAGACACATGCTAGGTTTTCCTACTTTTCCAATTTAATTAATTATATGTAGTGAAGTTTTGGATCAGTGTAAGTGAACTTCGATCGACAGCTTCTTAATTCCTCGTATACTACTCATAAGTCATGACGAGAAAAGGGATAGTTTTAATAGATAGTAGTATTTCTTTAAGTAGGAATCATGTACGTACGTTTCATGCGATTCGTGAAAAACACGTCACTCTTTTTGTCAATTTATGTAGAAGATCGACCTGACCGACATTAGGTTTTATAGTATACCTGCATATTCTTAAATTGTAAAAAGTGAGATTTAATTAAATTGCACTTTCTATCCATATAAGGGATTCTCTTACGCAAACCAAATCAATCAAACCAAGGTTGTTAGAACTGATTCGATCTTTGAGAGCGTGTTAGAATTTGAGTATAGAGGGTTAAATCTTGAAAAAATTCCTTGATGTCTCAAGCATTCACGTAAAGTTTGTAAGTTATAAAGGCTGATTCATGCGCGAAAGTTGAATTAAGTTGTGAGTGAAAATTTTTAGTGTTGCTAGAGGAGTAAACACTATGACCTAACATGCCTCATGTGATGGTCGATTGGGTCAAAACAAAATATATTTGAAGCTAAATTTTGTGACCCGTGAATTCGATCGTTTTATGTTTGTAAGAATCCGGCCATGTAAGTGCCACGTTGGAAATGCGATATTACACTCTATGTATAGCAATTCCCATTACACACTTCTCGCAGTGGCTTGTTGATGCATGGCAATGACCGACCATCAGCAGTGACACGTGTACCATTTACTATATGACACATGTCAATCAACTTCTTGTCATAGGACAAGTGGAAGTCAACAATGTTGACTTTGATATTAGTATCTATCAAAAAAATAGTTATTTTCACGAATTAGTAATTGATACGTGATATTGTAAGAAGAATATTATGTTGTCGTGACTAATTGGTTAGTAGCAAAAAATCATTTGTTATAAGTATGATGGTAGGTGATTTTTGGTTAGTTACTCTAATTGATGTTATGTTTACTTATTTATGACCAATGTTTATGTCGCAATTTATTATGGTATATAGATATCATTCATTTTGTTTCCTATATTTTCTTTGCAAAATAATGTACAATTGAGGGAGACGCAGTACCCAAATCTCAAAATTTTGTTACAAAATCATGAATACATTACATAACCAATGTTTCTAAAGCATCCATATTAAAATTACTTGTAGCTAGAATTGCATAGACTATCAAAACATCTACTAATATTCATGCTATCGATCAAGTACAACAAAACATTATTCAGAGAAGCAACTAAAATATAAGACTGAATATGCACTTACCATGAAGCAACAACATAAGCTAACACAATGTATGGATTCACCCCATATGCAAAAACCACCTTTACCTCATGATTGAACTTTTAATGCAAAATATTGCATATCCCGTACAAATAATCTATGCTACTATTCGGCACTAATTATCTCCAGAAATACAGGAGAGAACAAAAAAAAAATAAAAAAATGTCAAGTTAACCATAAGCCTGCAAATGGAAATTGGTCTAAGAATATGGCAAGTGGGCTAAATAATTGCAAGTACTTAGTTTACCATTTCTAACCATATATATATATATAGTTACCTAAAACAACTTATTTTAATTTACAACATTAACACATATATGAAAAGGCATGTTTCCTGATTATCAACATCGGTAGTTGTTGCTTTGATTAAGTATTTCTCACCAAGCAACATTTTCCATAATGACAATAATTCAATAGCCTGCCTAACTTAGAATAATGATTTATAATTAGATCGATCTTGCTAAGAAGATTATGACGTAAGTAATAAGTGTATACCTTATTGAAAATCCTCTCTATCTTTTAACCTATGACATGCTAAGTCTACTAGGAATCGTTAATAACCTGAAATAAAAACAATGCACAATTAATAACCTGAAGCCACTACTAAACCTAAAACAATGACATTGTAAAAGTGTAAAATCTACATTATCAGTCACATGTGCCAATCAGCCTTATCATTATCTTCTTCAGCATCTTCCTCATTATTTTCATCACAATCACTGATTTTATCTACCTGTCCAGGAACTTCATCGTCATCCCCTTCTTCATTTTAGTAATATGAAACATATTGTTCAACCACTTGGTCAATATTGTGATTAGTTACCATGTTTAGCTACCCATTTGCATAAAAATTGAGTCAACCAAAAAAATTTGTAACTGGAATTAAGCCCTCAGTGTCTTCCCTAGTTAAAGTTATTAAGTTTCACACATTTGGTTGTGACACGTTTAAGAGAGAATAAGATTCATCTTCTCGCAATGCATTCATTGTTTCCATATGACCATTAACTACGTGACCAGGTTCTTGTCGGTTCAAAACAGGGAACACATTGTGCTTACCTATCTTTTGAGTGATAAAATAAAGTTTCCCTCTGAAATGATCTTTCATGTAAACCACTTCTAAATTCCATACTCGCTAACATGTAAGGCTCATTTGCATACCAAGTATGTGTATTAATTGTCACAAATTCTTCATCATGTAGAACACCTGGTTCTTCTTGTTAATTCGTAAACATCATATACTTGAATAATGGCACTTTATATTCGTACATGTAATTGAGCTCCACTATCTCATCGAGAGCCCCGTAGTAATCCTTCAAAACTCCTTCATCATTCTCTGCCACCACAAACAGCCCACTACATTATGTGCGATGTTTCTCCTTATGGCATCATGTATACCATCTTAAACCATTAATTTTGCATGCCTCGTATGAGTTGATGTGCTGGTTCAGCTCCATGTGATAAGGAAATAAGCTCATCTGTTGGACTAGGGTCGTTAGATATTTATGAAAAAAGAATTTGATAGTTTTATAATTAATTCAAACCTAGCATATGTATTGACAAGAAATTTTTAACATAAAAAATGTTACCTATATGTGAAACCATTCATCAAATTCTTATTCAGACCTATGATACAAGTCTACTCCATCACATCCCTCATCGACCAACATATTTTGGTGCTCGCTACAAGAAATTTTGTTTGTTAGGTACGGAAAACAAAGTCAAAATAAATATAAATTGAATCAAATCTTTTGATGGAATGAAAGTAGAGATACCTTCGGAAGGCAAATATGCCATTGTAGTTTTAAATTATGCATTGACGCATCTTTTGAATGATCTCCGGTGTCAAGAAAATGAGCTTACCCGTTGTTAGGGGATGGATTCCAGCATTAAATATACTCTGATTTATTGTCCTTGATGACATCCTTTGGATTGAATTTCATGTATGGCCTATTAAACCGAGTCTCAAACTGTTGTTGGTAACTAGAAGTATGATTTCCTCAATCTTTATTAAGGTATCTTTCCATAATAGTTCCTTCTGGTCGGGGCTTGTTGCCCACTGTTTTCTTAAAGATTATGAGCATTCTTTCAGTGGAACACATCTGATAGAATTGAAATAGTCTACAAATCAAAGCTTGTTGTGGTAGATGGATAGCCAAGTGTACCATAATATCGAAGAATGCCGGAGTGAAAAACATCTCTAACTTACACCAAATGAGATTAATGTCTACTTCTAAGTTGTCAAGGACGGTTGTGGTTAACTGCCTAGCACACAACTGCTTGAAGAAAAGGTGTAGTTCTTAACATTGTCATCTTAGAAAGACACATAAAACAAACAGGAGTATCCGTTACATGAATACATGACAATCATGACTTTTGAGCAAAAAATCTTTCGATAGACCACATTCACACATCTATATATATTTGAAGAGTAAAAATCCAGAAATTTAGTCTTCTCAATGTGCATAACATCGAGTGTATGTTTGACCAATAATGTTTCCTAATCTAAAAACTCTAAAGAATATACTACGTTTGGCCCAATTCTTGTCTTCTTTACGACAAATATATTTCCTTTTGGTTTGATCCTTATCGAAAGAAACATTTTCTATTGCCTTAAACTGAGGTTTAATTACATCAGTCGAAAATATCCATGGTGATTCACTATGATCCATCTGTTTAACATGAAATCTTGATTCGTCATACCACCAAGGATGGTGAGGTGGCACTAACAATAGTGTCCTATGTAGCATTTCTTGTGGCCATTTGATAAACAAAGTCTGTCACAATCTTTATTGCACTCTGGATATGAAATTTTCTCCTTCGTACTCCATTATGATAGGTTAGCGTATGCTGGAAAATCATTGATGGTCCCCACATTAGTACAACATGTAAAGTGAAACTTTCCTTACGATAAGCATATTATGTTCTAATGCCTTCATCCCACAGTTGTTTTAGTTCGATTATTAGTGGTCTCTTGTAGACATCGATGTCATTCCCGAGTGCTTTCGAACCTGGAATAAGCAAAGACAATAATCAAACCCTATCTTTCATGGTCATCTAGGACATAAATTTATAAGGAGTTAACAATATCAACTATGTGCTATGTGGGTTGCTCATGTTACCTAAGGGGTTGAATAAGTCACTAGATAGGCCTAAACGAATGTTTTGTGGCTCTGATGCAAAGGAAGGGTGTGACTTGTTAAACTCTTTCCATACAAGTGAGTATGTTTGATATATCATCACCCCTTCATCTACGGGACGTTCATCATGATGCCATATCATTTGTTTAGCGGTATCTTCAACCATGAAAAGATGCTGCAATCATGGCCCAATTGGACAATAATGGAGAAATTTTCTTGGGATTTTAGTATCATCATCTTCACCCCTAACCCTATATATATGTCTTCACCACAAATCGGGCACCTTTCCAAATCAACGATCTCCTTCCAAAACAACAAAAAATCATTGTAACAACTATGGATCAACTCAAACCCAAAACCCAACGCCTTCCTATACTTCTTAGCTTGGTAAAATTTCTTGGGTAAAGACTCCGAATCTGGTAGAGAGAACCTAATTAACCATAAGAACGTGTTGACAGCCTTATCAGTGACATTAAAAAGGGTTTTGATGTGAAGCATATGCATAACACATCCCGGATACAATTCCAAATTGTCATCCCCCATAAGTTAGTCAAAATATTTGTCTATTCCCGTAGTATAACCCTGGCCAAGTTCTCCCTCACCTGTATCCATAAACTGACCTGATCATCAAATAGTCACCACATATCATCCATATTTGCCCTCTCACAACTTTCAGCTTCCTCACCAAGTGGGTACTCGCAATTCCTAACAAAATCTAGAATCACAGGTACCTCACCATTGTAAATTAATATCTTATAGGTGGGATTGAAATCATTGCAAATAATATGACCAAAACTTCATTGAGTTTAAGAGAATTTCTAGTTATGCATGGCATCGAATTCCATCATCCTCATTCATTACTAGTGAAACCACTAATAAGAAGTTGTTAACCTCTTCCATAAGGCTAGATGAAAGTTAACCCCTTCCATAAGGCTAGATTTCATCGGTTGATCCCTTCCACCCGATTGAGTGACTTCCAACACATGTCAGCATCTGCAATGATACACATGCATGGGTAGTTGTAATTGGTACACATCACTAGCTTTCTGCCATCTCTAAAGCGGCCTTCTAGGTGGTGGATTGGTGGTGCGAAGGGGAAGAAACTTCAATATTTTTTATATTTGGTGTTTGAATAGTTGCAAGAAATTATTTGCTATTGACCTAACCCGACGTCCATAAACCATCGTTCTGTTGTGTATTTCGTCATAGATTCTCTCATTTGCCACTATTGTTGTCATGATCACAAATATAAGCCCGTTTCCCTCAAGTGTATAATGACGAGAATCTTAAACGTAAAACTATGGTCTACTTTGAAAATGAACAGAAGAATTTGTTCACTCAATAATAATAATAATGACTAATCTAGGATGTTGGGTTTTTAAGACAGGAGGGACATCTTTAAGTAATATGTAATCTCTTGTGACTTCTCTAGATAGGTGCACGCCATTTGGTGGTAGAGCAGGCTTTCCCTGATGCTTTTCAAACTAATCACTTTTACACTTGTGTTAAGTTATTTGATACTAATTGGTTTTTCAAAAAATAACAATTCAACTAACCAGTTATCTTAAGTTTTTGATTTACACTTCCACTATTTCAAAGGACAACCTCTTTATTAATTAATGATCACGATCTTATAATTCTTCAAATAATTATATTTTTCTACTTAATTTTTTTCCTTTCATGTGGTGCAGACTTGTCTCATTGGATGTTCAGCTCACCAGTTCAAGCTTTTATATATGTCATTATTTCAAACGTATTGAAGTTACCAAGAATGACTAACCATCTAGTGGATATGGTCGTATTTTTAACAGTGGATATGCTCCTTGCAGTGTATAACATAGCCATTCAACCCAAGTATGCATTCCTGGCCAACACAAGAACATAATATGATGTTAAGGATCTCGCTTCCTAGAGATATATACTTAGGGGCAGGACATGTGTTGTGTTCTAAAGTGATTGTGTCTTGCCTTGTCAAATTCACCTATAAACATTTTCCCCCCCTTAATTTCTCATCTTAACTCTTAATCATAAACTGTCAATTAAATTAAAAACCAGACTCAAGTAGCTTCCAGACAATATATTGTATGTACGGATTTTGAGTGTGAGTTTGAATTAAGTATATAACTTAACCGTATAGTATATATGTGATGTGATTTAACTATTACACAAACACTTAAGTTCTCCAAACAACTGTCTAAGAGAGAATCTTTCATATATAATCCATTTTGGAGTGATCTATAATCCATTTCGATGTAAATTCCATATTTGATTAGTTTCAGCATGAATCGTAATATTCATGAGTTATTCGAGAGTCATTTCCGTGTCAAAATCTCAAAAAATGTTTTTTTTCTGGCCGGTTCCATGCATGGATAACCCTGTGTCGGCATAGGGCCGAACCCTCAGACTTGTTCAAATTTGGCCCCCCATATATACATATGTATTGTTTACATAGCAATTACACATCAAACCATTTCCTTATTAATTCTATTTGAGAAAAATATTGGAGTCGATGATCTCTCTCAAACTCCAAAAGCCATTTCCAAGCACTTCTGTACGTAAGTAACTACGTGTTATTATAACTATTATCATATTATCATTATCAATAGCATTATCAATATTATTATTATTATTATTATTATTATTATTATTATTACTTTTGTTATTATTATTTTGGTTTAGAAAAAATGCAAATGCAATATAATCAGCCAATGCGAATGCAAGTTCTTTTTATTTATTTATTTATTTATTTAGTTTATTAATATATACTTTTTTTTTTTGCACAAAGAATGCAAGTTATTTAATTTACTATAACGATAGATACTATTTAATCCAATAATTAACCTAAATGTCACTTCGAGTGAATGATATGTATAGAACCACATATGAGTCAGCATGGTTATCTATAGCAATTTATTGCGGATTTTATTGGAGTTTTTATAAACTTATAATAGTATTTAATTGGTTGGAAGGAAAAAAATTATATTATTCTGATCATATATATATATTGAGTAATAGTATATAGATTAAAGTTGAATAAACTTCACATAATAGGAAAAATTAATATTTATATATATTATTTTTTAATGACATATTAATTAAGTGATTAGTTTAAATGACTATTAACTAATCATATTTTATCTAAAATTTCTGATCTAATTTACTATTTTTCTTTTGTAAGTAATTGTAATACGTACGTGATATAATAAGTTATTTTTCCTTTTTATAATTTTATTTTTTTATTTTTTATTTTTTATTTTTTATTTTTTTACCTTCGTACAGTACATGCAAACCGAAAACGTTAAGAATTTTAAATTTCTTACATGACATTTTCCTGCAAAGAGATTAGAGAGAAAAAAGAAGAAGAACATATTCGAGTCTTTTTCCCTCCCTGAAATGTGAAAAGCTGTTTATTCTCGTATCTCTCTCTCCCCCCCCTTATAAATAGAGAAGAGAGCTTATCATATAACATATCACTGCTCGAATTTACATCAGTTTCCTTCTAAGTTTCACGATCATTATGTCTCTACTTTCAGATCTTGTCAACCTCAACCTCACTGATGATACCTCTGAGAAAGTTATTGCTGAATACATCTGGTGAGCTCTCTTTCTTATGTACTTTTATTTTTATTCTTGTCATCTTCACTTTATTTTTTCAAAAGTTTCTTAGGTTCTTATTTGAGTTCAATTTGTCTTCCATGTCAAACAGGATTGGTGGATCTGGGATTGATTTAAGAAGCAAAGCCAGGGTCTCTCTCTCTCTCTCTCTCTCTCTCGGTTCAGTACTCCGTCTTATCTAATTTCTACGTACAGTTTTTACGTTTTGTTTTATGTTTTCCTGAGATGACTGGTTTTCACACTTCATACGAATATATTCTAATCTATATACAAAACAGACACTTCCTGGACCAGTTAGCCATGCTTCACTACTTCCCAAGTGGAACTACGATGGCTCTAGTACGGGCCAAGCTCGAGGGGGCGATAGTGAAGTCATCTTATAGTATGCATCTTTCCCATAATATATATACATATCTCCATATCCATTATAATTTTCATAAATAATTTTAAATAACTTAATAATCTCGTTTAAATAATCTTTTTTTGATCGTATTATTGAATCCGTTTTTTAATGATTTAAATCTTTTAAGATAATCGGTAACGAATTTTCTAACAGTTTAAGTATTTATTAATTTCTAAAAAATATTTAATTATTGGAATTGAAATCTGAATATTGTATATTGCAATAGTCCACAGGCAATTTTCAGAGACCCATTTCGGAGGGGAAATCATATTCTTGTAAGTGATATGGGTGGCGTGGTGGATAATTAATTTAATTTAATTTTGAATCAATTTATTAATCAAATACTTGTTTAATTAATTATCTCATAAATGGCTTAAACTTGTAGGTCATGTGTGATGCTTATGACCCGGATGGAGAGCCTCTTCCTACAAACAAAAGGTTCAATGCTGCTCAAATTTTCAGCCATCCTTGTGTTGTAGCTGAAGAACCATGGTAATTAATCATTTAAGCTGTGTATATATTTTTAAAAATTATATTAAATTAAGATAATTATAAAAAAAAAAAAATATATGTATATACTGAAAAATATACCAATTATTATGTTTTAATACTTGTATATACTGAAAAAGATATTGAGAGGGATAAAAGTCATAATACTTGTATTTAAGAATAAATAACTTGCATTTTTTTTTTTTAAAAAAAAAATTGAAAAATAATAAGGATTACCTATAAACTTTCATTTTTAAATGTTTTTTTTTTTTTTTTTTGACGATTATGATTTCGAAATTTGCTATGCAAGAAAATATAGCTATATATACAGCTCAGGTTACTGCTTATATCTATAGTTTCTATATTGAAATTATAGAATAAGTGTATAATTGTGAACGTAACAGGTATGGAATAGAGCAAGAGTACACTTTACTGCAGAAAGATGTCAAATGGCCAATTGGGTGGCCCCTTGGTGGTTTTCCAAGACCGCAGGTACGTTTATGATTTATTTTTGAGATCGACTCTGTGAAATTTGAGTTATATTAAGCATTTTTTTAGGATCAAAAGTATACAAAGATCCTCGATAAACTACATTTTTTAAAAGGCTCATATACACTTCTCATGATGAACTTTAGCAGGATTACACTCACCTGCAGATAGCTCACATCAACTCATTATTAATATTGTAGTTGAAATGTTGGTGATGCAAATGTAGTTAGATTTTTATTATACTATTCAACTTTTTCAAAAGAGAGATTGGTATTGAAAGTCTTGAAAAGATGTTCAAGATTCCGTTTGTTACTTTTAGAATGAAGAAAGATGAACTAAAAATCAATATCTTGATATAGTAATGCACATTAATAAATTATACTCATATTTTACCCCATATATATATTTACGTTAATTATCAAAATTTTGTAATACAAATTTGACCCTTAAGAAACAGTTTCAGCCTTTCATGCACATGTTTTTGCATAAATTTTAGGTAATTTTGTACATGTTTTTGTAACGTGATAAAAACAGGGACCATATTATTGTGGTGTTGGTGCCGATAAGGCCTTTGGCCGGGACATTGTAGATTCTCATTACAAAGCTTGTCTTTATGCCGGCATCAATATTGGCGGCATTAATGGCGAAGTCATGCCCGGTCAGGTAACCTTAAATTATAGACTAAAACTTTTCTTCTCTAACCTTATATAAATCCTATGATTCTTGACGGTTAAGGGAAATCTTTAGTTTATCTATAGAATAAGAGGTCCACCTATAGTATACCATTCTCCATATGCATCACGTATTTTATGTTTCTAGCACTATGACTATTATTTTCCCCTCCTTAACTATGTAAATAAAATTATGCAGTGGGAATTCCAAGTCGGACCTAGCCTCGGCATTTCTGCTGGAGATGAGTTATGGGTTGCTCGTTACATCCTAGAGGTAACATTCGATTCTTACGTACATTTTGATCATACGGACAAAATGTTGGTTTTTTCATGTTTGATTTTTGTTCTGCTATAGAGGATTACAGAGATAGCAGGAGTGGTGCTATCCTTTGATCCAAAACCCATTGAGGTAGCGTATTAATTAAGTCTCTATTCCCATCCTTAAAACCCTGCTCTCTCTCTCTCTATATATATGTGTATTTGTTTTCTTTATCCTAATTAATTAGATGAGTGCTTTTGCCAGGGAGACTGGAATGGGGCTGGTGCTCACACAAACTACAGGTACTTAGCCAATCAACATTGTATTTATACAATTATAATTTTAGCTTTGTTTCCTTATATTCGTATAATGTTTTCAGTACTAAGTCGATGAGAAACGATGGAGGATATGAAGCTATTAAGAAGGCGATTGAAAAGCTTGGAGAGAGGCACAAGGATCACATTGCGGCTTATGGGGAAGGAAATGATCGAAGACTCACTGGCCACCATGAGACTGCAGATATGAACACCTTCATATGGGCGGTGGCTAACCGGGGAGCCTCGGTTAGGGTTGGGAGGGACACTGAAAAAACTGGGAAAGGATATTTTGAAGATAGAAGGCCCGCATCCAACATGGATCCTTATCTTGTTTCAGCCATGATTGCTGAGACTACCATACTATGGCAAGGCGACCTTAAAATGACTTGAGTCCTGAAGCTTAATATTATGGTTTAATTTTCAAGAGTGTTAATTTCTAAATGTTGCTCTCTTTATGAATTGCAAGTAAGGTAATATTTTCTTACATATTAAGTAACATAAATGGACACTACTTTATTTTTTGGGAAAAATAATTAGACACAACTGACTCCCCTAGATGTATGTATGAAAAATCGTCGACGCCAAAATCCGGCCCGCATGAATTCAAACATCAACAATATGAGAGTCAAGTCTGGTCCAAGAAAAAAAAATAGTAGGTCGAAATTGTGTCCGACACATCCCTTCTGATGGTAAGTAAGCTTTGAGAGCAAGTAAGTTTCTTTAGAAAAATGAGAAGTGTTTCTCATAGTAAATATTATCTCCTTTACCACCTTAGGATTTTTATATTTATACTACCTCATAAAAGACAAACCCTATTGTACCTTTACATGTGGCACTCTTTGGTTGGATTGTCGGTGCCCTAGTGCTACCTTCCCTTTGCCTCCTTGATCATGACACTATCAGAGGATAGATTTCCTCCTCACTATCATTGTTAAGTGAGTCCTTGCCTCTTCTTATCTACTTCTATTATAGCTCGTTGTTACATTATGACCATCGAGGGTGAGAACCATCAGCTCGGCTTTCGAGCTTGATATGGGGTCTCTTCCTGAATAAAGTTTGCCAATGCCCGAGTGGCCGTAGTGCGAACACACATGGTTGGTCCGCCCCTCCTTCTCTAGTTCTTCTTCCTTTAATTGATCATGCTTTGACCAAGCTCAGTCTAATCAACCAACGAGGAATTCCCCATAATAGTTAGCCCCTTACCATTTTTTCTAAATAGAGTTCAAGAGAGTGGGAGTTCCACCACCCATGACATCGGTTGATCCCATATTTCTAGAGGACACACTTGTCATTACTCCCCTCCTCAACTAATCAGATCACATCTTTTCAACTTCCCAGGTCACGTGTATTCCTTCCATGTGGCAAGATGCCATTTGTTCTCTGAGTGGCTATATAAACTCTTTGTCTCCCCGTCTTCATCATTTTTTGGCTTTCTCACCGTTTATCAATTGTTTTCCTCCATAACCTCTTCCTCCAAGCTTCTCATCCTAGCCATTTCTGTTAGTTTATTCTTCTCTAATCATGACTGTCTTGTTTTCTTTACTAATACATAATGAAGTCTTTATTTGGCTAAAAGTTTATTTATTTATTTGTTTTTTATATTTTTTATTTTAAAAAAGGGCCATGGGTCCAGCCCATTTTAGGCCAATCCCCATAACCTTGGCCTAACTCGAGATAAACTCAACGAGCTTTCCGGGTTGGGCTTAGGCATCTCGAGCTAAGATCAGGCATCTCAGGCTGATCTCGGGCATTCCAAGCCAAGCTTAAACATATAGTTATTAAACGAGCCAGCCCGACTCTTAATAGTAAAAAGCCTAACTCGAGCCGAGTCGGGCAGCCCATTTTTACAGCTCTGTTTAGGATCTTATTAGTCCGGGCTAATGACACCTGGGTCATTTAGCTCCTAGGTGAGTAGAACTCTTTATCTAACACGAACATTGAAAACTTCATTTCAAATTTAAGACTTTATTGGTCCAGGGTGGTGACACTTGGGTCATTTAGCCCTAGCTGAACAAAACTTTTTCTCTAACTCAGACAGTGAAAAATTTATTTCAAATTTTAGGAACTTATTGATCCTGCCTAGTGACATGTAGGTCATTCTGCTCCCGGCTGAGCAGAACTCTTTTTCTGACTCAAACTTCGAAAATTTCAATTTAAATTTCAGAACCTTATTGGTCCGGGCTGATGACACATGGGTCATTCAGCTCTTGGCTGGATAGATATTTATGAGAACTTCAATTCATTAATCTGGCTTCCTAGAGCCTTTAGGAATTCAAAACCCAACAAAGAAACAAAACACTTTAGCCACAAAGGCTCTTACATTGGTTATCCTTAAGTAACCCATTAATTTGCTTCCTCTTAAACTTCATGATAAACCTTCAAGTTGTCAACATTCCATGGGCCTGCTAGCATCATCCATGCTTTATTCTAGAGCCTGTAGGTCCCTAGCTTGACTTCTTCCACCACTTTATAGGGTACTTCTCAATTTCCTTCTAAAGGCCCCTTGTTCAACATTGATAACACCTTCCTCAGAACCAGGTTACCCACTTTGATTGGCCATTCATGTACTTTCCTATTATAGAACTATTCTATCCTCTTATTTAATTCTTGCTTCTTCTCTATTCTCTTTAACTAGGTTCAGTGCCTTAGCCATTGCTTGGTTATTCTCTACTTCAGTAAACATTAGTCTTCAGCAAGAGGGTATGTTCACCTCAGTTGGAGCCCTAACTTCAGATCCATTGGTTAAACTAAAAGGAGTCCTTCTTATGGCTAACTATGGAGTGGTTCAAATTGCCCAAAGAACATATGGTAGTTCTTCCGCCCAGTTTTTTTTTTTTTTCTCCAACAATTTCTTCTTCAACAAATTTTTTATCACTTTGTTGGCTAATTCTACCTACCTATTGGCTTGAGGATGGGCTAGAGAAGACTGAGTCAATGGCCAAATCATATCGATCCCTCGATTTCCAAAAGGCCATGGGCTAGCAATGGTTGTTAGTTGGACTGGGGTCTCCTGGAGATGTCAGTACTCACTTGGCCTGGTCGGCACATGTTATTAATTTCCTATTCATCCTTCTTCATGATGGGCCAAAAGTTCCCCTATAAGAAAAGTTTTCTCCGGGTTGCTCTTCCCCCTAAATGACTTCCACATACCTCTTCATGCATCACCCTAAGGAGCTGCTTAACATCCTATTCTGACACACACCTAAGTAAAGGCTTGGAGTAACCCCTCATGTACATTACATCCCTTAACAATAAGCTTTTGGCAGCATAATCTCTATTCTTCCAGGGATCCCTAGGGGAGTGAGGGAGTTCTCCCATGGCTATGTATTTTTTAATAAGGGCCATCCACTCTTCTACCTTTACCACTATTACCATTATTACTGATCTAATGATTTGCTCATCCAAATACCTAATTAATACTTAATTGGGCAAGGAGCTTTGTGGCAGAGTGGCCAATTTTACCAAAGCATCAACCTTTGAGTTCTCAATCATAGGAACATGCCTTTTTAGAAACTGTTCAAACTTGCTGAGGAAAAAACTGACTCTCTAATGATAAGAGGTATCTTCTCAAACTTGGTTATGTATTCTCCTTTAATCTGCCCCACTACAATTTGCGAATCAGGGTTTATCATGATCCTATCTACTCCAACTTCCCTTGCTAATCTTAGCCCATCAGGAGTGTTTCATACTCAGATTCATTATTTGAAATTCTGAACTTAAACCTCAACGCATGTTCAATCCTTTACCCTTCCAACAAAGTTAAGATCAGCCAAGCCCCGCACCCTTCTTTGTTTGCAGCCCCATCAACTTGGAGGGTCCAAAAGGTAGACTACACTTGCCTCGCCTAAGGAGACCGAACAATCCTAGTATGATCAGCTCCTTATAGATTCTTGTCACTTTCTAGGATATTAAATTCTAAAATGAAATCTTATGGGTGTGTATGTCATGTCAAACTGACCCAATTCAATGGACCACTTTAGTAATCTTCCAGACATGTCTAGATTGTGCAATATCTGCTTCAATAGTAGGCCGGTTAACATTTAAATTTTTCGATAGCCATAACAAAGGCGAGCGTTGCTTTGTCTACCAGGAGGTATCTGCTTTCTGGACTGCTAGTATATTTGACAAGAATCTGATGGCCATCCTCGTCTTTGTGAAGCACTAAACTAACTGCAAGGAGTTTTTCTGACCATAATTGGGTGGAGGCTGAGCCATTTACCAAAATCTTTAAATCTGCAACCACTAAGTTCACCTCGAAGCAACTATTCTGCATCTTTGGGATTTCAAAGACACTAATCACTGTCAATGGGACACATTTTGCAAACAAGAAGTTCATGGCCATATGTATTGAATTAGGAATCAAGAATTCGACCTCTTCTCTAGGGCATCATCAGGTCAATGGATAGGTGGAATCAGTTCATGAGCTGATCAAGATGTTGTTGAAGAAAAAGTTGGAGGAACACAAAGATAAATGGGTAGAAGAGCTGCTATTTGTTTTTTGGGCCATCTGAACCACCCCATAGTCAACTACGGGAAGAACCCATTTCAGCTTAACTTATGGTTCTAAGCCTATGGTGCACACTGAGGTAAGCATACCCGCTTGTACAAGGTTAACATTTATCGAAGAAGAGAATGGTAAAGATTAGCTAAAGCACCATACATGCTCCAAGAGAATAGGAAAGAAGTTAGCATCATAGGGGAAGCATTGAAGAGAAGGATGTAATGGAACTATAACAAGAAAGTGCATAAACGTTCGATCAAGGTAAATGACATGGTTCTCGAGAAAATGATGTCCATGCTGAACAAAAGGCATATGGGTGGAAGCTAGGAGGGACCATACAAGGTAATTGAAGAAGTTCACCCAGGAATATACAAGCTTCAGAATAAAGCAGAAAATATTCTACTATATCCATGAAATGCAGAACACTTGAAGGTATACCATGAGTCAAGAGAAGAAGAGGACATGAGGGGTTTGTTTTGGGAAACACAATGCAATAGCCTAAATGGCCGAAGTGTTTCTGTTACTTTGTTGTTTATAAATTCGCAAAGGCTTTAAGAAGCCAAAATTAATGAAGTGAAATTTCCTAGAATAATTATCCGGCTTGGGGCTGGATGGCTCTGAGCCATTCAACTTAACCCTATAGGGTCCAAAAATTGAAATGAAAATTTCAAAGTCCAAGTTAGATCATATGTTCGTCTCGGCTAGGGTCTGATTGGCCATGAGTCATTCATTCAATTCAGGGTAAGGTTTAAAAGTTGAAATGAAAATTTCAAAGTCCAAGTCAGAACAAATGTTCTGCTCAGCCAGAGGCGGAATGGTTACAAGTATTTCAACTCATAATTGTAAGGTCAAAAATTGAAATGAAATTTTCGAAGTCCAAGTCAGACCAAATATTATGCTCGACCAGGGTTTGAATGGCGATGAGCCATTCAGCTCAAGCCTAAAAAGGTACATAAATTGAAATGAAAATTTTAAAGTTCAAGTCAGACTAAATGTTTTGCTCGGCTAAGGGTTGAATGGTCAAGTCATCCAACTCAGACCTATAAGGTCTAAAAATTGAAATGAAATTTTCAAAGTGCGAGTTAGGCCAAATGTTCCACTCAGCCAGAGGCTAAATAATCACGAGTCATTTAGCTTATACCCATAATGTCCAAAAATTGAAATAAAAATTTTCAAAATCCTAAAAGATAAAGTGTTATGCTCGGGCAAAGGCTGAATGGCCATGAATCATTCAGCTTAGAGCTACGTGGTTACGAAAGTTTAAATGAAAATTTCAATGTCTGGGATATCCAAAATGTTTTGTTCGGCTAAGGGCTAAAAGGGCTACTACAGGTTGTGCAATTCCAACCAATAAGGTCCCAATCATTGAAATTAAAATTTTGAAACTTAAGAAGTAAAATTTTTCCTAAATTATGAGTTCGGCAGGGCATGAGTTTAAGGTGTTAGTCAGATATCTAACCAACTCCTTCAAGGAATGACATGACTCATAAGAAACAAAGCAATTCATTAAAAAAAAAAAAAACAAAAGTGATTAGTTCAGCTTAAGAGGTTCGACAAAAGTACAAAAGAGTTTCT